>JBBBDQ010000428.1:6037500-6165000 GCA_037127315.1 Ascarosepion bandense | reverse complement strand
GAGGCAAACAGAACAGGTGTCTCTGGGAATTATGTGGGCGTTGCGTGGGCGAGGCAAAACCGGAAGGAAAGTCCCGGTTCTAGAAGACTATATAAAGACCTCGAAACACGGATTCGCTAGCAGAGAACGGCCAGTGGAAGCAGAGAAACACCACAGGCAAGACTACACTCCCGTCGACCCATTCTGTGCTCGCTCTCACCCTCCCGTTCTCTATTCCACACGGGTTCGTCGTCAGTAATAAAAATATAACCTCATATTTTTTATATATGCGTGTTTTATTGTTTGTCGTCGTACGGCGATATATAACAAAATAAGAGTTATAAAACCTGACATTACAACACATTAAGAATAATAAAAGATCAGGAATAACTGGTTTACGCCATAATAAGATGTTTGATATAATTACGTGTTACACTAGAATCATAAAAGATGACATATATACGATTCACGCTAGCATCAAAATGTAGATATAATTACGAGTTTATTTAAATTCATAAAAGATGCCGTATATTCGGTTTAACCTAGAACAAAAAGAATAATAAATGCTGGCATATAGTCGCTTTACGCTTGGAGTAACTATTCATGTAAGAAAGAGTTCCACTGAAAGCATAATACATGACTTTCATCCGGTTTATGTTAGAATAAAATGGTCTATATATGTACAGGTTGCACTAGAATCAGAAAAGATGACGTATCTCTGGTTTAACTTGGAAGAAAAAAAACATAATGACAGGTAACACAAATATCGTAAAAGATGGTGTATATCCAGTTTAAGCTACAGTTAAAAATTTGATATAAATACGGGTTCAACTAGAATAATAAAAGATGAATTTTATCCAGTTTCAGTTAACTGTCATACGTGATACACACTTTCGAGACATGACTGACTGGGCAGAACATTATCCGTCAGTAGCTTGCCATTGCTTTAAGAGTTAGACTTGTTACCAGCCAAGTATATAGAACCCAATGTGTCTTGTTATTTAACCCATAACTGAAAAGGAGAGACGGAATAATACCTTTCCCAAGGGTATTTGTGCGTAAGTAAATGCAAAGATTTCAGCCGGAATCACAAAAGTAAAAATATATTGTTGTAATTAAATGTCCCACACTCCCTATCACCAATGGGGTCACAATCCCACATAAATAGACCTTAGTGGGAAGGCGGCAAATACTTTTGCATCGGTAATGAGGTTTGCTTGCAGACTAAGTAATTCATCAGGAGCCAGCAATCTTGTTCGCCTCTCTGAGTCCGAGAAGAGAGGGACTTAAGCAAAGCTCCGCCGAAGGGTAGAGTCTCGCATGGGTACATAAATCAAGAGCTCGATCCAGCCTTATGCTGCGTCTACTGGATAGTTTTGGCTTAAAGCACCGTAGCTCACATAAATTGACCTTGTGTAACACCTGCCTTAGTGGGAAGGCGGAAAATACCCTTGCGTCCGGTGCATGCACTCTTGTATACCTCTCTGCGTCCGAGCCTGTTCCAAACGAGGTTCTGTTAAATAGTAGAGTTTGATTGGGTTGAAAAAAGAGTGCTCGGTCTAGCGTTAAACTAGGTCTACAGGATATTTTTGTCTGAGCTTAAGCGCTCACAATTTCCCCATAAATAGATTTTGTGTCACACCTGACTTAGAGGGAAGGAAAAATATCCTTGCTTCGGCAATTATTAGCCTGCTGTAAAAATTTCTGTTTGTATTCTTTTTACAATAAACCTCCATTTCTTTAATCTACATATGTGTTGCTGTTCTTTCCCTTTGAGTACCACTTTGTTTATTTGTAACCTCTATAAGGGATTCAATATACATCCAGTTTACACGGAAGTAAAAACATCTGGCATACATACAGTTTACACAAATGTATAACTTAAAAATTGATCTTTGTTAGGAAGTTGTTTTATGGAATTCTTACCGCCTATATTTTTTAATCCAACAGAAATAATTTGAAAGAATGTATAATAATCAAACCATCATTATTTTCTCGTCCGATAGATTTGTTGCCGTGAGAGGAAACAACAGGATGTAATATTATTGCTAAGCGCAGATCCCAATTGAGAGATGTTTTTTTTACTTTGCCAGTCTTCCATGTCAATAAGCGTAGTCACCTAAAATCAAAAATCCGATATACAACGAATAAGTTTCATCCTTGATTTTCAGTCTATGTCGAATATCTCATTTCCTTTTTCATCTTGTTTTATTTATTTATTTATTTATTTATTTTTTGCTTCCAGTAATTTTTGCTGAAGGCCTACATGAAACTCATTGAAGAGACGAAACCTTAAATGAAAGCACATTTCAATAGAAATGTTATTAGCATATCTTTTTTAAAATTTCCCTTGAGGTTTTTCCAATAGTACTTGTCGGTATTGTTTTGTACTTATCAAAGTTCATTAAGCCTGCTCCATAGGGAAACGTGAACTTTTCTCCCGAAATGAACGACAAGAAAAGTAAAAATTAAAATATCAATGAAACCTTTTAGTTGCTGAAATTTCAAAAATATAAAATACAAACAAATCAACTTATTTGTTTACCTTGCATATCACGCATTTTCTTTGAAAATATTCCTGTTGCAATTACTGTTTTTGTGTTATTTAAATTATATTGTTTTAAATATGTATAATATTCGTGACATTAAGAAAATCATCATAATTAATTTAATGTACTTGAAAGGTTATTATGCAAGAGGTTTTTATTGAATGTTGCATAGCAAGACTTTTAAATAAATATTTCCTATTAAGGAAGTCTTTTTTATTGTAATAGATATTTTATTTAATTTAGAAATGAAAATAAGTAAATGTGGATATTTTTTCGGATTTATTTCACCTACAAATTTGCTTTCATAAGGTTAGTACATTTACTCCAAAAAATTACTCAATTTTTTTGTTTCAGAATACTGTGTTTACATGTGTATAACACATACCACATAAAAATCAAATCCTGTTTTGCATGCATATATTTCCAAAGATTTTTTAGACTAATTATTAAGGGATATCATGAAAATTTTGGTATAAACGTTAGTACGTCAGTAAGTTGATAACGTCATTACTTGATATTTACTGATTAATAGCATCGACTATCTATGCCACTACCCTGCCGGTCGGTTTTCGTTTCGATCCAGTCAGCTGGTCGTAGATTGACTCTGTCACGGTTTTCTCCCTTGTCCCACGTTGTATTGATTAATCACCAGGCAGTCACGTGAGTTCTTCACTAGCTGTCTCACTGCCGAACTAAACCAAGCCGGGAAGTGTGCACACAATTGAGTAATAAAAGGATGAAATGTAACATCAAAGGAAATACGTGGACCGACGTCTGAAGTGTTGTGAAACAATGTCTTTATATAGAGATTATACATAATAGTCTTTTAAATAATTTCCCATCCCTGCTTCTATCAACTGGTAGCGGAACGGACGTTTCTTAGGGAAATCGAATTATTCTCCTAAGCAATAACAAGGAATCTGGCTGGTCGCAGTTCGCTACTTCGAACAGATGTCTAAGTTTGTTATATAAGTCTAGTCAACTTGTTGCTTGTTTTCCGGAATGTTACGGAAATTGCCGAAGTGCAAGGTTATTCTCTTTCAGTTAGCAATTTCAGACTTGTCTGAAAATTCTCTTCTTGTCTGTCTCTTAAATCTGGTTGGTTGATTGGCGACAGGCTTCTCTACGATCGACACCCAACGGCATGGCAATCATCTCTCTGTCTCTTTACTTCTTCGGTTGGGAACTGTCTTTGGTCATTACGTTTCTGGACCTGGAAATCGAATTCTCTGCCACTCGAGACGCAACTCTCTAAACTTTGTAAAATCTCTTCTGTTTTTAACTCTGATTAGCCGGCACAGGCCTCTTCTGTCGATCTCTGCAACTTTTCTGCAAGTTTTTTTCTGTCTTTAACTCTGGCTAGCCAGCCTCAGACCACCTCTGTCGATCTGTCATTCCGGCTTCGATTTCAACTGCAACTTTGTCTGTAAAATCCTCTTCTGTCTTAAATTCTGGTTAGCCGGCATCAGGCCTCTTCTGTCGAACTTGCAATTCCGACTGACTTCTCTGCAACTCAAAACTTTGACTGTAAAATCTCTAGTCGGTTTATCTCTGGTTGGCCGGCAGGCTCTGCGGTTGGCGCCCAACAACATGGCGCCTATCTTCGTCGTTAAATCTTTGGGATTTTCTCCGAGCCAGCTCCAACTCGAACCCAGCTCCGGATTCTCCGATTCAACTCGAGTCCGAACTCGATGCCAACTCATTTTAGTCCCTCGGGACCCTGTATTTATGCACATGCCATGCTGTGTGGCCGACTGTCGCTGGGTGACTAATCCCCCGTATCGGCAACCAATAAAATCCTGAGATTAGTTGCTGAGATTAGTTGCTACTCGTTGTTGTCTGTGGTTTAACCAATGGGATTAGTCTTCTTTCCATGACGTCAATTGTTAGTCGTCTCCTCCTTTCGGGGCTTGTTCACTGGACCAATAGAATCTCTCTCGATTTTATGACATCATCTCCCCATACCCCTTTCTGGGCTGGATTTAACCGAATTTTCTTTCTCAAAATTTTTTCTTTCTCACGAAACAATTTTGGGGATTTTTTTTCTTAAAACAATAGGTATTAACCTTTTTGAACTGTCTTCGCCCAAATCAAGTTGACAAGAGTCCATTGACATTGTTACACAAATAATAATTTCTACGCACCTGTTTTTAATATCCATTCTCTGAGTCATCTATATTTTCTAGTGACAAGAATGCCTTATCAGTTTTACCCTGCTGTCAGTGAAAACGCTTTTTCTCTAAGTACTTTGACTTGGAATCAAATCATTTGTTATCTTTAATTCTTTTCACGAATCATGTCAGCCAGACAATCGGACACAAAATGAAATCCCCTTTTCCTTTACCCAGAAAAATAACAATTAAATTTATCTTTACTTTATGTTTAGAACGTTTTCCTTGGGTGACTAAAATCGACATCTATTGTTTCTGGCTTGAAACTAATTTAGTCTTTTCTTTCTTTTTCTTCGTTCTCTGGTCTTCCTTTTCTATTTTTTTGGCGGCCAAAAAATAACAATAATTGAATCTATCTTTTAGACTCAAGAATGACACTTGTCTTTGAAAACAAGACCACTTCTCTTTTCTTACTCTTCTTTCCGGGTTTACAATAATAGAGAAATATCATGTGTTATTTTTCGTCCCTGCTTTCTTTTTAAAGATAAAGATTTTCCAGCTACAGTTAATAATTAGTTAATAAAATTTATCACCTCCGTTTTCCTTTGCTCATATTCGGAGGATAAAGAACATTTCTCTTAGTAGGTTCTGTTATGATCTATAATAGCAATTTGAAGATTTTCTGGTTATGATTATTAATTAATTAATAAAATTAATTAATTCCGATCCGCCAATAAATATTGTTATATATCTACGAGTATCAATAATTTCTTTACTTATTCAACCAAACAAACAATGTTTGTAATCAGATTTTTTCACCTCTTATTTTTCCCACTAATCTCTCTGTTATTTCTGTCTCAAGTTACAAAATTGTGTGGTGCCTAATCCCACTCCTCACCCTTTCAACACGTTGACTGCAAAATGTCAATTACGAAAGCTTATTTCAAACACTAAATTTATAACAACCAGGTTAAGCAATAAATAATTTTCATGATTTGATTCATAGCTTCAACTGAAGTCGTAATATTGTTTTCACACTAAAAGTTTCAATGCAAATAAACTCATTGTGTGCGTCCGTAGAAGAAAATATAAAAGGCCAAACATGATATAACCTGTAGTCGGCATCATAATAAGAACTGCTACCGAAATCAAACTTGTATATCAATTTAGATATCTGGAAAGCGTATTAGCAGCGGAAGGAAAGGGCGAATCGGAAATCCGAAGTCGCAATAGAACAGCAAAGGATTCCTTCAAGAGCCTGAGAAGCAGTTAAGAAAAAAAATACCGTTATATAGAACAAAAGGAATACCGAATGTTATTTATATCTTCTTCTTCTTCTTCTTCTTCTTCTTCTTCTTCTTCTTCTTCTTCTTCTTCTTCTTCTTTGTGTCTTATCCTTTCAGGACGTAGGCGAACATGGCTTTCCACGTCTTTCTATCACTGGTAGCTCTTAGCAAGCGTTCTCCTGTAACACTACGCAGCATCTGTTCTGTCATCCAAATGCTCAGGCCTTTCTAATATGTTATCCACTGCTTTCCTCTGTCTCTCTTACCCTATATTCGGCCTGTTAGTATCAAATTCTCCAAGCCCTTCTTCCTCATTGCATGTCCCAGGAGTTTTAGCAGTCTCTTTTTGATGCTCAGTATTAATTTCCATTTTATTTTCATCCTTTCCAAAACCTCATCATTGCTGACATGTTCGATCCTTCTGTAGAACCACATTTCAGTTGCTTCGTGTTTTCATTTCATCTTTGATGATATTGTCCAGCATTCACTGCCATATTGAAAAACTGATATCACATATCAATCCAGTACTCTCTTCTTTCTTTCCTGTCTCTTAATACTCTACTCATCTTCTGGAACGCGTCATTTGCCATGCCAATTCGCCTTCGGATTTCTGTATCGCATATAACGACATCTGTTAGAGCATATCACAGGTTTTTACATTTTTTTACCTGCTTGATTTTAGTATCTCCCACCTGTATTTGGCATTTTAGGCTGTTCTTTTTGCTAATAACTATGCATTCGGATTTCACTCCTCAAATATGACAGTTTTTACTTGACAATCTAATCACAGATAAACTGTAAATAGATACAACAGAATTATGGCTTCAACGTAGACCGATGAAAATAGCATGGACCAAAAGTGCAGCAACGATGACGTTTTAGAGACAATGACACATACTTAGCATCAGAAGAAGACATTTATACTATTTAGACTGCATCAAGAGGAAAAATGATTTGGAATACTTTATAAACACAGGAAAGATGGAAGTTAATAAGGCCAGGGTACAGCAAGGCACTAAGTAACCTTGCGAGCATGAGTGAATGGATGCTGAAGCTGCGTTTGAAAGAAAGTAAAAAGATAAAATATATCAAGAGTTATAAGTCACATGAAAACTTTTGAAATCTATGACCAGAAATGTCCTGAAGAGACACGATGCATAGAAGTGTAATCTTCAGTTAATTTGTTGTTGTCAATCAATGTGTTAATTTCTTTCTTGTTGATGCTATTTAAGTCTTATTTTTCCAGAGCGAATGTGCGTTGTGGTGCATTAGATATCGACTCAGAACGAGAAATTAGGGAGCCAAGTTCGAATTCCAGCTGAATTCATTGCATTTACTTACGCGCAAATACCCTTGGGAAAGGTATTAATCCGTCTATTTCTTCCAGTTAAATAACAGGACAGATTGGGTTCTATAGCCTTGGTCGGCAACCAGTCTACCACAGAAAGCACTGGCAACCTACTGCGGGATAATCTTCTGCCCAGTCAGTCATGTCTCTATCGAGACATGATCGCCCAAGCGTGTATCACATATGGCACTTAACTAACTGAATCAGTGGTATAACTAAATAATATGCATGCAAATATTCATGAAGTTTTCTTCTAGTGCGAATATTATTTTAGTGGATTTTGGAATATTATACATGCATTTCTTGGTGAAATATTCTTTGATTTGGAATATTAATTTAGGATGGTGGGGGACATTTTCATAGAAAATGAGAACATTGTCTGTGAAGCGACGTTGTAATGTTTTGACTCCTATGCTTTAGTTATAACTTGTAGAAACCAGATCATTTTAGTATACACTTGCTTATTTCTAGTGGCGCTGAAAGATAGCATTCGTTAAGTCAAATCTATAATGAAATTTATGTTGAAGCCAAAATGTCTTATCATTCTTGTTAAAATTTCATATATTTTAAGTCTTACTCCTATATCTAAACTCCCACGAATATATATATATATATATATATATATATATATATAGACATATATATATTTGTGTGTGTGTTTGTGTGTCTGTGAGTGTGTGTCTGTGTGTGTCTGTCAGTTCGTGTATGTGAATGCGTGTGTGTGTGTGTTTGTGTAATGTCAATCACTTTCTGAGTTTCCGAATTCAGATATTTACTGTTTTTCTCGTCAGTAAAAATCTTATGTTCGACTTTGAGTAATTCTATGCGTTTCAGTGATATTATCGCCTTATTCCAATGGAAAATCTTTAAAAGATGTAGAAAGATTTTAACAAATTAAACAATAACTTTTGTCCAATAAAATATTGTTTTTTCATAGGTTCTGAATGATTTTTATGTATTAAAACTAAATTTATTATAAAGTATCTTAAATTCATTGTTTTGGTTTATTGTCCATTTTTCGGTCCGAGTAGTTTTAAACGTTTTAGCCATCACCTATTCATGTGCAACAGACCTTGTACACTTGTAATGATCTCCAGAATCTCGACAACACAAAAGACGAGTCTGTAATAAAACCGGTCCTGATATGACATCTCGAATTCAGTCAGTTCCTTTCCGCATATTTTTTCCTTAAATATGTTCTTACAATTGTTGTAATGAGCTTTCCTACTCAGTGTTTCGGCCAAATGAATTCAAGCGTACTACTCTATTGTAAAGTAGGTGACATCATTTTAATGTTGAATTAGTTATATGAAACGGAATCTTCAATTATAATAGTTTACCGCCTGTAAACATCTTTTTATAAAATCCCTATCATCAAATATTTTCTAAAATGCAAATTCAACATCATTATTTAAATTCTAACTTCTTGATCCCTATGTTTAATGTACAATCTTCTAACGGCTTGTCATTCTCTTTCACTCCCTTTACTTACTTGTGTCGTAGTAGCTTAAAGATTTAAAAGATATATATATATATATATATATATATGTGTGTGTGTGTGTGTGTGTGTGTGTGTGTGTGTGTATTATGCTCTCATTACGATTGAGCTCTCTAGAGAAGAAAAATTTTTAAAACAGTTTCCACTTATGTATGACTCTTCAGAAATAACTTGAGTTCTTTCTGTGACTGGCGTGTATATACACTGCTTACATACAACACGGCAGTCTTGGCACTAAGCATGATCACAACATTATATATATATATAATTCCAGGTGAAGAGGACTCAAGTTTTTTTTTTAATTTGAGTGCTCTTGCATTTATTTTATTATAAACAGGGCTCAACATAATGAATATTCTAGAGTTTAATATAATTATATTATATCATGTATCAATTGTACATTGCGACACGGAAATTTCTATGTTTCTAGTATTAAATATGTAAACAAGAGAATGAACCCTCGAGGAAAAAATAAAAATAGGAAAATCATCTGGTACACACCCCATTACAACCAGATGACAAATGGCAAATTGGGAAAAAATTCCTCGAATTAATTAGCATACACTTTCCCGAAAAAATTCCCTAAGTAAGATCTTTAATAAAAACACTATTAAAATAAATTACAGTTCTCTGAAGAATCTAGAAAAAATATAAAAAAACCACAATGATAATATTTTTTAAAAATTCAACTAAATCAATAAAAACAACCGGACAACAGAAATTTAGACAAGAAAAATGTAACTGTAAAACCCCATAGACTGTCCGTTAGAAAACAAGTGCTTGACGGAATCAATCATCTATCAATGCAAAATATCCTGAAATGAAAACCCAAATAATATATAAATTTATACAGGGAGTACTAACATCACTCTAAAGCAGTGAATCTACCAGCACACCCTTTCATTTAATAATAACAAATGCAAAAGTAGAACATCCCTATCAAAATATCACTGGTACCTAAAGGAAACAAAAAAACACACAGAATAAAGTAGAAATTCTAAAAGAAGCTAAAACCGGTAAGGCCTTAAATGGAACATGTTCATTATCTTAAAAAAAAACTATTTAATATTAAATCCCATAAGAATAAAAAATTATTAAATGAACGCAACGAAATAAATATCATATATAGACATTGTAAAATATTCCCATTAGAAAATGGATGAAATCTAAATGAAATAACATGCATCTAATCAACAAGTTCATGAGGAAAATAATCACTGATGAACTATATAAAAATAAATTGGAACATAGAATTATTCTTTTAAAACAAATCTTTCGTTATATAAAAAAAATTATATTTTAGGTTTTAAAAAATATTTTCCTTTTTAAATAAACTTTACAACAAATAAATAAATAGACTCTAAATGATAAGGAAATAAAAAAATTATAGAATTAGTACTCAATGAGAATATCACATCCAAAGTAATAAAACTGAAAGGAAAGAAGGAAAAAGGATAAGATCAGGTTAAAGGCAAGTCAACACTCCGACCATTAAGGAGGGAAATATACAAGGGAAGGGTAGGATGAGAGGGGAAAGGAAAAAAAGAAAAAAAGAGAAAATGTTGGTTAGTATGTATGCTTTGGGGTCAAATCCCAAAATGAATCTCCATTCTGATTAGCCAAAACAAACACCCACATACATTCACAGCAAACCAAAGCTTTTGTCATTTCAATGTAAATCATCTGCACAACTAACATCAACATTGCCTGATGATAAGAAACTATCTCGAAACAAAAATTTCCGTGTCGCAATATACAATTGGTACATAACTATATATAATTTTTTTTACATTTTTGAACGACTGATTATGTTACCCAGGTTTCTACCATGAGTGGTGTCTTCAGGCGATTTTTAATAAGTGATTTTAGGTTTTACAATTTTTCTTTTTAAGAACGCTTTTGTAACGGTGTTTTAGATGAACGTTCATGGTAGAAACCTGGGTAGCGAAATAACTGGTTTAAAAAAAGAAAATATTCCAAAGTTCTTAATTATAAATGTATCGAACACCTTTTAATACAAATGTGTACTTGTCTAACCCTATTAGGATCAAAAACTAAGTATTAAACAATCAATATATATATATATATATATATATATATATATATATATATATATATGTCTACTACAATTTCTGTGAGTTTGTAAGTTAAAAGGTAGACCTATGATTGTGCCATGATCTTTGAAACTACTTTCCATCCAATGTATAGCATTTTCCGTTAGGAAATTTTACCTCTCCGCTTTTCAGTATATATATATATATATATATATAGAGAGAGAGAGAGAGAGAGAGAGAGAGAGAGTAAACAAACAAGACAAGACATGGGGCTATACAGAGACGACGGTCTCATGATAGTAAAAAAACTCCACACACTTTAAAATTGACAAAATAAGAAAACTTATCAAGAGAATTTAGAGGCTTAAACCTAAAAGTAATAGTCAACACAAATTTAAAAGTATTAAACTTCCTCGATGTAACACAAGATTTATTTAACAATAATTACCAACCATACATAAAACCAAACGAATACATGCTATACATCCACCCAAAGTCAAAACACACCCCTAGTATAATCAAACATATATCCTCCTCCATAGAATATGGAATTAGTCAAAACTCGTCCCGTGAAGAAATATTTAACAAACACAAAAGTCTCTACAAGTCGCTAAAGAAAAGCGGCTACAAAAACCAAGACATCCAATACATAACAAACTATAACCATAACAGGAAAAACAGAAATAGAAAAATAATTTGGTACACACCTCCTTTCAACCCAATGACAAACACCAAGCTAGGACACAAGTTCCTGAATTTAATCAAAAAACATTTCCCTACCAATAACCCTCTTAGTAAAATCCTCAACAAAAATACACTTAAACTAAGCTACAGTTGCACAAACAACCTACAAAAATCATAACAAACCATAACAAATATATCCTAGATCAACATGCAGATCAGAATAAAATCGACAACCAAAATACAATAAAAGACAACAATACAATCATGTGTAATTGTAGAAACCCTACCAAAAGGCCCCTACAAAATAAATGTAAAATACATGCAATAATCTATCAATGCAACATAACATCAATTAAAAATCCAACTATAAATAAAGTGTATATCGGATCAACTAAGAACACATTTAAGCAGCGCTGGTACATGCACTTAATTTCATTCAAAAACAACTTATACTTAGACATTCCTTTCTACATACTTTTGGAAGTTAAAGTATTCAAAAAAGAAACCCAAAGTAAAATGGAAAATCCTAGAAAAAACTAGATCTTGCAACTCACTTGACGACATCTGCCCCAAAAGTAGCGAACTATTAAACCGTAGAGACGAATTAGCAGTATTATGCAAACATCGCAAATATTTATCGTTAAAATTTAAATAAGCAAAAAAGCACCCCACCCACACGACTCCCCAAAAAATGCATAAATACACATAATCAACCCTAATAAAAAATAGAACAAAAACCGTAGGAATAAAAGACAACAAACCCCACACCACACCAACAATAAGTCCAGCTACATAAAATTGGTAGAAAAATAAAAGAAACTATCGACACTGCAAAAAAAAACAACATATATCCCAATACAAAATAACCTAAACTTAAACGAAAAAGTGACCTGCCCAAAACCAAATAACCCATACCCTCCTCTAAATCAAATTGAAGCACCTTGAGAACCATAAAACAATCGACTAGACCATCCAAAAATCACACAGCACTCATATCATTAACAACGACGCCACTACTACTACATCCAGACAAGATTAATAGGAAACCTGTCCTGAACTAAGCCACCTATCACAACCCCTAACTCTAAGACTACAATATGGCCAACAGAATCAAAATAAGCTCCCAACCCCACATTAACTTAAAAAGCATATTCACCACAAATTAACCGTGTTTTACCAGATAATTTTCATCGCCCGATGAGAAGCACCTAATAAAAGGTTAGCTTCGAACGCTAAAATTTTTCTGTAGTGATACTATGAATTTATAAACCATTGTAACAACTAATACAATATAACGCTCTACGTTTGTGTCGGGCACTCTTTCTAAATGTAAGTGCATGAAGAGCAGGTTAAAAAACCTACGAGTTCCACAACTTTGTTACAATATATATATATATAAATCAGCCGAATACCCTGCCAAATTTGTATAAATTTGTTATTATCAGGAGTGACAGATTAACTAATATTCTAACTCTTTATTTAAAATGCACAACAGGAATTTTAAAATTAAATACATCTGACTCTGACCAACAAGTTTTTCATATATATATATATATATATATATCCGTGGTTGTTTGTTAGAAATGACAGAAAAGTTATTTAATGAAATTTCTATGTGATCTTATGATATTTTTCGGGCATAAACTATCAGAAAAAGCTCTGTAATCTATAACAATGAAATATCATACTTCTCATAAACAGTGGCAAATATTTCAACCTGCCCAGTCATACCTTAATTGATGAGCAGATGAAATTTATGTCCCTAGAACCTTTGCAATTCCACGACAGTTATTACTGGAAAATTACAAAACGAATAAAACTGCATCCAAATCTTAAATATCTCTTCAAGGCTGAAGTTCTAAAAGACCGTTCTTTACACAGCATCTACGACATCATCCCAACAAATCTCGCAACTGCCGCTAAACAACTAAAAATCTACGCTAATATTGTCATATGACGAGATATATATCTAATGGTTATGTAATTTTATATAAATTGGATTATCACATGAAATTACAGCACTTCATTGATGATCAATCAAAATTGCCAATACTAAATATGATACCATCGTAACTCGAAAAAACATATGTTAGTCAACTCATAACATCTAACAATGCCGTTGTATGATTCTTGAAAATAAACAAAATTATTGGTGATTATCAACCTGGATAACCTTTAAATGCAGAAACCCGCATACCCATTACCCCCACTTTTTTCAGATACCAACACCCATATACTAATTATCAAACTTCTTGAATGATACTGTCATCCCATACGTATGTACAAATTATAGCATTAAGCCAGCCTACAAATTATTTTAACAATGATATTACTTTTGCTACTGTTCCGTAAAAGTCCGCTTTCTGGAGAGCACTGCTAATTATATATATATATATATATATATATATATATATATATATATATATATATATATAATGCTCTGTTCATAAATTGAACACTCTTTTATTAATACTTGAATAATAATACTATACATATGTACACCTTCTACATATGCATATCTATTAATTTAATATATATATATGTTTGTGTGTGTGTATGTGTGTTTATACTACACAGACGTACAACCATATATTCTGACTGAATAGTTCATGAAACTACGTGTCGTACTATAGACGTAGGATAGTATGTATATTTATTAATATTTGTACACACTAGTGTATACATATTTATTAATATATATATATACATTAGCGTATGTATATTTATTCGAATATATATAAACTAGTGGAAATAAATAATTGAACAAAGTTCTGCAGTTTTCTTTCATCATTATACGGTCAGTTTTCGACCCACGAGAGTTACAGTGATTGATAGATTTCTATTTTTCTCCATTTTAGGTAATTTGCTGTAATGCACTGTAATATGAATCTTTTTCGGGGGTTGCATGATTAAATTAGTTTTTCCTTGAAAAATGTGGTGTCATCCGTGACTGCATGACATTTCATTACGCCCAGTCACTATTATCTCAACAGCCGATTCGGCTATTGTAAGCGATGGACGTTACCTCAATGAAGTTCAGAAAATTGTACCGCTGCCCAAACTCACTGAAAATTCTGACAGAAAGATTGCGGATATTGTTGGTGTCAAACTTTCAACTATCAATCGTATCATCAAGACATAAAGGAAAATGCTGTCGAAAGAAAAAAATAACGACAAAAGACGATGTATATGTGATCAGGTAAGGATTGAATGATCCCAGGAACACATTTTTCTTTTCTTTATTTTTTTGTATTTTTTCCAGTAGTTTACAGGTAGAAAGACTTCATAGGAAAGTTGGATTATTTGTCAAAAAATACTCGATATCAAAATAAGATAGAGCAGATCTTACTATCAGATGATGTTTTTTTTAAACAGAAACATTATAGTTATTGAGCTCCAGTAATCTTTAACAACAAAAACAATAATATATACAATACACACACACACACACACACACACACACACACACACACACACACACACACACACAGGGATAGATAGATAGATAGATAGATAGATAGATAGATAGATAGATAAAGATCGCTTTAAACATTATACTTCTGAATACATGTCCTTGAGAAGAGATCTTTGTTTTATGGTTTATTTTAACAGTTGTAATGAGATATACGTCTACGGTAATAACTTAATATAATATTGTTCATTTCGCCATCCACCGAAACTATTTTAATCTCTGTGTGTATTATACCGCTCTGCTAGGAATGTTTTTAAGTCAACTAAATCAATTCGCCGTTTTGAGAAACGTACAATAATCCGCACTTTTTATATGAATGTTATTATCATGTAAAAATAAATCTGTTCGCATTCTTTAACTTTATATTAACACCTTGTTATAAACCAAATAACTAGGGTTGGCAAATGATGCGATATTTTGTGGCTTCCACTTAAATGAACAAAAGTAACATATTAAAAATAAACATAGATTTTGGTGATATATGGGCTGTGATTTTTAGAACTCTTTCTTTTTTCAATTCTTGGAGAGATGGCACTGAGCACATTCGAAATAACGATAGAGAAGAGCGAGATTTGCGACGCTTTGCATGTTTGGAAATAATTTGTTACTCTAAAACGCGAAGAGACATTTTTGTGACTAGAAATTCCTGTGTATATGAGGCAATAGTATTCCATTTTAGGCTTGGCCCGTTTTTTGAAATGTTAGGTGATAACATGAGGAAACTTGTCCTTCATGGAACGATACAGAGCACTGATCATTTTTTCAGCGATGGATCGTATGTACGAGATTCACTTGATGTTTTGGTTGTGTATTCCATCAATATAAGCTGTTGAGTGGGAACACATCGTTAAAATCATTGCGCAAAGATTCATAAAATTTTGAACATTTTTAGTGGGTGATCAGCTTTGTAAATAAAATTTGGTAGTCGGGATTTTTTGGGAGCCGTTGATTGTTGTGTTAGCAAGAAATCGCAAGACATCATAACCGAAGATTTCAGTGTCATGGCTTTGTTCAGACTGCTTTTTAAGTTAGAAAACGTGATCCCTTACAGAAACTGTAACTAATGTCTGATCATCATAGTTGAAACTTAAACCACATTTGGGTTCTATGTGTATTGAACAATCAAAAATGTGCCTGAACAGGCGTCTGAAACGGGGATAAGTTAGCCGCCCTTACACACTTATATCCTTGGATAAAAGTGGGCAGTCATAGTGGGCGATCCTCTATATACTCTGAATAGGTTTTGTCTCGATAATATACTTCAAAATCGATGTTCCGTCATTTATATATATACAAGCATCACTCAGTGTTTCTCTCTGGCCGTCTTGCCTTCTTTGTATTCCGTGTCTGTCAAATTCTTCCAGACAATTATCCTTTTTATTTCGAAAAATGTCAATTTCTTTCTAATTTCACACTCCACCCACGTCTATTAAACAGGTGAAGAGGCTCATCCCCTGTTTCCTGTTTAGGATGCGGTTTCCGGTTTTTTTCTCTTTCCGGTTTTTTTTCTCTTTTCAATTGGAGTAGATAGATTAAACTATCGCCCGGTTCACACTCCACCCTCGTCTATTGAACAGGTGAAGAGGCTCATCCCTTGTTCCCTGTTTAGGATGTGGTTTCCGGCATTCTCTTTTCCAATCTTTTTCACTCCTATGTAGCCCCTTGCACATCAGTGGCGTTACCACCTTACTCGGGGTGATATGATTAAAAAACATTCTAATTAGATGTTTAATTTGTTAAAATTTCTCTTAAAATTCATCATTGTTTATATTTTTAGTTCCTTGTTTTCTCATATACTTACTTTGCCTCAGATCTTTTTCTCATTCTCTATAGCATCTAGAACATTTACTGTTATATAAAAGAACTGATATTATACGGAAATTCAGGACCCCTGTCTTTGCTTATAACAGCATTTACCTATTTCTTAAACTTTTGCTTGGATTTTTGAAGCTACTTGTCTCATCGCCTTGTACAACTTCGAATCTCTGTCTCATTTCTTTCAGTTGTCTGATTATAAAAGTTACAGAATAGTATAGAAGTATTTAAGTAACTAGGTAATAGTAGTTTATATCATTATGAAACCGCCAAGGCATGCAGTCCATCTAGTAGAATCAAAATCATGATTTTAAAGCTCCATCGACTTTGTGGTCATATCCAAATACGGAAAAGGCTATGGAAATCCAGATTAAAAGACTGGAAGTGGAGCTCCAAAAGTGTTTGGTTAAGAAAACTGACTTCTTTCTAGAAAATTCAGAATTTATATACAGTGATGATATTAGAGCGATACTGAAAGTGAGTTGATTATTCTGAGTTATCTATTCTCTTTCCAGAGAACAAAAACGAAATTTAATTAATTGCACGTAGAAAATTCCAATAGATTTTATTATGTGAGGTGCATCTCACAGGAATTTTACTATTTTTATAGATAGAATTTGTATTAATATGTTCTAGACGTCAACGGAAATAAGAGAACATTTTTTTATATCCTACATGCTAATGCTTGATAGCAGGCATATGAGTAACATTTGTACGCATAGACACAGAAACGACAGACAACGTATCCATTTCTCCTAATTTGTCCCTTGTTGATTGGGTAAAAATATTAATATATAAATTGTTCCAAGTATAGTCATGTCAACACTAACCTTTTCTTTTATTTATATACGAGACCTATTTCTTCTTGTTTTTCTATGTGCTGCGTCACTTCAGGGCGTAGATGATCATTGCTTTTCACATCTCCCTATTCCTTGTAGATCTTAATAACAGTTCTCTTGTTATCCAACACCAAACACGCTCTACCATCCTTCTACTCAAGTCTATCAAGTATGCTAAGCTTTGTTTTTTCTTGTTCTTCTTATTTCTCTCCGTCCCGGGGGCATCAGATTCTCGAAGCCCTCCTTCCTCACTACATCTCTCAGAAACATCAGTTGTCTTTTCCTGGTGTTAAGAGTCAGTTTCCTTTTTGTCTAAATTTTATCGTTGCTCTCATGTTCTGTACATGACACCATCATCATCCTTCTGTAGAACGACATTTCGGCTTCTTCGAATCCTTCCTTTATTTTTGATGATATTGTCAACATGAATCCTTGTAATTTCATTATAACTATATTGCGAGTTTTTCGAAGTTTGTATTAGTTGAACTTTAATATTTCAACGTGCTATGTTGCGATGCATTTTTTAAACTGCTAAATATTTTTATATGAATACACAAGTAACTAGCTTTGCTTATCTGAGTATATTTTTTCGACAGATGACCCAGGTTTTTATATTCTGTTTAAGCCCTATCTAAACTTTCAATTTGGTCATAACATTATACATATTTTAACTCCGGAGCCACGTCAGATCGATACAAGTGTCATATAAATATAAAATTATTTTTTTGTTATACTAGTCGATAGTAACACCAAATTTTCTCAAAATCAATGTCCACATAAAAATTAATGTGAAAACCTAAGACAAAAAATCATTTTCAAAAAAAATAATATCAATATACGCTTGGCTCACTTTTTTGTACCACATTATAATTTCGCGCGTTCGTTCGGTCGTTCTGAATTAAGCTGTCTATTTTCCATCTCATTTATATTATTATGTTCGAGGCCTCCAAGGAAATAAGCGTACTTTTTTATATCCTGCACGCTGTTGCTTGCTAGAAGACATATCAGTAAAATTTGTACACATGGACACAGATACGTCAAGCAATGTATCGACTTCTCTTGATTTGTCCGTTTTTGATTGAGTAAAAATATTAATATGTGAATAGATGGCATATATTGTCCGGTCAGCTATGACAAGTTGCTGCTTTGCCAAAGAAGACCGTTTCAAATAATGGATCAACTTATCTAGAATTCCTGATGTTTGGTTAATCGTAAATTACTACTTGAGCCAATTTGATTTAAAAGCGGCTATAATTCATGACGGCTAAAATCGGTCGCAAGATGAGACTTGTGTTATGTTAAGTGCATAAAAAATGGGCAAAATATTTGATTTGGCAAAAAGAGAGAAAAAAATGGATCTGTGAAATTTCTAAAGAAGTAAAATGTAGAGAATGAGGTAAGAAGTGAAGGGGTGAGTTGTGCGGAAGAATAGAACGCAGAAAAATGAGAAAAAATATGAGGTAAGACGTTAGAGAATGATTAGTGATTAGGAAGAAAAAAAAGAGTAGAAAGTTAAAAACGTATATAATAAAATAGGAAAGAAAAAGTGATGTAAAAGAGAAAGAAAAATATTTTCTTCTGTTTATGCTTTTATTTTTTAACAAAAGGTAGAAACCTAAACAAAAGATTATTACGTATAAATTCAAGCAAAATGGAAGGTTGTTCTAGTATTATACGTTAGTTTTTTGTGACATGTCAACAATGGTTCGGCAGTTTTATCTAAACTTATTTATAAATGGAACTTCGTCTGAGTGTGTATGTGTGTGTGTCCGTGACCTATAGATTCCGAAACGGCTGAACCGATTTTCTTGAAAATTTACACAGTTGTACTATAAGCATCTGTGAGTGTTCTTAGCTAGGTTTTGTGTCGACGTACCCCCAATAAATATCGAAAATCGATAATCGAAAAAGTCGGTTTATAGAAGGAGTGGTCCGATTTTAATCAAATTTGATACACAAATAGAAAAAGACATAAGAAACGATATTCAGAAGTTTCAAGGTTGCAGTTCTTACAAAAGTACAGAAAATCGATAATATATATATATATATATATATATAAGCTTTCATTACACCCGAGAAATGCCGGACTATATTGCTAGCATAAAAATAAACAGGTAGAGGTTTACGGCTTGATTAATCGATTCTAGACAAAAATATTTAGACATTGATTACATAACAGAATTACTGTCATTTTAAAAAATTATTAAATATTTCTCTTAAAACTCTTTTTCGGGTAAATAAGCTTTACAAGTCTATTAATTGTTATCGCTTTTTCTACTACTGATTGGAGTTTTCTGCCTAAATATTGGTAGGGTGGAAAGTTCATATATATAGAATTATTTTTGCTTTTAATATTAGGTGCTATCCATATTTGCTTTTCAGCTGTTAGAAGTCTGCAAGTGATACCTTTTGGTTTTTTTAATTCTATTGTTTTGATTGTGTAACATCAGTTTATAGAAACTGATGAAGGGCTGTCTTTAAGTTGCAGCTTGAAAATGAATTTGAATATACATCTGTTGAGGAAATTTCCTATGGCGATGAACATTTACAAATTAAAAAAAAGTTGAACAAAAATTTACCATTTTTTACATATGTATCTTTAGTTGTCGTGAGTATATTATTTTTTAACTTCGACTGAGCTCTGAAGAGCGATAACATGTTGATGTTTTTTACGGGTTCTTTTCTTGTTACAACAGGACGTATTGGGTTCTATAGCCTTGACTGGCAACTCGTCTGCAGCAGAAAGTAATAATAACCTATTACGTGATAATCTACTACACAATCAGTCATATCTCAAATATGGCACTTAACTGACTGACTGCATATATTTACTTACATTTCATTTTTCGTCTATCTTGTTTGAATAAATTTGTTTATATTTATATATAACTCTAAAATTACCGTTTCATAAATCCATGAAAGAACAGAAATTCATGGTACAAAAGGACAGACTATATATAAATAAAAAAAAACTAATTGGATTCTAATATAGTGAATTTATTATAGACTAAACTATCGCCCGGTTCACACTCCACCCATATCTATTGAACAAATGAAGAGGCTCATCCCTTGTTCCCTGTTTAGGATGTGGTTTCCGGCTTTCTCTTTTCCAATCTTTTTACTCTTACGTAGCCCCCTGCGCATCAGTGGCGTTATCGCCTTGCTCGGGGTGATATGATTAAAAAAAAAAAAAAAAAAAGTGTCAGTAAAAATGTGTTGACTATTGTAAGTTGATTATTCTCTTTCCAGGGAATGAAACGATTTATTTGAACAATTATGGTTTCAGTGTTAGACTGACAGTAGGAATTGGTTGAAAATGAAAATTAATCTGAAAATAAAAATAGAAATGATACATTTTGTATCAGAATGAATCACGGTTGTATAAAAGATGAAAGTGTTATATTTTCGGGAATTTTTATCTCTCCGCCATTATTTAGGAGAAATTTCACATCCGGAGTGCTAATGCTTTTAAAGATAAAAGTCAAGCAAAGACAGAAATTTATGTAAGTGCTCTAACGGAAGACGGAAAGTGCGACACTAAGATTCGAAGGCGAATTGGAATGTCCAAGGACGCATTCCAAAAGTTGCGCAGAGTATTAAGAGACAGGAAAATTAGCTAGAAACAAAGAAAGAGTTCTGCATTGGTATGTGAGGTGTGACATCACTATGGCCGTCAATGCTCAACAATATCATCAAAGATGAAGGAAAAACTTGAAGCAACTGAAATGTAGTTCTACAGAAGGATGCTGCGAATATCATGGATCGAGCATGTGAGAAATGATGAGGTGTTAGAAAGGATGAAAACGAAGGGAAATTAATACTGAGCACCAGGAAGAGTCCGCTAAAGTTCTTAGAAGATAAGATGAGGAAAGAACACTTGGAGATTCTGATACTCGCATGTCAGAAAGAGGAAAAAAGATACAGGCGAAAGCTGTGGATAACATATTTGATGGACCTGAGTAGGTGGCTGGCAGAACGGGGTTTATGTGAGGTAACAGGAGAAAGCATTCCAAGAGCTACCAAAGGTGGGGAGACGTGGAATGTCATGATCGCCTAAGTCCTGAAGGGACGTGTCACATAGAAGAAGAAGAAATTTCCTTGATGACTTTACAATTGCATAGAGCATTTTTGTAACAAATATTTGCGATGATTATTTTAAGGAGCTGAAGGCTTTATATAGTATGGAAATATAGTTGCAAAATAAACAATGACTGATGCAATAAAAAGAAAATTCTATTTAATTCCGTGGATATTTTGATGACTATAAAAATACACCGAAAAGTTAGTAAACTGATTTTAATTTTTTATATACATCACATTACTTCTTTTACTGATGGCTTAGCAGAGTAAACACTAGGCAATACAAGAAAAGAAAATCAGGGTGCAAAACAGTTCAGCGTAAAAAAATATCCCTTTGCGAATAGCATTCAGTATTAGTCCAGGCCTTGGTGAGATCAGGGCAACATCACGTTGGAATACCGTTTTCTGTACAATTACTGAAATTAAGCAACATCAAGCTTGGTTAGTAACTAGATAAGTGACCACTCAAGAATACTAATTGCTGTAATTTTGGATGTTTATGTGGTGTAATGTATAATGTCTAGGAATGTTTAATCAGAGAACAGAGTTCGAATTCTAGTTGAGTTTGTTAGATTTAGTTACGCCTTATTAAAAGTAGTAATCGACTTCTCTCCCCGCCAGCTATGGGTTAATTGGTAAGACTTCTATAATTAAATCATTATTATCTCAAAAAAAAAAAATTTCTAACAATCTAAAAATGAAAAGATTTCATAAGTCGTAAAATCAATTAATCAGACACTAGAATAAATTTGCTTAAAAATTATCCCCGAAAATTTTCATTTCTCGCTTTAATATGAAAACCGAAGACTATATATTGTTGAACACCGGTTACAACCAAGCTTTAGAAAAATTAAACTTAATGAGTACAGCGGTGGTTGATGGAGAATACCAGATGCCCTAAGCCGTTAATGGATATAACCTTGATTCTCATAATGATAAACGATCCAGAATTATGGAGACCTTTCTGAAAAGACACGCCGCAATTTCTACGTAGAGTTGAATGAGTAGGTAATAGTAATATTAGCCATTTCTCTACCAGAAAATAATTGACATTCACTAATCGAGTAGTCGTTACTCCTTTCACTTAACGATTTTGTTTTGAAGATTTTTAAATCTTTCTCTTTGCAGGAAAATACGTTACACAACTTCAGTAGGTGTTATCGTCTTTTTCAGTATTGACATGTGTTTTCTTCCTAACCTTTTGTTTGAAGTAGTGTAGAATGCAATTACCTTGATTATGCGATTATATTTATTTTGGATTACGTTTGCTATGCATTTTATTTGATACCCTTCTTAGAAATCTCCAGTGATGTTATTTCTTCTATTTGTCACAGATTTTGTTTGCAATTCTATAACACACAATGTGCAAAGAAGGAAAATTATGCCGAGAACTTTATGCTTTGTTCTATAAAACCATTTTTATTAATTTATCTTAGAAAAGAATTGGCGTACGGCTAATAGTTTATATATTCCTCATTTTTTCATTTGGCTGCAATTATGGCATCCGTATGAAATTTTCGATTTGACGGGGATATGTAAGAATATGACATAAGTTTTCAAGTTAAATTTTCGATGCTGTAGCAATTTGTGATTTTGGTCGACATATTCTATGTTTAATTTTAATTTTGCTTATATTAAATTTGTTATATGAATGCATTTGTATATACTCTTTACACACACTGAAATTTTTTGATGGATTCATGGTTATGTTTACATCACTCAAATTTCAGATAATTGATTCTGTTTTGGAAAAGTTTATTTTGAATGTTATCTCTTAGAGCATTTGGAGAGAGATTTCAAAATGACCCATGGCCTTAAAAAATTTAATTCTATTTAACTTGCTCCAAAAATCCCGATTATCAAAAGAATTTTAAAAGAAAATCAAAAAATTTTAATCAAACATTTTATTCTAAAAAATAAATTAATATTATATAATATAAAACAATACATTTATTGAGTATTAATAATCTGGTGAATTAATATTATGGTGGATCATTTCTTCTTCTTTTTTATGTGACATGTCCTTTCAGGAGGTAGGCGATCATGGCTTTCCACATCCATCTGCCTGTCCTTGGTGGCTCTTAGCACGCCTTCTCCTGTTGCTCCAACCCTCAATCCGTCATCCACTTGATCAGGTCCTTCAAATATTTTATCGGCTAGATTTCTTAAGTCTTTTTTCCCTCTATCTGGCCTGTTAGTAACAAGTTCTTCAAGCACACCTTCCTCATTGCATGTCCAAGGAACTGTAGCTGTTTATTCCTGATACTCAGTATTAATTTCCTTTTCGTCTACATCCTTTCCAAAAACTCCTCGTTCCTCACATGCTCAGTCCATGATATCTGTACCATCCTTCAATAGAACCACATTTCAGCTGCTTCAACTTTTTCCTTCATCTTCGAAGATATTGTTCAACATTCACTGCCATATTGAAGAACCGACATCACTTAGCAATCCAGTACTCTCCTCTTTGTTTCTAGTGAAATTGTCCTGTTTCTTAATACTTTACTCAACTTCTGGAATGCTCTTTCGCCATGCCAATTCGCCTTCGGATCTCAGTGTCGCACAATCTGTCATCTGTTAGAACATATCATAGATACTTAAATTTCTCTACCCGCTTGATTTTTGAGTCCCTCGCCTGTAATTGGCATTTTGGGCTACCGTTTTTGCTGATAACCACTCATTCGGTTTTCTTGCAGATTATTTGTAGTCCTTTTTTGTCACTCTCTTTAGCTACCTTCTGTAGGAGGTCTTGTAGTTTTCTTTCTGTGTCTGCTATCAGCACTGTATCATCTGCGTCCTTATATTAGTTAAATTGTGGCCTCCGATGACGAATCCTGGCATAACTTCTAGGGTTCTCAGAATATTTTCGCTGTATTAGTTGAATAGATCCGAGAGATATTCGGATTTTTGTATTAAAATCTCTTACTGAGGCCATTACGTTTCTTTTCCCACATTTAGAACGTTAGGAAGCTTATCAATTGATAAATATTCAATACAGTGAATTTCATTCTAGAAATAAGTAACAAAGCATGTGTTTTACGTTAATTATAAATTGTCTAATCCTAAAAAATAATTGCTCGTAATATGATGTATTTACTGAATTTATTTTTACAAATTTAAGCATATTGCAAGGTTGGAGGCAAGGTCAAATCATTTTTTTAAGTTGAAATTTGTATATCTAACCGTAAGTCCTATGCTAACAGTTTTTAGTAGAATTTCTTGTTTAAAGAAATCTCTTCCGCTTCTTGCTTTTTCGTCTCTATTGATCTTCAAAATTGAAATGTAAAGTTAATCGTTATCTTCTCTCTTAATTCATGTTCTTTTATTGTTTTCTCATATTTTTTGTTTGATATTCCCTAACACTCACTAAATTTTTGAGTCTTAGTGGCTTTATTGCCATGCTTTGGGTGAAATAATTAGTAAAATACTTTTTTGAGGATTCTTAACCAAAAATAGATTTAGCAAAGATGAAAGTTTAAGAGACCCAAAAAACATTTCATTTAATGTACAATTTTTTATTTCTTCACTTATGACGTCTTCTCGCAGCCTAACGGTAAAAAAATACTTTGCAAGCGGTTTTCCTAATTAAAATAGCATACGGGTTCGGGTATTTTCGGAAAGTTCATTCCCATTATTATGACTTTTTATATCTAAGTCATTGAATAGTAATTTCATTGTCGAAAGAAACAAATGTAGCAGAGAAGTCTGCGTAAACTTGTGTACCCATTTATGTAGCATTTGTAAAAGATAATACATATGGATGTTCGTTGTGCCAAAGTAGATAGCGGTACGTAACGAGAACTCAGACAGCTCTGTTAGAATTTCAGTTGCATTCGCTATATTCACTTGCGCTCAAATACTCCTTGGTGAGATATTAATCCGTTTCTTTTCCTCCCAACTATGGGTTAAATAGCAGGACAGTTTTGATTCTATAACTCTGTTTCGCAACCATTCTACCGCACAGAATAATGGTGGGAAAATATTCTGCATAGTTGTTCGTGCCCCTTCCGAGACATGAGCGCCCAATCATGTATCACTTATTTATTTTTATAATCATATCGCCCCAAGCAAGGCATTTAATTGTCACATTTTGCAGGGGATTACATAGGTGGAAAATTATGAGAAACAGTGACAGGTTATAAGGTGTTTCGGGAAGTGGGTAAGCAATCGATGAGAATACTGATGAGAGTGGAGTGGACGGAGAAAGAAGCATAAGAGAAACGATGCAAATTAGTGAGATAGGAGATGACTATTGACTTTACATTTAAATTCTTGGAGATTATAGCTATCGGAAAAGCAAATAAATGGAAGGAAATTCCACATGCGGGAAGTGCGAGAAAAGAAGCTACTGGAGTAGAATTTGCGTTTACAGTTTATTGGTTTCAAAGTAAAAGGGTGTTACCTAGTTGCTAATCTTGTGGCTTGAGTAAATTTATATATAGGGGGCACCAGTGAGCTAAGTTCATCGGAGCAGAAGCCGTGAAAGTATTTGTAGGAGAGACACAGGGAAGTGAGAAAATGACCTTATCCGAGCTGCCAAGTCGGGATGTATCACATTGCAGATTCTCTGTTAGATTTTGTCAAGGTCAGCTAGGTGGATAGCAGGAGCACCCGACCAGATATGTCAGCAGTATTAAATGTACGGGCGGACGGTAGACTTATATATGTGCAATATTGTTTGAGGCGGAAAAATTTTCCTGGCCTTACACACAAAATCAACTTTCGTAGCAGCCAATTTAGCTATGAATTCTATATAGTCATTCCACTTGAGGTCTGTTGTGAGAGTTAAACCGAGGAGGCACAATGTTTTGCCTTCAGGGAGACTAGCCTGATCCATGCTAATGGAGGGTTGGAGTGATTCTCTGTGAAGATTAATAGATAGCAGCTTCGTTTTGGACGAAATAGAATTCACGATCCATTTCTTATCTTATCTGCCACGATCGGAGGTCATTTTAAGGCTCGGTAGTGAGGTTTACTTCGTCAGCTTCAACAGATTTTTGATCGATGCGAGAGTAAACTGTATTGTCGTTAGCGTATATGCCTACTTGGGATCATATTACATCTGGGAGATCGTTAGTGTAGATGAGAAAAAGCATAGGACCTAGAATAAAGCCTTGAGGGGCACCCGCGTTCGTATGATAGTATTGGGAGGCATATCCATTCAATACTACCTCCATTGTGCGAATTTGATTGAATATTTATGGGTAAGATTTTAAATTTACAGGTTTATTTTTAGATCAATGGAAATTTCGCTACAGGTTTGACATTTTTTCCCTAAAAAATTTAGACATTTTTTTCTAACCTATGACAGTTTTCATATGTCACTACCAAATATGTTTTATTCCTCTCAGCGTTCTGTTACGTCCATGAAGCCTGTTTGCAATCCTTTACATTGTGTTAATTGATAGTTATCCTTTTGCAGCCAAATTTTCATTCAATTAGCCAAGTGCTGCATCCAGTTAAGGCAGGCAATTATCCACAGTTATCTGTAGACTAATTTGCATATTTATACCTGCGCTGGGATTTAATCAGGAATGCAATTTCAAAATGATTTGATTAATTTCTAAACCACAATAGATTAACTCACAGTGATGTTTTCTCATAGAACAGGAAATAATGTGCCATTATGCAAATAACGTATCCAAAAATCAGGATGTATCATTAATTGAGAAAGCCAAGCTATTAGAGACATTGTTTTCCACATGTCTTTTTCCCATTTGCTACAATTTAAAAACAAACATGAAAAACACTGTGTTGTTATTTTATGTGCTGTTTTATTCAGTGAGGATGTGCAGGTGGTATACTAGGAATGAAAACTTGGAGATCCGAGAATGAATTTTAGTTGAGTTCTTCACATTCACTTACGTGCAAACAGCTCATGGAAAACGTATAAATTAATCACTCCAAATTATGCGTTAAATAATAGGAATTTATTTTGGAAATTTCTTTTATTCTCAAAATTTTTATTTTTATTTATGCGCTGTTTTTTTTAGTGAGGATCTGCAGCTGGTGTACTGGATAGCTACTAGGAATGAAAACTTGGAGATCCGAAGACGAATTTTAGTTGAGTTCGTCACATTCACTTATGCGCAAACAGCTCATGGAAAAGGCATAAATTAATCACTCCAAATTATGAGTTAAATACTAAACATTTATTTTGGAAATTTATTTTATTCTCAAAATATGTTTAATGCAATATTCCACCCCAAAACAATAATTCTGTCAGTTAAATGCCATGCTTGATACACGCTTCAGTTTCTTTCAATCCATGACCGATGAGGCAAAAGATTTTCGGTTACAATTTCTTTCTGCGATAGAACAGCTGCCAACAAAATTTATAGAAACCAATCATTTTTCTATTTAACCCATAGATGGAGTCAGAAAAGATGGATTAATATCTTTCCTAGTGTATTAGCACATAAAATGCAACAAATTCAACTGGAATTCGAAAACAGCTATGACAATTTCTTATTCCGAGTAGATATCTATTACACCACAACGCATACACAAAACGATGATTATGTTTACAATCCAAAATGCTCTCATTGTAATAAAGAAATAACAGGTTGATGAGCTGTAAAAAATGTAATGCTTTAAGAAACGGGTTTTCGCGCCTTTACACAACTTGATATCCCATTTACCGGGGACGTTCTTTTGATTTTTTACCTACTATATAATCTATCTCTGCCATCCATTCCCTGATTAAAATCTTAATCAATAATTTCAATTTCTGCTCCCAAGTTAAAGCATACTTTATGTCTGTTAAAGCTTTCAACTCATCTTTCCTCATAATGAATAAAAAATGTCTGATTTTCTGATTTTAGATATAAGTAACAGGAAAGTTTATGTGCCAGTGAACGCTGGACAATTTTTCCAAAGGTGAAGAAGTTACTTGCGGTAACAGAAATATGGTTTTACAGTCGAATGCTGAGAATACCACTTACAAAATATTTGATTAATAACGACGTTGTAAAGAAAATGGAAACAAAATTGACACTTATAATTAACATAAATAAGAGATAGTTAAAATTTCTAGTACACATAATGAGGAAAGGCGGCTTGGTAAATGTGATTACCATGTAACAGATTGAAGATAAATCAACGACCAAATGACTTTCTAGGATGAATGCATTGGATACTCTGAACCCACACTGAATTTTAAGAGTAAATCGAAACCAAACGGAAACTAATACTTAACGTCATAAATAGACAGTGAAATTTTTTAGGACGAATAATCAGGAAAGAGGTTTTGGAAGAGCTGATAATCATAGGATAGATCGAAAGCAATTGTGACAGAAGCGTATTGAAGCAAGATAAATATTTCTCGACAAGGGACGCTAAGAATGCCAATAACTAAACATATGCGCAATGTCGAGATGAAGAGGATATCAAACGAGAAGTCGCAAGGTATTTATTGAAAAGTTTAGAGAAACCGGGGCAAATATTTAGCATATTTATTAATGGCTATTGCAGGTATATTCTAAAGTTCCTGTGATTATGGCGAATCAGGCTCGAGATGACAGCAAAAACTATAGACAGAATTATAGGCATATTGAACAGTAGAGACACAGTTCTTAGTAAAAAGTCAAGTTAACTAGTAGAATTGGAAGAGAATTTACTAGGAAAATATTCGGATATAACAGCAGAATATGATAATATATTAAATCAATTAAAAAGAGAAGAGATGTTAAAGTTATTCTTACTTGACACGCTATTAAACTTTTGCCTGTATATTCGGGAATCAAACTTCTGAGAATATGTATGGTACCTAGGTTTTCAGAGATGAAAGACTTAATTTGGTTGAGGTAATGTTTACAACTGGTACGAATTTTCTATTGAAGGCGGTATTATCAGGTTGATAGAGCCTGAAAAATGTGATTCTGGTGTGATATAGCTGAGAAGCAGGCAGCTACAAACCAAGTGGGGAGATGCAGTTCACTTGGTGTTTCCCAGATGGTCCAGAAGAACCTATGCCGGCTATTTACCCAAGAAGAATCCTCAGTTTCACAGTTCTTCATAGAAAGAAAATTATTAAATGAATCTAAATTAGTAAGCTGGTAACTGATCGATGTCTTGTTAATGGGCGGTATTTCTTTAATTGGCGACTCATAATTAAATAACAGCACATACAATAGCATGATCTTACTTACCAAGAGGACAGGTTTGCGATGGGTGCAAGAGCCAAGAGAGGATGTAGTGACAAAATAAATTAAAGATGCTGATCAGAAATATTAACAAAACCAGTAAAAACTCCACTATTTGACTGAAAGAGTGAATAACGGAAGTATTGAAACGTCAGTAACATTCAGTCAGTTAAGTGCCATACGTGATACACGCTTGGGCAATCATGTCTCGAAAGAAACATAACTTACTGGGCAGAAGATTATCCCGCAGTAGGTTGCCATTGCTTTGTGTGGCAGATTGGTTGCCAACCAAGGCTATAAACCCAATCTGTCCTGTTATTTTACCCATAACTAAAAGGAATAGACGGATTAATACCTTTCCCATGGGTATTTGCGCGTAAGTGAACGCAATGAATTTGGCTGGAATTCGAACTCGGCTCCAAGATGTCTCGTTCCGAGCCGATATCCAATGCACCACAACGCACAAAAGTAACATTAGAGTGACAAAAATCTACAGATTTATTTGGCTAAATTGGATAACTTATAAAAGTGGGTATGTTTATAGGAGGGCATCATTCTTCATAAAATTTCAATTTCAAAATGAAATGCAATATTTCATGAGAATTTGAAACCGTTGTGCTGACTTAGAAAAGCAAAATAAAATACCTAACGCTTTTATCTAAAAATCCATTCAGAAAAGTTGATAGAGAGAAACTTAGATTGATCAATCCAGCTACCGATCGATTACAAGAGAGGTGGAAAGCCAGGAAGGCCGGAACATAAGGCAGGGTTTCTGAATAGAAAGTAAACAAAAAATAGAAAAAAGAAGTAATTACATTTTCATTGAATCGCGTGAACAAAAGCTAAGTGATTTGGGCGGGTCGTGAAAGCGAGACTTCTGGTTGTACAGTCGTTTTTCGAACGAACAGTAGGTCGCCAGACAACAATTGAAACGTTTTATCTACGACAGCCATTGAAGAACTGGATGCTGAAATCAGAAGCAAGCGAGAAACCTGAATGTACAAAGGGGCATTTTGATTAAAATGAAAGATAAAGAAAAATCGAATCAAGTTGTATAGAACATCTCCATTAAAAAGGCATTTAAGGAACAGTAAATCGGAAATAATTGAATAGTATTGTATTTTGTATACTGGATACGCAATCATAATAACGTTAAATTTATTATTAATAGTGTATTTGCTAAGACTTCTGTTTTCATTGTTCACTGCTATGAAAAAATATTATATATTTCATTTGCATTTATCAAAATAGCGTTTAAATTATATGCATCTCCATATTTATTATAAGCATTTCAGGGAAAGTATAAGTATTTTACAGTGTTTGGACTGTTTTCCTTATGTTTGTTGTCGCATTCATGACGTATTAGCCACTGGAGGTTCCGGCCTTCTTCAGGTGAAATACTTTCTAAATTCGAACGGAACTATCTATTTCGTCCACTAGAGCAGTGCTACTCAAAGTGTGATACGTGTACCGTCGCCGGTACGCGAGCCATCGTCTGCTGATACACGGAGATTTTCCAGAAAAGAAAGAAACAATAGAAAAGCTCTACGCCACGAGAGACTGCCAGGATATTCCACTCGTTTTTTTTTTGGTTTTTTTTTTACATTTTCATTTTAGTTTTGTATTATTATGACTATATTGTTCATTTACACATTCATGTTAAAAATTATAGCTATCCAACAAACGAATGCGATATAATGAACAGCAAAAAATCATATAAAAGGTAATTGTTTTATTATTACAATATTGTTTATTATTGATTGAAGAAACAACTCACAAACATTCATCTCATTTTGGATTGATAATTATTTTTCGTATATTTTCATTCATTTATTTTTTGTCTTATCAAAAATCATCGGCAAAATAAAATAAATGGCGAATATTGGAAAAAAAGGTTTAGTCCTATGGATATTTTAAATAAGTCTTAAATTAATTAAAATTAATATTTTGTTTTACTGTTGGTCTATTTTTAGAAGATTAATGTCTTTTATTAAATTCAAATTGCTTACAAAATATTAATATTCACTTTAAATATTTTTCTGGATTTTTTAAAAAATATATACCCTCGAAACCAGTGGTCATAACTAATATATCACAAATATGGTACCGGTCAATGGCACACTGGGGAGACTTGTTACATTAATGATGACTGCCCTTAGAATGAACAAGATATCATGTCTTCATGTTTATTACAGATAGTCTCAAAATGTCAGTCAGTTAAGTGTCATACGTGATACACGCTTGGGCGATCATGTCTCGAAAGAGACATGACTGACTGGGCAGAGGATTATCCCGCAGTAGGTTGCCATTGCTTTCTGCGGTAGAGAGGTTGCCGACCAAGGCTATAGAACCCAATCTGTCCTGTTATTTAACCCATAACTGGAAGGAATAGACGGACTAATACCTTTCCCAAGGGTATTTGCGCGTAAGTGAATGCAATGATTTCAGCTGGAATTCGAACTCTGCTTCACGATTTCTCGTTCCGAGCCGATATCCAATGCACCACAACGCACAGTACATATCTAAATAAAAAAAAAAATTCCGGGGTTCATAGTTCCCGCCCTCTTACTCAGCGGGATTGGCTTGCTTTGCTTGCCGGCACATTAAAAAAAAAACTACCGGTCCGCCATATCAGTTAGCTTGAGAAGCACTGCACTAGAGTACATTGTCCAATCCCTTTTCTGGATATCTCAGACTCAATTAATTCCCTTTTTTAATTCAAACCTCTAAGTTTTTGTTCAGCTCTACTATAAACTGGTACTGAACTCACAACTATTTGCGTCAAGTTACTGAATTAATTTAAGTTAATGTTTTTTAGGGATTTATAAACATAATGCCGGCAACCATTTTACCAAAGATCATATAAAAATTAGTTCTTATTCTTGATCTCTCCTGAAACTCTGTATGATTAGTTTCCATATTAAGTTCATATCTATGCTTGGCCGACTTAGATTTTTGTGGCGTAGCATACGGACTGTTTCCTTAACTTTTCATATTTTTCAGTAATGTTCTGTGTCTAATCTTTCAGCCTCTTCTCACAGAGTAAGATGATTTCTCTTTTCGCATTATATATAATTTGTTTGACCATAAAAATTATGATTCCATATTTGGATTTAATTTAAAATTTACTTGCTCCAACTATGGTAAATACGGTCACATCGGGTTGAAGCGCTATTTTCATTACATCCACTGAACATAAACATCACTGTACCTGGTAATCACTTAGATCGCTGAGAAGTTGTGAATACTAGGTGTTTGTAAGCGTGTTTCAATTCTTATTAAGTACATTTTATTCATGGACGTTAGTAATTATAACTTTACCAAGGATGTATTTCTTTACTGATTGTTGATTGCCATGATTTTTGGAGAAATATATAGGGATCCCAGTCAATCTTCTGAAATGGATTAATTACTTTGACATGACTTATTTATGAATGGCAAAGTTCATAAGAAATCGTATGTAATGTCGATAATATGATATACTAAAGTCAATCAAAAACCCTTTTGAAAATATTTTTACGGAATCTCTTCAAATTATTACTACTTATATTTGTATGGTTATAAAATGCCGGTAAATTTCGAGCGGTTGTAAATTCAGCCGAATTTTCAACATGAATATAAAATATGAGATTTAACATAAATTAAAATCTGTAACAAAGTGAAAGTCAGTTTACTGAAAAAAATTACATGTACTGCAGTTGTTTTTGGGAGGTGAGAGCGCTTTGGAAGAAAAATATCCGTAATTCTTTTTATATGTATTTATTTTCTTTTATTTAAATACATTAGAATAAACTTTTCAGGATTTAAACATTTTATATACACAATTCTGATTGATGAGCATTCGTTTTTACTGCTTATCAACTATTTGCAGGTTGTTTAAAGCCAGAAAACATATTTTGAAAAGAAAATGACTTACGTAGTCAAGTCTTATTAATTAAACATTAGCTGTCGAAATTTAGTGCAACTGATCATGAAGCAGGAGAAAAACCTATCTTAGAGAATTCCCTTCTTTTATTTTCTACAGCTGATCAAATGTCTGTGGTTTATTTAAAGCCAGAAAATATTTTTAGATTGTGAGACATTTCTAGAGATAATAAAAATTTAGTGCTACCGAGCTGAGTGTGGCGAGAAAATGTTGATTCATATATTTCGGAAGTTGTACTTGTGCTTAACGAACTTGACGGGAATTAGAACTCTGCTTATCTACTTATCATCCATTACACTATCTGCAAATTTAAGATTAAGCACTTGATATTCCTAAGCGATCTCCAATCTTGTTACGGACAAGTCTCAATGTTGCTCAGTGATCTTACAGGAAATTATGTTTCAACGTAATATGAATGTTGTATATGATAAATCATTACACTTACAGTGAATGGCAAACCGTGGAAGGTATTTATTTCTTAATGATGAAATATGAAAACAAAAAAATGAAATGAATCATTTTCAAATAACTTTTATAAAGAAAAATTAATATCGACTGATTTACATTTTTATATCCAGAGGGAGATAGATGATAGAAGACCCTATGCCTGGCAACAGGATTCCACAAAGCAAAAATCGTCCAGTCTTGACTGTCAGACAATTTCTTTGACCATAAAACCCTTACATCTGGCCACCTACTTACCCAGACACTTGATTATTATGTGTAGGATGCAGTTGAAATTGGGAGATCATTAAAGCCCTTTGTAACATCAAAGATGATCGGAAGGCAAGGCTTATGACATCATTCACCAATTTAAAGTGTTAAAAATGTCGATGTTGTCTGGAGGCCCTTGTTGAAGCCAATGACGATTTCATTAAATATATATTTTCTTTAGTATTACAAGATATTTTGGGAAATTTTGTCAATTTTTATCTGTTAAAAGAAGATGTCAGTTTTATTTTCATTTTATGGTATATTAAACGACAATTTATCCATTGCACGATGATTGTTTCGTATTTCTTTTGTTTCGTAAAGAAAATACATTTTGTACTGAACTATCTTTTACAATTAAAAGGAACCGAGAAATGCAAAAAAATATCGAGAAAATTAAAGTTTACTCAAATTCCTCATGAAAGATTCAACGGCCATTATACACACTCCTACTTTGTAATTGAACGTACATGGAAATTTAACAAATAATCTGATTACTTTCTTAATTACCTCCAAGTCAACGAATAGCGGCTTGAAAACTTATTTTTAATCAAGCAGAAACTCTTAGAAGAATGTATTTATATTATATTTTAAGGAATACGTACGTATGTTCTTTTTCAAAATCATTAATCATTACATTAAGAATTTTTCATTCAAATCAAATTTTTATGAGACTTTCTTCATTTTTCGAAAACTTAAAACACTTTAATTTTCCTTTGACATTCTCATCAATCATTATGTTGTAATAACCAACTTTTGGAAAAATATCAACACTAAAAAAAATGTGAGTTCCAAACTGCTCCGGAATGTAAAATATTAGCTTGAATTATAAATAATTTCAGTTTTTGTATATCAAAATTTTTCTTCTCATATTCTTTGGACTATTGCCATTATTACGAAATTTTAACCGTTGTACCCTCCGGCCTTCTTCAGTTGCTAGGAACTTCGAACCAAACTCTTTATTACGTTCACTTGCGTATATCATTGTCATCCCATGTGCGATGATACTTCCTATAGCCATTTAATTATCTCACTTTAACTTAACTGTCTAAGTATTTGTTCACTACTGATGTAGCTTCATATTAAACTTACAACTCTATGGCCCAATTACTGAAACTCACCAACAGCTATATCTAATCTTAAAGGAAGATAACTACATGGCTATCAAAAGTGGTATGTAAATACTACCTAATTTCAGAAGAATAGACAAATAACAAATGTGTTCTTAGAAAAATCAAGCAAAGCTGATCTCTCTGTCCTGATCGAAAAAAGAAGAGGATTATTTCAGCTAGTTTGACAAAACCACAGCTCTTGATCCACTGCTAGAAACTGCAGGAGAGTGGAAGAATGTATTCGTCAAAGAGCATTAGAGGAATTGAAAAATTTATTCCGTAATACCGGAAGTCAAGTAATTTAAAAAAAGTTCAAATGTTTCATAGAATCAAATAGGAATTCCAGAGAACGTGCAGATAACCTTGGGAATGGTATAAATATATCTCATCTTGCAGCTAGGAATTAAATATTATGTTTTGTACCTGGAAAAATCAATATAATTAAAAAGAAAATTTAATCTAATATTATCAGTCTTGAAACATTGTTCTTACAATCCGAAATTTTCCGGCTTTAAATAACCAATTAAAAAGTGATAAACAATAAAAATGAAATCAATCAATTCGTGTATAATGTTTAAATCTCTCAGTTGTTTTTGCGTATGTATAATTTTACCCTTTTTTTTATTTTTAAAAGTAAAAAATAAAATTTCAATTTGCTTGCTAGCACGCGTTCATCGATTCAATTATTTTTCATCAATATGTAAAGCATACGCGTCGATTCTTTGCCGAATCGCGTTAAACTTTCCGTTGCCTGCTTCATTTTTACAAATGTTTACTAATTCAATTCATTTGTAAGTTTTTTCAAGCTCAACAGATATATAAATATACATATGTATGGCGGATACCACCCAAATAATAATTTAAGATAATGCAATAGTCGCTACAGCCAATACAGCATTATTGTCTCGCTGAATGGATAGCGAATGCTTTAATCGATCGATCATCCACACTTCCACATAAAATATAAGTCCAGGTACTTACAAAATTTCATCTTTTTTGCCGGAACCTCTATTGTCATAATGTAGAATATTTAATAATAAAATGGACAGAAACGTGCACAAAAAGGATCTGAACATCAGTTTTGTTATATAAATCTAAAAATGCATATAAACAAAAAAGACATTTACACTCAGAATTCTCAGCGTCCTTTTTTTCCTGCGCATGCGTAGTCTAATCAAGGAAGACATGAATTTAATCCGATGATGCCTTAAAAAAGAAAACATTTTGAAAATAATTTTTCAGTTTGTCATCAAATTTTAAAAGATTCTATGTAATATAATATTTTATTAAATTTGAGTTACACGACATTTTATTCTTCAGAATGAGGATGTGGACATTATATTTTTATTATTGACGGATCTCTTCATGAGTATTTAAATGAAACTTAATCAAGCTATGGATGTGCGTTTGTGTGCACTTGAACGACAAATCGGAGAGCCGCTTTCGATTTCCTGTTGAATTAATTGAATTTTCTTAGTTGCTTCGTGGCTGGGATCGAAATTTGACAGATTTGGTGTAAGTCGGAGTCACTACTTATTAGGCCATAGACGCATGAAAGGATAGAAAGGAAATTTTAATGTGTTGAATATAAGCAGTGCATACACACATCAGTCACCGAAAGAACGCCATTCATTTCTGAACATTATTGCATATAACGCAGAAGTGTAAAATGTTTTCAAATTCTCTCTCTCTCTCTCTCTCTCTATATATATATATATATATATATATATATGTGTGTGTGTGTGTGTGTGTGTGTGTGTGTGTGTGTGTATATTTAGATAATTTAGTCTATTCACAAAGAATTGACTGAAATTTTAAATATGCATACATAGGCTCAGAAAGCTCTTTAGTTCCCGTTAATATATATATATATATATATATATATATATATATATATATGTATGAGTAAGTTGCTAACCTAGAGCCAACAGAACTACCAAGGTTTCACCAAATGCATCGTCAAGGAAATTTGCCCTGACGATCCATTTGGTGAAACCTTGGTAGGTCTGTTGGCTGTAGGTTAGCTACTTACTTATTTATTTGCTCTGCTTTTGTACTAAGCGCTTTACGTGTCAGGTTCCTCGTCCCAGGGCTTTTTTCTTTCGAGTAGTACTTTGACTAATGTTCAAGTGTTTGTTCTTTTATTTTTTGTTTCCATTTTTCCCTCCACGTTTATACTCGGTAGGTTTTTGGAGACGTGTTCAAAGATAAATTCGCAGTTATATATATATATATATATATATATATATATATATACTTATTATATATATATATATATAATAAAGTATATATATATATATATATATATATATATATATATATATATATATATATATATATATATATATATATATGAAAAAAGTTAAGCCACGTTCTTCTATGGTAAATCGGAAGTATATGCCTATTTCAGGAAAAATAGGCCTATACTTGCGGTTTACAATGAAATAACGTGTCTGACTTAATTTTTTCTCATATTTATTCTATATATATATATATTTAGATCTTGGAGAGTCATCCTACTATATTATGTACAGAATACTCTTTTGGATTATTCTATATCTACACGGCTTGCTTATATATATATATATATATATATATGTGTGTGTGTGTGTGTGTGTGTGTGTGTGTGTGTGTGTGTGTGTGTGTGTGTGTGTGTGCACTCAGGAAACTGCGAGTCATACTATAGACGTAGGAGTATATGCATATTTATTAATATTATTCGTAGCTCTGTTATATTACATCGAGCACTATTTTATTAGAACCAGAAATATATTTGTATTTGTATTCGCGTGTACTTGCGTGTATATATCATATGTATATTTATTGATAGCAATATATATATATATATATATATATATATATATATATATAAAATGATGAATAAAGAATATAGTAAAATCTTAGTCATTTACATTTTAAATAATTATTCAATTATCTTTTTACACATTTATGCCTGTTTTATACGTGTATATATCTATAATATCGCGGAATCACCATATATATATGTTTGTTTAACACATATAGTTATAGTGCACACGCACAGACATGCACGCATATTCACACATGCGTGTACCCACTTACATACACACACACATCGACACACACATATGTAGGTATAGATACTAATATGAAGATATTGATAGGCGCAGTTTATCGACGCACAGATGCATTACAGTTCTCAAATCTACTTATATATGCACAATAGTCGAACTCTATTTCGTTATCTGCCGCGTCAACATCCACATTGAAAGAAGATTAATCGTAAAAGCGACAAACTCGATATTCCATTGTGTTTGGCTACTGGACAAAAAAGCTACTGGTTTTTATGTTAAATTAATTAGTATCCAACCGTGACTCATTTTTGCAACTACACAATTCGATTAGGATTTTTCGGAGAAAGAATAAAGGAGACAGACCACTGCCCAAGGCATGATTGAAATTGTTTCTTGTATACAATGACCTTCGAAGGGCAATCTGCAGAAGTCGGACAACTACTTACATACTGCCTTACGCATGAATATTGATAAGTATGTATTGCGTAGATTAAATATCAATATCACAAAATGGTATCGGTGAGTGGATGCTTTTTCCCTGCAGTGAATATATAAAAGATAGATAATTGATCTGAAATAAATTGATGAAATGTTAAACGTTATTTAGTTACGAGAATGCTGATAATGAAAGTATTGTTTAAGTTTTCTTTTGGAAAGAGAATAACGCATCTTAACATGATCAAGATAACGCAGACCTTATTTTTTCATAGTCTAGAAAGTACAGGCGTTTTATTCATGTTTAGCAATAAATGAAAAAAAAAAGAAGAAAGTTCTTTGGTATATTCTGGTATATTTTGTTCAATCAGTAGCCAACTTCCTCTTGCCTAGTTGTCGTTCAATTTTTAAGCTCTAGCCTGGGTTGCAACATATCTTATCAAAGTTTCGATAAACTCCGGTTCATCCAAGCGACTTAAACAGTCTATCGGCAGCGCCATATTATGTTTAATAGCTAATATTTTTACAAAATGATTTTAAGTGATGAATATTTCGTTACGCGCAAGAAGCTAGAAAAGCTTTCGGGCTCTATAGAAAGTAGAAATTGAAATCATTTTATTTCATATCAAATATTCAGTCGAAAATTCAGTTGTTTCTGAAATATGCTAAGACAGTAACATATATGCTATTAACTGAAAAGATCGATATATGAGTTTTTTTTTATTTATATTCGATTTATTAATGTCAGTACCCACAATATACAAACAGAAAACAAAATTTCTAGTTTAAATTCTTACTTCATTAAAAAAATTAAAAATATATTTACATTATTTATATTGCACGGATTGTGGTCCTCACATTTATTGCCATATTCCCGATATTTTGGCCTTAATACACTCCAACTTTCGGTGGTAGGAATTGCAAACTGAAGCCATCATTTTGCTCGCCGTATCAGATTGTTCTAGTTTAATGAGTCATGTTACTTTCAAATATCTTCATATAAGTTGTCTCCCTTGAAATCAATGCTGATGTAGCCAGATATTGAACTATAGAATCAAATCACTGCGTACAATCAACGTTTGTATCCACTCGGTCGTGTGGCTTTTAGTGTAACAATTTGTGTGTCTTATAACCCTAATGTATCAGTAACTTGGAGGCAGCATCATTCAGGGAATGAGAACAAACTAGCTCAGTGAACGAAAAAAAGGTTTCAGGTCGCAATTCTATTTGCGTCATGAAGAACAGAGCTTACAACGGCCGAAACGTGGTGAATGTGTTAACAAAGATGAGGACAACTGTTTGAACAATGTAAATACTCTAAATAAATTCAAAACATTATCTCGGAAATATATAAAAATATGTCAGCATTGATGGTATGCATTATATTATACATTGAGATTTTTTTTCTTATCTGTATTGTTATTATCATAACCTTTCAAATGCACTGCAACTTCCCTGATATTTTTTGTCTATCCAGATAAACATTTCACATTTAACTTGAGCTAGGGGTTGTTTTTTCCTAATAAACGCTCGAGATCCGATGCAACCCTGAGAGAAGATCTTTTCATCGCGATTTGTGAAAGTTCTAGATCCGATCGGCGGTCGTGAGATGTCTGTTGTTTGACGTTCGAGGTATTGAACGTGACCTGTCATTTTTCCGTTGTTGTGCTCCTAGAGTTAGATTAAAGCAGAGATCAACTCCCAATATGTGTATTCTGCTTTATTATCAGTATAAATATTCACAAATGATTGATGTATATTCTTATGAATATCATTCATCTGTTTTGAGTGATTTTGTCTAACAGCATATCAGCATCTATGGCTATTTAATACCGAAATGTAAAATGTTTTTTACGCATTTGTATGTATTTAACTACAGAGAAAATATATTGCTCCTCATTTTACTATAAATAAGAATAGTTGGTTATTTTAATACAAATAGGTGTTGTTAATCATACTAGAGATTGATCAGGCAGTGAAATTGACCTAAGTGATACATGCTTGGGAAATCATGTTTCGAAACAGACATGACTGACTGGGTAGAACATTTTCCCGTTTTGGGTTGCCATTACTTTCTCGTTGCCAGTCATGGCTAGAAGACCCAATCTGTCATTTTATATAAATTATAGTTGATGGGGGAAGAGAAGTGATAATAGCTTTCCTGATGGTATTTTCGCGTAAGTTAAAGCAACACATTCTACGGAAATTAGAACACGGCTCTCCGTTTTCTCTTTCCGAGCCGATATCTACTGCACCACAACGCATCTATAGCTATTATTGGTATTTCAATAAAATATGTATTGTTGGTAAATATCCTATGGTTGGAGGTTTACTATAGCCTCATAGCTTGAACCCTAAGAAGTGCTACTACGTAGGGCCATTTCGAAACAAGATCAATTAACTGATGCTTCATGATCCTCAAAAACCCAAATCAGTTGTCATGCTGCCGGGAGTAGTCTATCTTTATACCCAAAATTCAGATCATTTAAATAGGAAGTGTGTTGGACCGAGAAGCGAACATTGGTGCACGGCTGTGTTTAGAATAAATATAATGCCTAAGCAAAATAAAATAGCGTTTATTTCCTTATGAAATCTGTTACTTTAAACTTACTTTGTCACTAAATTCAATTTTCTTAATTTTTATTTTTTTCCTACAATATTACCTCAGGTAATATTCTAACATGTATCACTGCTATCCCACTAAACGTCGGTATGTGAAATGAAAACTGTTTAGACTTCATTATTTTTATTATATTGTAAAGTAGTCATTTACTGGATCAACTATCCGCCGTGACAAATCAATCACTGGATAAAATGGTAAATGAGTAGCCATTTCAGATTAACAGAACTATTCAAAACAAAAAAGACAAAGTAGACTCAGATCTTTGAAAGTCAACTGACTTGAGGCTTACTAAAAGATGACTGTGACTAAATTCTTATTCTACACCACTGGAGTAATAAAAATGCAGAATTGATTTATTTAATATTAAAATTATCCAGTGAAAAACCTATAAAATGTTAGCAAAAACCAGGATAAAATATGTTTCCAAATAAAAACAACAAACACTTGAATTTTCCACAGATGGGGCTGTGTAAAAATGTAACTTGACAAATCTCACATGGACACGCGTTGGCGCATTTGAAAAATAAAGCAAATTGCATTCAAAATCTATACAAAATGTGACAAATCAGGAAGATTTATTTGTAAAAAAAACTGAAAACGCTATTAACTGACTACATAATAATAATTTCTCCTATAGGAACAAAAGTATATCTAATTTACGAATTTACACTCAAGCCAAATTGCTATAAAGAAAAAAATATAACCATCCATACATACACGGTGCTATGGTTAAATTTGGGCCTTTTACATTTTTAATTCTGCGCATACGTCTTGTTTGTTTCTCATTTTATCGATCGCACATTATCGTATAGTTAGTTGGGCAGCCTCTGTGAGAAAAAGATGACCTTGACGCAAATAAATCAGCCAAAAATTTAGAGACGGTATGCTGTTTTGCTTGGTATTCGGGTCTGATGCTCCAAAATAATAATTCAGTTTATTTGGAGGTCAATCTGAGGACAATGCACAGGATTCGGAAAAAGTCTAATGGGGAATACGAAGTTATGACAGCTCGGAAAACTCACTGTGATTTTTTTGATAAGAAAGAATCATATTCATAATCATCGTATTTATTAGCGATGGCCTCAGAAACAACTCAGAAAACTATATAAACTAAGGGGTTAGTGCTGTTTTAGGTCAAGAGTTTAATTACTGGAACACCCTATGAAGAAAAATGTTCATAGAGAAAATGCATGTAGATTTGTAGTTAAAATTGTTCAAAGACAAATGTAAATACTTACAATGTTACACAGAAGTTTATTGTTCATGGTTGATAGTAGCAGATTGTATAGTATTATGTTCCTTTCCAATTTTAGGGTAAGAGAAAAGGTGATATAAATAAGGAAATTGTACTTAAAGTAGAAGTTGGACTGTCCTGTTCTTGTTATTGTTGTTTTCTTTGGCAGCGTGGAGTAAAAATAAAAAAGAGAAAATTTCAAAAAGACGAAGAATGAATATATGTCGACGCGACATGACCTCTGCTTGATGTTTCTCCTTACATCACGACAAGATGTTAATAGGACTATGCACCATGCCACACAGGTCAAAGAACCCAGTTATGGATGTCAGAGAATTATTGTGGTCGCATCTACCTTAATATTTGGCCTACTAACACTATAAACTGTAACTCACTTGAGTATTATGTGTGAGACACATTTGAGTAAGAAACAAACAAAACCTCTTGCAATACCAATGATGGACATAAAGACAAGCATTCTGGAAGCAAAGAGACCTCCAAAAGAAATGCATGAGATACTAAAGTAGTCTTGGGCTGTGGTTAGAGACAATCTTGCTTTGGTTTAGTAAATTTAATTACTTGTATTTCAAGGTACTTTTGTGAAATTTTAGTAAGTATTTCTGTTAAAATGATATGTCAATACTATATTCAATTTCGCTTAATACAGACGACAATTTATGCATCGCAATCTTTATATAATATAATTGTTAAATACAAATATATATCATAGGATAAAAAAAACAGTTATGTTCTATTGTATACCAAATCATTTTGGTACACCAACGAATAAAAATATTCTGATTGGCCAAGAAATATGTTAGCAGGTAAATAGTTAAGATGCTCTACAGAGATTTTACAATTAAAATCATAGACTACATAAAAAGGTACTGGTGAATAGAATGGTATACTACTAGAAGTACATTATATGAACATTAACCAAAAGACAACTAAAAAATAAAAAGTTAGTAACTGGCCAAAGAGAAGAAGTAATGATGACGCGAATAAGAACTGGACATACAAGATTACTCCATATACATCTGCTCAGAGAACAAGAAATGCCCAAAATGCAGCTATTACACCCACAGACTAACGGTACAGCATATATTAATAGAACAAGAAATATTCAGTACAATACTAACTTAAAATGTTATTCCACAATATAAACCTTGACGAAATTATATCTACAATTTAGTATAAAATAAATACACATCCAATAAAATAAATTGAACTCTACAAAAAATCTTGGAGGAAACTGAATAGTATCTGGGAATGAAAACGGTTTTGGCATTGAATAACTCTCAGAAGTCGATACTCTATTAAAATACACACACTCTCACCCTCACTTTTATAGAGCAGTGAATTTTTGATAGTTTTCTTCTAGATGAAGAAACTTAGAGCAATAGCATTATACTGATAGTACGATAGACGGAATTTGATACTTTTAAAGAAATGGAAAATATCTACTTATACATTGTCTCATAAAGTGTCGGCTTTAGATATTTAGGTGACACATAATGAGTCAAAATGTTTTGTAGATTTTAACACTAATAGGTCATTAAATTAAAAAGTAGAAGAGATGAAACACCGAGTTACCTAACGAATTTCTCTAAATGGATAGCTGAACAGAGAGTTCAAAATTGAGCTAAGCAGGACAGAGCATTGTTGCGAGCAATAATCGCCCGCATTCCCAAGAAACACAGAACGTAAAAGTTAAATTCTGAGGGCTCTATGTATTATAATTCTGAATAATGAACAATCAAGAATTGTGGTTTTTCTCATAGATTGAAACCAACTTTGGCATATATAGGAAAGAAAACGCTATGACTAATATTTCACAGATGATTTTTCAATTCGATAAAAATACTTGAGAAATATCAGAAAATAGAGATATCAATAGAACTAAAAATATAAAAGAAAACATAAATAAAGTAAAACTAAGACAAATAATTTTAAGAAATCCGTAATTCTTTTATTAGGATTAACCGAAAGTTTTGACAATGAACTTTGCGCAACAAACGCTCACTAGTGTGAAAATCAGCAGTATAAAATAAAAATGGTGGACCTAGGAACAACAAAATAAAGAGGCTGTTCTACGCTCCTTTAAACCACCAACCTTCGGATCATTTCATGTTGCCAAGTCGAGTTTGTCATCGCACTCAGGACTTCAATCTAAACACCATCTATATAATGATAAAAATAATGATTAATATTGTATTTATGGTTAAAAATAAAATAAGGATAAAGCTTATGTAAGTATAAAAATCAACACAGAAATGACATGGGATAATGTTATGGTTTTGGAACTTCTTAAAAAATTAAGTTTATGTTAAAATCGGCTGCGCGGTGTTATTCGTTTGATCTTAATCAGAAAAATCTTAATTTAACTATGCAAGTGAAGTTGGATTATATCACGAGCTTTATAACGGAGGTACTTTAATAATGCCGATATCTGTCATATTTGTAAATGTAAAAGCATTTTCATATATCTGGCTCTATCTTCATTAAACTGAGTAGTTGATTCAACAGAAACACATTAACCTGTTTTTAAATGAAATTCTGTTTTAGTTATGTAAGTAGCATATGTGTGTGTGTGTGTGTGTGTGTGTGTGTGTGTGTGTGTGTGTGTGTGTGTGTGTGTGTGTGTGGTTACGATACTTATTACATCGATCTTTTTTATATTTGCCTCGGTATTTAGTAACGACACTATGAGATTTGACTCAATCTAGGTAAATTTTTGTTTGTTCAGGCTGAATATTAATTTCTCTAAACAACATGGCGCCCACACAACCGAACTGGCATAGAAATGAAAACTAGCGCTAATCCAATAAGATTTTTAAAAAATATTTTAGCTGTCTGTATACACGTAAATATAATTTTCTATATCATTCTTTTGTGAATTACATTTTCCAGTATATAATTACGTTAAAAATCATCTAACTGTCGAATTCACATCATCTTAAAATGTTAAAGCTGTTTATTTGGAAAGTTCAAAATCATTCCGTCACACTTGGCAACAACATCCGTTGCATTGTTTAACAGCATTTTACCTGAGATTTTGACATTTTCATTGTATATTTTATAAAGCTGAATTAATTCCATCAAGAAAAACGGAGATAATGTCAAACAATATTGTTTGAATAAATATTTTTTTACATAACTTGGCTACAAATTTATTGATATGCCAGAATAAATGGATGCGATTATTTTAAAATTTGGCTGATGGTAGTGTTGCTCATCCATCTATCTTTTAACTTAATCGATAGCCTACAGTTATTCGTGTGTTCTGCAGCTACAAAGAATAGCTACACTTCAGCATGAAAGGTGTTGACTTCTAATTCAACTAATGGAAAGCCCTCTGTCGATTTTAATAGATCTGATATAAAATAATGGCACTCCACATAATGGGTAAGATTTAAAAGTGTCAGTTTGTAAAATTTATAATGGATATCTGCAGGGTGCAATTGGTAAATTGTTGCCATTTGATATTTTAATTTCGCGCATGGGAGTTTAATTTTTTATTTGTTGAGTGTACATTATAGTTGGGTCAGTTGGACATCGTCTGCGAGAAAAAAGCACACCTTGATGCAATATACTGAGTCAGAATTTACAAACGACATACTGCAGTGCTTGCCATTTGAATCGGAAGCTCAAATACGAAAATTCAGAGTATTTAGGTGTCACACTGAGGAGAGTGCAGAGAATTCGGAAAGGGTTGTATGGGTCTATTAGAAATTAAGCGTCTACAACAGAATGTAAAACTCGCTGTCACCTTTCTGATGAGAAAAGAAATTCTGAATATCTTTGTGAGAGCCTTAGAGGTCTACAGCATGTGGCTTAAGAAGATAGTTTTGACTTGGATCAAGATGTTGGCTGCCGAAATAACGTACACCTCTCAACAGTATTCTGCAATATTATCTCCGTAGGTTTTAAGCTGAGAGCTCCTTTTATAGCATTTCTTGTTAGGGAAACTATGTGACAAGTTTTTTCTAATAATTGATTTTTAAGAATTAAAAGACAATGTCAATCATTATAGTCAGTTTTCTTGATACTTGTTTGTTTTCATTGTATTTATTCACACGAATTAGCTTTCTGTCTCTCCTACATTCTATTACATTGTTTAGGGTAAATTATTATACATTTTACATATATTTTCACTAATCAAAATAACTCCATCAAGTCTAACTTAGCAAGCACTAAAATTATGTATCAATATATGTCGATCCAGGATGTTTCTTCCACCTGAATCCATCCTGCATATATACAAGTCAACCATCCGTCCATGCATGGACTACTGCTGCCATTTATGGTCAGGTGCCCCTGCCGTTCTCCTCAGTGTTCTTGACAAGCTCCAAATGAGAGTCTGTAATGTGATAGGTACTGATCTGGCGACTCGACTGCAGCCACTTTCCCATCGTCGAAATGTGGCCTCCCTTTTTCTCTTCTATAAATACTTTCATGGCTTCTGCTCGGATGAGCTTAAGTCACTGATGCCTCCTCAACAGATGTTTACCCGTGCAACCAGACTGGCAACTGGGTCCCACCCATTCACAGTCAGGTTAGCCAAATGCAAACGACAATTCTACTCCTGCAGCTTCCTCTCTCGCACTTCCCGCCTGTGGAACTCACTCCCGTATTCTTGCTTTCGTGACGGCTACAACCTCCAGAAATTTAAATGCAAAGTTAATACACATCTACTAACCACTGGCCTCTAGCTCTCTCCCCTCCCCTGTATAACCTTCCCTTGCTCTCCACCTATGTATCTGTCATCGCACCTGCTTTCTCAGCTTTCTATTGTTCCTTTCTAACTAGCTTGTACTCCTCACTCTTTTCTAATTAATCTTTTTACATTTATGTAACCCCCTGCACATCAGTGGCGTTTCCACCTTGATCGGGGTGAAATGATTAAAAAAAAAAAAAAAAATTAAACTGCCCAGTGCAATACTGTATTTTTTCAGTTACCGGTATTGGTCATATTACTAACGCCTAAAATAGACGGCTCAGGTATCACTTATCAGACAAAATTGCTATAAAAAACCTATCTACTAACAATTGCTTAGAACCTGAAAGTAAATATTTGCTCGAAGTCACTAAAATTCTAAATCAGAAACATTGCAAGAATCTTTCGCTGTATAAGAGGCCCTATATGTTAAATATATTTCTCCTACTATAAAATTCAACATGTTTCATTGTGTGAATGGTGTATTAAATGTGTGTAAAAAATAAATTTGTTCTCTAGAATAACTCCTAAGAAAAATACATATTAAGCAGTCGAAACATTAAGAGAGATTTGCAAAACTTTTAAATTAAATGTTACTGCGCAAATATGCATATATATATATATATATATATATATATATATATATATAAGTGTATGTGTCTGTGACTGTTGCTTTATATTGGAGGTCTGGTTTAGACGTCACCATAGGTGATAATTGATACTCTATTAAAACTACGTAAGCAAAAACTATAAATATAGTACAAACAATTCTGAAAGATGATATTGGCTAATAAATAGAAAATATTTTTTCGGATATTTTAATGTAAAGTAAAATAAAATTTACGACCTTTCTATTTGAAATAGGTGGTAAGAAAAATTTTTTTTAATATTTAGTTATAAAGCAATTCACAATTTTTTTAGTTCAATATATTGAACATCCAAATATATACTTACTTATATTTACCAAAATTAGGTTGAATAACAATAATTTATTGGGAAAAAGTTTGCATTCATAAAATGTATAAAACTAGACTACTCCTACTGTGAAAACGACTCCAATACATTTAGAGCAATACATATATATATATATATATATATATATATATATATATATATGTATATATATATATATATATGCAATGAAACTTGTTTTTTATTTGAAACTAATTTAATTTACATCGCGACACGGAAATTTTTTAGATTTCGATTTTAACTCGTCATCCCTCAAAATTGACTTATAGCCAAAATGTTTTACATTTGAATGTATAAAATAAAGCGTTTGTTATTTAAAGAGGTGATATAGACGGAAGCCAGAAAAATTTATGTGTATGTTTAATTTAATTTTAACCTTTAAAATTGAATATATAGGTTTTATGTTTAGTGGCATAATCGTTTTCTGCTTTCATATTTATCGGTAACGTTTTAGTCAATTCAGCCACCATCTAGACTGCTCTCTTTCGGTGCGATGTATTCATTTATCTTAGAGAATATTGTCTTAGCTTTCTCTGTATCTTAGCATTTTTAAAAGCAAAAAGAAAGAAAAAAAGAAAATATTTTATATGTTGGATCTTATTAAAGGTTTTCTTCCAGTATAATTATACTATTTTTATTACGGTTCATAGTGCATTTACTTTTAATATTTCATAAACTCTCAATTAAATAAACAATATTATATATTTTTAATCAATATTATAAATTACGACTCGGATTTTGATGCACTACACAATCATTAGTTGCATCTTATGAACTGACTCTTTCTTGATCTGAATACATTTTTTCTGGGAGGATAGTCGATTTGTTTAACGTCCTTAAAAATTAAAATATTGGGTGTCAATATTTTCACTTATTTAATATATTTTACAGCAAAACCTAAAATTAAATTAAAATTGAATGAGTTTAAAAAATATTTATTAAACATTTCTGGTGTTCATTAATCGTATGTTATGCGAAGTGTAATTTTTGTTCATTTAGTTATTTTTTAATTATTTATTTTCTTTTTCGAAGACATTGAAAAAATAGGAAGAAGATATAACTTAATATATATACTTATGTATGTATGCATATGCAAATATATGAAATAATAAAATGAAATGCAAAAATAATGAATTAATAATAATAAAATTAAATAAACAGCTACATAAATACTTAATTAAAAAAGTAAGAAATAAAGCTGTGTCGCTTTTGTCAGGTTCTAAGTATCTAAGGAGATATATATTTCTATGTTTGTCTTTCGTCATTAATTCGCACATTTCTTTTTAAATTAGGGTTATTTTGATGTTTTATATTTTTATAAAGTCATAAATTACATATGTTTTCTATTCAATTATAAGATTTGGTTCTCACGATAATATCCCATGTGATAATTGAGTATTTTTTGATTTGTTAAAAGGGAAAAAATTGAAAAGTAATTTGCTATTCTTGTATTTATTATCATTTAAATCAGTTTATAAAAGCGATTTTTCTATTTAATTTTATTTGGACAAAACTTATATTTAATCACGTCATCAGATTACAAGCAAGCCTTGTAAATTATTTATTTGGTCATACATTGACAGGTTATGCTTTTGTGGTACATATAACTCTGTAAAATTGCACGGACTACTGTTCAAGTAACATCTGATAAATATTTACATATTGGTGTCTACCTGCGTGTATACACATATGTATACTTATTCACACACTTAAATATATATATATATATATATATATATATATACATATATATAAAGAGAGAGAGAGAGAGAGAGAGAGAGAGAGAGGCTGACAGACAGACAGATAGACAGACAGAACTTTATGTGTATGGATGTGTGTGTGGACATAGGAAGAAAGCGGAAATCTACCACGATTAATATATAAACAAAACCTTTGCTCAATACAAAAGTCAAATTTGAATATGTACAGTAAATATTTCTAATAAAAGCCTACTATATATATATATATATATATATATATATATATATGTTTATATTTTCAATTATCAGAAATAATTTCTTTATTAATATAAATTTACTTTAAGTGTGAACACGGATTTTAATTTTCATCATTCCTACTTAATTTTAAGCCATGATATTATTATTACACTTGTCGATCGAGGCTGATTTGAGAAAAGGTAATAAAAGATATCAGCTTAAAATACGTGTACCCTGAATGAACTGCTCTTTCTAGTTGTGTACCTGAGTAAATGTGTAATTGCCATTTATCATTATATTTCCTAGCCTTATTCTCATATATAACAATTATATATATCATATATATATATATATATATATATATATATATATATATATATATATATATATATAGTCAGACAGAATGAAAGTAAGAGGGAGTTAGAGAGCAGTACCGATATCATTTTAATATTCCAGTCCAAAAACAAGTAGTACTGATGATAAAATTTGATGAAATCTTTCTCTTAAAAGAAATTCGTCTCGTCCAGTACAGAAAATCTTATTAATAATTTCATTATTATTTGAGTTTTCTTCCTAAACTTCGGATTGAAATGTGGAACGTCAACATCCTGATTATATAATTATTTTTCCTTAAAGCTTCATCTCCACTACGTACTTTTTGAAGTCTTACCTGCTGTGAAAATTGCTCAAGTACAGTCATTTCTAATTATTAAAAAATTTCTTTTACTATGGTTCATGGAGCATCAATCCTGAATGTACGCACAAGTATTGTCTCCATAAAATCCACCGGTTTTAATTGCACAAAACAAGTTTAACCTTTTATCTAAAAAAGGAAGTGCAAATGACGATTGTCACTGCATTTTACGAATGATTTATGTATCCCCAAAATTCTTAGTGTCTTGTCCAGTGAGCAATTAGATGAAAACTGTTAAGGAAAAACGGGTATCATAAACAATTTTGTGTAGTCTGAGTAATATATATATATATATATATATATATATATATATATATATATATACGCTCTGTTATGCTTACATTCATTTCTGGTAAATAACTTCGTCTTAAGTCTGTGGATGAAAACTTCAGCAAATTTCTGATGCTAACCCATATATATATATATATATATATATATATATATATATATATATATATATATTAAAAAAGGATTAATTCAAAGATGTTGAATGGCCATTTCGATATGAAGATTCCCACGGGGGACAACACATCACCTCAGCAACACAAAAATTTTCAGAAGCTGGAGAAAAATTAGTCTACTTTTCCTTTTTAAAAAAAAAAGTAAAAATGAAAATGTAAAAAGGAAAAGTAGACTAATTTTTCTCCAGTTTCTGAAAGGATTTTTCTGTTGCTGAGGTGATGTGTTGTCCCCCGTGGGGATCTTCATATCGAAATGGCCATTCAACATCTATGAATTAATCCTTTTTTAATATATATATTTGCTCTGTAATATTTTATTACATGGAGCTCTCTTCCTGTATCATTTTTTAATATTAAAATAAATTTTTTAATATTAATTAGGATCGGGTTTTTTGGAATTTACCTTCCTGCTTTTTTCTCTTGGATTGAAGTATCTGAATTAATATATATATATATATATATATATATATATATATATATATATATATATATATATATATATAGGTTAGGATCAGAGATTTACAGAATTTTCCATCCACGGACTTCAGACTAAGTTATGTACCAGAAATGAATGTGAGCATAGCAGAACGGGTATCTGTCGGCAGATATATTTACAAAATCTCCCGGGGAAAACAAGTGTAAATTTATCAAAGACAGTCAAAAGTTTCATACTGCTTGAAGCTGAAACATTTGAAACATCAAAGCAAACTAGTCTAATTTTCCTGCTTTATACTGCCAGTTCTTAAATACACAGTGTCATACTTGCATGTTCTGCTATATCATTTGGCAATTAAATTATTTAGCACAAATCACAAATATATATATATATATATATATATATATATATATATATATGTATGTATGTGTGTGTGTGTGTATGGGGAGAGAGAGAGAGCGAGACAAAATGAAAGAGACAATTATTAAAGAATAGACAGATAAATTGCCTTCAATGTATCATAATTCTTTAATTAACCTTTTTCAGAGATTTGTTAATAAGACATTGATTTAAAATTATAAAAGAAAAACAAACTGGCAATATGTTGACTGAGCTTTGATTTCAATAGTCAGAAAAGTGTCACTTTTAATAGAGAAGTAGATGATACTTTTTGAATTTAAGTAACCGGTGTTAGTTTATTTGTATGTGAGCCATACGCAATAAAGACAATATATGCTTATTTTAAATGTAAGTGTGTATAAATGTCTGCTTAAATGTATGTAATTAAAAATAATGCATGTGCTAACCTCATTTAAATTATACAAGATTAGTTCGGTTATATATTGGAAAAGAATCATGGGTGTTCTTTCTTTCTTTTTTATCAATTCACAATAAGCAAGGCAGAAGGCTACCTAAAATCAGAATGAAGAATTACATAGGAGGAGAACAAAGACAAATAGGAAACGATGAAGAAACTGTTAATTGTGGCGTCAGATAAAAAAAAGGATGGGAATACTGGTGTGCGTGAAAGGTGATTAAAAAAAAGGGAGAAGTACAAGATTCAGTTGTGTTGGAGAAAGGATAAGAGTATTATAGATCTCAAATGGATAAGAGATGGCGATTGACGTTATATATATATATATATATATATATATATATTCAACGTCAAACGTTGAATATATATATTCAACGATTGATTGTCTCTGTTATCTATAACTCCTATATTTAAGGGGTTATATATAACAGAGAAGCAATTATACGGAAAAGGGTTCCACACGCAGGAATTGCGAGGATTGCTCGAGCAAACTTTTGCCGAGAGGACACTACCGAGCTAGGCTCGTCGGAGCAGAAGTCATAAATATATTTTAGAAGTAACAGGGGACGCCATATCCCGTCGGTGAGAAAATAACTAGAGTCGATCTGCCAGTTCGGGATCGATTACATTGCAGATTCTCTCTTGGAGCCTTTCGAGAAACCCGTGATGAATATCAAGGGCGCCTGACCCGATAGGAGAACAAAAGAAAAAATATAAAATATCAAAATATTAGTTCGAATGAATAGAATTATTGTTGAAATCCAGCAGATTATTTTGCTTACTAGAAAAAAAAAATATATTTATAAATTTAAAAATGTATTTTTTCACAGTTTATATATATATATATATATATATATATATATATATATATATTTGATATTTCAGACCGGCCTCGGACTTTCATCTGAAGCAATTTTGTTTGATTTTGTTTCTGCCGAAAGGCCAAGGCCGGTCTGAAATATCAAATATATGTGTATATAATAATAGAAATAAGTAAATACTGTCAAAAATATATTTTTAACTTTTTTGCAGTTTTTTCTATACATATTCAGACAGTATACGTGGATTATCATTATACTATATATATATATATATATATATATATGTATGCGTGTGTGTGTATATATATATATATATATATATATATATATATATATGAATAAATATATATATATATATATATATATATATATAAACGTGTGGTTGAATATTATCTCAAGACATTCTTTCTATTAATTCTTTTGTAAATTTTTATCATTTTTCGAATCATATTTTTTCTGTTTTCTGTTTTGCATGATGTATTACCTCTCTCTGTTGCTACATTCGTTTTCATGAATTTTTCGGTGTATAATTACGTAACTGATTTTTAATTCCGACGTTCTCACGTTTGACGGTCCCCCAAGATAATGTCATTTAATTTAGGTCTCATCTACTAAAATTCATCTTATATTCTTTTTAACTTTTAATAATACAATAATTTTTCTTATCAGAGCTTCAACTATATGACGTTCTCACGTTTGACGGTCCCCCAAGATAATGTCATTTAATTTAGGTCTCATCTACTAAAATTCATCTTATATTCTTTTTAACTTTTAATAATACAATAATTTTTCTTATCAGAGCTTCAACTATATGTCACTGAATTGTACTAAATATTGACGAAAGACAAATCAACCTTCAAGGAAATGTAAGGGAAACCATGTTGAGTGCTGGAGATACTATCTCCCAAAGTACATGGAAAAATCTTTTATATTAAAAGATAATCGTTTTATGCATCCATTTATGGTTTGTTATCAATTTTATTTTTGTTTAGGTTATTACATTAGCAAAATGCTATATGATACGCATTTTAAAGAGAACATTTATGTATTTTAGAAAAATAGTATGTACATGATATACAGGCATTTGTTATTTTGTTTTTACTTCCTCGCTGAAAATATCATGGTTATTTCTGGTTATTTCTGATTTTATGTCTCCTGTTTATAAACGCATTAGGACAGACATCCCGAGAGAAAGATTCTGAATATTGAGATACGCTCCTGTGTAAAATATTGATAAGAAAATCCCAATACATATTTAGGCTTATTGTAACTGAAAGACACAATGAGTGTTATCTTAAAAACGAGAATGTAGGCATTAGTGATAAACTTGTTATGAAAAGAAATAAACCAACGTAGACAATAAGATTAAATCTTTCAGAAATTCTAAGTGTGTTTTATATCAAATCGATTTAACATAAGATTCTGGCGCATATGTCGCGTCGTAAAATATTATGAATAAAATATTTTAATGTAAAATCTGGGTATGACATGGCGAATCATTGAAGACAATTGGTAAAATAATCCTTCTTCTAATTATCATTATATATATATATATTTAACATATTTAGTTGTGTATCTTTATAAAATATGAACTTCTATTCCTCCTCTTCCTAAATATACCGTTTCAACAGCCTGTAACCCGCGACTACCAGCTCTGTTCTTTTCTACTTTGTGACCGTTGTTAATTTAAAACCCCTCAAAACTCTACCCCAGGGCCTTCGCCATTTGGAAAAAAACAATCTCGCTGACGTGACGTACAATCTCTATTAAAGATCCTATGCCGAAATGTACATCCGACACTTTTGAATTTTGAATATATATAGTGATAATTGGAGTAGATAGACTAAACTATCGCCCAGTTCACACTCCACCCACGTCTATTGAACAGGTGAAGAGACTCGTCCCTTTTTTCCTATTTAGGATGTGGTTTCCGTTTTTTTCTCTCATTTTTTATGTTCTCATTCTTTTTTTTTTCAATTGGAGTAGATAGACTAAATTATCGCCCGGTTCACACTCCACCCACGTCTATTGAACAGGTGAAGAGGCTCGTCCATTTTTCACCGTTCAGGATGTGGTTTCCGGTTTTTTTCTCTTTTCTTACGTTCTCACTCTTTTTTTTCAATTGGATTAGATAGATTAAATTTTCGCCCGTTTCACACTCCACCCACGTCTATTGAACAGGTGAAGAGGCCCATCCCTTGTTCCCCGTTTAGGATGTGGCTTCCGGTTTTTTTCTCTTTTCTTATCTTCTCAATTTTCTTTTTTTTCAATTGGAGTAGATAGACTAAACTATCGCCTGGTTCACACTCCGCCCTTGTCTATTGAACAGGTGAAGAGGCGCATCCATTGTTCCCTGTTTAGGATGTGGTTTCCGGCTTTCTCTTTTCCAATCTTTTCACTCCTATGTAGCCTCCTGCACATCAGTGGCGTTACCGCCTTGCTCGGGGTGATATGATTAATATATATATATATATATATAATAGTGAAGGAAATACTGATGAGACCAGCAGACGATGAGTTAAAAATATATGTTCACTTCCTAGACCCAAACTAAATAATCTGTGGTAGTTATTAAAAAATGAATATTAATAAAGAACGAAAGAAACGTTTAACCTTTACTTACTTAGCTGCGTTCTTTAATAACAATAATAATAATTATTATATATATATATATACATACATGGTTATGTCTTGAATTTTATATATATATAAAATTCACTCCTTATTTTAAAATACTTTAATACTTACAATGTATTTATTAACTATTTTTTGGGTACAGAACGATATAAGACAAAAGCGTTTTGCATAAAATCATATTTATAATTCCATACTGGCAGTAAGTTTCACTACAATAATTTCACGTCGCCAAAGACTTGAACCAACTGACAACACAAATAACGTTTGTGGTATGAAAGACATAAATTATTTTATTCTTCCGTCATGTTTGAATGTCTTGGTTTTGTATGTTAGAGTTGTTTAATCAAGACCAAAAAACATTCACAGTATGTTTAGACAATTTTCGTTGCTGTCCACTCATGCATAAAATAGGGAGTATTTTTCAATAATATATATATATATATATTGTTTTCCGGCGATGACAAGGATTCGGAATTTCAGGCGGCCCAATGCATCCATCAGTTATATATTAAAAAATGACCGTTTTATAGATTTGTATTTAAGTTCACTCGATGTTTATGCAAAGGAAATCTTTTAAATCCAAATCTTACGCTACAAAATGGGAAGGATAAAACTAATGACTTTTAAAAGATATTCTCATCTTAAACCTACAAATAAAACTAATCTATGAATAATCGATTTAGTGCCACATGATGCCATAAAAAATACTTAAATTCGTAGACCCTTTTTGATACAAAGTTTTCTGTAAATTTGCCTCTTTCTTTATCATTTCATTAATTTGCACCTCTTGATCTTTCTTATGTTACCTGTAATTGTATTAAATATGTTACCTGTAAGTGTATTAAATATGTTACCTGTAAGTGTATTAAATATGTTACCTGTAAGTGTTAATATTAACAATTATGAATTACGCCTATTTAACTTCATCATCCTGCATTTTAATGATTTTATTTTTTAATTTTATGATTTGAATTTGAATTTTTTTCTCCATGTAGTCTTTCTCTACTAAGATATTACTATTGATGTTAAAACGCAGTAAAATTATTGTATGAAATGAAGAAACCAGTATATATATATTTTTTTTTATAAGCGTTTCACCCCGAGCAAGGCATGTCACTGCCACTACTGTGCAGGGGGCTACGTAGAGTGGAGAAAGGCTGATTAAATATAGGAAATGACAGAGGGTGGGTGATAGGCGGGTAAGGATACCGAGAATGAGGGTTGGGTAGATGAGAGTGTTGTGAGAATAGTTGGGAGTTAGTGTGACAGGAGGTGTCTATTGACCCTACATTTAAACACCTGGAGATTGTAAATGTCGGGAAAGCAGACTTGTGGAAGGGAGTTCCACAGGCGGGAAGCGCGAGAAAAGAAGCTGTTGGAGTAGAATATATGGTTACATCTTATTTGTTTAACTGTAAAAGGCTGGGACCTAGTTGCTAATCTAGTATCTCGTGTAAATTCGTGCTTAGGCGGCACCAGTGATCTAAGCTCATCGGAGCAGAAGCCATGAAAGTACTTGTAGAAGAGGCACAGGGAAGCCACATCACGCCGGTGTGAGAGCGGCTGCAGCCGGTCTACCAAGTCAGTATCAACCACGTTACAGATCCTCCTTTGTATTTTGTCAAGAAGCCCAAGGAGAGAAGCAGGGGCACCCGACCAGATATGGCAGCAATATTCAATACACGGGCGGATGGTAGATTTGTATATGTGCAGAATAGATTCAGGTGGGAAAAATTTCCGGGCCCTGCACAGGGAGCCCACTTTCATAGCAGCAGATTTGGCAATGGATTCAATATAGTCATTCCATTTGAGGTCCGCCGAGAGTGTAAGCCCAAGGAGGCGTAGTATTTTACTCTCTGGGAGGCTAGCCTGTCCCATGCTAATGGGAGGTAGATGCGATTGTTTATGGTGATTAGTTGATAACAGCTTTGTTTTGGAGGCATTGAAATTTACCAACCATTTCCTACCCCAGCTCACTACGGATTGGAGGTCCCTTTCAAGTACGGCAGCGAGGTTCACTTTGTCGTCCAGACCTGGTTTCTGATCGATGCGTGAGTAGATTGTTGTGTCGTCGGCATACATGCCAACTTGGGATCTAATGATGTCGGCGAGATCATTAATGTAGATCAGAAAGAGCGTGGGACCTAGGATAGAACCTTGAGGGACGCCCGCGTTCGTCTGGTAGTTTTGGGAGGCATGCCCGTTTAATACCACCTTCAATGTGCGGTTAGAGAGGAAAGACTGGATGAGGTCAAACAGATGTCCAGTTATCCCATAGCTCCGCAGTTTGCACAAGAGGCCAGCATGCCAGACCCTGTCGAATGCTTTGGAGATATCCAAGGCAACGTTTCGGGCTTCACCATTCTTGTCAAGTGCCTGGTATATGTATTCGGTAATGGTCGTTAGCATATCAGCAGTAGACCTGGTGAAGCGAAACCCATACTGTTTGTCAGAGAGAAGCCCGTTGGCCCTAAGATGCTGAATCACCTTGGCGTTGATAATGGCTTCGAAAACTTTGCTAAAGATTGGAAGGAGACTAATAGGACGGTAATTGGCGGGGTCTGAGGGTTCGCCAGAATTCTTAAATATAGGTACTACGCAGGAGGACTTCCAACAGGCAGGAAAGCAGAAAGCAGATAGGCAGAGGTTATAGAGTTTAGAGAGGACAGAGGAGAGTTCTGGGGCACATTTCTTCAGTACTATGACTGGGATTCCGTCACCGCCGCTCGCTTTGTGTGGGTCAAGTTGCGCAATTATCTTGGCGACCAGCGAGGGTGTAATGTGGACGTTATTTAGTTGAGCCTTAGTTCTGGGTGGGAAGTCTGGTGTAGGTATTCCTAACTAGTCCAGTGTCGAATTGGTTGAGAATCTACGGGCAAAGCATTCAGCCTTGTCGGCTGGGGAGGTAAGAACTTCAAATTCATTGATTAGTGGGGGTATTGAAGTCTTGTTCCTGCTGAGCACGCTTTTGCAGAGACGCCAGTAATCTTTGGAGCCAAACTTAGAGGATGCTATGCGTTGCCTAATTCTGGTAGCAAACGCCCTCTTGGCTTCGTTCAGTACTTTTTTACACTTGTTCCGTGCTGAGGTGAAAAGGCGCCTGTTTTGGTTCGACGAGCAGCTTCGATAGAGCCGGAAGAAATGGTTCCGATGGGCAATAGCGGCCGAGCAAGCGGGTGAGAACCAGGGGGACGAATTTGGTTTTAGTTGGAATTTTCTGGCAGGGATAAAAGCATCGATACCAGCCTTAACCCAAGAGGAGACTTCGGAGGCACAGTCTTCGACAGGAAGATCAAAGACGTTGTTCCAGGGGACGTCGCAGAGGAAGTCCCTGAACGAGTCCCAGTCGGCTCTTTGGTAGCAGTATGATATTCTGCTGGTCTGGTTTTCTTGGGTAGAGTTAGTGTGGATTGATATGTTTACGGAGACTACGGCGTGGTCAGAGTTTCCGAGGGGGCAGAGTTGCCTGGTAGTGCAGGAGTCTGGGATGGAGGTAAAACAAAGGTCGAGTAAAAGTCCCTTCCGTTAGGGTTTTTAGAGAAACGCGTGGGGAAGTCCACCACTTGCGTTAGATAGATTATTTGAAGAAAAAGGACAAAAAGTTGGCTTTCGTCACAGATGAAACGAGGAACTGTGCTATTACTACTGCTACTCACATTTATAAGAACAACATATCATTGGCGTTGCCGATAGACGACCCAGAACATAAAGAAATATGTAGGAGAATGTCTGCGCTATTTGCAAGAGTAAAGAAATTAAAAGACTCAAAGACCGAGGAAATAAAAAAACGGAATAACCATTTTATGTTATGCTACAGTGGGTAGGGTGCAAAACTGTGAAGAAAATTTAGACAATGAGTAATCCGAATGGGTTAGAAGAAATGACGTTTGAGCCAATCATGAAAGTCATAAAAAAGAAGATAGGATCAAAAAACACAAGATTGATAATAGCGGAAAAAAGAAAGGTTTTGGAAACAAATAAGCACCACAAGAATCCATTATGCAATATGACTGATAAACGGGAAATAATATTGTGCACTTGAAAAATTGGGAGTGCATGAAATGACTACAGATGAAGGATTAACTCTTTTTAGATTAATTTGTGGCGCAGTGGATATCGGCTCGGAACAAGAAATCGGGTAGCCGAGTTCGAATTCCAGCTGAATTCATAGCTTTCACTTACGCGCAAATACCCATGGGAAAGGTATTAATCCGTCTCTTCCCGCTAGTTATGAGTTAAATAACAGGACAGATTGGGTTCTAAAGCCTTGGCTGGCAACCAGCCTACCGCAGAAAGCAATGGCAATGTACTGCGGGATAATCTTCTGCCCAGTCAGTCATGTCTCTTTCGGGACATGATCGCCCAAGCGTCTATCACGTATGGCACATAACTGACTGACTGAAGGCTTGCAAGACCAAATGCACAGTCGCAAACTATTATAATGTGAGCAGAGTGTCTGAATGAGTTTGGAAGCTCGCATCGAGTTTTTGCAACAATTATAGTTGATTTGAGTATTTAATCTACCAAAATAATAATGTTAGTCATATCAGAGTAGCACTATCAGATCCGTAATTAAATACAAATTTTCTGGAAAAAGTCAAGTGGTAGTCAAAATAAATTTGACGCTTTGAGGAAAATAGGCTTTAATTGCAAAAAATACACATATTTTCAGAATGTATGCAAATACGAAAAGCAAATAAGAAAGTAAAAACTGTTCAAACCCTCTCCGAAGAAGAGACTGGAGTATTTAGAATGAATACGCAAAGAGGCAGGAAAAAAAGGATAAATGGCCAAGTATTTGACATACAAGTTGATACGGGCAGTGTAATTACACTGATACCAGAAAATTTCCGGTTAAACTAGGACGACCAAAATTCTGATAAAGCAGCATACAACTAAAGCAATTTGTTGAAGCGCCCATAAAATCAATCGGTACGTTTCAAGGCAATTTCGAAACCGGCAAAAGTTTTGAAATAATTGCCATTACAGTTGTAGCAGGCAAAAAGGTCAAGGATCATTAGTGATAAATGTATTAAAATAGACAGAGTGATACGAATCAATCACATTGAAGTAGAATAAAATGCAATCAGAGTTTTGAAACTATAAAACGACGTAAATTTTGGAGAGATTAAAAAATGTAAATATGACCATAATCAAAGAAAAAAGTAAAATTGCATTTAAAAAGATATCATATTTAGGATATCAAATATCAAAAGAAGGCATATCAACTGATGATAGACTAACAAAAAATAACAGAAATAATTGCTCCAACAAATAAAAAAGTTTTAGAATATTGCGTTTGATAAAATTTTATAGTAAATACTTTGCCAGACACAGCGACATGACAAAACCTTTTACAAAATTTCGCAACAAAAACAATGAATTTGGATGGACACTGACGTAAACCATCGCGTTTGAGACACTAAATTGTATTCTGAGAAGCAAAACATGATAAAAGTTTTTGAACCCAAAAAAGATAAAAAAGAAAGTTAAATACAGACGCAGATGAGAACGCGATTGTTAGTTCTATCGCAAGAAGAACACCCAATCATATACATATCAAGAAGGCTAGCTTGCGCAGAAACAAACTACTCGAATATTGAAAAAGAAGCGCTACTAATAGTATGGAGTATGGAGACGGCCAACTTTTTGATAAAAGAAATTGTTATAAAATCGAACCGAAGACCGTTAGTATTCATATATAACCCGAGAAAAGTATTGCCAAAATCACGTCGACAAGGATTTCAAGACGGGCAATAAAATTTCGATTCTAATATAATGTACGTAAAATGAAACACTATTTTTCATGTATCAAAATTGCAGTTCAAGAATGAAACATGAGAAAAATAAGGAAATTCTTAAGAAAAATAATAAACTGGTTGGAAACAAACGTTATTCCTCTAAACAGACTCAAAGTAAAACAATAAACCCTATTATTAATTAGAAGAGTTAGTGTTTGTTAACGAAAAAAGCACAAACTAACCATACAAAATAGTTTTTTTTGCAACGAAGCTATAATAGTAACCCGACAAATACTGAGAAGAAACAAACTAAAAAGAGTACATGATGACGTACTTTGTAGCATAACAGCAACGCAATAAAAAACTAAAGTGGCAAGCGTGGTCATGATATTCAAAGGATACAGAGGAATACGTTAAGAATACTTCAAAATGTTCGGAAATAAAGAACTTCAAGCAAACAAAAATTCACTGATGGCTTATAGGAAATAGAGCTCTGGGTTAAGTTTTTTAGAAAAAGTTGACTGAATACAACGTTCTTTTTATTAAACAAACAAGAAGGAAATAAGAATCGGTAACCAGCGTGAATAAGTCATAGATAGACCTAGATTTGATAGGCTAAGCTAGTGATACTAAATAATGAAAGGTGTTTTCATCATTTTGTACTTCCCATAAATGTTACTGAAAACCTGGAAAATTAACGAAATGTTTTTAACAACAGACATATTTAAATTATTTGTTTGAAAATTATTTTTAATCGATACTCGTTTTTGATTAGATATTCTGTTTTTAATTAAACAATATATTTCTATATTAGCCTGATTATTTACGATAAATTTTTGTATGAAATGATATTTTCGTACAAAATTTTATCGTAAATAATCAGGCCGGTAAAAATAAATATAGAAATATACCGTTTGATTAAAAACAGAATATCTAACTAAATACGAGTATTGATTAAAAAAATTTTCACACCCAAACACACAGACACACACACGCACACATACACGCACACACACACATACACACACACACACACATACACGCACACACACACATACACACACACATATATATATATATTATAAAATAAATGAAAAGAAAATAGGCAATTAATCTCAATCGAACATGTTTCCCTTTTATTAAAGCTTCTTCAGCGGATAGAAACAAAACATATTACATTTCATTGCTTCCTACTTTGTTCTACTTTATTCTCTCGTTTTGATGGGTATCGTGTGTGTGTGTGTGTGTGTGTGTGTGTGTGTGTGTGTGTGTGTGTGTGTGTGTAAAACTTTCCAAATTTTGATTTGATGATTACAGTTATCTTTTCATCTATTAAGGTATAACACACTGATTCTTTACGCTATTGGATCTTTTGTTTCCAATGTATATATCTGTTAAAACTCGACTTTCGTAACGGAAACATAAGAAACTTAATTCGAAATAAATTAATTCGCTTTATGTATTATAAGATATTCTTTTTCGTAATATAAAGCGTTACATTTACAACTTGTTTATGTAAATATTACTAGCTCGTTTTCTTTCATAAAACAAGTAAAGCTTCGTCGAAAGGCACATACACTTCATTAATTGTCTCTATTATACAGGCGGGTAGACGTAGTTTGCAGTTTAAAAATGGACTTTTACAATACTAGTGAATCTACTAGATTAAACATTTATGTAAGAGGTATGACGGATAGAAATAAAATATTTTAGATTCTTCACAGGATTCATAGAAGCTGTAATCTAATTTATCCTGTCTGTCATGTCAATTTCAGTCAAATTTCAACCGAGGTGACGTGACTTCCCACTGTCTGTTCTACTAATTTGTTAATAGCAACTGTTGTGATTGGCTTTTCTTCTTAGTGCCTTGAATAAGTGACTTTAAGCGTACTACTTGGTTGGCAACAAGGTCTCATCTTTTTATTGCATGCAGTCGTCAGTTCTATTATAATAGTTTTTTGTTTCTTTTGCAAATAAAAAGAATTTTAAAAATCTAAATGCAACATAATTCCACATCGTTTTCTCAAACTTTTTATTTACTGTTTTTCTATATTTCTATTCACTAAAGTTTTCTCATTATTTTGCATTCAATGAAACCCCTTGCTTTATCCCTTTGGTTGGAGTGAAATAGTTTTAAAAAATACAAATTGATTTAATTCTCTTAATAGAAAAATTAAAATGATCACGTTTAAATTCATTTAATATTTTTTTCAGCGGAATACGGTGAAACAAAATAGTATCTTTGTTTCATATTCTTACCACGGTTTTTAATGTGTAATTAAAGTTTCAATGTTTTGTCACCCGACTTACTATCAATTTATCTGCGCATACAAAATTGATGTCTTTTTCCAGCAATTCTAATTATTTTACACAAATGCCTTTGAAATGTGATGAAATAGAATCCGCATGAATGACGTCACTGCCGTCGCACGAATTTCTTTTCTGCTGGCTGATTTAACATATCTAGAATACTTTACATTCTGTGAACGCTTCCTTGACGTGACTCGAATTCTTCTTCTTCTTCTATGTGCCCTGTCCCTTCAGGACGTAGGCGATCATGGCTCTCCACGTCTCCCTATCCCATGTGGCTCTTAGTATGTTTGTTCCTGTTGCTCCTGGCAACCCCCGTTCCGTCATCCACCTGATCAGGCCCTGCAAATATGTTATCCGCTGCCTTCCTCTGTCTCTCCTTCCTTCTATCTGTCCAGTCAATCTGTCCAGTTCTCCAGGCTCTCCTTCCTCATTGCATGTCCCAGGATCTTCAGTGGTCTCTTCCTGATGCTCAGCACCAATTTCCTTTTTGTTGCCATTCTTTCTAACACCTCGTCGTTGCTTGTATGCTCAGTCCACGATATCCGTAGCATCCTTCTGTAGAACCACATTTCGGCCGCTTCTAGTTTTGTCCTCATTTTTTATAATATTGTCCAGCATTCACAGCCGTATTGAAGAACTGACATCACGTAGCAGTCTAGCACTATTTTCTTCGTTTCTATTGAGATTTTCCTGTGTGTTAGTATTGGGGCAGAAAATTTGCTGAGATGTGTTGAAGATCAAGCAAATAGGTAGGATCCGATACAGCGCGGGAATGTAGTTAAGAATACGTAAAATTAAGACTGAAATCAAGGAACACCACTTGTTTTCGTGTGAGTATATTCATCGTATGATTTGACATATATAATAGAGCATAGTGTAAGAAAGTATTTCTACATTTTCTTTCAATCTGTGAGATTCAGAAAACTGGGGAAAGAGTGTATTTTTCATGTTTACGCTTCTGAAATGAAAACTTATCTGAATTAATCAGTTTAAAGTTTCTTCTTTTATCCATCAACTTTCTTAGTGGATACTGACCCCCAGGAGAGCAACGTACTGTACAACGCAACACGAGTATATTTAATCAGTCTCCAATGCTGCTAGAATTTTTTTCTTAATTTCAGCCTAGTATAAACAATATTGTCACTAAGACACAAGGAATTTCTGAGTCTGAAAGAATATAAAAAAAATCACTAATCATATATTAAAATAAGAAAACAGGAATTTAGAAGACAGAAGAAAACGATTTATATTTCCTTTAATTTTTAAAGATCAAAGCTGAATCGGAAGTTAAAGCAGTTAGAGATTTTTCCATACGAGGAATGCGACACAAGAAAATGTCGGCCGAGAACTTACGGTTCTATCTAGCCATTTAAAAAAAAATGAGGAGACCCTGTCTTCAATCTACTACTGCGCTGAAATTCATAGATTCTAGGTAATATGGACTAAAGTTGATCAGTATAATTATCACTAAATTATTTATAGAAAATCTATAGGGAAACGAAATTACATCGGTGTGAAAGTTGAATGAACGTAATAAACTACTCTAGGACCGATGACACTGCAAATTCTTTTTCCGATTGTATCAAAGACCTGTAAATAAAGAGAAGCACTAGAGCAGACGTGACAATAACATTCAAAGTTTAACGGTAGACTTATAAATATAGAGGATCAATTCTTTGGATATTAATTATCTAGCAGGAGACAGTGGACCAATAATTTTACCTTCAGACATAGAAAATGGTTCAGTACAATCATTCATCTTAAAATTAACATGATGATTTAGCCCATTTAACAACAGATTGTAGAATTTTTTTAGATAAGTTGTCAATCTGAACGTATCGAAGACACTTTTTTATGCGCCCTGTCCTAACAGGACGTAGGCGATTTTGGCTTTCTACGTCTCCCTGTCTCTGGTGACTTTTAGCACGCTTTCGCCTGTTGCCCCTTGCAACCCACGTTCCGTCAACCACCTGATTATGTCCTCCAAATATGTTATCCGCTGATTTCCCCTATCGATTTTCCCTTTATATGTCCTGTTAGTAACAGGTTCTCCAAGCACTCCTTCCTCATTGCATGTCCCAGGAACTGTAGCTGTATCTACCTGATGCTCAGTATTAATTTCTTTTTCGTTTCTATTCTTTCCAAAGCCTCGTCATCGCTCACATGATCGGTCCATTATAACCGCAGCATCCTTCTGTAGAACCACATTTCAGCTGCTTCAAGTTTTTCCTACATGTTCGAAGGTATTGTCAGACATTCACTGCCATATTGAAGAACCGACATCACATAGCAATCCAGCAATCTTTTCTTTGTTTCTAGTGAAATTGTCCTGTTTCTTAATACTTTACTCAACTTCTGGAATGCTTCTTTCGCCATGCCAATTCGCCTTCGAATCCCAGTGTTGCGCTTTCCGTCTTATCTTAGAACACTTCTTAGGTATTTAAATTTCTGTACCTGCTTGATTTTACAGTCCCACACCTGCAATTGCCATGTTGCTGATGACCTTGCATTCGGTTTTCATGGAGTTTATTTGTAGTCATTTCTTGTCACTCTCTTCTGTCCATATTTACTGTCCGTGTTATCCTCAGCATCCTTCTATAGAACCACAGTTCTGTTGCATTCGCTGCCATATAGCAGGACACTACTCTTTTCGTTGTCTCTGAAGAAATCTTCCTGTCTCTCGGTACTCTGTTTAGCCTTTCTAAAACATCTTTAGCTACGCCAGTCTGCCTTCGGATCTCAGTTTCTATCCTTCGTTAAAATTCATTTTGGAGGCAATCCTTTTGATGATGACTATGTATTATTTTTTCCTGAAGTCTATGTTTAGCCTTTTCTCTTAGGTTTTCCGTGTTACCTTCTGTAAAAGATGTTGTATTTGCTTTACCTTATCTGCTATCAGCACTGTATCACCTGCGTATCATATTGTTTAGTATGTGGCCGCCAATGACGAATTTTAGGAGGACTTCTGACTCTTTCTGAATTGTTTAATTGTACAGGTTGAATAGATACGGTAAAAAGAAGTATCTGTGCGTTACACCCTTTTCTATTTTCGTATATGTGCTGAAATAATTTTCTGTCGTATGCAACTGGTTTTCTGGTAAATTATAAATTCATGATAAGTCTAAAGTCTTTCCGAATATGTCGGGGTTGTCGAGCATCGCTAACAATTTTGTAGATTATTTTATCGAAGGGCTTTATATAAAACACAGTCATACATCTTTCTGCATTTGTATTGCTCTTTCGAATTGCATTCTGAGCATGAATATCGGGTTCCTTGTTCCAGTTTCTTTGACGAACCTGCACTGTTCTTATTGCTGGGCCGATACTGCTGCGCACACTGTTACTCAAATTCCGGATAATGAGTTTTGTTACGTGGCTCATATAGTTCGGTAGATTTTACATTCCTTTTTGCCTTGCGATATTTGTTCTTGTAACGAATTAAGAACAGATGGTATCAGAAATGTCGTTAATGAAATTTAGCAACAAAGATGGTACAGATATATAGCCCTGGGGGACATCTGCATTTATGCAAAAAGGTCAGGAAGTGGGACCATTCAGGAAGACTTTCATCAAGCAATCTTAGAAAGATAGAATTGGTTCAAAACTTTACCCGGATATATTTTAATATTTAATCATGTGAAAAATTCCAGTACGTTAAACACTGTAATATGCGTTAAGGATAATCAAAGCAGCAACCCGAGCTTCCTCATTCCTGTCTAGAGTGTCACTGACTCTTTCGGCAATAACCGTTAATATATCAGCGTTGAACTAGAGAAAAGAAATACATATTGCCTATCTAAACGATAATCCTACGAGATACAATGCTGAACCCAGTTCATATTTGTCAACCAAGGTATAAGCCTATATTGCGATAGTTAGAATCATCAGACGTTTTACCTGAGTTCTTAAAGAACAAAACCACATTAGAGGATTTCCAACAAACAGAAACGCAAAATATAGCAAGGAATTATTGTAGCATTATACATAACAGAAACCAGTCCAAGGGCTATTGAAATGATAACAGTTCCACATATTGGGTGGCCGTCCTGTTTAAAGATAAACGCAGAAACCGTATACAGAGTTATAAGCATATCACTCTTGGTTCTAAATAGAAAGCCATGCGGAGATATTCCAGATGCCTTAAGAGTCAAATTTTAAGATAATTTGCCATCAAAGACTTTTTTATGATTTGAAGATGTTAACACTTCAAATTATCTGAAAAAAGAATGGATAAATATTTACTCTTGTTTAATACATTACAATTCTGAGAGAAATAACGAGAACATTAGCGGCTATACGGTGCTTCAATATATCAGCAAACAAAGACTTGCCCACTTTGAGGTCTTGTTGAAAATTATTACGAGCAGAAACGCGGAGGCATCTGCTGCGTTTGGAAATATCACTCTCGTTAAACTAGAAAAATGGTTCCTGTGATCTAAAGAGTTTGAAGGCCAAGGAGAATTCTAGGATTTCAATTTGTACTTGTCAGAATGTACATAATCTTCGACGCAGGCTTTAATCCTATATTAAATCCTGTGACACAATTATCAGTATAAAGAAAATCTGGGAATCAATCACATTCAGTAAGCCTTGTGAATAGAAGATCCTGGTTTTAAAGAAATGTCTACAGATATACAGTGTTATCCAAATTGCCAAGATGACAGAGTCCTTATGCTAGCAGACGCGATAATAAACAAATCTAACAAAGAATTGATGGAGATGCTCGTTAGCCTTGACATTTTTGGGAAAAACATCAGAGTAATCAAGAATATCTACTGGCAGCAAACGGCCTGCATACAGACAGGTAACGATTTAGTACATTTACAAAGATAGAAAGAGGCGTAAGACAAGGATGTGTCTTTTCACCGGATCTGTTCAACTTGTACAGCGAGAATGTTTTGAGGACCCTAGATGACACGCCAGGATTTGTTATTGGAGGCCACAACTTGAACAACATAAGGTATTCACATGATACAGTGCTGATTGCACACACGGAAAGGAAAGAAGAAATAAAATGAAGCTGCGTTCCGCCTGTGGGAAAATGACTGAATATAAGTACAAGATAGATGAGATTGCAAGTCCTTCTTTGAAATGTATCAATAATCTCTAAATACACTAAAAGAGATCAGCAATAGTCATTACATAGACGAATGGTAGAATTATAAATGTGCCAAACATATTATATCGAGACAAAAATCTAAAGTACGACAAACAAAGCCATCTATCATAGCGGCTACTATAATTATGCCATCGTGACGTTTTCAAGAAATTCCAGACACATCCAAATTACCCGACCAGTTGTGATAACGTAATGTTATGCACGGTCTACTTACTTTTTAAAGAAAAACGTTTTCAGTTGTAAGGTTGTTTTGTTTACTTTTTACTATCGATAAACTATAGTCGATTTCTTTCTGTTTATATTTCAAAAAGCTTTAACAACATTAATGAAAACATTTGTTTTCTTATATAACTGACAATAGTTTTATACTTTTATCATTTTCTAATACTTCGATTGGTTTCTATTAATTATGATTTAAACAGACATTATGATAAAAGTAATAATAAGGTACATTTGACGAGGAATTCTTTACTCCGACATCCAGCGTAAAATATAATTCCATATATTACACTCTTTCTTCTATGAAATGTAACATATTAGACAATAGTTCTTACAATATAGAAATGGTTAGAAAACAATAATCAATATAGAATTCGAAAAAAACTGATCAGGATAATTACGATTGAAACTTTTTTAATTGTAATTATCCTGATTTAGTTTTTCTCTTTGTGACATAGATTTCTGGAACTTAAAGTGCAGTACTAGATTGGCAATTAGGTTTAGTAACTACAGTAACATCGACCTTAAACTGATAACTGTGCTTCAGTAATTTTCTACCGGGCAAAAGTTAGCTTCTCTTTATATCTTTTGAAAGCGCACTACCACATTGGCAATTAGGTCTCGTCTATTTAATGCCATCGATCTTGATATTATATCTTGGTTTTCATCGATTACACTATTAGACTAAACTGCTTATCTAGCACTGTTCTTTAAGTTCCAGAATTCAATCTCACTCGAAGCAAACAAGCAGATAATGAATAGTTCTATAAATAAGAAATAGGGGATGTTCCAAGGCATGGATTGTGAAACGAGAACAATTTACAAACATTGATAATAATAAAGGTTTAAGTTCATATTTCAATGTCGGTTAGACAGATCAATATAGACATAAAAAACCGGAGAGTACAGTGGCTGAAACGCTGTGATAACAACAACAAAAATCGGAACAGTAGCCTGAATAAGAATAAGATAAATGATTATAAATCCTCACCCCAGAAACAAGTAATATTTTAATATTAATTCATCTTATTTTTATTGTTCTATCCGATAAAAGTAGAGGTATAGCAATATTATGAGAGGCGTAGTTGATACTAATGATGGCAAATATGGTAACAAAACTATAGGCTATCTTAAGCAAGGTGGTAAGGGCAAGTTTTGAGGAAAGATACATGGCAAATGATAAAAAACAGAAAAAACGTGACAGTCAAAGATGTGACCTACGATTTGGTGATATAAACATCAATCAAATACAAAAGTTTAAAGATTTAGTAAGTGTTTTAATAGAGAACAGAAAATAAAGCATCAAAATCTGAACGCACATAAGTTTAGCAAACAGTGCGTTGTAAAAGATAAAATGTACAAAGAAATATTAAAACATATTTACGAACAAAGAAAGGAGTACTGAATTTTTACATGATGTCAATTCCTGTGAACGCTGCACACTATTCAGAGTGAAAGCTGGAAACAACAGAAATCTGTTTCGCCAGAACGATACTGAGATCTAGTAAGTAACGAGAAAACCTTAAAGAAAATAGTAAAATAAAGAATCCTTTTATTCGGAATTAGAAACATTCTTCTGGTATTTTTGCAAGGAAGACGTAGTATATATAACCCTCACGGATCATACCGAGAGGAAGACAGATAGGGAAATACAATGAGTCACCCATACGAGAGTTTGTGTTAATGGAAGATGGAAGTGTAGGCGAGAACTTGCAAAAGAACAAACGTTGTTAAGGTACACACAGAATAGAAAGATGTGTTGAACCATGATGTCGCACTTCCAGAAGCCAGACAACACAATGGAAAAAATGGCTTATCAACATTTGTAATGAGTTCTAAACTTTTGCTGGTTATTTGAGGCCAGAATTTTTCTTTTTAGATGGGGAAAAACTATTGGACTTAATAATGATTTATACTAATACAAGTTCTGTGAATTAATCCATAAATGTTGAGAGAAGTGATGAATTTCTGTCTTTTCCAATAGTATTTGTACGCCAGTGAATATAACGAAACAAACTCTAATTTGAACTTGTCTCTCTTATTTCCAATTGCGAGCCGTTATCGTTTACTACTTCCGTCCAGACAAGATTTCAGTGCCTGGTATACCAGTTTTTGCTAACATTACTCGGAGTTGCTTAACATTGATTGCACAAGAATATGTTTTAAAATTGTATGGTCGAAAGATTCTTTCGTTGTACTTTGTCTTCATTAAAAATATGTTGAAATTGTAGAAGGTTTCATATGATCACATTAAAACATATACATTGATGGAACTCATTATCGAAATGCAATCAATTTCTTTTAATGCATCGATAACTGAAAAAAATGTGAATATTCGAAATATAAATATCATCTGAAAAATCAGGTGAAAACCAGGTGACCGAGAGAATGTTTCCATGATTTTTTACCAAATATAATTGGAATTCATTTGCGTTTTTAACCTAGCAGGAAATAAATAAATTCTCAAATATAAACTTACCAAATTTTCAAACAAATATCAATTTTAGCGCCAATATAAATAGCTATATATCTGAGAGTTTACGACGTATTACAACCGTCACGGTTGAAAGTGGATGAGGGAATGCAGGAGCAGAGTTCAAGTCTTGTCTGCGTCTATTGTATTAACACTAGAATCGAATTATAATTTTTAGTATTTCTACAATTAAATTAGGAAAGATCATGCAGAATTTAGACATTTTACGGGAACAATAATAGATCACAAATGCAAACGAAATCTTTTGGGTTTTTCGAGATCTTACATAAAATTATCAATTATTATTTTGTCTTATCACAATCCCTCTTAATATTCTACGATAATTTAAGCAAGATTCTTATGTGCGCTATGCATTCTGTACGCCGTCATTTTGCCTACAGTATATCATAACAGTGTCTAAATTTCCAAACCTCCTTTCCTCGTTATATGCCCTAGAAATTTAAAAAGACACTTTCTTATTCTACACACTTGTACAAATCAATTGAAACAAAATGAATATTGTTTTCCTCGGATCTACATCCCCACCTGGCGCTGTATTTCTCTTTCAGTGGCATTTATCTTTATGTTTTAGACTGATGGATCCAGTTGGTTTCTTTTCCTTGTTAACCCGACTGACAGTGAAAAGGCTGACAAGAACAATAATCCCGAACTCTCTGAAAGGCTGGTCAATGTGTTCATGCAGAGATACAATTGTCGTATGCTTATTTGGAGTAACGTCGATCGCAGACAATGGCCGTAAAACAAGGAAACGAGAGTCGAGACAATAATTTATAGGCGTGAAAATCACTGCTGCATTCACGGATAACGCAAATTTTTTTCAGTGTCGGAGAAATTCTCTGATGTCCATGACTAGAATATCCTGCTTGTGGGGCATGCTGCAGAGTTCTGTTGCTAGATATAGGGTCATTCTTCTGCCCCTCTCTTTAATATTGCAGTAGTATTTTTACAAGACATTTGATGTTGGTTTGCGTGCTGAATCTTAGAGAACATTTGTGAGAAATTGAATGGAGGCATAAAGATATCATCCGAAGCAGTGATGACCACAAACACAATGATACTTATTGGGTTTATCTAACTCTTTGTCTAACTCTTTCCGTATCCTTTACAATGTCATCAGATTCACTGAAACATGTTCGTACTGAATCTCCCGGTGCGAATTTCAAGCAGAACACTATGCCGTTCCCAAATATCCGACGAAGTGAATTCCATCATGGTTCTCTTTGTCTCACAAACAGTGCCCATCTGACCCTACTATTGTTTGCATTAGACTAAACAATCGCCTGGTTCACACTCTACCCACGTCTATTGAACAGGTGAAGAAGCTCATCCCTTGTTTCTTGTTTAGGATGTGGTTTCCGGCTTTCTCTTTTCCAAACTTTCACTCTTTTCTGTTTTTTTTTTTCAATTGGAGTAGATAGACTACACTATCACCCGGTTCACACTCCACCCACGTCTATTGAACAGGTGAAGAGGCTCATCCCTTGTTCCTTGTTTAGGATGTGGTTTCCGGCTTTCTCTTTTCCAAACATTCCCTCTTTTCTTTTTTTTCAATTAGAGTAGATAGACTACACTATCACCCGGTTCACACTCCACCCACGTCTATTGAACAGGTGAAGAGGCTCATCCCTTGTTCCTTGTTTAGGATGTGGTTTCCGGCTTTCTCTTTTCCAATCTTTTCTCTCCTACGTAGACACCTGCGATTCAGTGGCGTTACCGCCCTGCTCGGGGTGATATGATTAAAAAAAAATACGGCAAGATGATAATATGAAGAAGAAATGAGACATAACATCAAACAAGTTTCACGATTATATTAAACCCAGCGGTGACATTTTACGATCAAGTTATTTGACAAAATCAAAAACAAAGCGCATGTGCAAAATTAAGCAGTTTCAAATTGGATTACTGGTCGATCATGACATGACCCTCTGATATTCTCAAAAATTTGTTGTATCGATTTACTGGGTACGGCAGCAATCACCGAAAAAAATTAGAATTTACGAACTCTTCTCAACCGAGACGCCTTATGCTAATTCAATCAAAATCGGAAAATTGTAGATAAAAGTCCGAACATTTGATGTACAAAATATTTTTCGAATTAATGTATTGTTAAAAATCAACTACAAACATAATTTCGGATCATCTTTCCCAAATCTTTATGCATTTCTTCAAGACGCTTCACTCAACCTCAAACAAAATCAAGTCAGTGGTGGATCAAGATCTGATACCTGACATAGGTACAAAAATATCAATTGACACAGAGAGTGCGGCAAAAATTAATGGAACATTTTACTGTTTGTAATCGCTTATTTCTCCGACACTCTTGATTTTATTCCAACAAAAATTGGTTCTTTGTTGTAGGTTGTTTTGTTTTTATGGTTTATCAACCTCGGCAGGTCATTTATTGCCAACTAAATATTATTTTTATTTATTGCTGGTAATACCTTTTTCTTTCAACAATTTATTGTTTTTATATAAATATTTGTGTATAGTAATACTTTTTTCATTCGAGATTCATTATGATTTATTTTTAAGGGCAGGGTTCACAAGTCGTACTCTGTTATTTAACCCATGACTGGAGGGAAGGGACGGATTAATATCTTTTCCAAGGGTACCAGTGCTTAAGTGAATGCAGGGTATTCAACTGGAATTCGAACTCGGCTGATCGATCTCTCTTTCCGAACCGATATCCACTACTCCACAACGCACATACGTCAGTAAACGCTTAAAAACCTGGTTTTCTCAAGCGGTCACCCATCTAAGTACTGACCAGTCTCAATGATGTTTAACTTCGGTGATCGATCGAGAACCGTTGTATTCAACGTGATATGGCCGTAAGCCGATTCTTTTTTGTAACTTCTACCTTATAATACGACATAACATTTTCAAATTTTCTACAAAGTGCCAACCCCTCCGACGTTGCAGTGACAATGCATCCACATCTCTTGCGTCACAAAGTCATCGCATCATATTACAGGCTCCCGTAACGCTCACCCACCGTTCCTCCAATTGTACATTCATTATTCCTGTTTATTGTCAAAATTGACCAAGCATCTCTGCGACGTCCCTTGGGGAAAAGTGTTTGACCTATCAGTTGATGACTGTGCCTCTGAGGTCTCGTCATGGGTGAAAGCTGGCATTGATGCCTTCATACACACCAGGAAGTATTGCTTAAAACCTCATTCCTCTCCTTGGTTCTCTCCGGCCTGCTCAGCAGCCATTGCCCACAGGAACCATTACTTCCGTCTATTCCGGAGACAGTCAACTGATCACAATAGGCGCCTGTTCACATCTGCTCGCAATGACTGCAAGAGAACCCTAAATGACGCCAAACAGTTGTTTGCTGAGACAATGCGACAGCACATAGCTGACCGCAAGTTCGACTCCAAGGACTATTGGAGGATTTGTAAACGAGTGCTCAACAATAGGAAATCCTAAATACCTCCTTTAATCCATGGATTTGAGGTTCTCACGTCATCTGCGGACAAAGCTGAGTGCTTTGCCCACAGATTCTCATCCAACTCCACCTTCGACTCGTCCGGAGTACACCCACCCGACTTCCCTATTAGAACTGAGACAAAACTGCACGACGTATATATTACCCCGACAGTAGTATCCAGAGTAATTTCAAAACTCGACCCCCATGAGGCGTGTGGAGACGATGGAATCCCAGTGATAGTCCTTAAGCGGTGTGCTCCTGAACTTTCCCCTGTCCTCACTAACTTTCCCGTTTTCCTGCATGCTGGAAGTTCTCTTCAATCGTTCCTGTATTTAAGAATTGTGGTGAACCCTCGGACCCATCCAACTATCGCCCTATCAGTCTTCTACCGATATTCGGGAAAGTATTCGAGGCTATAATCAATGCGGAAATAGTTCATCATCTCACTGCCCACAAACTGTTCTCCGACAGGCAATATGGATTCCGCTTTGCCAGGTCCACGGCCGACCTGCTAACAACCGTGACGGAGTACATGCTACAGGCCCTTGATGCGTCTGACGAGGCTCGCGCGTTGCTCTGGACATCTCCAAGGCTTTCGTCATGGTTTGGCACTCTGGCCTCCTATGCAAACTACGCGGTTATGGTATTACGGATCGCCTGCTTGACCTAATCCAATCTTTCTTAAATAACCGCAAAATGAAGGTCGTTCTGAATGGGCGTGCCTCTTCGTCCTACAGCACGAATGCTGGTGTCCCACAGGGCTCTATCCTGGACCTGACGCTCTTCCTGATTTTCATCAACGACCTCGCAGATGAGATCAAGTCCCAAGTAGGCATCTACGCAGATGATACTACAATATACTCCCGAACCAGTAAGAAACCTGCGTGGCGGACAGACATAATCTCGCTGCTGACCTTGAACGGGATCTACACTCTGTGGTGAACTGGGGCAAGACCAAGCTGTTGTCTGTCAACCATTACAGGCAACCTCTCCTGCCTCCCATAAGCATGGACCAAGCGATTCTCCCGGAGAGTAATACACTACGCCTCCTCGGACTTACCCTGTCCTCAGACCTCAAATGGAACCACTATATTGAACCCATAGCAAAATCTACTGCTAAGAAGATTGGGTCACTATGTCGATTCAGGATGTTTTTTCCACCTGAATCCATCCTGCATATATACAAGTCAACCATCCGTCCGTGCATGGAGTACTGCTGCCATTTATGGTCAGGTGCCCCTGCCGTTCTCCTCAGTGTTCTTGACAGGCTCCAAAGGAGAGTCTGTATTGTGATAGTTACTGATCGGGCGGCTCAACTGCAGCCACTTCCCCATCGTTGAAATGTGGCCTCCCTTTGTCTGTTCTATAAATACTTTCATGGCATCCGCTCAGATGAACTTAAGTCACTGATGCCTCCTCAACAGGTGTTTACTCGTGCAACCAGACTGGCATCAGCTAAATGCAGACGACAATTCTACTCCTGCAGCTTCTTCTCTCGCACTTCCCGCCTGTGGAACTCGCTCCCGTATTCTTGCTTTCCTGACGGCTACAACCTCCAGAAATTTAAATGTAAAGTCAATACTCATCTACTAACCACTAGACTCTAGCTTTCTCCACACCCCTGTATAACCCTCCCTTTCTCTCCACCTATGTATCTGACATCGCACCTGCTTTCTCAGCTTTCTATTGCTCCTTTCTAACTAGTTTGTACTTCTCACTCTTTTCTAATTAATCTTTTTACATTTATGTAACCCCCTGCACATCAGTGGCGTTTCCGCCTTGCTCGGGGTGAAATGATTAAAATAAAAAAAGAAGCATGAATCCCATTTTAAACATACAACAAAAACAAATATTTACTTCACATTACGGCCATTCGGATTTAGAAATTTAGATTGGACATGCTGCTTATCGTACAATCCAAGCACAGCAAAGTCCTTCCTATGTAGTTGCTCCAGCAACAACAATGAAACATGTAAATAACAGATGGAACATGATGAGGAGGAAGGAGATCATTTACGCATATAAAAAAAACAGAACGACTACCAAAATTAATTCTAATTTGGCCAGAGAAATAAAAAGTCGCCTAGCCAGAAGCTCACCCCGCGAACAAATACAATTAATCCTTAAGTATACAGAACATTTCTCCGCTATAAGCGTCTTATCCTTAGAGAAATTATTAATTTTGTCATTGTTAACACTATTCACAATATCACGGAAATGTCAGTTTTTCATAAAAGTGTTTCAAACAAAATCTAATTCAGCATCCAAAAACATTTCCGTACTAATCATAAAGACCTATTTTTAAGGGTCTTAATAAGATTGAGTTTTCGCTTCCCGGAACAAAAAGAGTCCCAACGCGTATACAAACCGAGAAACGGCAAACATCATTGGGACTCCTTTTTTTTTCACAGTAAATTTTAAAGACGGATATAATTGGTTCAGAACTGAGAGAAAAGAATCACCCCAACTTCACAGTTGAATCAACAGAAGGTATCATCCACGTACAGAAAGTACATGTATGGTCCATGGTCCATTATCATATGTGAAGAGAGATGACTCATAAAAGCAGTCAAAAATAAAGTTATTAAAACTAAATTTGTGTTGGTGAATATTATAAACTCTATAAACACATTGTCTGGCATATCAGGACGAGACAAAAAGCTGCGATATAACATATCAAATTAGATATTAATAGCCTCCAGTACTGAAACACAAATAAACAATGAATAAACATCGAAGGAACACATAAATTTTAACTCCAGAAGGGGTATCACATATACTTTTAGAATATGGAAAAAAATCCTTGATGATATATGAATTATAATGCGCTACAATAGGTTGATTCCAGGCAGAAAGCTAGCATCTTTATGTTGGGAATACTTCCCAATAGAAAGAATAGGTCGTACATGTATCCCGTTGTATGGATCTTTGACAAAGTATAAAGAGGGGGACGAATATACCCGGTAGGTCTAATATCCACAGAGATTTCAGATAAAAGGAAACCCCGTTTAAACCAAATTAAAGCTGATTTTGAAATTTAGCCTAAATAGAAATAGTGCTGTAATGTGTCTCGACTGGACCTAAAGGAAGAAATTTTGAAGTGTCCCCAAGAATACTATGCATTATTTTTCTTTTTTTTTATAAGCGTTTCACCACGAGCAAGGCATTTCACTGCCACTACTGCGCAGGGGTCTACATAGAGTGGAGAAAGGATGGTAAAATATCGGAAATGTCAGAGAGTGGGTGATAGGCGGGTAAGAATACCGAGAATGAGGGTTGGGTAGATGAGAGTGTTGGGAGAATAATTGGAAGTTAGTATGATTGACCTTACATTTAAACACCTGGAGATTGTAGCTGTCGGGAAAGCAGACATGTGGAAGGGAATTCCACAGGCGGGAAGCGCGGGAAAAGAAGCTGTTGGAGTAGAAATTAGGGTTACATCATATCTGTTTAACTGTAAAAGGGTGGGACCTACTTGCTAATCTAGTATCTCGTGTAAATTCGTGCTTAGGCGGCACCAATGATCTAAGTTCATCGGAGCAGAAGTACTTGTAGAAGAGGCACAGCGAAGCCACATCACGCCGGTGAGAGAGTGGTTGTAGCCGGTCTACCAAGTCAGTATCAACCACGTTACAGATTCGCCTTTATATTTTGTCAAGAAGCCCAAGGAGAGTAGCAGGGGCACCCGACCAGATGTGGCTGCAGTATTCAATACATGGGCGGATGGTAGATTTGTATATGTGCAGGATAGATTCAGGCGGGAAAAAATTCCGGGCTCTGCACAGAGAGCCGGCATTCATAGCGGCAGATTTGGCAATGGATTCGATATAGTCATTCCATTTGAGGTCCGCCGAAAGTGTCAGGCCAAGGAGGCGTAGTGTTTTACTCTCTGGCAAGCAAGCCTGTTCCATGCTAATGGGAGGTAGATGCGATTGAATATGGTGGTTAGTTGATAACAGCTTCGTTTTAGAAGCATTGAAATTTACTACCCATTTCCTACCCTAGGCCACTATGGATTGGAGGTCCTTTTCAAGCTCGGCAACGAGGTTCTCTTTGTCGCTCACACCGGGTTTTTGATCGAGGCGAGAGTAGATTGTGGTGTCATCGGCGTACATGCCTACTTGGGATCTAATGGCGTCGGGGAAATCATTAATGTACATCAGAAAGAGCGTGGGACCTAGGATAGAACCTTGAGGGACGCCGGCGTTCCTATGGTAGTTTTGGGAGGCATGCCCATTTAATACTACCTTCAATGTGCGGTTAGAGAGGAATGACTGGATGAGGTTAAACAAATGTCCAGTTATACCGTAGCTCCGCGGTTTGTATAAGAGGCCAGTGTGCCAGAACTTGTCGAACGCTTTGGAGATATCCAAGGCAACATTTCAGGCTTTGCCATTCTTGTCAAGAGCCCGGTATATGTACTCGGTAATGGTCGTTAGCATATCAGCAGTAGACTTGGTGAAGCGAAACCCATACTGTTTGTCAGAGAGAAGCCTGTGGGCCGAGAGATGCTGAATCACCTCGGCGTTGATAATGGCTTCGAAAACTACCGAGGATCGGAAGGAGACTAATAGTGCGGTAATTGGCGGAGTCTGAGGGTTCGCCAGAATTCTTAAATATAGGAACTACACAGGAGGACTTCCAACAGGCAGGAAAACAGGAAGCAGATAGGCAGAGGTTTGAGAGTTTAGAGAGGACAGAGGAGAGTTCTGGGGCACATTTCTTCAGTACTATGATTGGGATTCCGTCTCCGCCGCTCGTTTTGTGTGGGTCCAGTTGTGCAATTATCTTGGAGACCAGCGAGGGTGTAATGTGGACGTTATTTAGTTGAGCCTTAGAAATATAATTTGAATAGTCCAAGAAAACAACACCGGCACCCTTTTCCGGACGGATAATAACTTGATTGTTATTATTTTTATGTCCAGAACATTACTTAGATTCAGAAAAAGCAACAGGAGTAGTGGCATAACTTTGCACCTGACCATTAAAAATAGCCCTAAGATTGCGGACTCAATCAGAAGAACGAGTTGTAAGTTTGAAAATCTATGCAGAAAACAACTCAAATTCAAAAAAATATTCTTTTTGTCTAGAATTTTATATGGGATACATAATCAAGGCCATGGAAAAGAATATTAGATTCCAAATGAGAAAATTCATAAGACGACAACTTCGAAATTACACCCTCAGTGATAAGTTCCTCAATATACCCAAATCGCTTACGGATTAAATACTGCAATTTGGACTGTGTGCTATTTAATAATAAATTGGAACACTTATTATCTATCTAGATAACTAAACGAGAAAACCTAATTCGATAAAAATACGAAAGGTAATTAAAGCATTTCCTCCGAAGAATCGTGAGACTACAGGTCTTTTTTTGCAAAAGATTTTACACGGTAGTTTAAAATCCTTTGTAAAATGAAAACAGATGCTGATGATGGTTCCTCTGAAATAGCCCCATACTTCCGATTTACCATGAAATAACGTGTCTGCCTTAATTTTTTATAGGTATATATTTCAAAATAATATGCAGTGATATATATATATATATTTCATTCATAGTATTTGATGTAAAATGATTATCAGAAAATATATATATTCACTGTGATTTTTATTCAACAGACTTGAATATATATATTTGACCATGTATTCAGACAGATGCAAAAGTACAAACCAATTTGTAATGAGATACAGATAAGCATAAGCACTTACACGGATGCTGTACACAAGACGTAGACCGACATGATACTGCCAAAATAAGAACAGCCTATATGAATCGAACTCCATAAGCTGTCCCTTTTATGAAAGGTAATTTAGCCAATTCCCGTCCAGTCGAATGCCTTCTATCAATATATGTTCAGTTGTAGACACTTCCAAATCAAAGCATCATTGCCACAAGCGTAAATTTATCGACCGACGCGTGAGGAAGGAACTAATTACTGAGTCCGAATTTTCAAAACAGTCTTTGCGCTGATAAAATGTAATAGATATATATGGAGAAACTCTCTTTTGCTCAGTGCTAGATGTATGTTGACATTTTATCTGAAGAGCGCACTTTCATTTTCTCGTTGGTTAATTTCCACTTCCTAAAGCCTTCTTGAATATACAATATGTGGTCAGTAAATTTCGATTAGTCCATTACAAAAGAAATGTGGTCGTCAGTTTTGAAGTAATCTGTAAGAAAGTTTATATAAGTCTTATATATCTTCCCTTAAACACGTTTCTTTTGCCATTACACATCACCAACCATTGTTTTCTTGTGAAAGAAAATTAATTTTATATTAGTTTTATGACATCCTTCGATTTGTAAATTAATTGACTTGTATCATAATGTGGTTATCTTTTGTTTAAAAAGTGAAAGAATGGTATATTCTGTAAAGAAATATGGCACACACTACAAAATTTCTAAAATAAAATATAATGTACTATGTTATTCGTGAGAATTCTCGAAATAATTTGGGTTATTTGCAGCATTTTGGTTTGCCAAAGCCATAATGCGTTAAAGATACTTGAGGACTATGTAATTACAATATTAGAAAATTGAAAAATGATGTTTGTGAATATTTGAAAATTTTATTTATTTGAATGTTTGTTTGTTATGCTACAGCTATGAAATGTTAAGTGCGTCGAAAATACAATTAATTACTATCCAATTACAAAATTAGTAAAATTAATATTTGCAATTTTTCTTTATTTGCAACATTTTATGTTACATAGCTACAGCTACGAATAGATATAAAGTACTATCTATTACATTATTAACACATTTAAAATTAAAGCTGAATGAGTACATTGAATCAATAGTTAACTCTACTGCTAAAAATGTTGGTTTTCTCACCTGAAATAATCTTACACAAATACCAATTAACCATTCACCCATGCATTGAATACTGTAGTCAGATTTGTTATGTAGCTTCTGCTATTCTTGGAGTTCTAGCCAGGCCCAGAGGAAGATAAGCAATACAATATATCTAGATGTAGCAGCTCGACTCAAGTCACATTCTTACCGAAGGGATGTAGTACCATCGGTCATTTTTACAAATATTTTAATGTCTTCTTCGATGACGAGCTTAGGTCCTTGGTGCACATTCTTTCCACCTGAATCCATCCTGCATATATACAAGTCAACCATCCGTCCGTGCATGGAGTACTGCTGCCATTTATGGTCAGGTGCCCCTGCCGTTCTCCTCAGTGTTCTTGACAAGCCTCAAAGGAGAGTCTGTAATGTGATAGGTACTGATCTGGCGACTCGACTGCAGCCACTTTCCCATCGTCGAAATGTGGCCTCCCTCTGTCTCTTCTATAAATAATTTCATGGCTTCTGCTCGGATGAGCTTAAGTCACTGATGCCTCCTCAACAGGTGTTTACCCGTGCAATCAGACTGGCAACTGGGTCCCACCCATTCACAGTCAGGTTAGCCAAATGCAGACGACAATTCTACTCCTGCAGCTTCCTCTCTCGCACTTCCCGCCTGTGGAACTCACTCCCGTATTCTTGCTTTCCTGACGGCTACAACCTCCAGAAATTTAAATGCAAAGTTAATACTCATCTACTAACCACTGGATTCTTGCTCTCTCCCCTCCCCTGTTTAACCTTCCCTTTCTCTTCACCTATGTATCTGTCATTGCACCTGCTTTCTCAGCTTTCTATTGTTCCTTTCTAACTAGCTTGTACTCCTCACTCTTTTCTAAATAATCTTTTTACATTTATGTAACTCTCTGCACATCAGTGGCGTTTCTACCTTGCTCGGGGTGAAATGATTAAAAAAAAATACACGAGTAAACAGATACGTAACAAGGTCCTATAAAACTACCGAATGCAGCCAACACTTCTATTCCCTCACTTATTTTCTCGCAGTGACTCCTGTGAAACTGTCTTCAGTATATTTGCTTCCCTGATAGCTACAATTTCAAAGCGTTTAAATGAAACTATTGCCATCTCGTATTCCCTTGACTTCATTTGTTCTTTTCTCTTTTCCCAAAGACCACTGTATTTTGTTCTTATCCCTTCTTAATATACTTTCCCGCAACTCACTTCATGCCAGTATTTCCATCCACTTCTTAACAATTAATTAACAGCCCCAGTAACTGGTTACCCTTTCTCTTAGCTTTTTTATATAATATTTATGAATTTTTCTGTCTTCCATTGAAATGAAACGAGTATTATATATATATTAACGAAGGTTAAGCGAACCAAAACTTCAAGTTAGCGTACCGTAACATTACTCCGACGCCGTTATTTCTATATACTCTAGCCTTTGTGATTTAGGCTATTGATCTCATGAAGGAATTCATCTCATCTACAAAGCATCTTGTTTTAATCTTGATCAGTTTCTAGCCATCGTCCTTTACAATAAAATCTGTTGAAACTCTAATGTAACACCTGAGACTTTCAAGTCGCTGCTATTCACCGTGAACATTCGGAAAGTAATCAGTGTAAAGTTTTTCACCTCTTTACAAAATTCCCTAACAAGCATTGTTTCACAACTTGAGTCACAACTGAGTGTTGAATATTTTAAGCTTGTTTACTGTTGCAAATTTTATGTATATATATATATATATATGTGTGTGTGTGTGTGTGTGTGTGTGTGTTTGTGTGTGTATGTCTGTGTGTTTGTGTGTGTATGTCTGTGTGTTTGTGTGGGTGTGTTATATATATATTTATATATTAGTGTACGTTTACATGTGTGTATATACATAGGTATGTAAACATATACTCAGTTTTTATCTGAGATTAAAGACAGAATGTTTAAATAAAAGAAGACAAGAGGAAAAATTGTATTTAACTCGCAGCTCGCTCACACGTCTCGTCCAGTGATGGACTTTATCAAGGAAAAAGACGAAATGATTTTTATTCTAAATTACGGATCTATAAACAAACAGCGTTGGCAACTATAAAAACGATCACAAATGATTAAAAAAGATTACCAAATATATTTTCTTTTAGAACTTCTCCACGTGTAGTGCAATTTCCCGATATGTTAAAATGAAGGGAATTCAATAGTTTTCTTTGGACTTTTTATTATATATATTAGTCTGTTTCAGTATCAGTTCCATAAACAAAGGTAAGATTGGGAAAAAACCGGGGCACAAATTGACATTTTGGTAGTACTGGATGGCGTCGCTTTCGAGAACTTTCGACCCGGGTTTTTCCCAATATCAAACTTAAAGTTTTTGTCCACACATTGATGCAGGGGTTACGGAAACAGACAGGGTTTGGACATTCAAGACTCGATTATAGAAGGAGACATTTAGATTACATGTGTATTAAAAAAATAAGAAATTAAACAGTGTCACTGGAATGAAAGTGGTGAATCAATGGAGAAAGAGAAATGGGGTAGACAGAGGAAGAATTCAAGGAGAAATAAGAAAGGGAAAAATCTTCCCTAGCCATTTTCACGAATTCCGGCTTCAGGAGGTAAAAGTACGGGATATACATATATATATATATATATATATATATATATATATATATATATATATATATATAAATCACAAGGTCTTGGCGATCTTGTGATTTTTTCACGTATATATATATATATATATATATATATATATATATATATATATATTCGAAGAGGTCTTTAACAGCTATTAGGCGGACTTAAACAGAAACAACGAAATGTAAGCTAAATCAACATCTTCACTCTGTAGTTTACAAACTCTATACACTGTTTTCAAAGTTTATTTCAAATTTCTACCGCAATAAAAGGATAGTAATCTGATGGGTGGTCATTGAAACACAGATTTCGTCAAATGTATGATGTCAAGAATGAAGGTCTCGCATAATCAAGTTAAATATTAGTTATATATGAAAAAGCATAAAAGCAAAACGCCTAAAAGAGTTTGACAGCAATCAATATGACAGATAAAAGGAATTATCAATGACTGTTATCACAGTGATGAAAACTATACAGGCCTCTTCGTTATAGACTATCGATGTTCATAAACGTTTTCCCCTCACTCCGGGGCATGTCGATATATTTGATATTAGATCTAAGCTGACAACTGATTGTTATTTTAGACTGAGTGTCCATGCCCTACGGTCAGTTAACTTAAATGTCTCATTAGTGCTGTCGTTTGATCGTAAAGTAAGTAACGCGTGATTTACATTCTGTTATCTTGGATAGTAAACGAATAAAATCCTTGAAATTGTACTGTTTTATCATCGTTCGTTTAGTATAGAAAAGGGTGCGATGGATAAATTGTCGTCAACTTAGCTAAGAAATTAAATTAGCACTGAAATGTCATTTTAACACATATATTTACCAAAATTACACTTAAAGATACACGAAAGCAGATTTATTCAATTAAATTGCGAATGGCTTTAAGCACGGCCTACAGGCAATTTTCGAGATCTTCTGTATATCTTCCGAACGGTTTTCTTGTTTAAGTACTTTCCGAAATCATGCCCAGTTGCATACAGATTAAAAAGTATATTTTGGAATTGTACAAGCCCGGATGAAAATATGTGTTTTTTCTTTACTCCCCACACATACTTTTAGACTACTATTGACTTATTCCTTCAATTAAACAATAATTTTCCTGTTGAGCGTTCAAAAATCTAGCATTTGGAAATCGGTTAGTCTATAACGTTTGACAATACAGAAAGGTTGAAAAAATGGTTGCGTAATCGGCAGAACCTAAGCATCTCCCATAAATACTAGAAAGAGAGATAAGAGCTGATGGATATGAGAAGCCTATATTTGTGAAATGATTTTCACAGAAAGAATTAACAGAAATTTTTCAAGAGAAAAATTTCATAAATTTTCACCGTCAGTAACACTGGCTGTTCTTTCAATAAATACTAACTGTTTCTTTATAAGGAAACTGATAGAACTTTCATTACCATTACAATTTTTAATGTACTTTTGATCATTTCAATAATATTGAAGAACATTATAACTCTCCGGTAAAACCATGTGTTACGGCTAAGAGGAGAGACCTCACAAATGAAATGCGTTTTTTTTATACACATATCAAGTTTTATACGCACTTGGGCATACCGTCGCCAGTGGAAAATATAGGATTGACTACGTCCTGAAGAAACAGCACATGAAGAAGAATTTAACACATAAATGGTGTAAGAAGAGACAGAATTATATTTTTCCATGATATTTGTGCTTATGTCAACGCAACGAATTTAAATGAAAGTTTCTCTTTCCGAGACGCTATCCACTGCACCACAGCACATATCTCAGGTTAACTGAAGCCAAAACAAGTAAAGATTTGCACCTTAGATTCATACCAATAATCTAAAATTCATATTTTGTAATAACCGTCTGTTCATGTTTACTGAAATTTTCCGATATGGTTTTATACGTTTAATTTTGTTTTCATATATTTAGACGAGGTCTGGAAAACTCCATGTTCCGGAGATGTTCCGGAGATCGTAGCCCATGCGACATGAAATGAAACCTATTTTAAGACTTCAAAGAAACCTACAAAATTGCGACTAGGCAATTACACGTTATGAAAAAAAAAAGGTTCGATGAATGTTACAATCAATGTAAATGATGCTGGATAATGTGTATAGTTTTATAAAGCGGACAATTTCAAAGTACATTAAGTGCTGAATTGATATGATTTGTAATTTTCTATATATAGCCTCACTTCCCATTATATTGATCTGCCCTAATTTATAAACATAATTGAATATGATTTTTAATTAAAAAACAAATTCAATTATATGATTATGTTATGCTCTACAATATTTATTGTACTTTTATAAAAAAATAAATACGGAAGAGTAAGTGTTGGTTACCTTCACACACACACACACACACACACACACACACACATATATATATATATATATATATATATATATATATAAACTTATTTATAAATGAAACTTTGTCTGTGTACGTGTCTGTGTGTGTAACCATTACCTATAGTTTCCGAAACGGCTGAACTTACTTTCTTGAAAAACTTACACAGTTGTACTATAAGCGTCTGCGAGTGTTGTTAGCTAGGTTTTGTGTCGAGATACCACCAATAAATCGATAATCGAAAAAATCGGGTTATAGAAGGTGTGGTCCGATTTTAATCAAATTTGATACACTCATAGACAAAGACATAAGAAACGATATTCAGAAGTTCCAAGGTTGTAGTTCTTACAATAGTGAAGAAAATCGATAATATATATATATATATATATATAAAAGACAAGATGTTTGTGCGTGTGTCTGTTTATCTGTCTGTATGTATATATGTCCTTTATACAAATCCACAATTTTTATCCGATTCCCACCAAACTTCACACAAATATTCTTTAGGCTGAATCTGAGCTCCAGGACCATGGATTAGTTTTAAAGCTTTCATAACACCCGAGCAACGCCGGGCTATACTGCTAGTATATATATATATATATATATATATATATATATATACAAACCTGTTTCGCTGTATCACAGCTCATCAGTGTAACTAGATGCATCTACTTGCCTCTGGCCAGGATCGAAACTCGACCAATTTGGTGTCAGTCAGAGTCGCTACTCCCTAAACCATCGACGCATGGGATCAGAGAAGGGAAATTTTAACGTGTTGTATCTAAGCAGTGTATACACACGCCAGTCACCGACAGAACTCAACTCATTTCTGAAGAGTCACGCATATATATATGCGCTCTCACACCCTGATTGAGCACTCTGGGAAAATAGTAGACTTTGATAAACAGTAGCTACTCTGGCATGTACGCATCGCTCATTCAATGAAATGAATTAGAGTGCTGTAGCTATTGGGCGCGTATAATGATATGCGCTAAAAAGTCTACCTTCTTTCACCGAACGCCCATAGCCCAGCGGTAGACTCGCCGACTAACGCCATTTCGGTCAGGTTTCAATCCTGGGTAAAAAAGCAATCGGAGTTTAAGCTTACTGATGAGCTGTGATACGGCGAAACATATCTGCCTGCGGATGACAGTTAAATTGTAATAATATTTGGTACCAAATTTTCTGTTTTTTAGTTGGTAACTGATGGAAAGGCGTTTTTATAAAAGGAGATATTTTTCCATAAAGTGGTCGTTATCAGGACACAGCGTTAACAGAATTGATCTCGTGAAAACTGTCACATAGCTGAACAGTCTTATTTCAGTCATGCCTTCTGATGTTACGCCCTTCGACAGCATATACGGCCGTAATATATTACTGTCAATTATATTTTTGTCGGTCAAGATAATATATTACACACTATTCAGAATAATTTGTTTTTATAATAAAAACGCAAGAATTCTATATAAATACCAATATCAGAAACACCTCGATATTTTAGAGGTAATATAATTCTACTCATGCAGCTACTTCTCTCGCACTTCCTGCCTGTGGAACTGGCTCCCGTATTCTTGCTTTCCTGACGGCTACAACCTCCAGAAATTTAAATGCAAAGTTAATACTCATCTACTAACCACTGGCCTCTAGCTCTCTCCCCACCCCCGTATAACCTTCCCTCTCTCTCCACCTATGTATCTGTCATCGCACATGCTTTCTATTGTTCCTTTCTAACTAGTTTGTACTCCTCACTCTTTTTTAATTAATCTTTTTACATTTATGTAACCCCCTGCACACCAGTGGCGTGTCCGCCTTGCTCGGGGTGAAATGATTAATATATATATATATATATATATATATATATATATATATATATATAACACATTTTTATTTTTTATAGACCATATATTATTTTATAGTGATAATGGGAAATCAAAGATATTAATAAAAATGAAAAAAAAATCTAAAAGCTAAATGACTCCATGTCAATCCTTTTCAACATATTTAAGCAGATTTATTCATTTCTATGCATGCATGAGCCAATATATATATATATATATATATATATATATATATATATATATATTTTCTTTCATTTTTAAACTAGTTATTTAGCTACCTTGGTTTCCACTATGAGTGGTTTCTTCAGACTATTTTTAATAACTTTAATAATTATTAAAAATCCTCTGAAGAAACCACACATGGTGAAAAGCAAGGTAGCGAAATAACTCGTTTTAAAATGAAAAATATTCTAAAGTTCTACAATATAATTGTATAGACACTTTTTTAATACAAATGTGTACTGGTCTAATCCCATTAGGACCAAAACCTAAGTATTAACAACTAACAATCAATCAATCAATCAATCAATATATATATATATATATATATATATATATATATATATATATGAAAGTAAAGAAAAAGTAAGAAAAAGTGTATTTAATCTAAAATGTTTTATTTTAACATGCTTCATCAGAGATTTAGTAGAAACGAATGATTTCAAATTTCAAGACATAGTAGTTGATTGATGTATAATTTCACTGGTCAGATACGTATCATGCGTGATAAAACAATGGATGAATGTAGAAGAAAAACTTGTGACTGTTTATGTGTGTGCTAACGCATAATAAAAACATTAGATGTTTAATACGAATTTAATTATATGTAAGCGAAAATAATGTGTGTTAAGCGCAGCCAAACTATAGAACAACTAAATGTTACTATATGTCGATAACATTAGTATGTATGAATGAAAGTGACGAAATACATTTCCGTTCAAAATGTGTAACAGGTATTGTGCACACGTGTCAAGTGATGGAACGAATTTTATTCTTAAATTAAATGAGAGAATCACTTATGAATGTGTGTGTTGAGAGAAATCATCTGTGAATTTTTGCGTTTATGAGTCAAGAAAGTTAATATGTGGAATGAGGTATACACGTGTCAAAAGGTAGAAAGATGTTCTGTTCTAAATAACTTGAGAGAATCATGTATGAATGTATGTTTATAAAAGTATGAATAGTAAACGAAATATATGTCCGTTTAAAATTCTAGTGAAAATAAATTTTAAAAGTATTAAACGAATATATTTGTTTTTCAGAAATAATTTTTTTTTTAAATAAAAATAATTTTTTTAAATAATATTACATTTGAAATTTAAATGTCCCTATTTTTTCTTTTTCGTCGATTATTATATATATTTTTTCATATTTACTATTACTATATTTTTAATAGTTATCTCTCATGATTTGTCCTCTTCTTTTTATTATTATTATTATTATTATTATTATTATTATTATTATTATTATTATTATTATTATTATTTCATTTTTCATCATATTTCGATTTCTGCATTGGTCTCACTACCAACCAAGTCTGCGGGGAGACCTAAGGCAGGTAGTGGCGTGTTGTTATGACTCCATTTCATGTTTTTCTATCCTCCCTATCATCCCCAGCATTACATAGATAACGTTTTCCTTAGTGTGTGGGCTGTACTTAATAATACAATTTTTTGTATATCTCTTAAGCTGGGGTTTCCAGGGATTCTTTCAATGTGTTGTTTTGTTCCATTTTTTATCATTCCAAGTGCACCTACTATCACTGGCACAACTCTTGTTTTCAATTTCCACATTTTTTCTATTTCAATTTCCAGGTCTTTATATTTTGACAGTTTTTCAAATTCCTTGATTGCTATGTTACAATCCGCTGGACAAGCCATATCAATTAATAGACAAGTTTTCTCTTATTATTGTTAATATTATTATTATTATTGTTATTATTATTATTATTATTGTTTTTATTTTTACTATTCTTATTATTATTATTGTGTCATTTTTGATCATATTTCGATTTCTGCTTTGGTCTGACTACCAACCAAGTCTGCAGGGAAAACTAAGGCAGGTCGTGGCGTGTTGTTATAGCCCCATTTCATGTTTTTTCTATCTTCCCTATCATCCCTAGCGTTACATAGACAAAGTTCTCCTTAGTTTGTGGGCTGTATTTAATAAGACAAATTTTTGTATATCTCTTAAGCTGGGGTTTCCAGGGATTCTTTCAATGTGTTGTTTTGTTCCCTTTTTTATCATTCAAAGTCCACCTACTATAACTGGCACAACTCCACAGTGTTTCTATTTCAATTTACAGGTCTTTATATTTTGACAGTTTTTCAAATTCCTTGGTTGCTATGTTACAATCCGCTGGACATGCCATATCAATCAATAGACAAGTTTTCTCTTAACAATAATGTCTGGCCTGTTTGCTTCAATTTTTCTGTCTGTGTAGATGGTGTAATCCCATAGAATGGTTACATCTTCTATTTCTGTAACCGGTGCTGGGTGATGTTCATACCAGTGTTTGTTTACAGATTTTCCATAATGTTTGCACATTGTCGAATGTAAATATTGCCCCACGCTATAGTGACGACTTTTATATTCGTTTGGGGTAAGTACAGAACATCCTGAGATTAGATGGTCAATTGTTTCTTGGTATTTATCACAGAATCTGCATTTTAGATCCGCATTATTATGTATAATATTTGCCTGAAACTTCTTAGTGAAAAGAAATTGGTCTTGTGCAGCAAGAATAACAGACTTTAATCCAGATGCACGTAACCATCGATGGATGATTGGATTTATTGGCACGTTCTGGATATTGGCCATGCAAACGTTTGTCTTGCCAGCGTTGTTGCATCTGTTCAAGAGCTTTATCTTTGGCTTTCAGTTTTATATTTTTGCCGCAATAGTTGTTTCCTGGCTTCTGTTTTGCTTTTTTACAGAATCTACTAACTATAAACCTTGTTTGTATTTACTGCCTTCTTTTATTTTTTCTTTCTTTCTTCATGTTGCCTTACTAATTGTATCATCCAATCCTTTGTTGTTTCTGTGTATGTTAGTAAACCAATCGTTGTTGTCTTGTATGACAATTCCAGCTGAATAAGACCTCTTCCACCTTTTTTACGGGGTATGTATAGACGGTCTACATCAGCCTTTGGATGATGCATCTTATCCTTAGAAAGAAGCTTTCTTGTTTTAAAATCCATTCGCCTGATGTCGTTTAGAGTCCAGTTTAAGATGTTGAAACTATATTGGACAACTTGGATTGCAAGGCTATTAATGGCCTTAACTCTGTTCTGAGAATTCAATTCAGTTTTTAATATCATTCGTAGACTTCTATAGTACTCTTTACGCACTATTTCTTTCATTTTTTCATGGTGAATGTTTTCACTCTCATTTACACCTAGGTATTTATAAGCTTCTTCTGGTTTCAATTCTTTTATTGTTACAGCGGAGTCTAAGCTAATTGAGGATGTTTCTTGTATTGATCCACGTAAAACTGTAGCTTTAGCACATTTATTCAAATTGAATGTCACTCCAATGTCTTCGCTGAAGCAGTTTACAGTTTGCAGAAGACCTTCCAGCTCATTATCATTCTTAGCATATAACTTTAAGTCGTCCATGTAAAATAGATGGCTTATTTTCTTTTGGCCTATAACCACATTCTGTCTTATTAAGTTGACTGGTTAGTGCTATTAATGATATGCAGAATAGTAATGGAGACGACGAACCACTTTGAATATACCTCTTTTGATGTTTATTTCATCAGACTTATAGGTTCCATTTATATGATTGAGGTAAAGGTTTGTTTTCCATATAGACATGCACTGTTTCATGAAATTGATGATGACGGGTGATATCTTGTATATATTTAAAGTCTTTAAAATCCAGGAATGTGGCACACTATCGAATGCCTTAAGATAATCTATCCAGGCTGTACTAAGATTTTTCTTTGTACTGTAGCAGTTTTCCAGGATCCTTTTGTTAATAAGCAATTGGTCTTTACATCCATAACAGCCACGTTTGAACCCTTTTTGTTCAAGCGGTATCATGTCATTTCTTTCTAAGAATAAATATGTCTGTTTTGTTAAAATAGATGTTAATAGTTTATATGTTGTCGGAAGGCATGTAATTGATCTGTAGTTTTTCGGGTTGTTTGTGTCACTATTCTTGGGTAGAAGAAATGTAATTCCTTTGGTCATCCATGCAGGAATTTTAGTGGGATCGTCAACCATTTCTTGAAGTTCATTGGCTAGATTTATTTATATAGTATTATTAATTATGTTATTTTAATAATTTTAATGCATAGATATTTAGTATTTTTTTTATTTCATTGAAATATTCTGTTAGCATTATTTTTCAAAAAGTAAAAAATACTTTTTTTGTGGACTATACTTGTTACGTATTTTCAAGAGAAATATATTTCATCACTTTCATTTACACATACTAATATTACCGTGATATACCCACACTTAGTTCGTCTATGGTTTGGATGCGATTAACATACATCATCATCGCTTATATATACATATATTCTTAATAAACATCTAATGTTTTTATTACACGTTCGCACACACATTTAAACAGACACAAAATTTTCTTCTAAATTTCATATATATCCATTGCTTTATCACACGTGGCACGTATCTGACCAAGAAAGTATACCTCAGTCAACACACTATCTCTTAAATTTTTATGTCATTCGTTTTTAATAAATCTCTGAAGAAGCTTCTTTAGGTGAAACATGTTAGATTAAAGACACTTCTTTTCTACTGGATCTTTATTTATGCTATTCATCTTGTCGGTTTCCGATCAATATATTCAATTCATATATATAATGCGGGAAGAAAGATATTATACAAAGTAAAATATTACAATGTTTGCCAAAAAATCATGACATTATTTAGCTTCACCGTGCAATTCCGCCCCAAATGTATGGAAATAACAAGACATACCGCCCTATTTTTTTAGCCACCAACAACAAAAAATTCGGAAATTGCTCACTTTATCAATGTTACCAGGTCTTTCGTGTATACTATGAGCAAAGGGAAACAAAAAATACTAAATTCTTATGTAATATCTGTCTTTCTGTATGGCGTCGAACGGGGGACATTGTCTTCACAGATGGAAAATATATTTGAAGAAACAGAAATGTTCTTCTACAGACAGATGTCTGTAGTAATGGTAAATGGAAGTAACGCCAAAAGTCTGAATACAATATCAACAAAAATATTGGCATATATCATGTATGCTGTCTCAGTAAGAGACAGTATACATGAACTACTGTTTAAATGTTGCGTTTGTATTGTTTATAATTTTATTATAAATTAATCTCATTATTTAATAGCAATTGCTTTTTTTTGTTTTTGTTTATATTTACTCTGCTGCTATGGAGATGGAAAATGAGTATTCATTCACGACTCTAGATATAGATTAATACACACTATATAAACTAGACACTTTGCTAAAAATCGCATGGTAAAAAAGAGTTTTGTGGGGAGACGATTTTTTTAATCATTTCACCCCAAGCAAGGCATTCCACTGCCACTATTGCTCTTGGGGCTACATAGGGGAAGGTAAAGAGAAGGAGCGGTTAGATATAGGAAATGTCAGAAGGAAGGTGATAGATGGGTAAGGATACCGACGATGAGGTCTGGGTAGATGGGAAGATTGTCTTAAATAATGGGAGCGAGTTAGTGTGTTAGGAGACTGACTACCAAATTGTATGTACCTCCTTAGAAATAACTGGAAATTCAATCACTGAACTGTTTTGCATAATCTGTGGTAGGTATCTGTTATTTTTACTCTTGTCGGAATTATTCATTTGAGTTATTTTCTTTCTTTCTATCTTCTCCCAGAAGCATCTCCCACTGAATCTTCCGGTTCAATCATTTTCCTAATTGTTTTTTTTCTTCTTCGTCTCCGTGGTGGTCCTGGGTGTCACGGTAAACTGCATCCAGCAGCAAGGCCTCTGATTAGGAGGTTTTGAGGAGCATGGAACCATCTCTAAATTGCTGTAGCTCCCAGCTCCACCCTAACCCGGGGTAGTAGCACCTGTTAGGGTCCCATTTGTGGGTATATAGTTAACCCCCAAACTTGGGTCAAACACTATGAAAATATAAAAATACACTTTTATAAATATATATATATATATTTGAAGAAAAGAAAAATATTGCGATCATACATTTTTGAAGGAATAATTTATTACCAACAATACATTTTTAATATAAAACTAGAAGACATCTTAAGTTTTCTAAAATAAAATAAAAAATAAAAAAAAACTTTCATCAGAATCTTACAAATCAACCTTTTAACAACATAAAACCGAACATAAAAAATACCTTAACACTACACATTTTTGGTATTAAATAGCTCACAGAGATTGATATGCCGTTAAACAAAACTCCAACTCCAACGCAAACACTCCGTGGTAACTTAGACTTTGAATTTTAGTTTAAAGTTTACGTTTAAATCGATCATACATTTTATTAAACATAATTTCAATATTAAATATCATTATGTTTTTCTTTTTACATTGCTGCAATGGAGTTGGCCAATGGTATTCTTTTATGACTCATTAGATAGATTACTACTCCTTCCCATACACCCAAATCCAAATACGAATTAAATGTCTGCTAAACATCGCATTATTTAAAATAGTTTCTATGGCTCGATGATTGACTCGCCAACTAACTTAGATGAATATACATTCTTACAACTAATTTGGCTAGAAATTCTAATCGAGTACTGATTTGAATGATATTTTAGTGCTAGGTATCTCTCATTTGAAATTTTAATAGATATCTCGATTTCAAACTTAGAAACACTTTCTTTTTTTATTTTTCTACGCTTTCTTTCCACTTCGTTTTTATGATCGGGAGTAGAAGCACATCACTTGTTTCCGATTATGAAAATGTTTCCTGGTTCTTTTCCTCTTCTCATACATTAATAGCGTTTTTTATAATGAATACTTTATCAAATATATGAATGGTGGCAATATCTATTCATTATTGGAGTACCGGGTTAGCAGTTTCGCGTTGCTGTTTTCAAACTGGTAGACAGGAGCCCCAACTCTACCGTAGCTGCTTGATAGGCTTTCTTGATCAATAATAGCATAATATCAGGGTTCTTAAAGGTCATCCTGTAATTACCCCTAGTAGGCTAACCAAGGACCACATTAGGTTGATGTCTACGCCAGTTCCCACTCCGCAGATTCTTTTTTGTTTAATTTCACATTAAGCAAGGCGGTAACGCCACAAATACGATAGGGTTATTGTGAGTAAAATGATTGGCTATGAGGATATCAAATGAATGATAAAAGATGATAGGCATTCAAGAAGATGGTAATTGACGTTGGATTTAAATCTTTGCAGATTTTAGCTGTTGGTGCAAAAAACAAACAAAAATGTTCTACAGGAGAAAAATTTGACAAACTGTTAGAGTAGCAGTTGCGGTTACAGTTTATTATGTCATGTTTAAAAGGGCGTGACCTGGATACCAGTCTAGTAGCACAATTTTAAATTCATGTGGTTTGGTTACCAGGGAAAATCCCTCAGATCAGTTGCCATGAATAATGTCTGTAGAAACTTCAGAAATAAACCACGTCATGATATTGAGAATGTAACTGACATCGAGATGCCAGATCAGGATCGATTACATTGCAGATATTTCTTTGCATTTTGTTAAGAACCTCGACATGACTAGCAGGAGCACTCGACTATATATGCCAATAGTATTCTATGTACAGATTAACGATAGGTTTTTAAACGTGCAAAATTGATTCTGACAAGAAAAAAATCCGGCCCGTCACAGAGGCAAAACTTTCGTAGCTGTAGATGCTACTATAAATCTTCAATTTAGAGCCATTCAAATTTATAAATCCAATTCCTTCCCCAGTTAACCACCGATTGGTGTACTGTTTCACGAGCAGCAGACAGGTTTACTTTGTTAGCCTTGGAAGATTATTTATTGGGATGGAAGTAAATGTTGGTGACATCTGCATAGGTGCCTATTTGCGAAATAATGATATCAGAAAGATGCTTGATGAAAATCAGAATCAGCGTAGGACACAAGGATAAAGCCTTAGGTGACTGTTGTAGCCCACAGATATTACTACTTCTGGATGTACTAGAGTGACATGTCTGATTGCAACTGATGTTACTCTATCTCTCCTTGTAATCGGTACATACGTGTTCTGAAAGAAACGTTGTTATTACTGACTGATAGAATGAAACAGCTGATAGCATCTTGAAAGTTTAGTTATAGAAATTATTGGATGCTCCGAAAGTGCATACTGAACAACAACAAAATATTCAATCCCTCCTTTATTAATCATTTTGAAATCTTTACTTCTACAGCCGACATAGTTAAATGCATTCCTCCGAAATTATCTTCCAACTCTATATTTGACCTATCTGGAGTATCATGTTTGATTTCCCCTCTTGAACGAAGACTCTGATGAGTGACATGAGCATTTCCCAGACACTCGTTTCAGACATCATTTCCAAACCATAATCCAACAAGTATAGGTATCTTAATCGTCATCCTGAACGGGCTCCAGTTCTCTGCTGTTTTCTCTAGTTCTACGTCCGATGAGTTACCGACTATCACTGAATATGTATACTAATCTCTTATTAATAAATTTGAAGCTCGAGCTGGAGTTGTAGACATTTCAAAGTGTTTGACAGGGTTTGGCGCACTTATATTCTACGTAAGCCCCAGAGTTACGGTATTACATAAAGATGGTTTGGTTTAATCTAATAGTTCCTAATAAATCAGGAAATAAAATTAGTTTTAAATGGACTCATTTCCAGATCCTTTTATACGAGCGCGGGTGTCACCTAAGGTTCTATTCTGTCTTCTATGCTGTTTCAGATCTACATTAACGATCTTCCTGATGTAGTCAGTTTCCAATTAGATATTTATTCAGATTGCATTACCATTTACGCCTGCCTTAATAGAAAAGCTGACAAAGTAAACTTGGTTGCCCCTCCTGAATAGGACCACTACTCTATGGTTAACTGAGGTAGGAAATGGATGGTAAGTCTTAATGCATTCAAAGCAAAACTTCATTTGTTTAACTACAATTTTTTTCTGTATGGCTTTTGCTAGGCGCCTGGTGAGTAACACCCTAAACCTTCTTGGCCACACATTTTTAACTGAACTGAAATGAAATGACTACATTGACTCAATTACTGCATTCACAGCAAGGAAAATTTGGTCACCGTATCGTGCCAAAAAGTTTTCGCTTCAAATTCTATTTTGCACATTTTCAAATCCACTATTTGTCTGTGCATTGAATACAGCTATCACATCTGGTCTGATTTTGATCTCTAGGTTCTTCAAAAATCCCGAGAGGATCTGCAACGTAATCGAATTTGACATAGCAACTTGACCTGAAACAATTTATTACCAATGTGGAGTAGCTTAAGTCTGACTTTTCTAAAAGAATGTTCATGGCAAATGACCTAAGCTTTATTTTTTCAAAGCAACTACTCTGAGCTTTTTTGGCTGATGCCCCCATTACCTGAATTTAGACCTATTGATAGATTGGCATATATGTCCCACACACTCACTGTTGAAATAGTTAAATGTAACATCTCCTTCTACTCTAACAAATAATTTTCTTGTCTGTGGTATTCTGTTCCGTTTAATTGCTCTTCAGACAAATCTTAAAAATTTAATGCAAATCAATCGCCATCTTCTGTTTTCATGAAATACTATATCTTTCGTTCTTTTCCCATTCCTACATATACTCAGTCTTTCCTCTCACTTTCACTCCCTGTGACCAGCTGCATACTAGCAGCATTCCAGACGTCGTTTGGGAACATTTTAGACTTATAAGTATGACTGAAAATAAGAAAGACCGAGAAAAACATTACATAACATACCGAGCTTGGATAAATGGGAGGGATGTCAAAAGGGCAGAAATTATTAATATCTACGACGGGCAAGACATTGTAGAGAGCAATACTCACACACGTTCTGAAAGTACAAGGCACAAACAAAAAGAGGAAAGAGATGGAAGTATGTATAAAAGTATATCTTCGTGGAATAAAATAAGAGCAATTTTGACGGCCAGACCATGTTGCTTTTGTCTAGCAAGTCAAAAGTATCATCGATTAGAAACCTGACCAATCAGTATGATGAAGTAAGCAGTCAGACGTACCGTATAAGAAGGCATCAGGAACAATTCTTTAGTTAAGATGAGAACTCAGAGCATGTCTACTTGTATCCGGGAGAACGTCTAATATGATCGAAGAGATTACGAAACAAAACAAACCTCTTTATAATCGCAAGAATTTTCTTAGATGACTATGAAATTATTCAAGTACAAAAAGTAAACAGAGGATGTGCTCCAGCCATAGTGAAATAACACCTATTATGCACAGAGACTTAATCTCCTATGCAATGTCCTGCGGGTTGTGGGCATAATGGATAAGGTATGAATCTGCATTTTTCCCACAATGCCTTGCGTCGGAAAACTTCCCACTGTGTTAAATTGTAAAATTCAAGATATCTTGTTAAATACCTGACGTGTAACTGCTAAATCCTCCTCACTCTTGCAGAGTAAACGAGATCCAGAAACTTCTAGTCGAACATCCGAACTTATTAATAATAATTAGAAAGTGGATTCACTTAATCCTTGGTAAAAAGAAATAATCAATGTATATAGATACCAAACTCAACTTACTTGGACAGTTGCGCATTAGTTTTAGAAACTGATTAGTTTTCTACGATATATTAACGTTTTGCACGTTGTTTAATGCCAGAAAATATACATAAATTGTAAAAGAATTTTTCAGTTAATAGTGGTTTACTGATACAAGTTATACTAATTAACACTTCGGTGTGATAGAAGCGATGGATTCATACAATTTATACTTGTATTTGCACGTAGTGAATACAGCAGCACGACATGGATTCGAACTTGACTGCTCGAGTTTACCAATTCCGAGCTTTTTTCCAGCTGAATTCATTGAATTCACTTAATCGCAAATACCCTTGGGAAAGTTATTAATCCGTCTATTACTTCAAGTTATGGGTTAAATAGCAGGACAGATTGAGTTCTATAGCCTTGATCGGGAACCAGTCTACCGCAGAAAGCAATGGCAACGTACTGCGAGATAATCTTCTGCCCAGTCAGTCATGTCTCTTTCCAGACATGATCACCCAAGCGTGTATCACGTATGGCATTTAACTGACTGACGCCTAAGAGCAAATGAAAGTATCACGGCATATTTAATTTTTAAAGGATATATATTGAAATATTATGTAATAAAATCATAGATTAAAAAAAATATTATTTTTTTTTTTATGTCAAAGATTTTATTCGACTGTTTGGTTGAATATGCGATAAGCAGATCCTCATTTCCTGGAACGCTTAGAAGTATACCAATACAGACTAGTGTTCCGCAGCATGGCGGCTAACATCAATGCATCAGATCAACGGCGCTTGCAGGTTTACAACATTCCCACGTATACACCTATCAAGGTATTGATCAGACACGACGTTGCTTAACTTCGTTGATCTCATGAGAAACGGTTTCGGCAATAGTGGCGAATCCTATGATCGAACTAACTACTAACGGCTTTAGAGATCTGACAATTATTTATTGATCTACAGCTGGCTTATGCGCCGAATAGAAATCATCAATAATCAAATATCAAAGGCAAATGAAAACAATCTTCAATAAAACTAACACAGTGAAGAAAACAGTGATTGACTCACAATTCTAAAATCCATATTGGTTTTGATTGCATTTTTGAAATTTTTGATAAAAACGAGTAAAAACTATGAATATTATCGAATATCCTAAGTTAAAATATTGAAAAATTGTCAAAGAAAAATTATCAAAGAAATATATCAATGTATCGGTAAAAGACAAGAATCTTGTGTTTGATTTATTTCGCGTAAGCAATCAAAACCTGTGTCTTTCATAAAAATCTGTTGAATTTCAAAATTATTTCAGGAAAAGGACAAAAGTAATAGAAGGGAAACAGAAATGGAAATCAAAATACAAAAGAAAGAATAAAAATGGAAAAAGAACAATAGAAAGAAAGATAAAAGAATGAGAAACAAATAGAGACAGGGAGAAAGAAGAGAAATAAAAAGAAAGAAAGAAATGGAAAAAAGAGAAACAAGAAGAAAGAGAATAGAAAAAGAAAAAGAGAATAGAAAAGAATGAAAATAAAATAAATAAAAGAAAGGAAAATGACACCCGAAAAGGAGATGGATAGAGAAAACGAAAACAAAACAACAGAGAATAAAGAGAAAAGACGTGTTAGATAAATGGAAAAAAAAAAAAAAGCAAGAAATAGAAAAGAGAAAATATGATAAATGGAAACAAAAAACAAAAAAAAAAAACAAAAAGGAAAGACAACAGTCAAAAGAAAGAAAGTAAAACGGAAAAATAAGAAATAGAAAGAATGTAAAAAGAAAGAAAATAACGAAATAGAATAGAAAGAAAGAAAGAAAGAAAGAAAGAAAAAGAAAAAAGGCCGTAAAAAAAGCGAAAGAAACAAATAAATAAATAAAGACAGAGTAACAGAAAGGATGAGGAAAAACAGAAGTAATGTAAGAGAAATACAAAGATGAAAAGAGGGCAATAAGGAGATACGGAAGGGAAGAGAATAGACTGTAAAAGAAAGATAAAATAGAGAGATACAGACAGAAAGGGAGGGAAAGATAGACTGATCGTTTATTGATTTCTGTATTTCTAGGAAGATGATTTTAGAGATGAAGGATTCGATGACCTATGAGCGAATTTGTAGCCCATTTTCGATTCGGTATTAGCAAGAAATATTTTAACGTAATGATTGAAATCAATCATTAGTGAAAAGACGCCACATAAGATATGGATATTGATCAATGAATAAAATCATCATTTTTGCCCTCCCTCTCTCTCTCTCTCTGAATCTATATATCTATATATATATATGTATATATTATACACAAAATTCTTCTCGTTGTACTTATTTTCGGCTTACGTCCTGTCACGTTGAATGCACCGGTTCTCGCTCGATCACCGAAGTTAAGCAACGTTGAGCCTGGTCAGTACTTAGATGGGTGACCGCTTGGGAATACCAGGTGCTGTAAGCGTATAGTGACGGATGTGCGTTGTGGTGCAGTGAATATCGGCTCGGAAAGAGAAATCGGTGAGCCGAGTTCGAATTCCAGTTGAATACCCTGCACTCACTTAAGCACTGATACCCTTGAGATAGGTATTAATCCGTCCATTTCCTCCAGTTATGGGTTAAATAACAAGGGTAGGACTTGGGGACCCTGCTCTTAAAACAAATCATAATGAATCGTGAAAAGAAAAACGTTGTAAAAATAAAATAACCTTACCCAAATATCACTGGTTATGACCTTAAAATGATCCCATAAGGATTGATAGGTCGTTAAGCTTCAAAAACAAACAAACAAACTTATGTTCATTCAGTTACAAATACGCGAGAAGGCACGGCTCTGACAACTTTTAGGAACCTATTGAACTAGAACTCGAGATTACGTTTAACAGTTTTGCGCTATTTAAGTTACAACAACTGCACAAAAATGCTTACAGCGCTAGGTATTAACCATTTGATGTTGTTTAACCTCAAGGGTCGTACATGTACTGTTGTTTCAATGTGAAGTGAAGACAAGCCAGAGTGCTATGAAAAGTAATACTGTAACTCACAATCATAAAGATGATGTCGGAAAGAGATTGAAAGTACTTGGGAACATTGGGAAATGAATAATAAAATTGTCTGCCAAAGTTACTGCTTATTTCTTACACCTTTCAAATATGATACGCGAAAAATTATCCGTGAGTAACAATAAGAAACATGTTTACACTTTATTTATCCTGACTTGCTTAAAAGAAAAGTTGCTTCTTAAATACACATATTATATATATATATATATATATATATATATATATATATATATACGAATTGGGTAAGTATGGATGGAATAATATTCCGTATCCAAAGAAACACTATTCTTAAAAAAGTGCTCAATACAAATTAGAGCTAATAATATTTGTTCAGAAATTATAACATGAATATGTTATAATATCACTACAAAAGTAGCTATCTTGTTTCGACACTTCTTGTGTCTTGTCAAGTGATGAAAGTTATTTCAAGGATTTTAAAAGGTTAAAAACAAGCAAAACCATTTTAATCAGAGAGTCATTGCTGTATGTAAAAGCTGGAGCAATCAAAGTAAAGCAACATCTAATTTGGAGAATATGTGAGCAGACTTTATATGCTCCAAATTAAAAGTTGCATTATTTTGATTGGTCCAGATTTTACATACAACAATACCTCCCTGATTAAAGAGGTTTTGCTTATTTTTAATCCTTTAAAACCCTTCAACATGAAATAAAGCATCATCACATGACAAGACTCAAGAAGTGCTGAAACAAAATACCTACTGTTGTAGTGATATTATAACATATTCATTTTATAATTTCTGAATATATATATATATATATATGTGTGTGTGTGTGTGTGTGTGTGTGTGTGTGTGTGTATATGTATTAGTCTGCTTCTAATTTACGAAGTAGAAAAAGGAATGTTAGGACATAGTTTATTTTTGCTTCCATTTTCATAATAAGCACTGGTGTTGTCTCGTAAATGTTAACTGTTACTTGTTAATTTTCTCTAAAAAATTGTAACATGCGTTTTGGTGTGCTTTTTTTCTAGTTTCAAATATAGCGTTTAATGTTGGTCAGGTATAAACTAGAACAAGTTGAAGCTGTATTGGAATGATGGAATTTCATATTCTGATGAAAGTTTCTCGATTTAAACAGAATATTATAACATTGACTATTAAAAAATTATCCTAATGCAAGAGAAGTAAATAGAATGAGAAACTATCAGGCCGACGAGAAATGATAATGCCAACATTTGTAGCATTACTTGCTACAAATGCTGTCCTATATCTAAAATCTCACTATAAATAATAAAAGCTTCCTCCTATAATATCTGATGTCATATTCTCAAAAGTTTGTTTTATTCTGTAGTTCATTTCCCTTTAGCGGATACAAATAAAATGTACTAGCAGTTTACCTCGGCCTTTCTATGGTTTTTTTTATTAGTGGTTAACTTGAAATTGTAAGATCAAATGCTGATTGAAAAAGCTCAAGAATAAGGTTGCAGTGAGGCGTAAGGTAAAATAATGCGAAGTAAGTATTAGCTTTTGTTGTATTTGTAAAACCGGATTAATGCTTGATCAATTTTGCCAATAAACGGGAATGATGCATGTACAATTAGAAGAACGGGGGCGGGCATTACGAGACCCTGTAATGTGATGCAATGACGTTGTGCTGCAGAAGGAGAAGATGCATTGTCCCTGAAACGTCGGAGGTTTTGGCACCTTGTAGAAAACGTGAAATTTTTATATCATATGATAAGGTAGAAGGTACAAAAAAGACACTATATTTGTTGAAATACAACTAAACGTTTCGGAGAAAAAAACGATCGAAAAAAAGGAAAATCTTCTATCACTTTTTGCCGCGCTCTCGTTGTCCATTGATTTTCTTTTTAACGCATCAAGACATCAGACCTTGATTTATCAGTGACTCGATTTTGGGGGAGTTTGAGTGAGCGTTTTAGAGAAATGCATAAAAAGCACAAAAGACTGTCCGAATTTATGTTTGACATTGATTGTTGACAAAACCTGTAAATTGATTAAAAACGTTTTAATATACATTAAATCATCGGAATTTGATCTACAAGTCAATCACCTTTTTTGAATTGGCATACGGTGTTCTGGAGGAAAAGAGTTCGTAAATAGAAAGTGATTCGGCGATATCTACCGTACCCTGTAAATCGATTCGTAATGATTTTTTTTTTTGCGTACATGAAAGGTTAATGTCGTGATAGAAAAATGACTCAATTATAGTTTAAGTCAGACCAAATGTTTTGGAAGAGAAGGGTTCGTTAGAATAGGGACACATGAACTCACACACAGAAAGGCATATCCATTTATATATATATATATATATATATATATATATATATATATATATATATATATTAGCCATCCACATACAGGCCCGTTTCGGTGTATCACAGCTCATCAGTGTGGCTAGACATATCCACTTGCTTCTGGCCGGGATCGAAACTCGACCGATTTGGTGTCAGACGGAGTCTTTACATATAGATATATGGTGTCAGTCTCTACATATATATATATTGGTGTCAGTCAGACTCTCTCTCTCTCTCTCTCTCTCTCTCTCTATATATATATATATATATATATATATATATATATATATATATTGATTTGTTCTACTTCAAACTTTCAGGTGATTAATAATGGCATACTTACAGTAACATTCAGTTAAAACCAACAGTAGTTGACAAAAAAAAAATATCTAAAGCCGACACCAAATTCAGATATCCATGAAAGAAAGTTATTTTTTAGTTAGGTTTACCCAGTGTATGACACAAGAGCCACTTGAGATAGGTGGTTATGTGTAGTGTTGTTTTAGGGGTAAGAACAATCGATAAGTAATTTGTGCTCTGCATAAAGTTGTATACCACACTTTGACAAGTACGAAACAAAAACAGGACCCAAAATATTTTATTATCTTCCTGCAGACAAAATGACGAATATTTTCTCAATCAAAATGTTGAGCTTCTTCGCGATAATAAAAGAAGGACCTTTTCATATTTAAAATTACGGACAACACGTATATATAAATAAAAATATAGATCATTTATTTATTCGATTTGTCTTCGATAACATTAGATGTAGATTAGGAGTTGGTCAGATCAGAGAGTCAGCAAACAAGCATTGAAGCAGCCAGCCTCCTGGATTGAGGCGGATTTACCTGTCTGTCTCTTTCTGAGTTCTAATCTCAAATACTGACTGCTAAAGATTTTTGTGTTCTAATCTCAACTACTGACTTTTTGACCTCTGACGACGAAACAAAATCTTGCCTGCACTTTGCATTCTCTGACATTACAAAATAACATGCATTTTTTCAAAACTTGCAACAACAATGCGAATTAGCTTCCAGGCAATATTCCACACCGACTCAACAAATATATAAAAATGATTCTACAATTAAGGAAATCAAGATTTTCTCAGTGAATAACATTTTTTAGTTCAGTAGATAAGGTAAGAAGTATATCGTGGAAGTTTAGTAGGAGCGGGAAACTTAATTTTAAACAGGAAACAAAGGATTGACCACTTGTTCAAACGACTGGGGAGGAGTGTAAATCGGACGCTAATCGAACCAATCTAATCTATTCTGGGAGAAAAATAGTGAATAAAATTTCTAAGCTTAGTCGGAGACGTTAGAAATGTACTGTTGAAGTAGACTTTTTTTTCAGAACCTGAAACCCAGTCCTAGACAAGAAAAAAGGCATAAAAACTCTACACTGATTCAAAAGACACAAGAAGCGTGGGAACAGATCGATATGCGAACATATAAAATCCTATAAAAAAATAAGATAAAAATAACGAATAAATGTTAAATAAAATTTCCAGTTTTTTCGAATAAATGTTAAATAAAATTTCTAATTTTAGGCAATGGCATTAGGTCTATAGAGTTGAAGTCAGCCAGTCAGTTGAGTGTCATACGTGATACATGCTTGGGCGGTCATGTCTTTTTCGAGACATTACTGACTGGGCAGCCTTCTTCTGATCTTTGGCAAAGTGTTCGAAGCCATTATCAACGCCGAGGTGGTTCAGCATCTCACAGCACACAGGCTCCTCTCGGACAAGCAATATGGTTTCCGCTTCACCAGGTCTACTGCTGATATGCTAACGACCATCACCGAGTACATATACCAGGCACTCGACAGGAATGGCGAAGCCCGAAACGTTGCATTGGATATATCTAAGGCGTTCGACAGAGTTTGGCATGCTGGCCTTCTATGTAAACTGCGGAGCTATGCTATAACTGGACATTTGTTTCAACTAATCCAGTCATTTCTCTCTAACCGCACAATGAAGGTGGTATTAAACGGACATGCCTCTCAGAACTACCATACAAACGCAGGTGTCTCCCAAGGTTCCATCTTAGGTCCTACACTCTTCCTGATATGCATTAATGATCTCCCTGATTCCATAAGAGCCCAAGTAGGATTGTACGCCGATGACACCACAGTTTGCTCTCGCCTCCTACAAAAATCTGGTGTAGGCGTCAAAGCTAACCTCGCAGCCGAGATTGAAAAAGACCTCCAATCCATATTGGACTGGGGTAAGAAATGGTTAGTAAATTTTAATGCTTCTAAAACGAAGCTACTCTCAATTAACCATCATCGACAATCTCACCTACCTCCCATTAGCATGGACCAGGCTTGCCTCCCAGAGAGTAAAACACTGCGCCTCCTTGGTCTCACACTTTCAGCGGACCTCAAATGGAATGACTATATCGAATCCATTGCTAAATCCTCTGCTATGAAAGTCGGTTCTCTGTGCAGGGCCCGGAAGTTTTTTCCGTCTGAATCTATTCTGCACATTTATAAATCTACCATCCGCCCGTGCATTGAATACTGCTGCCATATCTGGTCGGGTGCCCCTGCTATTCTCCTCGGGCTTCTCGATAAGGTTCAGAGGAGGGTCTGTAATGTGATAGATACCGACTTGGTAGACCGCCTGCAGTCTCTCTCCCACCGGCCTGACGTGGCTTCCCTGTGTCTCTTCTATAAATACTTTCACGGTTTCTACTCCGATGAACTTAGATCACTAGTGCCCCCGAAATACGAATTTGCACGAGATACTAGATTGGCAACTAGATCCCACCCTTTTACAGTGAAACCGATGAAATGCAACCGTAACTTCTACTCCAACATTCTTTCCTCGCACTTCCCGACTATGGAATTCCCTCCCACACGATTGCTTCCCCGACGGCTAAAATCTCCAGGAGTTTAAATGTAAGGTCAATAGACACCTCATAACGCACTAACCTGCTCCCATTCTATCAAACACTCTTCCTATCTGCCCAACCCTCATCCTCGCTATCCTTACTCATCTGTCACCTTCCTCCTGACATTCCCTATGTCTAACCACTCCTTCTCTTTACTTCCCCTATGTAGCCCCATGCGCAATAGTGGCAGTGGAATGCCTTGCTTGGGGTGAGATGATTAAAAAAAAAATGCAATTTAAATACAGATAATATATTTAGATTCAAAGATCTTTGTTAGATGGTTTACTGACACAATCCCGACTAATTAACGAATAGTTATGGGAAATCTATATTCATACATTTTTCAAAGGCATTTGTCTGTATGTTATTTTTTAATCTATTTTGATGAATAGTTTTTTTTCTCTCTTCAAATTTCAAGACGTTTAAATAATAAAATCAACCTACTTTGAAATATTTATAGGCTTTTTTAAATAAATTTGAATAATTGCCTGTGAGTTTTCAGTGTTACAGATGCACACAGAGTCCATTTATAAATGGATTAATATTTCTAAAGGATAATTTTTGGAGTAGATAGACTAAACTATCGCCCGGTTCACACTCCACCCTCGTCTGTTGTACAGGTGTAGAGGCTCATCCCTTGTTCCCTGTTCAGGATGTGGTTTCCGGTTTTCTCTTTTCCAATCTTTTCACTATTACGTAGCCCCCTGCACATCAGTGGCGTTACCGCCTTGCTCGGGGTGATATGATTAAAAAAAAAAAATAATAATAATTGAACTTCTTTTGTAATATGATGCTGTAACTTGGCTAAAATTTCATGCTCATTTCTGAGAGAGACTTTCTCTTAACCTTTCAAACCATTTAAAGGTTTGATTTACACCAGGAGAAAAAAAATTATTTTGCTTTGAACTGGTAACTTATTATACATTATACTAATGTCTTAATTTACAATGCCAAAACCACTAGATTTGTTATCTGTATATAAACTAAATAATTTGTATACATGACCCCAAAATCTTGCAAAATGGTATTCAAAGAAAGATTACTTTGTGAACTTTTACACTGTTCAAGCTTGGAATTGGGACTCTGCTTATCAATTATCAATTACTAGCCGTTATCAATGATCCGAAATGCACATCTAAGCTTAGAGCAACTGGTATTCCAAACCGGTCATCCATCTCGATAATGACCTGGATCAGCGTTGCTTGGCCTCAATGAGCGTAGAAAGACCGACAACTTAAAATTCAAAATTGAAGATACCAAATTAGAAATGATGATATTATATTTTGCAATTAATTTTTAATGATAGAACCTGAAATTTTTTAGGATAATTGTTTCTCAAAAATAAATTATAACTAATAAAATACCTTAGTAAATTATAAATATTGCATTAAAAATTTGGTATTAGTTATAGATGTTCCAAAATAACACAGAATGAAGTAGAGACTTATGAAAATAGGTTTCTAATTATAGGTCTATAATCAGATATTATTCGATGTCACCCGATAATAATTTTTTAAAAATATTTCTAACCTACTCATGTTCATCAGGATTTAGAATCATTGACATTATTGTGCTTAATTGTAAAATTATCAGTATACACTATGAATCTCGTTCTTCTCGTTCTTGTGATATCCGAATTTTTCATAAGGGTTCTAGTCAGATCTTTATTAATCATTAATAGAGCAATAACTTTTCTCTTGATTACTTTGATTACTGTATATTTAGATGCGAATATTTATACGGCTGTTTCTGTCTCATGAAATAATATCTTTCGAATAAAACGATTTTAGTGCCTTTCTCCTCAATTTATGAATCAACATATCGTCTCTTCAACATTTGTCTTGATTTCGGAAATAAGTTATTGTAACTATTTAGACTATTTATTTCGTTCGGACTGTTTTCCTCAAATTTATTGCAATGTTCACGATGTTTTGGCTGTAGTACAGCCAGGCTTCCTCCATGTGATATTTTTAAAAATTTTGAACAGAAAACATTATACATTACACTTGGTTAGATTCTTCAAATTCCATTTGCCTGTAGATATCTCAGTTTTAGTTAATTCCACTTAATAGCTCAACTCCCCAAGGTTTTGTTTTGTCTTCTGTGGCCAGGGATTGAACATAGAACGCTTTTTGGATCATAAGTCACATTTTTGTATCAGCGCTGTTGTCCATTCGGCAAATAAGAATGAAACAACTGTCTGAACAATTTAAATAGTGTAAAAAGATATAGATTGTTTACTTAAACTTTTTTTTATAAATCTTAATAGCTTTTCTTAACTGTTCAAATCTGTATTTGTAATTGCCCGTTATCTATACGTAAATATTAGGGACATATGTTTCTCGCCGTTTAAAGCCATCTTTATTTGTCTCTAATATGTTCAGTGAGTTCAAATTTATGATAAACGGTAAATATTTAATTTTTCTTCTTCTTTATGTGCCGTGTCCCTTCAGAATGTAGACGATGATGAACTTTCATTTGCCCCTATCCCCTGTCGTTCTTAACATTTCTCCTTTTGATATTACTTCCAAACCCCCGTCAAGTAGGTCTAGCGCTGCTTTTCCCTTTCTGAGAAAATAACAATCGACATTGTACTTAACATTTCGAAGGTCAAAGTTCAGAGAAAGCATGAATTCGCAAGTGGTTTTCATAAAAGAAAAGTGGCAGAAATAGCTACTATTGTTAGTATCGAGTTTACGGTTTCATCTTGTCATGGCGATAAAACCCTGCCGACAGTTTAGCATTGCGTTTAATTCCTTTCTCGGCTGATATGAATTTGAAATATTATACTGAATCAACTACTCGCTGTGCTGATGAGAATGTTGGTTCACCACGTCATGCTAATCATTTTTCTCCTCTGAAACTTTCTTAAATATTTATAATTCTACCGTTCGTCCATGTTTTGAATATTTTGACTGCATATTACCCGGTGTTCCTGTAATATATCTACAGATTCTTAATAAAATCTAAATAAACATCAACCATATTAGACGTCTCGATTTCACTCACCTTTTCACGCCGTAGCTTAGCTGATTTTTTCTGTAAATAATTTCATGGTAATCTTTTGGATGCACTCTACGCTATAGTTTCTAGATTTATGAATTTAAACACAGTAATCGTTTGGCGAATGGGTATCATCAATTCAGTGTTGGATATGATAATAGGTTTATTTTCCCACTATTTTCGCGTGTGGAACATTCTTCTAGCTCTATGCTTTCCAATCAACTTTGGTCTTCATACTTGTTTCATTCAATGTTAATCGAAATCTACTCTCCTCCTGATTAGTCTTGAATTGTTCGTGCTCCTAAATAATAATCTTCTTCATTTATTCTTTCACACTCATTAAAATATTGTACCTTAGTGCTTCTACTACCTTGCAATTGATGAAATGATTATAAAATCATCCAATTTCCGAATAACACACACACACACACACACACACACACACACACACACACACACACACACACATATATATATATATATATATATATATATAATAGCGATAATAATTATAACAATATTAATAGTACCAAAAATAATTCTGCAATTACTAGTAATTGTTATATATATATATATATATATATATATTAGTTCTTCTTGAAAAACCCACCGAGAACGAATTCGGAGGGAAAAGGAGGGGAAGTAAAAAAAGAAACAAAGGAAGTACATGAACAAAAGTCAAATACTCGTAGAAAAGAAAAAAACCCAAGACGAAAACCCTAACACTAAAGCGCTCAATACGAAAGTAGAGCAACAAAGGCAGAAAAGCTAAATAGAGCAACAAAGACAGAAAATCTAAGTAGAGCAACAAAGACGGAAAACTATATATATATATATATATATATATATATATATATCCAGGTGATGAGAACCATCAGATTTAAAATTCTGAGTTCTCTGGCACTTTTTATAAAAGTGCTCAATAGAATATTATTTTAAAGCATATTGTAATCATTTGATTAAATTTGTATTGTAGTTAAAATTACTTTACGACACAGGAATTTCTATATTTAAAGATTTCTACCTCGTCGTCAGGCAAAGTTAGATCGTTGCTGTGAATATTATTTTCAGCAAAATCCTTTTCACCACAAAGACCTAACATTGTCTATTGACGAGGTAAAATCTCGAAACACAAATTTTCGTGTCGTAATGTATCGTTATTAAAACAAATTTTATATATATATATATATATATATATATATATATATATATATATATATATACATATTAATTATTTCACCCCGAGCAAGGCAGAAATTCCACTGATGAGCTGGAGGCTACATAACTGTAAAAAGATTAATTAGAAAAGAGTGAGGAGTACAAACTAGTTGGAAAGGAGCAATAGAAAGCTGAGAAAGCAGGTGCGATGACAGATACATAGGTGGTGTGAAAGGGAAGGATATACGGGGTGGGGAGAGAGCTAGAGTTCAGTGGTTAATAGATGAGTATTGACATTGCATTTAAATTTCCGGAGGTTGTAACCGCCAGGAAAGCAAGAATATGGGAGCGAGTTCCACAGGCGGGAAGTGCGAGAGAAGAAGCTGCAGGAGTAGAATTATAATATATATATATATATATATATATATATATATATATTATCATCGTTAGACTCCGATTGCTTTTTTACCCAGGATTGAAAGCCGACCGAAATCGGCGACTATATATATATATATATATATATATATATATATATATATATATATATATGAGTGTGTGTGTGTGTATGTGTGTGTGTGTGTGTGTAATTTTGCTTGAAGTAAAAAAATATTTTCTATCTTTAATACGACACATATTTGGGAAGATATATAATTATAATTTGCAGCTGATGTACAAAATATTTTTTATCCAATGAGTCAAATTAAAACAATTTTACAGATTTAAAAAACAAGTCTAATCAGCTTACATCGTGTTGTACAATGTGACATTTCATGGCTACTAAGTTACGTTCCAACTTATTTTGTCACATCAGCGCAGGAAGTATACTATAATGGCTTTCCTAAACTTCCTATACTTTACAACTTCATGAACTATTTGCCCTTTACCAATTAGTCTTCAGTCCTTTTACTGCGATCATTTTACACAAGCTGGTTTGGAAGAGTGTCCTATGTTTTCCTCTGACATTGTTGATTTGAATATGTGCTGTTAGGTACAAATTCGCCCAAACTATGCCCCAGATTTGTTTTCCAGAATTTTCAGCTGTCACTATGAGATTTTAAAAACATCTGATTTGTTTTATTATTCATTGGTTATTTAATACATGCTAATTTCATCATCTTTCTATGGAGAAATATTTTTTGCATCCAGTCTTCTCTTCATCTGTGAGTAAAATAGCCAGTATCCACGCTTTATATCAAAGCGATATTATATTATATTTCAGTATATTTTCTTTGTTTCTCTGGATACTTTTCTGTATAATAATAATAATAATAATTATAATAATAATAATAATAATAATAATAATAATAATAATAATAATAAAAATAATAATAATAAAAACACATTGAAAGAACCTCTGTAATCCCCAACTTAAGAGATATAGAAAAAAAATTGTTTTTTTTTAGTACAGCCCACACACTAAGGAGAACTTTGTGTATGTAACGCTAGGGATGCTATGGGGTTAGGAAAAACAAGAAATGGAGCCATAACAGCACACCACGGCCTGCCTTAAGTTTTTGCACAGACTTGGTAGGTAGTGCGACCATAGCAGAAATTGAATTATGATGAAAAATGACATAATCATCTACTACTTTTCCAGTACATCTACAGATCTCTGCTACATTCTGTTTAAAACTGTCTACGTTTTGTTGAAACATTCAACAACAGAGAACTCTCAGGGAGTTAGTTTGGTTGCATGAACACAGGTTAGGAGGCTCAGGATGATTCAAAATGTTTAATAAGTTCATTTATCTGGTTTATAATGTTATGCATATAACGCTTAATTTAATTGGTTTACCGAATTCAAATTCTATTTTAGCTTGTTGTGTTCTCCGTTCATCAAAATCAATAATGCCACAAATCTTTCGAGTCGTAAGGGCACCCTCTGTACGGTTGCTATAGTAGAAGTAGTGTGTCTTGGGCAAGGCAACCTGAGAGAGCCCTTACCTGTCCAGGCCGATTTGAATTCAGATTTCTCCTTCTTTTAGACTGGGTGCAAACCAGTCTACCCTTCTATTTATCTAAAGAGGAAGACGGATTTATGTCATTCCCAACTGTATTAGCACATAACTGATTGGAATTCGAACTCGACTCTCCGATTCTTCAGTCCGAACAGAATCCATTACTCTATCATGCCTCAAGTTGTTTTTCATTCTTCCGGATCAGCTGCCACACAAGGATATTTCAGTCCGTCCTGCTCTTTACCCATTGCTAGGGGGGCAAGAGATGTATTCATACCTTTCCCAACGTAAATTAATGTAATGCATGCGATGAGAATTCAAATTCCGATTCCTCAATCCGAGCAGCTACTCACTAATTCGCAGTGCTTCGAGTACTTTTTAATTGGGATTAAACTATCCATTTCTCTTCCATTTCCAACTCTTCTTTGTGTTAAATGCACATGGTAGACAGGGATTTGTAGTCTAGTGTGATCTATTCTTGTAGCTTTGGTAGGATGCTGGAGATTTTCGTGTACAGTCTTAAATATATGTTCGCCGTTAGGACTGAGGTACTTTTAAACAGACCGTTCTATAACTCTGTCGCTCGAGAGAGTTTTCTGAAGCCACGTATCTCGATATAGCGATGAGAAGATTTCTGCATGTTCTGAGTTTCCACTCTTTGAAGAGAAAAAAAAATGATTTGAATTCAGATTAGTGGAGAAGGCAAAGGACAAAATCCACTGTAGACGTTTCAGTTATATTTTAATAATTCAGACGCATATACAGTATTTCTATAGAGAAAATATACGGAGTAATGCAATTATGATCGTCTGAATCACTGTGGTTTAATTTTTACCGTCGTAATTTTTTTTCCGGTAGGGAATTCTTGATTTATTAGCTGTCTCCCGTCAGAGGGTAAATGATCACGTACCTCCACAATTTTCTGTCCTTTGTAGCCCTGAGTAAATTTAACTTTTTGCTGCATCTACCAATCCCTCTTTTGCTATCAATTTAGACATACCCCATATGGCCTTCAATGTACCCTGTGGGTATCTAATTTTCTATGTCCTCTTTCCTCATTATGTGACTTAGAAATTTCCACTGACTTTTTCTGATACGACATATAAGTGTTCGTTTTGCTTCTATTTACTTAAAAACACTGGTGTTTTCTCGTTAATGTTTCATTTTTGCTTTCATTCTCTCTAAAGATTTGCCATTGATCAGATGTTCACTTTCACGGTATTCCCAGTGTCCTTCTGTATATCCACAGTTCTGTTACCTTCAGTCGCTTCTTCGTCTATAGTTCAGACATAATATTAAACTTTGTGCAGATTCAGATTTTCCGTTGATATTTTTTCCATACAGATTTTAATATCTGAAAACATCTTAATATATATGCTTGGGGCAAATGTTCTGCAAAAGAAATTTTCAAACTCTGCGTAGTGGTTAGTGAAAAAAATCCACGGAGTCGTGAGGAAATAAGTAGAAAACCAGGGAATGGGATTGGCACATTTGATCATAACACACACACACACACACACACACACACACACACACACACACACACACACACACACACACACACACAATCAAAAGAATATTCTACTTGATGTGCATATTGCTTCACTTTACATTGGGTTCCATTCATATAACAAGTAACCCCCCCTTGACCCATAGACACAAAACGTATACACTTTGTCCCAAAAATATTTTACCTATTAATTGAACTTGTAAGATTTAAATTTTCATTTTTATGATTAGGTTTTTGTTTAAATTAAATTAATTATTACTGAAAGAAGCCCTGTATATCTTATTAGTAAAGGAAGATTCTGCATATTATATTACTAGTTGAATCGTGTGACTGACGGACATAGTGTATTAAGATATGAAATCGTTACAGACGGACTCGCGGATAGAATAAAATACAGACATGGCTCTTATTATTATATAGATTAAGATATGAAAATGTCACGGACGGACGGCAGCGATTCTTATTATAGTATAGATTAAGATATGAAATTATAACAAACGGACGGATGCGGCTTTTATTATAGTATAGATTAAGATATAAAATTGTGATTGGCAGAGATATTATTATAGTATAGATTATCATAGGAAATACTAAGATATTTATTCGATTTCTAAACTTAGCACACTAAAAGTTCGATCAAAATCTGACTATATGTATGTGTTAGGGTTGTTGTCGTTTCTTCTACATTCGTTTGGAACGTTAGTTTTGTTTTTCTGCACATAAAGGGGAGGTAACGCCGAAAACAATGAGAAATTCTGCTTTATAAAATAACTTAAACCTCTGGCTTATGGAAAAACACAATCTTTAAATTCATACTTTATCCAACAAACATAGATCAGAGACATACATGTAAGTATATCATGCAGAATTTCACACTACAGCAGGCACACGATATTTGCATTTAATAATTTATCTTAGAATTTGTAAGTTAAAATTTTGCCATCAGATATTTGATTCAGTAAAAATAATCTCATAAGGATATATATAGAGCGAGATTTAATTATGAATTTAGATTTGCATTTATAGCTTTGTATTACTATATGATATGATTTCATTGTATCATGCATACATTTTTCTCAGCGTCTTCAAATTTAAATTAACCAAATTCAAACAGAAAATCCTGTCAGATGATTTCATTAGTGATTGATTTTTGAATAAAACATAAAGAGGAATAATTTCTTTTCCGCTTTTTATTCAATTATTTTTCCTTCTATGACAAAAATCTAAAGTTTCTATCATTTTGAAGAGATATTATGAATATATTTTTTGTTTTCTTAGATTTTACGATTCTAACTGGATTAATGAGGATTTTTAAAAATAATAAACTGGATTTTTAATAAGAAACAAATATAGGGAATGTTAAATTATTATTTATAGAAATAAACAGTGTGAAATCAATGCGAAATTTCTTCTCGAAATATTTATCCGAATTCAAAATGTTAGCAGTTGCGGTTAAATTAAATTATTGCATATCCTTTCACGTATTTTTGTTTTTTGGCATTCGTATTTGGAGTTCCAGTTTTTAGCCAAAAGCAAAAATTATCTGAGAGACTTTGACAAGATTAACTTTTAAGACATGAACAGGAAAACGTATTTAAAAAAAAGACCAAATTACTTTCTGTAGATAACAATCAGAGAATAATAAAGAAGAAGGAAATAAAATTATCTTTTTAATCTCCAACGAACTCAAACACCATTAACTATTTTCTTTCCTTTATCTTTTTCTATTTCTTATATGTTAGAGAATACATTGTCTAAACAAATATAAATGCTTGTATTAAAAGTAATTCCAGGTATTACTGTTCTATCCAGAACTTTGATGACCGGAAATGGCTTTGGGTGATTTGTACATTATGTGCATGTAATATTAACAAAGATTGTTTTATATAGGTTAAGGCATAAGAGAAATTAGAAAAAAATAAACTGCCGAAAAAAAGTAGTACTTTTGCTGCAGTAAAATAGGAGAGAGCTCCGATATTCATCTGAAAATTTACGTACTGGATTCCTTTGCTTGTATCAGATTTAAAAGAAGGAAATGAGATCAGACCAAACTACGTTGAAACAACGGTTCCCTTACGATTATAGAATTTAAGCAAATTCCAGCTTGATCAGTAATTAGATGGATATCCGCCTTGGAATACCAGGTGCTGTAAGCTTGGATGCACGAATGATGTAATGGACATAAATGTTTAATCGTACGGCCGAGTTCTCATCCCGTGTGTTTCGTTACACCTAAGTAATCTCAGGGAAAAATATAAATCCATTCCTCTTCCCTCAGCTAAGTAAGTCGTGACTCATTATATCGATATTATCGCAAAAATATCTAACAAGTTAATAAAAATTATATTCTGACTTTAAATACCCTGCAAAGATTTGATACGTAGAAAACAAATCAATAAAAAGAAGAAATTTCACACAGACCTACTTGTCTCATGCAGTGATTGTCAACAGCACAAAAACAAGCTCTTTATGTCAGCGCCAAATCTTTGTCTATCCTACATTTCCTCATAATGAAATGCATCTACGAATTTTTGTTGCATTTCATATCACTCACTTCATTGGGGGGCATCTTCCTTAAGATAATCATGGCTGTGTATATTTTGAAGATATTAAAATATCTTTTGAAGGTTCATTAAAGTTAAGAAAAAAAAACAATTCACCTCACCAATTGTTCAACTTGGACATTTTTGTAGCAAAATATAGTTTGCATTTGTAATTTAGATTATATCACACCCTTCACGTAAAATTTCGGGCCCATTTCAATCACAAATGTCATGCGTATATTTGAAGGTGTATTTTTTCTAAAATACAGATTTTTTAAAAATTTACATGACGAATTATGACTGTTTCTGCAAAATATTTCTTCAGATTGAAAAAAAAATACCTGCCTGCACTTTTTCCGATATTTTTATCAGCCATCGGAAAAACGAAAAACGTGCGTGCAGGCGTCATAAAAAACGCCTAAATTTAACAGCGAGGAAAAACTCAATTCGTAAATATGGCACGTAGCAGTTTGACACAAAAAAGTTCAAATTCAGGATTGTTCAGAGGAGAAGTTTACATTCCTTTTGCACGCCATATTTAACATTACAGTACAATCTCATGAATTCATATATATATATATATATATATATATATATATATGCTGTTAAATATAAGAGACAATGAGTGTCTATTATGTTTAATCATGAGCCGTTCTGAGCGTCGTATTTTTGCTTTAATTTCAGTTGAAAATAAAGACAAAAGTTCTCTGACATTTGGATAATTATTTTTTGATTTTCTTCTAAGCTTTCGGCTCACATGAGCCATCTTCAGAGAGGTTGTTTAAACTGAAATACTATAACATCCACCATCACCGACGATTTTATTTTATTTTGTGTTGACATAAATCTCCGCTTGTCAACGGCAATAGTTACCAAAAATAATAAACGCAGTTCTTAAAGTTACGATGCGGTTTTATGACGTCACACCGCCGGATAGCGCGAAATGACAACAAAACCATGTAGTCAAATGCAATGTAATATGTTATTTCCGGATTTAAAGTTGATTTTATTGAGTGTTGGTTGTTTCGATTTGATGTACATGGCCTCCAATATTTGCAGGTTCCTCTTACTGTGTGTATGAGTAAGGATCACCGTATTGTTGACCAAAATCTGTCTGATATTACCTACATGTTTATGTTTTTCAGAGAAATGTTGTTTAATAGTACTCTGATCAGAAAGATGACATGTAAGTCTACGGGAGAGCGTGGTCTTAGTAAAACCAATATATGTACTAGGTTTTTTATTAGTATAAGGGATGCAATCTCTGAATGGGCATGTAAATTGGTACACTACATTGGTTTTTTGTAGAGAATTAGTGCTTGTTGGGTTATTATAGACTATGTCAACACAAAATAAAATCGTCGGTGATGGTGGATGTTATAATATTTCAGTTTAAACAACCTCTCTGAAGATGGCTCATGTGAGCCGAAAGCTTAGAAGAGGATCAATAAATAATTATCCAAATGCTGGAGAATTTTTGTCTTTATTTTCAACTGAAATTAAAGCAAAAATACGACGTTTAGAACGTCTGATGATTAAACATAATAGACATTCATTGTCTCTTATATTTAATAGCATATGTTTAGAAAATTACTTGCTGCCTCGATATACTAAATATAAATATAAATATATTTATATATATATATATATATATATATATATATATATATATATATAAATATATATAGTGAGACAGAGAAAGGAAGTGAGAGAGAAATAGATTATTACTTCAAACGATATTTTAGTAGATAAAAGTTTGAAAAAACACCTTTAAAAAACAAAGACAAATATAAACTAAATTTTGCCACAATTGTTTTCGTACTCCAGAAAACTTATTAAATAAATTGTGCGGAAAAGATCTTCGTTAAAAAAGTTTCTGAAAATCATATAAATTTTCTAATTGTTCTTGAATTAACAGGAAGATACGTGTCATACACCATGCATATAAACATTCGATGGCTGAGTATACACACACACACAGGGACAGAAACACACACGTAAGTTTATGTACATGATGTGATGGATTCTTGTCTAAACTATGCAGAAAATTTAAAACACTCATTTTAGAAGAAAAATTTAACAAAATAACTAAAAGAATTTGGTAGACCTAAATGCGTCGATTTGATCTCTATCGTTAATATAGACCAATATAATAGCATCATCCAAATGTAAAAATGCCTAAAAATTATGGAAGAATTGCTAAAAAAAAACAGAAAAGAAAAATCCATCACTCAATAATATCCACTAAGATCACGGCCATAATGTCCTCAGCGGGTTAGGAAATAAAATCATTTCAATAAATCGAGACACATACTTAAAAAAATCTATATACTCAGTTAAAATAGTAAAATAAAATTAATCCTTGATAATGGCTAAAAGTGTAACAGAACGTGCTTGGAAAAAATGAATCATTCAGAGAATTTGTATATAAGTTATTTACTAAAAAGTTAAGAATTATCAAATCGTATGGAAAATTATATATAAAAATTATCACAGGACTTTGTGATTTTTAAAGAAATATGCACAAAGGACGGATTACTCCCTAAATACACAATGCTCATCCGCCTATATATATATATATACATATATGCGAAAATGCCAAACCCTGTCACAGGCTAACGCGCACATACTAAACCATAAATTAAAGCAGTCAGATATATCATCAAATCGTAAAACGGCGCCCGCTATCACTTTAAAAAAAGAAGCAAAAAGCCATATACTACTACCGCGCACACCATATAAAACATAAACACACACACACACACACATACATAAACTAACACATATACTGTAATGAATTCCATATAAATATTTCACGAGTATAATGCTGCACCTAACTCTAAGGTTATATATATGTTTTTCGTGTATATGGGTGCACCTAATTATGTGCATATTCTGAAGTATAGTTATGAATATATGTGTTGTATGTATTAGTGTATGTATAATTGTGTGTATATGGGTGCACCTAATTATAAGTAAATTTCATGTATAAGAGTGGATCTAATTCTGTATATGTTCTTCCTGTATTTGAGAAAACCTGATTATATGTAGGTTGTGTTAATCTTTCATGCAGTCGATCGTACATTCTGGAAGTGATTATACTATCATGTATTGATCATTCCACTCATATGTGTATAGATTATTATCAACATCCGAATGAGATATGCCGGTATATATGGATATATATATATATGTAATGTTTGTTAAGATGTATAAAATGTGAAATATACCACATAGTGTGGGAATGAAGATTAAATGGATATACATGGGCGTAGATTGTCTTTATACATACGGGTATATAAAAACCTATTTTATATATACACATATGCATACGTGTGTGCGTAGATCCGCTCCTCATAAATTTACGAGAGTTTGAACACAATATGTATGTGTGAAGAATACATTTGTATGTGGACACACACGCATATATGGGTGCGCGAGCGTCTATGAGAAGATATACGTATGGACGTGTGGATGTAAGTATGAAAAAGATGCGTAATTTGTAAGTATGTGTGAGAATTGTTAGGATACTTAAATATATGTGGCACTATTTATATGCGTGAAAATCCCATTATTATAAAATGATATATGTGAGTATACGAACGCAATATTCATATGTGGGCATGAGCAGATGTAAGTCTATAGGTATGTGTAAGCATAAAGACAGTCGCATTTATCTGTACAAATGTAGATGTGTGCACATGTGTGTATGTGGATATAAGTGAGTGTACATGGGCGTGTTAATTTGTGGGCCTACGCATACATATGTATACATGGAATGAGGAGTGGACGTTTAATGGTTTGGTGGTCAACATCTTCGCGATTGGTCTGGATACCCCCAACTGAGGTGACGCCTATTTCTTTGTCCTTAATCTTTTTAGTTATTTTCATCATTTTTTTTTCTATTCATTTAAAAGAAATATTTATACCTGTAAAAATATTTGTACCAAATGGCAAGAATATTGTGTGGTCTGATGAAATGAGCTTATTTAGCTCAATGAAATGAATTATAACTAATTTAAATAACGTGTTGAGTTTTCCTTTATAAATATCATAATGCTGTGGATAACATCCATTCAGTACTCTATATAGATACAACACTTAATATTTTATATTAAGTTGATCTTTTTGGATTATCTTCGCCGTTTACGGACTGGATATCTCTCTCTCTATATATATATATACATATACATATATATATATATATATATATATATATATATATATATATATATATATATATATCTCGTAGGATAATATGAATATTTATTAAAATTTATATATTATTAAAGTATATATGTATATGTGTGTGTGTGTGTGTGTATCTGTTTCTCTGTGTGTGTGTTTTTACTGACAATATCATTACGATATGACTCATTAATTAATGGCACTGGCTGGTTAAACATCAGACAATTCGAATCGTATGTTGTGTAGAGAATCTCCAGTTTTTCATCTGGTCCTTGTAATTAAATCAAGGCTACCCGAGACAGACAGTTCGATTAGTGTTGCGCAGACTATGAATGCCTATCAAAGCAATCACGGCAGTAATATAAGCGTTCCGGAGTTTAGAAGGAACCATCTTGTCCGCCACAGCCTGTTTGGTTGCCGTCCATGCAGAAAATGTACTATATTATTTAATGGGCATGCCAAATGTATTTTCCTGAAAAAAAAATTATTTAAAGAAATAAATTTGAATCGAAATCGGGTAGAGAAAGTTTCAGGTGAACAACAGAGCCCTTGCTTCATCATTGCCGATGATTGAGGTATATTCTTTCTTTTAAGGGGACGGCTAATATTAGCATTACCATTGTCATGGGATGAGCGCTGTGATTATCAGCTCGGAAAGAAAAATTGGAAAGGTGAGTTCGATTTTCAGTCAAATTTGTTGAATTTACTTACGCGCATATATTCTTGGAAAATATATTAATCTGCCTTTTCCCTCTATGAATTCGAACTCGGCTCCCCGATTTCTCGTTCCATATGATTCTGTAGCGCCAGTCCATAATGCTAAAGTAAACAGTGTAGAAGTATAGAAATATATGATAGAAGATCGAATTGGTACGATATGGCAGATCTGAGCTCAGATATTTTTCAGTGAAGCGCTTGAAAATGATTTTGTCGAAAATTTGACTTATACACGCCTTTTTTAATACAACTTCGTTTATATGTATAAGTAAATACAGATAATTCGATTTTATATTTAATAGGCCGGTAAATTTTGTTACATTTATTTCTTTATTGTTTTTTTTTAACGTTTCATTTTTATTAAGTGACTGTTTTTTACGGCATACCGACTTCTAACATGTTATATAAAGCTCTGTAATAATATCAAATTGTATGATATTTTAGGGATAATATTAATTTAGTAATGCAATTAATTAATTAATTAAAGCTAATTAACTTAGAACAGGTGGAGAGAATAGTTGGATTCATAATTATCCGAACGATATTGCGTGTAATGAACACACCACGAATTGGAACTCAGCTCTCCGATTTCCAATTCCAAGCTTCTATCCATTTCACTTTCGCACATCCAGGCTTACAGTAACTGGTATTATCAAGCGGTTGGTCCTTTACACACTAACCAGGCTCGATGTTGCTTAAATTCGTGAACCTGCAAGAATCGGTGTTTCAACCAGATATGGCCGTTAGTTCTTTCTCGCCAGATAATATATAATTATTATATAATTTTTCTCTTAATTTTTTCTCTTAATTTTTTCTCTTAATTTTTTTTCTCTTAATTTTTTCTCTTCTTTCTATCTGCTTCTTTCTTTTTGTTAATTCTTTTGCTTTCCTTTCTTTTTATTCCCGATTAACAGGCTTAACTTTTAGCAAATAATAAAAAAACGATGAATGAGCTACAAAAAGCCGCTGTACGAGTAGGTTTTTTCTTGAAAATCAATAACTTGACTTTCTGTGTTCGAACACAGATCGCTGGCATTGTTGCTGTCTTTAGGCATTCCGTTTAGAGTTATCTACTCTAGCCGATCCTATTCACATCCCATTTCTTCTGTTCTGTCTGCTGCTCTTTGCATTTTAATAAAACGTATATTTCTTTTTCTTTGATTTCTTCATTCTTCGTATTGTATATTTCGATATTTATATTCATTGTCGCCATTTTATTCTGAATTGGGCTTCTTTACTTCTACAATTATTTTATTCTTAAGCTTTATTCTTTCTTTCTATAAACCTTGCCACGAGCTTATTGCTATCCATCTGGCTCGCAAAGCGTCAATATTTTCATTGTTCAATCTTCCATTGTTTCCATACATATCTTTTATTATTCCGATATTGTTTATTCATAAAACAGAAGCTTATGTTTATTTTTCTTTATTAAAAAAAAACAATTTTAAAATATAATTCCTCCTCGGTTGTTCTTATTGACACTTGGGAAACGTTTCAGATTATTAAGTTATTTTCTGTAGGTATTGACACAGGAAACATTCCCTAAGTAAAAAGTTATTTATAATAATATAAACAAATAAGAAAAAACAATCACTCGTGGAAACATCGAAAAAATAAGGACAATATTCTCTATGAAAAATAATCAGGTCAGAATGACATCCCGATGTACTTGTGCATATATAAAACGTATATAAATAAAACGGAAAAACATGTAGATATATACATATGGTTGAACTTGCATATACATATGCACACACACACACACATACACAAACACACACACACATATATATATATATGTGTACATGCTTATGTAATATTTATATATATATTTATATATATATAAATATGTATTCTTATGTAAAAAATTATATATGTGTATATATATATATATATAACTAATACATAAGTATATATATATATATATATATATATATATATATATATATATATATATATGTGTTTTTCTTTTTTTTTTTTTTCGTTTTAATCATTTCACCCCGAGCAAGGCATTCCACTGCCACTATTGCGCAGGGGTTTACTTAGGAGAAGATACTGAGAGAGTGATTAGATATAGGAAACGTCGGAAGGAGGGTGATAGACGGGTAAGGAGGTACATAGGAAGGGCGTTTGAAAGAATGGGTGCGAGTTAGTGTGTTAGAAGGTGTCTATTGACCTTACATATAAACCCTGGAGATTGTAGCTGTCGGGGAAGCAAGTATGTGGAAGGGAATTCCACAGGTGGGAGGTGTGTGAAAAGAAGCTTTTGGAGTATAAATTGCAGTTACATTTTGTCGGTTTCACTGTAAAAGGGTGGGAGCTAGTTGCTAATCTAGTATCTCGTGCAAATTCGTATCTAGGGAGCACCAGTGATCTAAGTTCATCGGATCAGAATCCGTGAAAGTATTTATAGAAGAGGCACAGGGAAGCAAAGTCACGCCGGTGAGAGAATGACTGCAGCCGGTCTGCCAAGTCGGTATAGATCACATTACAGATTCTCCGTTGTATTTTGTCAAGAACCCCGAGAAGAACAGCAGGGCACCCGACCAGATGTGACAGCAGTATTCAATAAACGGGCGGATAGTAGATTTATATATATGCCGCGCCCTGCACAGAGAAACGACTTTCATAGCAGCGGATTTAGCAATGTATTCGATATAGTCATTCCACTTGAGGTCCGCGTAGTGTTTAACTCTCTGGGAGGCAAGCCTGTTCCATGATAATGGAAGGTAGGTGCGACTGTCTATGATGGTTAATTGATAGCAGATTCGTTTTGTAAGAATTGAAATTTACGAGCTATTTCTTACCCCAGTCCAATACGGATTGGAGGTACTTTTCAAGGTCGGCAGCTAGGTTCGCTTTATCGCCCACACTAGATTTTGATCGAAGTGTAAGTAAACTGTGGTGTCATCGACATACAAACCTACTTGGGATCTTCTGGCATCGAGGAGATCATTAATGTATATCAGAAAGAGCGTATGACCTAGGATAGAGCCTTGAGGAATACACGCGTTCGTATGGTAGATCTGGGAGGTATATCCGCTTAATACCACCTTCAATGTGCGGTTAGAGAGAAAAGACTGGATAATGTCAAGCAAATGTCCATTTTTACCATAGCTCCGAAGTTTGCGTCGAAGGCCAGCATGCCAGACTCTGTCGAACGCTTTAGAGAAGTCCAAGGCAACGGTTCGGGCTTCACCATTCTTGTCGAGAGCCGGGTATAAATATAGGAACTACAGAGGAAGACTTTCAACAGGCAGGAAAGCAGGAAGTAGAAAGACAGAAGTTGCAGAGGAGAAAGGACAGAGGAGAGTTCAGTGGCACATTTCTTCAAGACTATGATTGGGATTCCGTCCCCACCGCTTGCTTTGTGAGGAACAATTTTGAGATTATGTTAGAGACCAGCGAGAGTGTAATGTGGACGTCATTCAGTTGAGTCTCAGTTCTAGGTGGGAAGTGGGGTGTAGAAAATCCATACGAATCCAGTCTCGAATTGGTCGAGAATCTTCGAGCAAAGCATTCAGCCTTCTCTGCTGAGGAGGTGAGGACCTCAAATTCATTGATTAGCGGGGGTAGCGGGGGTATTGTGTACTTACTCTTGTTAAGCACGCTTTTACAGAGTCGCCAGTAGACTTTGGCGCCGAACTTTGAGGATTCATTCTGGCAGCAAACAATATCTTAGCTTTGTTAAGTATCTGTTTACACTTATTACGAGCTGAGTCGAAAAGGCGCCTGTTTTGGTCCGACGCATGGCTACGATAGAGCAGGAAGAAATGAGTCCGGTGGGCAATGATGGTCGAGCAAGCGGGCAAGAACCAGGGAGACGGATGAGATTTAAGCTGAAATTTCCTGGCAGTGATGAAATCATCGATGCCAGCCTTAACCCAGGAGGAGACCTCGGATGCACAGTCTTCGACAGGAAGACTAAAAATGTTGTTCTAAGGGACGTCTCAGAGGAAGTCTTGGACGAATCCCAGTCTTCTCTTTTGTAGCAGTAGGATATTCTGCTGGTCTTGGTTTCTTGGGGAGGGTGGGAGTGGAATGAGATGATGACGGAAACTACGGTGTGGTCAGAGTTTCCGAGAGGGCAGAGCTGTCTGGTAGTGCAAGAGTTGGAATGTAAGTGAAGCAGAGGTCTAGTAGTGAGTTCCTACCATTTGGGTTATTGGAGAAACGTGTGAGAAT
>JBBBDQ010000428.1:5872500-6032500 GCA_037127315.1 Ascarosepion bandense | reverse complement strand
AAGTATTTTGGCTCTTAAGTTTGATTTCGACTAATATTTTAAAACTTAGTAAATTTTTTAATTTGAGTTATTTTAATTGGAATATTTTGTAACTACTACTGCCCGCTTTTCTTTTGCTTAATTTTAAAACTCTGCATGCCCAATTGAACGTTTATTTTTATTTTTTATTTTTTAAATTGGCAAATATTTCTTTGGTTGCCGGATAACGTGTTTCTCGCTTTCCTTTTCATAGCGGATTGTTAGATTACTTGTTTCTCTTTTTTCGTACCGGCCTTTACATTATCTGTCATTGTTTTTAAAGGGCTGTTGATTCTAGTTCCTCGACTCCTCTGATGTACAGATACTGGCGACAGTTGAAAACCGACCCTCACTCTATATCACGTGGACTGACCAAAAAGTTAAAAAATATTTTTTAGTTTACTGGCAGTAACGTGTTTGGGATGGTTTGCAACATTCTTTAAAATATTCTCAAAAGTAAGTCATTTTTTTTTCTTTTGCTTAATTTTAAACTTCCCATGCTTAATTGAACGTTTGGTTTTGTTTTTTAAATTGGCAAAAATTTCTCTGGTTGTCAAATTTTAAGTTAAAACTTAGCAGATCACCACCCTATCGTTTTCCATTGGAGTAGATATCGCCCTGTTCACACTCTACCCACATCTACTGTACAGGTGAAGAGGCTCATCCTTTGTTCCCTGTTTAGGATGTGGTTTCGGCTTTCTCTTTTCTAATTTTTTCACTATTATGTAGCCCCCTGTATATCAGTGGCGTTACCGTCTTGCTCGGGGTGATATGAGTAAAAAAAACTTTATATTTATAATAGATTGACCATAAAACATTGACTCACATTGAAAGCAAAAAAAAAAAGTACGGAGCAACATCAACATTAGTTTACTTTAGTGAGAACGTCCATAATTATTTGATTATGAGCCTCCGTCAGTGCATTTGTTTTTGTTCCTTTGCATTTGTGTAGACCGTAAGGGCACAATTGTGTTTAGAAGCTATTTGAATCAGAATCATGATTCGCTAATTTTACAGGCGATGAATATTTTCAACAGAGACTGTGTATGATATTTGTGATACTAAAGGTGAAGTCACAGTCACTCTGTAAAAGGTCTCTAGTTGGTGCAAACATTTCAACTCTGGGTGTCTTACTCCTGATGATTAACCACGTACCGGCAGATGATCAATCTTTAGCTAGACTTTAGTGGAAGCATTGAAATCTGAATGTTCTGCAACAAGTTATGCTTTAGGCGTGTCATTGCATCAGACCCTCCTGAACTGATTGCATGAAAGAGTTTTTTTCGCAGGAAGACCCGGCTGGATCCACATGACCTAATGACAGGTGATTAGACATTTAAGCCAACTTTTTAGTAACCCAATTGACAACCGATTCTGGTGGCGAATTGTTACAGCAGGATGGTATATTTCTTTAATCACAATCGGGAGAGGAAGTAAATTCCCTGATGTGAAAAACTGGCATCCGTTTCATAAAGTAATCCCTTTGACAAGAATATAATGATCTCTTTCTGGTGGAATACCTAAGGAACACTACACTGCGAGCTTGTACCACAGTATGCGTCATCAAGACGGAAAACCACAGAAGTAGTATTCTACATTGGTCAGTCGATGTCAGGCTTTTTTCAGCATGACAATGCGATGCAACAAACTGCCATGTTATCTAAAAAATAAGTTCAAACAAATAGACTGTGTTAAGATTTTTGCTTATCTACAATGATGTTCAAGTGCAACTTCGAGTAAATGGTCTATTCCGCTGAAAGATACACTTTCTCTGAGACCAGCGATTTAACATTTTTAAAGAAGCTTGTTTACCATTTTTTTATTCAAAGCCAACAGATTAGTATCTGGAACATATTCTGATTCTGACTGAACTATTTTAACGCATTGAAATGTTTATGGCAATAGCATGATATGCAAACTTACAGAAACAAAACAGCAAACAGCTGCGTTTTTCAATATTCTAATAATGTAATTTGATAGTATGTATGTATTTTAACACATCTATATCAAAGCATAAAATACAAACTGTGTACTAAACAAAATTTTCAAACTTGCATAAACAATCAGAATATTACATCTACAAGAATAGCTATGTGAAGAAAATAAATGTGAAACATTTAGCAAAAATATATCCTAAGATACGAATATTAGGCTTGTTAGACAAAATAAACGTAAGCTGAACTCCTCAAATATTTAAAATTCACTGCTACATAATAATATTTGAATGTGCTTAATAAAGTCACACATTGGTTTCTTGGCAATAATAATTCTAAAAGCAATATTGTTCTAACAATTTAACTCTTGTGATAGAAACTTAATTTATTTTTATTATACCAATCTTCTGTCTCGTATTTACGTATTGTTAATATTTCGTGTTACGTACAGTTGATAGTGGTTTCTGTACGAGTATCTGTGAAAGACATACTTGTCTATGTGAGAACGATATACAAAACGATAAACAAAATGTATATATGCAATTAATGGTGGATAATTGAATAACAATATGCAAAAACATTAATGCAACATTCATAAAGACAAAAGCAAATGCGTTGGAAATCTCAGCGAATCTTGATAGGCAAGGAATCTTAACAGAGTGGGAAGTGTTGGATATGTAAATTTTGGTTAATTTTCTGTGTATTTACAATGTTATTCGTTCTATATTAGTATAACTTACACTCGTTTGTATTTAGTCCGTTCTCTTTACATACAGTCGGGTTTTCAGCCATAATTCCATAGTATTACCATTGTTTAGTCTCAGTATGTATTTCTTTTTGCTCTTCATTTCTTTTTTGCGGCACCCATCACATTCATTTAAGGAACCTAAACTGAGGTATTTGATTAAACCCAGATTTCTTATTAATATTTCTGTTCATTAACTGAAGTTAGTTAATTACAAACTACTTTCTTGGTCTTTGTTTAATTTGTAATATCTTTCAACGAAGTATTGTCAAATAAGTTGGGAGGGCACGCGCGCCGGTCGCTCACAAACCCATAACCCACTAGGATCGTAGAGGAAGCGCATGTACTGCAGCCGCAATAACTATGGTGTTTCTTGTGCTGACGCAACCCAAATACCACCAAGCTGGTTTGAATTCACTGTTTCCTTTTGTGGTGGCCTGTTAGAGCCAGGAAGAAAGACACGATAAGAAGAAGGTAGGTTGACCTAGTGGATTAGAATAACAGAACATATATTCAAAATAAGAGTGTTATTAGTCAGGAAATAGATGTGTCCTTCCGAACTGTCAAGTTACAATGCGTCTCGACTGCCTCCTTTAGGAAGTCTCACAGGTTAGTATTTATGAAGGAGAAAAAGTTCATTCCACTGTGGATAGGGCGCCATAACACCCTCTTCTTGCTAGTTGCAAACCATGACAACATGACCCAGTCTATACTGCTATTTACTTATGGTTGAGGGAAAAGAGATGGATTCATAACTTTCTTAATGATATTAGCACGTAATGAACTTGAGGGGAATTCGAACTTAGCTCTCCAATTCCTCAATCTGAACTGCTAATAATTGCTGTACCATGATGTGTGTATGTGTGTGCAAGTGTGTGGGCGTGTTCGTGTATGTATGCGTATACAAATGCAAAAATTGTCAGAGTTCAAATTAAACGCACATGAATTATTGCGTGTGTCTTTATAGGCGTTTGTTCAGACTACAAGAATTATTAGACCTGGTATATTAAATCATATATATATATATATATATATATATATATATATATATATATATATATATGCATTTCATATACATATAAATCGTCGGTGATGGTGATGTTATTATATTTCAGTCTAAATAACCTCTCTGAAGATGGCTCATGTGAGCCGAAATCAATAAATAATTATCCAAATGTTGGAGAAGTTTTGTCTTTATTTTCAACTGAAATTAAAGTCAATATACGACGTTTAGAACGGCTCATGATTAAACATGATAGACATTCATTGTCTGTTATATTTAACATCATATGTTTATATATATATATATATATATATATATATATATATATATATGTGTGTGTGTGTGTGTGTGTGTGTGTGTATACAAGAATGAAGAAATACTAAGACCTGCCGTATCAAATGCATATGTATCTATGTCCATCAAAATTATGCACATATGTTTTCTGAACTGAATGATCACTCGTTTGTTTGTTTGTTTGTTCCCGCCACACACTTTATACACGACATGCTGACATTAGCCAATCTTTTTAATGTTTTTTGAAATGTGTTATGTCTAAACTTAAATGAATTTCAATGCGTCGACAAACTCGAGGATTGGCAATGTGTTTACGCAATTACCAAAATTGCATTAGCATCTTCGGACCAATCAGCTACCGTCTGCCGACTCATACCTAGAGAATATCTATTAACGCTCGCAATTTCGCTTCTAAATATTTTGAATAATCAATGCAGAGAATTTGGTCACGTCAGCGACTTCTTTTATTTTGGCATAATTATTCTTTCTACTATCTTTATTTCTCGTGGTTAATTCTGGTAGCATACCGTTGTTTGCATCATGACCTGGCCAAAAATCTGCATTAGTGACGACAAGTTTCAATTTCTACAGTGTTGTAAAAAAATGATATTTTCATGCGTATGAATGATATAATTCCTTCGACAATTTGTGCATTACTTGTCAGGGATGAAAATGGTTGTAACACGTGTTACGTTGTAGTTTTTTTTTATTGAGAGTTATTAAATATAAGGTAAAAAGATAACGAATATTCTACTTGGTGAGGAGATTGGTATCAGGAACTGGTAGAGATGGCGAAACGACTTACAGGACAAGATACACAAGCTTTTTTAATTTTATATATTTTGATTCACACAATACAAGATACGAGAGCCATACATTTATTTTTACAGTTAATTAAAAAAAATATGAGTTCCCAAGTTCACTCAAGGCAGAGTCTTACTGATTGATATTTTCAGGAAGAGGGAGTTAAGAGAGTGCTATGAAGACGAGTACGATAGGTATCCGTTGTCCTTAGACTTGAAAACCTTAGATTATAGTTGTAAGAGAAGTATTCTCTCGGGTGTTTCTTTCACAAAACAACTGTTTGGTCAAAGGGAAACATGCCTTTTATTAAAAAACACAACAAAGACTGGAAATGGTGTACTGAAACTATAGAGAGATGGTTAATGCTCATTAATTCGGACTTGTGTCATACACAACCGAACTCCATAAAACTTACGGATTTATTCAGAATTATCATCAGAATTATCAGAAGGTTTTTATCACGATGTTAGTAGCAGGTTGGAATGTGTGCATTTAGTGTGAAAGAGTAGAAGAATAAAAATATATATGTTTCATGCATTTGATGGAAAGTGTTTATGCGTACGTACGTATGTATGTGTGAACGTGTGTTTCGTAGGAATATCTTTGGATGGAGAAGAAGTAGTAAAATACAACAGCACACGAGAAAGAAGGAGAAAGAGTACAATGTGCGACGCGACCTATATCCGATTCGTGTTTAAAGTTTCTCCCGTTACATTTTAGTTGTTACGTGTCGCTGCTACCATCTAACTGGCTGGCCTTGATTTGATCAAAGCCTTTATAGCCAAGGAGATATTCACACTGGATTGCGAATGTCTCTATGGTCTTGCAAATAGTTTCTATTGATCAGAAAATCTATTTAACATCTACTTGCGAAATCCGGTTTCGACTTTTTCTTTTAGCACATGGACAATCCTTTTTCTGTTTGAGAAAAACGATGATTTCACACGTCATTGTGAATTTTTGTAAAAGTGAAAAAGAAGATAGATATTAATGTTTAATTTCTTATTGACCATAGCACTACGATGAAGATAGTATGATATGCTCCAGATCTGAGAGTCCGAGCTGGTGGCCCTAAAGTATGTAACCTTATCTGAACATCTGCCATCATCTAAACGATATAGCAGTCAAAGTTTGGCAATGTTTCGTCGCTTGAACAAGGATTGGAGGATGAAGAATAATTCATAACACGATGCTGTATAAGTTTTGTTCAAATTGGGGATTGTGTAGCAGTAGCTCAGATTTTGTGGCAATACTTATTCCTGTTGTGAACTGACTGTTAAAAAGGTACACTCTTGGATAAATTAATAGAAAGAAAACGAATAATGTCTTCCTAGGATCTTTTACACTTTCTCTGGTCAAGTATCATTCTTTACATTTCAAGTTTGATAGAATCACTGTGGGTGACGAAATGTTTTCCACCCTACAATCGCTTTCGCACAAAGGAAACGTCACAAGCCACTTTCTACTCTGTTGATATTTCCATAAAAAGTATTCAGAAGTATACAAGTTTGTATATACACAGTTAAAACCATCCATGCCACATTCATTAAATCGAACCACATTTGTTCCGATCGTATCGCACACGTGCGATGCAAGTTCCATTCGAGCAGGTTCTTCCGACGAACCGCCGTTGTGCTGAAACGATACCCAAGAGGTTGATTCCAAATCAATACCATATTAACATGATCAAATCTGGGTTCCCCCCTCATCTTCAGCACATATCCTTCTGAAATGTTTTCGTTACTCTCTAACTCATTAACAAGAGCCGCTCCCAAGATTTGTACTGACAGAACATTTCGGTAAAGAATACAAACTAAATTTATTCTTTATTGGAGAAAAGGCATGTTCTAAGTGATTATGATGATAATCTACAAGCCTTTGAGTTTCGATATAATGAATGTTACAAGCTAGGTATTTCCCATTGAGCAGCTAGAGCTAAATTAACTGAGAGACCAGCTGCAAGGCTACGGTAAATTTGAATAATAGAAGTGCCTTCATAGATAGAGGAAAGAATATAGTTTTTCATCATAAGGTTGCCAAATTATTGTTAAAAATTTTGTTCCTATGCACACATAATCTTTAAACTAGATGCTTTTATGAAGAAAGGTGTGTTATGATTTGTTATTACGATTTAAGTTTCGTCTTAACGACTGTCAATCAAAGTGAAGATACAACAAGTAGGAATAAAAGAGCTTTCATATTTTGATGGCAGATTGCTTCGATTCGAACGGAAACACGCATTGAAAAAAATTTACAGTGACTCTATAGTGAAATCCTGAATTTCTCAGGTGTATGCATTGATATTATTTGTCCCTTCTATGAATGTATTTTTTCATTTTCATTAATGTTTATTTTTTATATTTTTCTTTTTGCCTTTAGAAGAGATTAATAATGACATTTTCGTATTTGTAGTAATGGTGATAAAACGAGGAACATAAATAAACAAATAAAAGGCTTACTCAAATATGAACTGTGGATAAAATTTGAATGGCCCAAGATACAAGTGCGTGGAGATAACAAGCAAATATAAATGAAATCTTGAACTATGGGAAGATAACAATAATAATAATAATAATAATAATAATAATAATAATAATAATAACCTGCCTTAGGTCTCCCCGTAGACTTGGTTGGTAGTGAGACCAAAGCAGAAATCGAAATATGATGAAAAAATGACATAATAATAATAATAATAAATATTCAATAATAAAAGAAGGCAGTAAATACAAACAAGATATACAGTTAGTAGATTCTGTAGAAAAGCAAAACAGAAGCCAAGAACCAACTGTTGCGGCAAAAAAAATGAAAATGAAAGCCAAAGATAAAGCTCTTGAACAGATGAAACAGCGCTGGCAAGACAAACCTCTGCATGGCCAATATCAGGAACGTGCCAATAAATCCAATGTTGATAAAGTAAATACTCATCGATGGTTACTTGCATCTGGATTAAAGTCTGAGACTGAAGGCTTTATTCTTGCAGCGCAAGACCAAAGTCTTTTCACGAGAAACTTTCAGGCAAATATTATAGATAATAATATGGATCCAAAATGCAGGTTTTGTGATAAACATCAAGAAACAATAGACCATCCAATCTCAGGCTGTTCTGTACTTGACCCAAATGAATTTAAACATCGCCACGATAGAGTGGGGCAATATTTACATTGGACAATATGCAAACACTATGGAAAATATGTAGACAAACACTGATATGAACATCACCTAGCACCGGTTACAGAAATAGAATATGTCTCAATTCTATGGGATTACACCATCTAAACAGACAGAAAAATTGAAGCAAATAGGCTGGACATTATTGTTAAAAACTAGAAAGAAAAAAAACTTGTCTATTAATTGATATGGCTTGTCAAGTGGATTGCAACATTGCAACATTTCACAATTTTTAATTTTTGTATAAGTGAAGTGAAGAAGATATTTGATTTTAATTCTTAATTAGCTTTCCGCCACATACTTTATCTGAACATTTTACACACTGTTTCTCTCACTGTCTCTATCACTGTCTCTCTCTTTCCCTCTCTCTCCCACACACAGACACACATACATATATAACCGTTAAAGAATTAAACAAATGACACAATACCACTCAATAAAGCACACTCGGGATGCAGCAAATTTAATATGAATCATCTAGAATGATAATATATGAAAAACAAAAAAAACGCGTGCGCAGAACGCACTAAAGACGTGATAGAAGAATGTATAATCAATTGATGTTTTACGAACGATGAGAGAAATTGTTTGTTTATTTTCTCTCTTGGCATCAACAGACCAACAATAATTTGAGTTTTCCGAGTAAACAATCGCGCTCATCCCTCATAAATTTATTGATTAACTGAAGTCAGGGCCAAAAAAGTCATCGAATATTCCGCAGTCATCACATCTGAGCAGTTCATCAAAAGTTTAATATTATAGATTGTTAGAAATAAAACTGATATGAAATTAATCAATGCATGAACAATCGCTTGTAGATATCATTAATTTTTTTAAAAAATGATGTTACATAAATTTTGTTTTTGTATTCGGAAATATTTGATTAAACGAATAATTCTGTTCATAAAAAGGTTTATCCAAGATAATTATAAAAATTCTAGATATATAACAAATATTCCTCGAAAATATATATTGTATTTTAACTTACGCATTTCCTTGACACACGGTGCTGTATATTAATAAACATTTACTTTGAAAATTCAAAATTGCCAACTTTGTGAAACTATTACATGTGTTTATTCTTTTAATTTATCATATGTATTTGATACGGTTTTTAAATCGCTGTTTAGTGAGAGTATGGTTATTGTTGTTTCTATTTATTAAGATCGTCATATATGCAGACGTGTATATGTGTTTTTATGCATATCTATACATACACAGAAACTGATATAAACACATACATATACGCATATATATATATATATATATATATATATATATATATATATATGTATAGACACGCATATAAATATATACACATATATATATATGGCTACTTACAAAAAAACACATATAAACCCACGCATTATATTTACAGACCCACACTCATATGTGTGTTTATATATATATTTATCTGTTTATATACATATATATATACATACATACATATATATATATATATATATAGAGAGAGAGAGAGAGAGAGAGAGAGAGAGATTTTACATAAAGTTATTTACCCCAAAAACCGGTACATCTAACAATAACTCCACTTCAAGTGTCATCATTCAAAAAGCCGTTTAAAATCCATCACCTACTCCCTAGCACGACCAATTTGCACGATAGTAACTGACGAAACCCTCCGTAAAATACGCCGAGAAGAACTACAAAAAACATTACAAATAGGAGGATACCCAACCTCACTATTAAACAAGGGTTTCCAAATAGCAGAAAAAATACCATTACAATCACCCCGGAATAAAAAAAAACAACAAGAAAAACATGAAAAAGAAAAAAAAAACCTTCTATCATACATTTCCACACACAACAAAAACAATCCAGAATCATTCTCAAACATCAAAACTCATATGGAATTACTCAACAATAATGAAAAAATAAAAGTAGTCTTAAAGACAATCAAAATAATTAACAGCAAACGCCGGCCCAAACATTCAAAAGTCATCCTAACCTCATGGAAATACGAACAACACACAACACTGGGGGTCACAAAATGCAACAAAAAAGATGTGGAGTATGCAACATAATAATAGAGGGAAAACACTTCCAGTCCGAAAACGAACTACATTCGAAATAAAATCGGATCTGAGCTGCAACTCAAAAATGTAGTTTACGCTCTAAAATGCAACAAATACGCAAAGATATACGTGGGAAACACACAATGCTTGAATAATAGAATATTCCTTCATAAAATCAATATAAGATTACCATGCAACAGGTAACTATATGTTTTTCAACATATGCATGAATGTAGTAATGGCAATTTCAAAGTTGCACCTATTTACCAAAATACAGACTACGAAACATTAATAATGCAAGAAGAAATATTCATAAAACATCCAAGACTTCGCTCAACAAAACGACAATGAAAACATACACAGACAAACATACAGACACAAACAGACATATAAACACACACATATATACACACCATATTCAAATGATAATCCCAAACAATAAAAAACAACCAGATGACCCATAAAAAATAACACAAAAATAATTCTAAAACATAAAGACGAAATCACGGAACGCTCACACATACGCTCACACAGACACTCACAGAGACACACACAGACACACACACATATCAACTTCAAAACTCCGTCGAAGCAATAAAAACAACCAAATGACAGATAAAAAGGCATGTAATTAAACAAAGGCGCTTAGAAGATAATCTTTAATACTAAAAAGGGAAACCCCAGATCAAAATCATTTCAAATTGGGATAAGCACTTGATTCTTTCATTTAATCATTTATTTTTTTTAAATTCATTTATGCACATGCTGTGAGAAAACTCAGACTATTCAACACGCCAACATTTGATTTATTTTTTTTATTCAACTTACATTAGTTTTTAGTTTTTACTTCACTGATTTAATTCATTGCTTTATTCTTTATTTTGATTTTAATTTTCCACTTACCTATATATAGATAAGAACTTGGCCCGCAGAAACAAAAGGAATTCGGCATGTAAAGTCACAAATTTATTCGCATGAAGAGAGGCAACCTTACACTTGAAACACGTGTAGTGTCACAAATACCATTATGGACACTTAATATATCATAATATGTATAATATCTTTATACAACAATAAATATACGCTTTAAACTAAAAATTCACGGCCTCTCACGCTTTTTATTCTCTACCAATTTCTCTCGTTGGAACCACCCTATTTCCTTTTCTAATATATATATATATATATATATATATATAATAAAACTAATGAAAACAAAAAATAAATTCTGTGTTTATAGACTAAAAATCTTATTTGTTATGGGCATCCAAATATTAAAATAAAAATATATAGAATTATTTTTTTAACATTTGATAATTAAAACTTGAATATCTTTTCCTTTACTTTACTTATTTTTAAATTTCGAAGATATACTCAAATATGTGGCTGTCTTTAACGGTGAAAATTGTTCCAGATTTGGTTTGTCATATTAGGGTAATAAAAATTTATAAATTGTTGATAGAATTTCTATGGATTATCAAAAAGGCATATACTGTAAATCCTGATGAAGCGCATGATATCAGGAATAAGCAGTGCTCTATATAAACTAGCTGACACACACTAACCGAAATTGTAATCCCTCTCATGAGTACAATTAGCTTCTCGCATATAACAGAAAGAGGTGATCTTTTGATTAATTTAAAAAAATATAAGCATAAATACAAATACATTCCAAGTTTAGATATAAAATCTTTACTCACAAACCTTCCTGTAAAGTAATGTCTAAAGATACTAAAAACACTCTCAGTGTATTAAAAATCTCTTAACTAAAACATATAAAATTACTTATTCCTATTAGATGGAGGTTGTAGTCAATCAGAAGAAAGAAACTACGAATTTAGGTACCTCTACTCAATTGCTAAAAAAACAACAGCATATCATGATGTTAAATGGGCTCAAACTCAATAAACATAAAGTTTAATCATCAAAATGTTTATGCTATTATTAAGGGGAAAGATCGAATTTTATTGTTATTATTTTCTTTAGATTTTAAAATCCTTTATAACACGTTCCAAATTTTAATTAAAATTTCATTTTTTGTTTTCCATTATGCTGTCTTTGCGTAAGTCAACTATTCAGAAAACTGAGTCGGACAAGCTAAATTATTTTGGGGCGAGTAAATTTTCTTTCGCTCTCTGTGGGGTCAAGGAGATTAGAGATGACAATTGACCTTGAATTCGATTTACCCGATCTTGACAACGCACTTAATAACAAGAAACCCACAAAAGACTTTAACTTTGAATCTAAATCAAACAACACTTTACCTTTCCTAGATATCAGGCTGCACAGAAATGATAAAGAACTTCCATTTGAAGATTAAAGAAAATCTACCAACAAGAATGAACTTGTCAATTTTCATTCCCAATAGTGTAACAAGATCAAATCAAAATTATAGGATTTTGAATTAGGTGACTAAATATCTGCAACCCTCAATACTTAGCTGAAGAAAAATATACATAGAAAATATTTTCCAAAACCTTCGATTTCCTTGTTATGCCCTTCACAATGCTAACTAAAAGGGCCTGCAAATTATACGTATCGAATTTTAATTTTTGAACGACAATTTCATTCACATTGTCATATATCTCGATATATAAGCTTTTATTACTTACATTATTTATATTGTATGACTATTGTCCTCATCAATGATGCCATATTCAGATCATCTTCGCCGTTCTAAGGGGTTCAGTTCAAGCTTCAAATCATATGAAGAATGTCAAATCGTTTCAAAGGGCTAAACGTCATAAATATGACAACAAAGATGTGGAAAACAGTTCGAACAATGAAAATAGTAAAAGGAATTACAAGACCTTATCTCAGAAAGAAAGAAAATATGTATATATATATATATATATATATATATATATATATATGTCGTTAACTGATAGCTCTTCATAATAAGTGCATAATTATAATCAATGTTTCTATTCTCTTTACTCGCTCACATACACACATACATACATACATACAGGCATACATACATACATACACATATACATAAGAAGATATCAGAAGAATGCTTTCAGGAAACTTCAAAGTCGGTCCAACTATGCCCAGTTAATAGACAAACCTCATTATAATAATTTTAGTACTGAACTGTCTCTAACTTGAAATCCAGCATTTTATGTCAAAAATTCTGTTTTCTAAAAATGCATTTCTGTCAGTAAACAACATGGTCCTACCCATCATAAAAACTTAAACTTATGCACACACACACACACACACACACACACACACACACACACACACACACACACATATATATATATATATATATATATATATATAAATTTTAGTAAAAAACCGTATTAGAAATAACTATGCCGTTTTTATATTAAACTGTGTGCATTCTATCAAATGATCTGCGCATTCGAAACATTCGATTTTTTCAAATACAAATATCCAATCAAAAGAGATAACCATTAAAATAATGAATCACTCAGAATAAGAATGTATCATTTAATTTTTAAAAAAGTAAGTGGTGGGTGAATAAAGGAATATGTTATAGTTTTATAAGTATATATTTTCATGTTTCTTTTTACCAATATAATCAACATTTGACCTGTGGGATGCAGGGTAAACGTGAAGATGGGAAGAATAATGTCTTTAATGCTGTGGAATGCAGTTAAAGTATTAATGTTTAATATGATTATAGAGGTAAAATACAGTGCTTTGAGGCTGTTTGCGTTTAGCAAGTAAAAAGCCATCATGATAAAATCAAGCAGGTTCAGAAATTTAAAAGTGTTTCAGCAAGTGTTCTAACAGAAAACGGAAAAGGGAAAACTGAGACCCGAAGGCGAATTGGCATGGCCAATGATGCATTGCAGAAGCTGAGTAGTGTATTGGTCGAAAATAACATTTTGCTAGAAACAAGGAAGAAAATTCTGGATTGTAATGTTATGTCTGTCCTTTTATATGGCAATGAAAGCTGGACTATCTCTACAGAGATGAACGGAAGACTCAAAACAACAATACTGCGGTTCTACAGAATGATGATGGAGATATCATGGACCGATCATGAGAGAAACGACGAGGTTTAAAGAGGAAATATACAAAATGGAAATATACTTAATACCAGAAAAATATATCTGAAGCTTCTGAGACATGTACTGAGGACAGGGAACATAGAGAATCTGATACTCATAGGACGGATAGAGAGGTTAAACAACGTGTAACATAATAGTGATAAGAAGATGTAGAGGGCCATAATTGTCAACGTCGGGAAGAGACTTGGCACATAGAAGATAGATATATCTTTCTGCAAAACTATATGTGAGTGTAGCTCTATTTTTATCGATATGGCTTGAGGTAGACGCGAGCATATGTATGTATGTGTGTGTATGTGTTTGATTATGTGTGAGTATATGTCTGTGTCTGTTTAGAGTATTACTTTTATCGTTTTACAAGTATATAGATTTATATTTCGGCCATCTTTATACGTCTCCAGCTCTACGTTTGTCGATATGCGTCCGCGCAGGATGGTGTTCCGCATTTCAACTAGCATAAATATTGGGAAAACTAATACAATTTTAGATGCTGGGCATTATATTCTTATATTATTTTTGTTAAGAAAAAAAGAAGATTATAAATACAAAGTAAATAATAATTCAGAATGTTGATAAAGAGAATATAAATTCAATTCGAATGTTTATAATCAGTGAAGCAGGAACTGATGTCGAGATTCAGTGCCCTAACCTATTCCGTGATCTTAATGTTATTAATTAAGTTTCTGGGGAAATGTATTTGTTGCATCAATACTTTTTCTTTTAGAACATTCCATGTAGAGACATGCATTTAGACCTTTACATAATTATGTTTGTGTATATAAATATATAACCAGAACTTATATAACCGTAATCCTAAATGAGCTACGTAGAGTATATATATATATATATATATATATATATATATATATATATATATATAATCATATCACCCCGAGTAAGGCGGTAACGCCACTCATGTGCAGGGGGCTACGTGAGAGTGAAAAGATTTGGAAAAGAGAAAGCCGGAAATCACATCCTAAACAGGAAACAAGGGATGAACCTCTACACAAGTACAATAGACGTGGGTGGAGTGTGAACCGGGCGATAGTTTAGTCTAAGTACTCCAATTAAAAAAATGAAAAAGAAAAAAAAGAAAAGTGAAAAGATTGGAAAAGATAAAGCCGGTAACCACATCCTGAACAGCGAACAAGTGATGAGACGATACACCTGTACAATAGACGTACACCCAGAGAATATATATATATATATATATATAGTTATTATAATTATTAATTAGTTATTAGACACGTAAACAGTTGTGTTAAAAAGTGCTCATTACATATTTGAAAAACAAATGTAGACGATTTATATATTCTAATTTGGAATATCAGTTGGTTAAGATTCCTTGTTTCCAACCCTTTGGCATCGTTGGTCGTTATATAATAACTGATCACTCAACCAATTGACCTGCTTTTTAGTGAGACTGTGAGATCGGTTAAAACACACCGGCGAAGAATAGCTTAGTAATTACTTACCAAGTGGGTATATATATATATATATATATATACAGACATATATACAGACATGTACACACACACACAAACAAACCTCCTATGTGCGCACAATTAGTTACACACCTTATACACATATTTGAAGTAAGTATACACATGTGAAGGCTTATTTATAAAATACATGAAACAAAATCAACTAAAATTTTCCCAAGAACTAATAAAAATGAAAATAAATTCAACCCTAGTATTTTCAAAATTCAATCTACAAAAAACAGTAAGGTTGCTACTAAATTTGAATGGGGTAAACTAAAATCTTATTTAAAAGGTAATTAAATTTATTCTTTATGATCTTTTCGTTTAAACTTGATTCTAAGTTTTTCATCTGAGCATAAATTCGATGTATTTTTGATACTATTAAGCATTTGCTATTTATCTATAATCTTCCATTAAATCTGTGTGGAGAGTTTTCTTTTTACTTAGTTTATTGTCTACATTGTTCTGTTCATCTTGCTTTAAAATCTCTTGTGAGTATGAAATTATATAGTTTAAAATCACTTTAGAAAATGTGTTGGGTTATTTCTTTATATATACATGCAGAAGTAAAATAAAAGTAATGTGTGTTATCATGTTCCAATTAACATCAGAGAACAGTAGAGGAAAAACTGCAAGAACTCCATGAATGTATCACATCTGCTCGCAATGAGTTCAAGCGCCTGTTCACATCTGCTCCCAATGAGTGCAAGAGAACCCTAAATGACGCCAAATGGTTGTTTGCTGAGAGAATGCGACAGCGCATAGCTGACCGAAAGTTCGGCTCCAAGGACTATTGGAGAATTTGCAAACGAGTGCTGAACAATAGCAAATCCTCAATACCTCCTTTAATCCATGAATTTGAGGTTCTCACGTCATCTGCGGACAACGCAGAGTGCTTTGCCCGCAGATTCTCATCCAACTCCACATTTGACTTGTCCGTAGTACACCCACCCGTCTTACCTATTAGAACTGAGGCCAAATTGCACGACGTATATATTACCCCGACAGTAGTATCACGAGTAATTTCAAAACTCGACCCCCATAAGCCGAGTGGAGACGATGGAATCCGGGTGATAGTCCTTAAGAGGTGTGCTCCTGAACTTTCCCCTGTCCTCTCTAAACTGTTTAACTACTGCCTTTCTGCTTCCTGCTTTCCTGCATGCTGGAAGTTCTCTTCAGTAGTTCCTGTGTTTAAGAATTGTGGTGAACACTCGGACCCATCAAACTATCGCCCTATCAGTCTTCTACCGATATTCGGGAAAGTATTCGAGGCCATAATCAATGCTGAAATAGTTCAACATCTCACTGCCCACAAACTCTTCTCTGACAGGAAATATGGCTTCCGCTTTGCCAGGTCCACGCCCGAATTGCTAACAACCGTAACGGAGTACATGCTCCAGACCCTTGATGAGTCTGACGAGGCTCGTGCGGTTGCTCTGGGCATCTCCAAGGCTTTCGACAAGGTTTGGCACTCTGGCCTCCTATGCGAGCTACGGGGTTACGGTATTACCGGTCGCCTGCTTGACCTAATCCAATCTTTCTTAAATAACCACAAAATGAAGGTCGTTTTGAATGGGCGTGCCTCTTCATCCTACAGCACGAATGCTGGTGTCCCACAGGGCTCTATCCTGGGCCCAACGCTCTTCCTTATTTTCATCAACGACCTCGCAGATGAGATCAAGTCCCAAGTAGGCATCTTCGCAGATGACACTACAATATACTCCCGCACAAGTAAGAAACCTCTCGTGTCAGACAGACATAATCTCGCTGCTGGCCTTGAACGGGATCTACACTCTGTAGTGAATTGGGGCAAGAATTGGCTTGTCAACTTCAATGAGTCTAAGAACAAGCTGTTGTCTGTCAACCATCACAGGCAACCTCTCCTGCCTTCCATAAGCATGGACCAACGATTCTCCCTGAGAGCAACACACTACGCCTCCTCGACCTTAACCTCTACTCAAACCTCAAATGGAACCACTATGTTGAATCCATAGCTAAATTTACTGCTAAAAAGTTTGGGTCACTATGTCGATCCAGGATGTTTTTTTTCCGCCTGAATCCATCCTGCATATATACAAGTCAACCATCCGTCCGTGCATGGAGTTCTGCTGCCATTTATGGTCAGGCGCCCCTGCCGTTCTCCTCAGTGTTCTCGACAGGCTCCAAAGGAGAGTCTGTAATGTGATAGGTACTCATTTGGCGGCTCGACTGCAGCCACTTCTCCACCGTCGAAATGTGGCCTCCCTTTGTCAGTTCTATAAATACTTTCATGGTTTCTGCTCGGACGAACTTAAGACACTGGTGCCTAATCAACAGGTGTTTACTCGTACAACCAGACTGGCAACTGGGTCCCACCCATTCACAGTCAGGTTAGCCAAATGCAGACGACAATTCTACTTCTGCAGCTTCTTCTCTTGCACTTCCCGCCTGTGGAACTCGCTCCAATATTCTTGCTTTCCTGACGGCTACACCCTCCAGAAATTTAAATGCAATATCAATACTCATCTACTAACCACTGGACTCTAGCTCTCTCCCCAAACCCGTATATCCTTCCCTTTCTCTCCACCTATGTATCTATCATCGCCCCTGCATTCTCAGCCTTCTATTGCTCCTTTCTAACTAGATGGTACTCCTCACTCTTTTCTAATTAATATTTTTACAGTTATATAGCCCCCGCTCATCAGTGGCATTTCTGCTTTGCTTGGGGTGAAATGATTAAAAATAAATAAATAAATATTAATTATGGGGAGTGTATAAAAAAATCGAAATCTCACTTGCAATATAAAAAAAAATGATGATAATGATGTATCCACAATGCCAGTTGGGAATTCTTTTTCCTTTACTACATGTATGTGTTAAGTCGCTTCAGATCATGGGTAAACATGACTCTCATCAACTTCTTATCCTGTTCATTTTTGTATAGTTTGCTTTTTTGCATGTTTTGTTGTAGGCAATTCTCTAAGAATATTGTCTATTTTCCTCTGTCTACTTCTCTTGCCTACAACATCTCCTGTGAATATCAAATTTTCTAATCCGTCAGTTCTCGATATGCACTCTATAAAATTCAAAAAAAATTTTTCAGATTCTAAATATAAGCGTGTAAATTGTTTTCATTTTTTCTAAAACAACGTCATTACTCACTTCTGACTAACCATAACTCTATTAGTTCAAGTGTCTCCTTCACCCTTAAAGAGATGGTTCACTATTCACTGTCATATAGGAAGACTGATATTTAATAAAATTTCAGCTGTTTTATTTTGTCTCTAACGACAGTACGGATGATAATTATCTTAATGGAACTTTGTCTCTCCGTGTGTATGTGTGTGTCTCCGTGTGTATGTGTCCTTTACTTGTAGACTCCGAAACTGCTGAACCGATTTTCTTGAAAGTTTACACAGATGTACTATAAGCGTCTGCGGGTGTTCTTAGCTAGTTTTAGTGTCGAGATATCCCCGATAAATATCGAAAATCGATAGTCGAAAAAATAGTGTTATAGAATGAGTGGTCCGATTTTAATCAAATTTGATACACTCATAGACAAAGATATAAGAAACGATATTCAGAAGTTTCAAGGTTGCACTTCTGACAATAGTGCAGAAAATCAATAATATATATATATATATATATATATATATATATATATATATAAGGCAAGATTTCTGTGTGTGGGTCTGTTTATATGCCTGTAATTTTTAAGCTCTTTTATTTTACTTTTTGCTTCGCGTTTGGCTCTAAGTAGGTATGATTGTAGTTCTTAGTCTCCACCATGATACCATTTACTCAGTGGACCTATTTAGCCTTCAAAATTCGGTTTACGACGAAAAGAAAACTTATTTGATATCGATACCAGGAAATCAAAGTTTGACTTACATCCCTTCATTTTTCTTTCAGTCTACGGTTTCGGTTTAACTGGGAACAAATATTGCTTTGTAGTCTTTCGTGCCAACGTCCAAAGAGTCTGAGCTCCATGACGATGGATTAGTTTTAAAGCTTTCATTAAACGCCGGGCTATACTGCTAGTAGAATATATCCAAATCATTTTGTTGCACACTTTCTTCTAGTGAGTGCAGAACCAGGGATCGAACCGCAGACCGTTGGATTTCAATTCAACGCTCTCCCAGCTGGCTTCTTGCTACGCCTCTTCCTCTTCCTCTTCCTACTCCACTTTCCTCCTTCCACCTTTTCACTGCGTCTCTCTGCGTCAGCTTCTCGCCAAGAAATTGACGCCACTGCCTCGAGTGAACTTGGTCGGTCAGTTTTATAATCCATTTCTCTACCCATAATCCATTTCCTCAGTCTATAAAAATTCCACTCGAGGGCCTCCTCTCTTTTTTCCTTTAGACTGAGCTGAAGGTGGATTATTAAGACAGCGGTGAGTATTATTATTATTTTCTTTCTTTGGAACAGATTACTGCTTTGCACGCCAGACACAAACGAACTCTTTTTCCAGAGCCGCCGCTATTCGCCCTTTCATGTTCACACTCCCCCCTGGTCTCAAGACCACACATGTGGCAAGGCGGACGTGGCCGCTTGTTGCGGGCACTCCTACGAAGGGGGATTGTCTGGATTTCTTCATCTGAGCTCTCAGAAGTGGCATCGGAATTATCGGCAACAGCGTCGGGGTTCGCAGTCGGACCATCAGACTCGCGGGGCGTAGGTCGAATCCACAGTTCGTCATTGGATGATTCACCACTACCGCTACTTGTCAACGAATTCGTATTCAGGGCGGGCCGAATGTCCCTCACATGGCGTGGGGTACCATCAACCAGCACGGCCTGCTCACTGACGATGCCGGTGATTCGTCCCCTTCGAAAACTGGTGGTGCACCGGTTATTGGGAGGCTTCACCCAGACGGTGTCCCCTAATTCATACGGCCCTCTTGTTCCCCGCCGATCAGGCAGACGCGCGTCAATGCCCTTGATGCGCACTCGGTAGCGATGGATCGCATTGGCGGGTGCGCTCACAGCAGTCACAGCATCCCTCGGTGTTGCATTATATCTATAGACCGCTTCTGCAATAGTGCACGCCTTCCTGGCCGCGGTCCTCTTCACGCTTCGGTGGCACCGCTCTGCTATGCCGTTGCCACTCGGCACATATGCACATCGGTGTCTGAGCCTGATCCCCCACTCGTCTACAAAACGCCTAAATTCCACGCTGCAGAAGGCAGTATCGTTGTCCGTGAGGATCTCTTCAGGCGGCCCCCTTTCGTAAAATATGGATTCCAATTCACGGATGACACTGGAGGAGTCCTGGCGTGCCAATGGGCGCCAGATCGCAAACCTCGTCGGTCCGCAATCTATCAGTGTGAGGAAGTGCTGGCTGCCATAATGGGTTATGTCCATACCCAGTCGGCTCCAAGTCATGTCTGTTCCCAGCCGACCCCTCCGCCATCTCGCTGGGGCGGGGTCGATTGACTGGCATGTTTGGCATTCCTTGACCACCGCTCTCACTGCACTTTTTGACACTGACGGATTGGTCAATTGTACAAAATAGCATGTCCGTCTCACTCCGGGGTGCCCACTGATGTGGTGTATTTCCCTGATTTTGTCTGCCGCCTCCACAGAGGCAGCACATAGTAACGGTACTGGCCCAGCTTCTTTCTTCACGGCATCAATCCATCTCTGAGGCACCCGAGTGAGCCTATCAGCGAGGTTGCAGTTTGAGGTGACAAGTACCACATCCACAGACAGATTGTACTCTGTTACTAGCTTTCTTATGGTCTCCAACCTCCGTCTGATCAGCATCTCGCTGGCCGCCTTGGTGCGCACCCTGGCCTTACCTGTCAGTGTGTTTGATATCCAGTGGTACACGCACAGCGAATCTGTGTGTATGTGTAATTTCTTGACTTTCCACTGGAGTGCCAGGTTAATGCCTTTCGTCACCGCATCGAGCTCTGCCAGGTTGATGTGAGCAGCGTCATTCGTCGGTCGCAGCCAGCAGGCGTCCTCAATCGCAGCTCCGTTCTCCTCAAGCAGCACACCAATCGCCACAGAGCTCGCATCCACCCACACGCTCAATTCGTCTCCCTGCACACACCAGTCTCCCTTTGCGGGGTCATCCTGCTTTACCCTTGCGATGGTCTCCTTCACCATGCGAACCAACAGATCGTCCGTCGTTTCATCATCCCAGTCTTTGGTGACTGCGCTTGCCCTCCTTTTTATGGTGCCTGTTGCTACACGAGTCCATCCACACACTGGTAGGTGCCCCACAAGTTTTCCACACAGGGAGAAGACCACTCGTCTTGTGAAGACTTCGGGTACTTCAGGAATTGCAGTTCCGCGCCCCCACTTCAAGGTCCCCCGCTCCTTTCGAACTTTAAGGCCCAAGACACGGGCGCCATCCTCCAAATGTTCCGGGTCCTTGCAAATCAGGCCAAACTCGGCCAGTTTGGTCCTTACGCGTGATGATGATACAACGTCTTCGTTCACGTATATGTCATCAAGGTACGTCGATGTCCCCTCTTTCATTGTTTCTTGCTGTGACAACACAGCGTTGACTATGGTCTTCATTATTTGGGGTGCCACGTTCAGCCCGAAGCCCAGTCTGGTAAGGCAGTACCTTCTGCCGGCAAACACCACCGTCTGAAACGGCCACATCGTTTCGCTGACCCGGACCTGCAGATACGCTTTTCTTAGATCCAGCAGGGACACATTGGAACCCTGCTGGCGCCATTCTCGTAGCTTGCTGGCGCAAACATCAGCATCTGCCGTAAATGCATCAACATGCGCATTTAGTTCGCGGTAGTCCATCACTGGCCTCACTTTTGCTTTGTTGTGCTGAGTAACCGCCATCAGCGGGATCAAACCTTTGGGAGGTCCAAGTTTCTCATAGGGGTAAGGAATTAACCAGCCATCCTTGATCCATTCACGAAGCTCCTCTTCGTATGCAGGCCTTATTTGGTCGGGCACATGGTACTCGGCTACTTCGTTCCGCAATTTTGCTGGCTCCTGATTTCCCGACCACTTCCATGAGGCGGTCCAAGCCTTCTGGTGCTGGTCAAATTCGACACTAAAGTCTGGCTGGTCGATCCTCAGCGCTGCGCACACTGGGGTCCTCTCTTGAAACTGCACTTCCCCCGTCTGCGTTATGTGAACACCACCTAGGGCTCTGATGGCATCATAGCCTAGAAGCAGGTCAAAGTTCAGTGGTTTTTTGAGCGCTACTAGCGCCTCGACGTTGGCCGAGTTTCCTGTTCTTGTACGGATGTTTATCGCACCCACCCCACAACATGTCCGCGATTCTCCACTGATGGTGGTTACCCTGACACCCTTCTCCTTCCAAGTGTGGCAGAGGTCTACGAACACTATGGTGCGGGAGCACCCGGAGTCGAGGAGTGCTGAGCACAATGTCTCGTTGACATAGACCTGAATGATCGGAAGCGCCTCTAATTTCTGCTTTGGGGAAAGGTCGACGCCGGCACCTTGTCCCCGGCCCCGTTTCCCGCACAATCCCGGGCCATATGTCCGGTTTCATTACACCGGTAGCAGCGAACAGCTGTCGGTCGCCGTCTGCAGTTCCTTGCAATGTGGCCCTGGCCATCGCACCTATAACACACGACCCCACCACGCGGGCTAAGGCCCTGAGACGGTTTATCATCACTCGGTGTGGATTGTGCAGCGGCGATTATCGGATCTCTCAGCTCGGAATTATCCTTCATCACGGTTCTGGCTCGGTCCACCAGGTCATTAAGGGGCAACGAGGTTATGTTTGAGCTCGCCCGCAGGAGCTGTTTTGCTCCGGTTGGGAGCCCCGCCAGAAATTTATATGCCAAGGCCCGCTCGGGCAGCCCACCGAACAACACCGTCAACTTCGTCAGCTCGGCCAAATATACGTCCACAGTTTCGCCAGGATGTAATTGTCTTGCCTCAAATTGCTCCCAGGCAGTGGCGGGGTCGATAGCAAACGCTTTGTATAGGGCTGCCTTGATCCTCTCATAATTCTGTTTTTCCTCAGCACTGAGCTGTTGATACACAGCGAAAGCCCCACCGGACAAACGCAGAGGAATCACATGTTCAATGTTTTTGACACCAGACAAGAGACAATGCAGTTCCACTTTTTCCACCCAGTCAAGTACTGGGGTCGAGCCACTGAACTCTGGAATCAATTTCAGGTCGAACCTGTCCCCCATTACGCCGAAATAGCTTGTTGCACACTTTCTTCTAGTGAGTGCAGAACCAGGGATCGAACCGCAGACCGTTGGATTTCAATTCAACGCTCTCCCAGCTGGCTTCTTGCTACGCCTCTTCCTCTTCCTCTTCCTACTCCACTTTCCTCCTTCCACCTTTTCACTGCGTCTCTCTGCGTCAGCTTCTCGCCAAGAAATTGACGCCACTGCCTCGAGTGAACTTGGTCGGTCAGTTTTATAATCCATTTCTCTACCCATAATCCATTTCCTCAGTCTATAAAAATTCCACTCGAGGGCCTCCTCTCTTTTTTCCTTTAGACTGAGCTGAAGGTGGATTATTAAGACAGCGGTGAGTATTATTATTATTTTCTTTCTTTGGAACAGATTACTGCTTTGCACGCCAGACACAAACGAACTCTTTTTCCAGAGCCGCCGCTATTCGCCCTTTCATGTTCACACATTTGTAATCAGATCCCAAGTAGATATCTACGCTGACTACCTTACCATTTACCCCCGCTTTTTTAAGAAATCTCCCCAGGTTGACCAAGCTAACCTCGCTGCCGATAATTAAAAGGACATCCAATCTGTTGTGGACTGGGGTAAGGTATGGCTCTTCAATTTTAATGCTTTCAAAACGGAGCTCCTATCTTTTAACCCCATAGACAATCACTCCTATTTTTCCATCAGCATCGGCCAAGCTAGTCTCTGTGAAAGAAAAACACTGCACCTCCACGGCCTAACTCTCTCAGCCAACCTCAAGTGAATCTATAGCTAAATCTGCTACAAGGAAGGTCGGTTCACTGTATAAGTACAGAATTTTTTTCGTCTGAATACAACTACCATCCACCCGTGCATTGAATACTGCTGTCAGATCTAGTCGGGTGCCCCTGCTATTCATTCGTGGATTCTTGACATTATCCAACGGAGAATCTCAAATTTAATTGACTCGACACGGTAGCTCAACTACAGTCATTTTGCACCGATGTAATGAGGCTTCCCACTGGCTATTCTATAAATACTTTCACGTTTATTGTTCCGATGAACTCAGTTCCCTGGTGCCCCCTCTGCATGTATTTATCCGAATTACTAGATTAGTGACGAAGTAACACCCATTTACAACAAAACAGATCTAATATAACCGCCTGGCAAATTCCCTTCCGTATACTTGCTTCCCTGGTAGATATAATCTCCAAGAATTTGAAAGCAAGGTAAATTTTCATCTCTTATCTCCTTGACTAGCATCCTTGTTCTTTTTCTTTTCCACTCTATTCTCATGCAGTTTTTTCTCAAACCAATGTTCTCATCCTTCTGTTATCCATTCTCTGATACCCCCTGCAACTTGTTCCTGTTTCTCAACCTTTTTTCTTTTAGTTAAGCCCACTGCACCCTAGTCGCAGTACTGTCTAGCGTGTGATGAAATGAATATAGAAAAATGCATAATGAAAAGAGAAATTCCCAATAAGGAACCAATGAGAGAGAGTTTAAGATGTATCACTAAACAGAACAAGACAGGTGATACATTAGATTTATTAAACGACAAAAAATGAATGCCTGCTGAACGCACAACAGAAAGAGAAAATAAAAGAACGGGTGAAAAGTTGCTTGGGTATAAATGTTCCTCAGCAGAAATGAGAGCATATTCTCGTCCGACATAAAAATAAATTTATAATAAAGCGTTTGTGGGTGAATGTGTTATTTAAAATATCGACCGAAGAAGAACCAAAATTGTCGGAAACTATAACTTTTTGTGTAGTAATATAATGCCTTTATAAACTAAAGCAATAATAAAATTACAATATTAAGCTCTACTCTGTATTGAGCACTTTTTGCAATAGTAAAGGCAATATAAATTTGTTCTTTCACTTTTCCTCATGTTTTTGCTGCTGCGTAGTAATTTATTTTCTATTTTTTGAATATATATATATATATATATATATTTTCTAAACTTTTTTATAAACTTCATATCGTTCCCATTGAGCTCTCTATGTGGATTTATCAATTGATATTTTATATTAATGTAATCTTGTTGGATTATCCTCACCATTTATGGACTGACAGCTATATATATATATATATATATATATATATATATATATACATATATATAGTGTATCGAGGCAGCAGACAATGTATGCCTATTCTTTTGAATCACGAGTCGTTCTATACATCGTATTTTGGATTTAATATCAGTTAATTGAACGTCTATTGAACAGGTGTAGAGGCTCATCCCTTGTTCCCTGTTTAGGATGTAGTTTCCGGCTTTCTCTTTTCCAATCTTTTCACTCTTACGTGGCCTAACTGTCTTGCCCGGGGTGATATGATTAAAAAAAAACATGTTGAAAATAAAGAAAGAATTCTCCAAAATTTGGTTAATTTTTTTTTAAGTTGGTTCTAATATTTAACCAACTTAATAAAAAAAACGTATCTGAATGTTGGAGAATTTTTGTCTTTTATTTACAGTAGTACTGACAGTTGCCTCTAGTTAGTTTAACAGTAAATTGGTGAAATCTTTTTGCCGAACCAGAAGTACGTTTATTAGAATCCTAATTTAATCATGGGTATAATGATAAATTACATCAGTCAGTCAGGCAGACCTGCCTCAGATCTTTTGATTGTAGGTTTTAAAGAGCTTGAAACCATCCTTTTACACAGGTTCAGAAAACCTAGGGTCGTAGCAACTTTTAGAGTACCAGCTATGGATTAATAGCAACATAAAAAATTTAAAGAAATACATAAATTTGTGTAGTAAAAATACTAACAATACATTCTATAAAAAATGCCAACAATACTAGTCTATAGTAAAATGACCAACAATATATTGTATCTGTAATTGGAGACATAGATTCTGGGTTTAAATAACCAATAGAGATTAATATGTCGCTAATCAGAATCAACAAACCAAAATCCTACAGGCATTTCCTACATTGCCATTTTCTATCTCTTAAAAACAATACACGGTAAGACATATAACGCAACATGTGCTGATATTTACCTCTAGACTTTTGCAGACTAAATAACTCCCCAAGCGAATATGTTGAAAAGAACACAACACATTCTATTCAATTTGATCTCAGATCCAGGAGTCGCTAATATCTGGGACCATTAACCAATATCCTAAAATATTTTCGGGTATGCTAAACTGAATATTTTACCTGTTTTTTTTTTCAATATTAATTTCGTGAGTTCCTTTGTGAAATTCTACTTTGCTTAATTTTCCATAAATGTTGAAACGTTTACATCTGTTCCATCGTTTTTAACCTCTGTCTGGATATAAAATACAATAAATTTTATCTCTTGAAATTTTAGACAACCAATGTCACAAAATCTACAAAGAAACATTTTTCTTCCAACAACCGATACGGTAAAAATTTCTCTTCGTTTTATAAATTATGTAGGAGAAATTTTGGTCATGATTTGTCTAAAATATTAGAATTTTCTCATAAACTTTCACTGATTTAAAAACCATAATCAATGTAGTTATCAGTGTCTAGTATTGTTCTTTCGTTTTAAAAACACAAATAATGTATATTTTGTAACAGAGATATATAACCTCTGAATTTATATTTAGTATAACAAAATCAAGATTCAGGGTGTCCTAATTAATATACAAGTATCTTGGATTATAAAAATGACACACACTACGAAATACATTTATGACATAACATATACACAATCGTTTTATATATCTTTAAGATTATTTATCGTCATTATTTAAACTATTTACATTGTTCGGACTGTTGTTCTTATATTTGTTGTCATATTTAAGACGTTTTGACCGTTGTACGCTACGATCTTCCTCAGGTGACTGGAATTTTAAAAGAACGAATTAGTGTTAAAATCTAAATTCCAACAGACCAAACGATGTAAATTTTATAAATGACATACCAGAAATAGACATATGTAAGATTTGAATTTTACAATGCTGAGAGGGCTGCAACCACGAGGAGAACACGTTTTGATTAAAACACAGACATTATGAGGGTTTACTCTCAACAAAAGAAATATGAGATATCTGTAAGAATATCACAAGCTTCAACATAAATATGGCAAATTCTGTAAGTCTTCCAGGGTTTCTTGAACCCCTCTAACACAGGTTTCACTTACTCTAAATAAAGATAATATACCTTAACAGAATAAGGATGACATGCTCGACGTCTCGGGTTTGTACGTCTAACATTGGGATTTATATCCAGATGAGGTAAAAACAGTTAAAATTTTTAAAATAGCTAAAAATGACGATTTTAAAAGAAAATTGCATAATATTACACTTTAAAACTTGTGAATTTAATTTTTGATTTTCATTATTTAAATTCAGTCTAAAATATCTCCAAATATTTGAACTCAATGTTGAAATCAATGTTGATTCTTTGAAATGTGTATGATTCAAGGTTACAGAAAAAGGTTTCTTGAGGTTTTTAAATTCCGCAGCGTTTGTGATTTGAAGAAGACAACTCAAGTAAAGTTCAATGGAATTTGTGCTTTGAAGAATCAATTGTCAGACTGAATAAAATGTTTTGTAAAAATCGATCTTATGGTTTGAACTGAACTTAGACTTAAGTTCAGAGTAAGGTTTTGAAGATTCACTGTGTGAATTGAGGAATTCAAACATATTATTTCAAAATTACCACTTCTGTTTTTTAAGCTAAAGCAGAGGTACCTTAGTTTTGGACCGGCCTTGCGAATTGCAGCGTTTAAGCAATCAGATAATATGTTGAACCCTTGTACTTGAGTAGTTTCTACAGTATATATTAAGGTAAAATAAAATTAACATGATAAAATGATTCCATGTCTCTTTCCCATGAATTGATATTTATGTCAAACATATTTATTAGTCATTTGTTTTTTAAATGCGCATAACTACTATAAATCGAACAAAATAATATATATTTGTATAAGAAACTATGGTTCAATTTTTGTTTGATATATAAAGGGTGATGCAGAAAAATCCGATGTTTGAGAAAAAGAAAATGAGTATGTGTGTGTGTGTGTGTGTGTGTGTGTGTGTGTGTGTGTGTGTGTACACTATCGACCATAATTATTAGGCAACCACTGTGTTTTAAAAACATGCTGTATTTCATACTATTGTTTAGTATATATTGCCAAGTGAACATTCGTAAATGATAATAGAATGGTTCTTTGTTATGATTGCAGAATATCTTCTGCATCAAATGAATTTATAAATATTAAATAATTACTATATTGCAGTTTCATCAATGAAAGAATTAAGAAAATGTAAGATGATTCTGATGAGTTGATCTTTGCTTACTTGCCTTGTAAAATTTTGCAACTAATAATAACAAAATAACATTCAATTTACATTTAATAATAAATACTAAAAATAGTACAAAATACATACTTTCTTTAAAAAAAAAACAAGGGTGGCCTAATTATTATGGCCGGTAGTGCATATATATATATATATATATATATATATATATATATATATATATATATATATATATTGTGTGTATTTTGGCAGCATTTTTTCATTAATGCAGGTTTCATTGAATAATATAGACAAGTTTTGTCTATTAATTTTGTGTAGGATCCGTTCATACCGTCTGATATACTTGATGGTGATGTAACAAAGATGTTAGCCTTGTCAGCTTTTTTTACAATTATGTGAAGGTGGTTGCGTAGTTCGTGCGCAGCACTTTTTAGTTGTTTCGATAGAATTTTTGAGGAGCTTCTGCTTTTATCATGGCGATCTTTGAATTAATAGACAAATTAATGAAAGACAAAACTTGTCTATATATATATATATATATATATATATATATATATATATATGCAAATCCATATGTATATATATATATGCACATATATATATATATATATATATACGTAAAAATGCATTTATATATATGTACATAAATATGCATATATTTTTTTATTATTTATATATAGATATGCCCATATTTACATATAAATCTGCATATATAAATATATATATATATGCACACATATATGCGTTTTATATGTGCAGTAATACACATACATATATATGCATACATTATGCGCATAAATACAAGTATATATTCATATTTACAGATTCCTATACATAGATATACATCATATACATACAGAGATACTCAGGAACACACAGATATGCACACATACACACGCACACAGACATTTATATATATACTATTATAAATATGCTTATATATAAACATATATAAACAAAAGTACGCATATATATATATATATTTATATATACATACATACTTATAAATATGAAAACATATATATATTCATATATAATATAATATACACTTATTCATGTATAATTATATATATATATATATATATATATATATACGTACATATAAATGAATATATATTTATGTGTGGCAGGATTCTTTTGTGCGTGTGTGTTTGTGTCTTGTGTGTATGTTTCTTTATATATGTTTGTATCAGTGTTGAAATTCGTACTGATTTATATAAAATAAAATTTATTAACTGCTTTACCTGGTTGATTTTAGTAAAGATTCAAAATAGCTCCATTAGCCATGGCCTCCGATTGTTTAACATCATTCCTTATTAGAGATAAAAAAATATAAATACATAAGTATGTTTAGTCTCATAAAACAGAGTGCAATTTAGCCGGATAGATCATTCCACGTTGGCGACTGAGTAAGACTGCATGAAAAGTAGCGAATGGATTCATGAAGGGAAAGGCTAGATCAATTTATTTTCCCTAATCGAATTAGATCGAATTCGGCGCAAGCCTCGAATATAAATGGCCGCTCTGACTAGAAACGTTCGTAAAAGTTTTCGGCGACTTTGATCCGGCGGCATTTTATAGTTGCGCGTCAGATCGATTTTCGCTAACTCAATCAAATCTGCACTGATTGGAATCGATTAAGACAGTTTCTCTGTTCTGCACATTGCTATGTTGTTTTCAGCTTGGTTTTTATTTTCGTTGTTCAAATAAGAGTAAAATGTGGTTGGTATCTATCATAGCAGATTTCCGCAGATCGTGAGTCACGGCAATAAAATGTAAATTCGGCCGTATGTGCATTTCTGTTAATGCGTGTGCTTGTCTGTTAGAGTTTGTGTGTACATGTCTATGTGTGAGCTATGATCATGCAAGGAAATATACCATTTTGAATCTTGTTTACGATGAAATAACTAGTGAAATCAATACCAGCCGACGTTAACTTAGATCAAATAAGTCTAACATAAGACAGCAAATATTCTCGTTTTTAAATCATCCGATGATGTAATATGTTTCTCTAAGTGGTGGACAAATTTATGAATGATTTTACTTCACCATTCTCAGTAATTGCAGTCTCATATATTCTTGAAAGTTCCATTTAGAAAATATATCTAAGACGGCGAAATAGGTTTGTTTGTCTAACTGAATTCCTACAGAATCGCTTTAGAGAAAGTTGTACAAAACGATAAAAGGCGCGTTATGTAACATTTTAAATCGTGTAATGTTATATCTGTAGCTGAATATTCGTTGTGGTGCAGTGAATATCGACTCAGATTTTGAAATCGTTAGAACGAGTTCGAATTCCAGTTCGTTGCATTCACTTACGCAGAAGTACTCTTACAAAAGGTATTCATCCGTCTTTCTTTATCCAGCTGTGGTTTAAATAACAGAACATATTGGATTCTATAGCCTTGATTGGCAACCAGTCTACCGCATAAATTAATGTCAACATACTTAGGGAAAATCTTCTGCCCAGTCAGCCTGTACCACGTATGTCACCTAAATAACTGAATGATGTTATCTTGAAATTAATGAATAAAGTTGATTGGTATTATAAAATAAATTTAATATTATTTTGTATCTGATGAGCGTACATTTTCCATGTAATCAATTCCAACGATCGACTCCTTATCTGTGTCATGTCCTTTCTAAACATGGGTTATCTTTGTTCACCTCAGTTACTGCCCTCTATCGCTCTTTATAAATGTGTTCTTTTTGCTATCTCTCCTAATACTCGTTGTTCAGAGAATTTTCCCATAATGTGTCACAGAATTTGCAACTGTTTCTTTCTGATGCTAAAGGTAAATGTACTTTTGTTTCTGTTTTCTATATTGCTCGGTCTATGATATTCTCATTAGCCATCTGTAGAACCACTTTTATACTGCCTGAAGTCGTTTCATCTATCCGTATATTTTTCAGTATTTACTCTCATATAAGATGACTGATATTATGTAACTCACAAGTAAATATTTTTCTTTTTTTCTAAGGAGATGTTTCTGTTTCTTAATACTTGTTTAGTTTTGGGGAGGCATGTTATGCAGCTTCGGTGTCGTATTTTCCATCGTCTGTTAAAAGACTTTCTAGATATTTACATTTTTCTGCTTGTTTGAGTTTGTCCACCTCAATTTGTAACTCACAGGTTGCTGTCTTCTTGTTGCTGGCAGCCATGAATTCTGCATCCTTACAATTTATTCATATATCCTAGATTTTTTCATTTGTTAATTATTTTCGAAAGCTGAACGATCAGGGTTCTCTACCACTTACATAATTTTTATAATCTCATTAAAACATATTCCAAACATCCAGGATCTTTTAATCAAATTTGTGGACTTATTCACTGTATTGCCCTTTAATTTTTTTTTTTTTTTTTGGTTATTTTACTCCAAGTAAAACTTTACTGAGTTGAAAAGAAGGAAAAGTATTTAGGTAGTACAAAAGCTAAGACAAGAATATAGTTCAGGAACATGATTGTTTCTTGAATTTTTATTTAATCTTTTAAAGGCTGTAGGTAAAAAGGAATCAAGAATGGTAAAAAGGAATCAAGAAATCTGAAGAGAGTTCTACAGGTATGAAACACGAGAAAATAAAGTATAAAAAATGGAATTTATGATTACATCTATTTAGTTAATCGGTAAAGCCTACTAGTTTGCATAATTAACCTTCAGTATAAACTATAAGTGCTACATTTTCTTTTGCCGTTTACTCTATTAGGTTTTCAAAAAATATCACCTGCTAATTCCTGAATATAATGTTAATTCCTATTTGGTTCTGTTTGACTTAAGTCATCCTCATTGTCCCCATATTTTGACCAAGCTATTTTTTGAATCCCTCGATCCATAATTTAGTAGCTTCATAAGTTTTCTTTATTTCAGAAGAAGTATCCACCGCCATATAAGAATTTATATATGACATAGCAATTCAGAATATTTCCGAAATATGCTTTCCCATGTCTGAATAATTAATTCATTCAGTCAGTTAAGTGCCATACGTAATACACGTATGGGCGATCATGTCTCGAACGAGATATGGCTGACTGAGTAGAAGATTTTTCCGCAGTAGATTGCCATTATATTCTGTGGCAGACTTGTTGCCAATCCAATGCGAATTCGATGCACCACAGCGTACATTCAAAACATTTGATTACTTGCCCATATTTCATTATAGTTTCAAATTCATGACTCAAACTTTCCGTTGGCTGCTAATTTTCTCCCTAAATAGTTAACTTTCTGCAGTAGACTCGTTGCTAATCCAATGCGAATTCAATGCACCAGAGCGTACATTCAAAACATTTGATTACTTACCCATATTTCATTATAGTTTCGAATTCATGACTCAAACTTTCCGTTGGCTGCTAATTTTCTCCCTAAATAGATAACTTTCTGTAGTTGAAATGCTGAAAAATCTGCTAAGAGACAATGAAGAGTCTTTCAGCTACAGACAGACATTTTTCGAGTTACAAAGGAAAGGGTTATATACAAAACCATGACTATCTACTTCATGAAAAAGAAATTTGACATAATCTCGTTCGCCCACGTTCTGAAGTCACACGGCGCATAGCAGCAGAATCATTCACGTAACTGAAATATACAAATATGTTTTTAGAAGATTAATGATTTTCATTCAAGTCTACATTTTTTATAATCCCTAGTAGATTTAGACTCTACAAATTATGCTTATCCGTCTGAATTGCCATTCAGTTAAGTGCCATACGTGATACACGATTGGGTGATCATGTCTCGAAAGAGACATGACTGATTGGGCAGAAGATTATCCCGCAGTAGATTGCCATTGCTTTCTGCGGTAGACTGGTTGCCGACCAAGGATATAGAACCCAATCTTTCCTGCTATTTAACCCATAACTGGAAGGAAGTGACGGATTAATACCTTTCCCAAGGGTATTTGCGCGTAAGTGAATACAATGGATTCAGCTGGAATTCGAACTCGGCTCCCCGTTCCGAGCCGATATCCACTGTAGCACAATAAGGATAACCATAAAAACTTTCCAAACGCTAAACAATTCATTATGAGACGAAAAATCTATTTGAAACAACGGAAAGAGCACTGTATGTTTATGTTCCATTTCTCTACCTATATAGCGCTGGGAGTAGGATGAGATTATCCAGCATTTAGCTCTATAGAAGAAGAAAGTAATTGAAACAACATAATGTTGCCTCAAGTCACTTGTTGCCTACAGAAGGATGATTAAGATAACATCGTTCGAGCATGTGAACAAGGACGAGGCTTTGGAGAGGATGGAAACGAAAAGAAAACTTATACTTAACCATTTTCCATTTCTCCATTTCTAATATATACGAGATAAATTCAGTAAAGGTTGTAAAATCAAATAACTACAAAAATTTCAAAATCTGAGAAATGATTTAACACAGGACTGAATGTGCGGCACTATAAAAGACATCAGGATTGCTAAAGTGGCCTTTCAAAGTTCAGCATATTATTAAGGAACAAAAAATCTTAGAAACAAACAAATCTGTACTGAACGGTCATGTGGCATGTATTTTTCCTATATAGCGCTAAATGATAGATAATCTCATTAATGAAGAAAGCACTTCAGGCAACAGAAATGTGGTTTTACAGAAGAATGCTGAGGTTAACAAAGATAAAACATGTGAGCAAAGACGATATTTATATTTATATTTAACATTAGGAAGAAAGAGTTAAAGCTACTGGGGAGTGTAATGAGGAAGGAGAGCTTGGAAAATATGTTACTCGCAAAACAGATTGATAGAAAGTGAGACAAAAAATACAACGTATAATATACTTGATTAGCTTTAGTAAATGGATGGCGCAACAGTGAATGCAGGTAAATCGCCACAAAGGTGAATAAGAGAATTGACGCAACATAAAACTAGTTACACAGATAGTTGCTGACGAAACCATGGATTTAAAATCTCAGCCAAGACGAGTTTTTGAGAAAATAGAAACACAATGAAAATATATGTTTAACATCAGGAATCGACAGTTAAAATTCCTGGAGAAATTAGTGAAGAAAAAATTGGGAAATTATGAAACTCAAAATACATGTCATGTGAAAGAGAGACAGAGGAACAAAAACAGCGCATATGATACAGAACAGGAAATAGATTATACTAGCAGTATAGCCCGGCGTTGCTCGGGGGTAATGAAAGCTTTAAAACTAATCCATGGTCCTCGAGCTCAGACTCTTTGGACGTTGGTACCAAAAACTAAAAAGCAATAGTTGTTTTCAGTTAAAGCAAAACCGCAGACTGAAAGAAAAATGAATGGATGTAAGTCAAATTTTGATTTCCTGGTATTGATATCAAATAAGTTTTTTCGTCGTAAACTGAATTTTGAAGGCTAAATAAGTCCTCTGAGTAAATGGTATCATGGCTGAGACTAAGAACTACAATTATACCTACTTAGATCCAAACCCGAAGCAAAAGCTACAATAAAAGGGCTGAACAAATACAGATATACAGGCAGATAAACAGACACACGCACAAACATCTTGCCTTTTATATATATATATAATCAATTTTCTGCACTATTGTAAGAACTGAGACGTTGGAACGTCTGAATATCGTTTCTTATGTCTTTGTCTATTTGTGTATCAAATTTGATTAAAATCAGACCACTCCTTCTATAAAACGATTTTTTCGATTATCGACTTTCGATATTTATCTGGGGTACATCGACACAAAACCTAGCTAAGAACACTCGCAGACGCTTATATTACAATTGTGTAAATTTTCAAGAAAAACGGTTCACCCGTTTCGGAGTCTATAGGTAACGGACACGCACACAGACACACACGCACGCACATAAAGTTCCATTTATAAATAAGTTTAGATTTAGATAGATTTTAAGAGAAAAAGTAAAAGAACAAACTGTATTTAGAATTACAGGAAGGTGTTGACGGTCATCATCCCAAACGTCCTGAGATTACATGGCACATAAAGAAGGCGAAACCTTGTCTGCATTTTCTGTCCATTGTGGTCTCTGGATAGATACCCATAATATCAGATTATTCAAGGTACTTATTTTTCTATAAATAAAGTTTCCGTCATTTCTTGCTACTTGAAGATAAGCTATTACATAGTCTTTAAATATAAAATCTGTCATTCAATTATCATATCGCTTTATACGTTACTGTATTTCTTCTAGGTATATTAACCTTTGAAAAAATTGTTCGAAAATAAATATTCGAAATAATTATTCGAAAAACATTAATTCGAATTGTTAATTGTTTGAATGAAAATTAATTCAAAAGACTAATATTAGATTTGCGGAAATGTCTCATCATTTTGCAATTGAAATAGCGAGGTGTACCATAAGTTCTATGCTAATAGTTTCTTCTCTCGCACTTCCTGCTTGTGGAAATCTATTCTGGCTGTTTACTTTCTATACAACATATATAATTTTAATTGCAATGTCAATCGTTATCTTCTTTCGTCTTAATTCCTGTTTTTTGTTGTTATCTCGCCATAATAATTTGTACTTTTTCTCGAATACTTTCACACTCAGCGAAAGTCCAAGTTGATGGCACTAAAGAAAATAACCAGAACTTGTGCGATAGTAATAATATTATAGTGATGAGCTGTTGACCTTTCGTCTGTGGGATAAGGTTTGAGGGTTGGGGAAGAATTATTTATCATCCACAAAGTCGCCTAAACGATTTTGAACGCTGTCAAATATGAACAGTCAGAATTGCGGAGCACCATCCTTATTTATATAAGGAGGTCTTTAGTAAGCATTATTCGTGTAATTCGTCATTGATTTAATTTATAAAACTGAAGTTACTGGTAGCAACAATTCATATGAATAAGGTAATTTGGTCAAATAAATTACCTCACTAGTTTAGATTTATTTACATAGTTGACGTCAGTGATTAAATTTCTTTATAAAATTGCAGGAATTGATTAAATTCATTCATGTAGCAGAGCTACGAATCTAAATTGATTTACATAACGGCAGGCATTGGTTAATTTAATTTCCCTTACTGAGTTGATTGGTTAAGTGTGATGTAGGGTAATTAATATCAGCTTAGAATAATAAATCGGAGAACCGAGTTCGAATCCCAATCGAATTCACTTACGCCCAAATTCCTTTGAGAAAAGGCATTAATCAATCTCTTTCGTTAGTTAACCAACCTGAATAGCAGAACAGACTGGTTTATATAGCGTTGGTCTACCACAGAAAGTAATGGCAACCTATTACGGGAAAATTTTGCGTAATCAATAATGTCTCGAAAGAGATATGAGCAGCTAATCGTTTATCATGTATAACAATTAACTGAGTGACTATTAATACACATGATGCCACTAGTTTAAATTTATATATATATAACTAGGTTAATTGATTAAATATACAAAGAATACCATGTAAAAATATAATTGAATTATTATTTTAATTTGATTTATTTTTAAAATGCAGATGTATGTTAGCCTCACTCTTAATGGAATTTCCTATGTTTCTAGTTAATATTACTTTGAATATCACCCGTTAACATGAATTTTCTAAAGACGTCTATGTCTATGTGTTTCTTGTCAATTGTTATTTGCGTCAGTATGCATAGGTCACTTCGTCAACAAATCATTTAATTTGCTTCCTCAATTTCCTTTTTAACGTGAACAATATTATCATGCCACTAACTTGTATGGCATTCAATCGATAAAGCAGCATCATACATCTACATCGCTCTATCGATTTTTAAATTGTAATTCGTTTCTAGTTGAAATAGTTGAATATTATACCATTACTTTTTTCTCTGTTTTTTCATGTAAAAAAATTGAGAGAACTCCAAGTAATCACTGGATTATGGGTCCTATTATCGTATATCAAAATATTATCAATCATCCGGGGATTTTCCTGATAGTTTGTATGATTGACTTTCTTATTTATCCGATGACTCTATAAATGGTGCCGGTTTATGTAACATGGTGCTATTAGATGCATACTCGTGTCATCGGCGATTGTCGGTTCCTCACCAGTCTTTTCGGATTATAAGGGTGGCTAGACACGAAGTAGAATTAAAAACAAGACATTTAAAATGGCGTATGAACCTTAGGCAAGTATGGCTGTATCAGTTCAGCTGAGGTCCTGTGAAATTGAAAACAACTGGACCTGTGGCAAAAATGCATTCGGATCATTTATGTTCGACCGATGGTTATCAAGACGTTCGTTGTGGTACAATAGATGCCAGCATGGAATGAAAGATCGGAGAACCAAGTTCGAATTCTAGTTGAATTTATTGCATTCACTTACGCATAAATACCATTTGAGAAAGGTATTAATCCATCTCTTCTCCTTCCAGCTATGAGATGAATAGCAAGACAGATTACCTTCTTTAGCCTTTCTCGGACATCAGTCTACCGCAGAATGAAATGGCAACCTACTGCGGGAAAATCTTCTGCCTAGTCAGTCATGAATCAAAAGAAATATGATCGCTCTATCGTGTATTATTTATGGCCCTTAACCAACAACCTCACTGGCTATCAGTATCGTAAATTGGGTACACTCACGAGCTGCCCTGGCAAAGAGAACGCTTTGAATGAAAATAAATTTTACTTTATTAAAGATACCATGCTAGGTATGAAACTGACGAGTACCCAGAAAAAGACAGAGAGACAAAGCGATCCTCGTAGAACGACGGTTAGGGAAGACACCCGATACATTTTTCAAACTGTCTGGCTATCAGTATCGTAAATTGGGTACAGTCACGAGCTGCCCAGGCAAACAGAACGCACTGAATGAACATAAATTGTATATTTTTTAAGATGATCAAGACCAAATACCATGCTAGCTATGAAACTGACTAGTACCCGGAACAGACAAAGAGACGAAAAATGCCTCGGAGAACGACGGTCAGGGAAGGATACCCGATACATTTTTCAACTTATCCTTATCACAATTTCGCTCGCTAGTAGCACTCGGTTGAAAAATTGAATAAATTCGGGCGGTTTGCAACTAGAAATTGGCGCGTTTGTCACTCGTGGATATCAATATGACTAAAGGGTAATATTTAAGTCACAAGTGTTTAACTGGAAAAAAATCACATTGTCAACGAACCTCGTGTCTGTACTGAGCTGCAACGCAACCTAATGTAACTGGCCATCGAGTAAAATGGGGATGACGCTGTGTCTTCAGCTAGTGACGACGGCGAAGCATCAGTAGGCGGAGGGCTTCCAAGACTAAAATCACCGACAGGAAGGAGAGTCCCCCCCACCGATTAAATTAATGGCATAGTGTCTTTTACCAAAGTTAAATGCATGTTGATCTACTCCTGAAAGGATGCGTTTCTCGATTTCCACGCAAATACATGAACAGAACTGGTCAAATGGTAAGATCGCAGGGGCACTAAGAAAACATCGGGCCATGAAACAGAAGATGATACATATAGTCACTGTTCTGTATATATCCTACTCTTTAAAACACTGTACAAATTAAACAGTTTTCTCCTCACGGGCAGCTTGGATTATTTTATATATATTTTACTTCTTTACTTTATTATATATACAGCTAAAATTTATTTAACAAATTACATATATATTTATTCTGTCTCGTTAAAGGGATTTATTTTCATAAATGAGTAAATACTTGCATTGTAGGAAGCAGCTCTAAGGACTTAGATAATAACAGGTGTTGCCTCAATCGGTTTCAGAATAAAAAGTAAGAACGCAACGGAATTACGAAAAGAAAGACAAGTAAAAAAATAAGATATAGGAAAAATATTTACGAATTGCACAAATTATCGATGTGACAAATTGTAGATTTGCACACTGCATAACAGATGACAGAAAATTAAATCAGAGTGCTGAGTTCAATTTCTATGGTGCCCGTTACGTTCAATTCCCTTAAGAGATAAATGATTACATATATTTCATTATTAATATGAATGAAATAAAGCAAAAAAAGGTCATAAGTCTCCATGACTGAGGTTTTTGTGGAAGCTGCAATATATATTAAAATAAAAATACGTGGAATTTACCCATTTCCTAAAAAATTGTAATCGTTTAAGTTAGGATACGTAAAATAGCAGATATATATATTTCGAGAATCGGGATATGCGTGTGTTGAAAAGCAATATTCGAGCTTTTTTTTAACAGGAGGTCATGCATGACTGAGCGAAGTAAAGCACATCAGAGATGATGAAGGTTATTCTAAGAGTGGCAGTTTTGAACTTGACGGAGATCGTAAGTTTTTCTAACATGATTTCTCAAATGGTCCTGACAGAAAATATATATATATATATATATATATATATATATATATATATATATATATATATATACGAATCGGTCATTCAGTAATGCATTAGAACAATCTCACTACTGGCGTATGAATACATTGTATATCACACATTAAAAGTTTGCCTCATTCTACTGAGCGCCCATAGCTCAGAGGGAAAATCGTCGACGGACGCCATTTCGGTCGGGTTTCAATCCTGGGTAAAAAGCAAATGGATGTCTAACCGTACTGATAAGCTGTGATATAGCAAAACTGATCTGTCTGCGGATGACTATATATATATACTCGCATATCATGCGATTTTCAACCTAATTATTAAAGGGTCGTCATCAAACATAAGATATGACTGATCAGTAGGAACGCTAATTTTATATCTATTTTATTATGAATTAAATGTTCGATGTTTTACATACACACACACACACACACTCTCTCTCTTTATCTATCTATTTTTCTCTCACATACACACACAAAAACAAACACACAATCATGAGTCCAATTAGTTTCTTCGCGACTGACAGTTGAAAGGCTGGCACCAACAATATCCGCGATCTGTTTGCAAGGCTTGCCAGTGTGTTCATGCACCGTTACATTTATACTCTAACGATTCTTTGGAAGACAACTAATCCATAGTCTCGAAAATAGTGTCCTGGTGTGATAAAATCTGATGAAATCACGGATGACTAATGATTTTTAAAAACAATCAAATTTTCTCATGCACCACGAAAATAGAATCATATGTCTGAACACCAATGCAGGTGAACAAATCTAAGAAACAATAAAAATCGGTTACACCCTGGAAGTTCAGTGTATCTAATACTGACAGTATATCATAAAATCAATTAAATCAGCTGTTAAAATTTATTTATACAAGAAAATATATATATATACTTGTGAGTATGTGTGTGTGAACTATAGTGCATTAAGTGCTAGTGAAATTAGAGTTTGATTTACAATAAGAGAGTCATAATCTATATTATAAATAAGAGAGTCATAATCTATATTATAAATAAGAGAGTCATAATCTATATTATAAATAAGAGAGTCATAATCTATATTATAAATAAGAGAGTAATAATCTATATTTAAAATAAATATACATGCTTTTTCATCACCTGCAAATTTTCTGAGAAAAAGGAATATATTGTTGACATGACAGAAATAATTCATCTCTTAAAAGATTTGGTAAATTTAATAAATTTAAGTTTATATATATATATATATATATATGTGTGTGTGTGTGTGTGTATGTGTGTGTGTTTTGTGTGTTTGTGTGTGTTTGTGTGTGTATGTGTGTCTACACACACACACACACACACACACACACATATATATATATATATATATATATTGTGTGTAAATTTGCGCAACAATTTCTCTTGTATATAGGTTTCGTTAAAAATCACAGATAAGGTTTTAACATTAAATTTTTTATATAAATTTTCAAATTTTTGTATAATTATTCTCTTTGCGGAACTCAAATTATCTAAGAATCGTCCGAAGATTTTGAATTATCTAGCGCTTTCTGCTATACTTTTAGCCATTTTCAAGAATTCATTTTACTTCACTTATGAACAAACATGTGGAAATTTTATACATATAGAGTATTGTGTATATTAAGTTGCGAACACGGTAGGCACATTGTTAACGTGTTCATAATTGTAATTATTAAGTGTGGGATTTCTTTTTTTCATTAGTTATGCCTCCATTATTTGTAATCTTATTTTGCATGTGGATGATGATATCATGTATTATCATCAAGAATATCACGGATGGGTTCTGGAAGATCTCGCTCTGTGTTTAAATGAGATCGCATGGAACTGATGTGGAAAAGGTGCAATGCCAGTTTTCTCTTCAATTTTGTGGTGGTATAATGAATATTTATATAAAAAGAACTTAAAGATAATATATTGTCTGTCATTTTTAATGAAGAATCTCTTTCTCTCTCTCTCTCTCTCTCTCTCTCTCTCTCTTTATATATATATATATATATAGAGAGAGAGAGAGAGAGAGAGAGACATTAATGAAATTGAAAATAGATGCAGAAAAAATGATTTGATGATTAATGAGACATGGCGAAAATTGCTTTATCTAGGGAGAGAATAATATAAAACTGGGTTAAATTAAAGTTCTTTTTTGCGAGATTGGAACAAAAAATATCGAGGCAATGCACTAAATTGAAACGCGCTTGTAAATATATTTTATATAAAATTCAGTTAAAATTAGGTTACCGAAAACTCGAAGCGATAAGGGAGAATTAGAATGCGTGAGCTTCAAGTAAGATGGCAGAAAAGTAAGATAATGGTTAATTAATTTTGGAAAAGTCTGTGTTACTTTCACGCACACTACAATGCTTTTTTGAAAGACGAAATTGTTCAGATATATATTGACTCATTTCAAAAGTTGTGTAGAGAGTGGGTTTAATTGCATCAAACATGATGAAATTTAAGGCGAAATGCTGGAAAGAAGAAAGGTTCAGGAACAAAATAATGAGATAAACACACACACACACACACACACACACACACATATATATATATATATATATATATATATATGTGTGTACAGAAACTGTATATATATATGGGGAAATGGATAAATTGTCGTCTAAATTATGCAAAACCGAGAAACAAGCTTGATATCACGTTTTAACACATATATTTGTCAATATTTCACTGACAATATTTCAAAATAAGACGGGTAAATTTATTCCAAAAATTGCCATTGGCTTCAACCACTGCCTCTAGACATGTTCGTAATCTCCTGCAACTCTTCTGCGGGTCACCTTGATTGAGATGACCATGCACTCATAATCCTTTCCTTTTGTTCATCTTTGGTGTTACATATAGTTTTGTCAATCTATCTCTGAACTGCACCCCACACATATTAATCAAAGGGGTTGCAGTTTGGGGTTTTAAGTGGCATGATGTGGTTGCAAAAGTCGTTTGACAACCATTTCTGCGTTCTCTAGCTTGTGTGGAATGGTGCAGAGTCCTGTTGCTTCGCATAGGTTTTCCAGCACCCAATCTCTTGACTCAGGACAGCACTACTTACTCAGGGTAATTGATGCTTAATCTTCAGCCTTGTGTGAAGATAGTTGCAGGTATAACCTTGTCTTACGTGTGATCTTTCCGAAGAACTTTGTAATCACCGTAGGATATTTCCAACGTATTAACACTTTCATTTTTGGAAACTACTGCACCAGAAAATATTTATTTTATGACCGTAATGGTATCACATACATCAGATCTAACAATGTCAGTGTGGGTAACCCATCAGAACTTACGTTCTCTAATTTTTAGACGTACTAAATTGAAAAAATCTGTTCAAAGACCGGAAAATTTAGAAGGGGTATTGATTACATTTTACTCTAATGAAAACTGAGGACGAAATTATAAATCAGGAACACATTTATAAAATAAAACAAAGCTAAAATGTATCTATGAACTTATGAAAAATAACATAATCCCATACCTTCAGTTCAATATAGAGCTGAAAGACAAACAATTTATCCCTTATCTGTATTCAAAAAATACCAGTAAGAACACTTGTCTTCTAAATTATAATAGCCAATACCGGGAAAGATATAAAATAGCAGTAATAATGAACTTCTTAAATAAAGCACATCAAAATTTCTCTAATAGCCAATACCGGGAAAGATATAAAATAGCAGTAATAATGAACTTCTTAAATAAAGCACATCAAAACTTCTCTAATAGCCAATACCCGGAAAGATATAAAATAGCAGTAATAATGAACTTCTTAAATAAAGCACATCAAAACTTCTCTAATAGCCAATACCCGGAAAGATATAAAATAGCAGTAATAATGAACTTCTTAAATAAAGCACATCAAAATTTCTCTAATAGCCAATGCCCGAAAGATATAAAATAGCAGTAATAATGAACTTCTTAAATAAAGCACATCAAAATTTCTCTAATAGCCAATACCCGGAAAGATATAAAATAGCAGTAATAATGAACTTCTTAAATAAAGCACATCAAAATTTCTCTAATAGCCAATGCCCGAAAGATATAAAATAGCAGTAATAATGAACTTCTTAAATAAAGCACATCAAAATTTCTCTAATAGCCAATGCCCGAAAGATATAAAATAGCAGTAATAATGAACTTCTTAAATAAAGCACATCAAAATTTCTCTAATAGCCAATACCCGGAAAGATATAAAATAGCAGTAATAATGAACTTCTTAAATAAAGCACATCAAAATTTCTCTAATAGCCAATGCCCGAAAGATATAAAATAGCAGTAATAATGAACTTCTTAAATAAAGCACATCAAAATTTCTCTAATAGCCAATACCCGGAAAGATATAAAATAGCAGTAATGATGAACTTCTTAAATAAAGCACATCAAAATTTCTCTAATAGCCAATACCGGGAAAGACATAAAATAGCAGTAATAATGAACTTCTTAAATAAAGCACATCAAAATTTCTCTAATAGCCAATGCCCGAAAGATATAAAATAGCAGTAATAATGAACTTCTTAAATAAAGCACATCAAAATTTCTCTAATAGCCAATACCCGGAAAGATATAAAATAGCGGTAATAATGAACTTCTTAAATAAAGCACATCAAAATTTCTCTAATAGCCAATGCCGGGAAAGATATAAAATAGCAGTAATAATGAACTTCTTAAATAAAGCACATCAAAATTTCTCTAATAGCCAATGCCCGAAAGATATAAAATAGCAGTAATAATGAACTTCTTAAATAAAGCACATCAAAATTTCTCTAATAGCCAATACCCGGAAAGATATAAAATAGCAGTAATAATGAACTTCTTAAATAAAGCACATCAAAATTTCTCTAATAGCCAATGCCCGAAAGATATAAAATAGCAGTAATAATGAACTTCTTAAATAAAGCACATCAAAATTTCTCTAATAGCCAATACCCGGAAAGATATAAAATAGCAGTAATAATGAACTTCTTAAATAAAGCACATCAAAATTTCTCTAATAGCCAATACCGGGAAAGATATAAAATAGCAGTAATAATGAACTTCTTAAATAAAGCACATCAAAACTTCTCTAATAGCCAATACCCGGAAAGATATAAAATAGCAGTAATAATGAACTTCTTAAATAAAGCACATCAAAATTTCTCTAATAGCCAATGCCCGAAAGATATAAAATAGCAGTAATAATGAACTTCTTAAATAAAGCACATCAAAATTTCTCTAATAGCCAATACCCGGAAAGATATAAAATAGCGGTAATAATGAACTTCTTAAATAAAGCACATCAAAATTTCTCTAATAGCCAATGCCGGGAAAGATATAAAATAGCAGTAATAATGAACTTCTTAAATAAAGCACATCAAAATTTCTCTAATAGCCAATGCCCGAAAGATATAAAATAGCAGTAATAATGAACTTCTTAAATAAAGCACATCAATATTTCTCTAATAGCCAATGCCCGAAAGATATAAAATAGCAGTAATAATAAACTTCTTAAATAAAGCACATCAAAATTTCTCTAATAGCCAATACCCGGAAAGATATAAAATAGCAGTAATAATGAACTTCTTAAATAAAGCACATCAAAATTTCTCTAATAGCCAATGCCCGAAAGATATAAAATAGCAGTAATAATGAACTTCTTAAATAAAGCACATCAAAATTTCTCTAATAGCCAATACCGGGAAAGATATAAAATAGCAGTAATAATGAACTTCTTAAATAAAGCACATCAAAACTTCTCTAATAGCCAATACCCGGAAAGATATAAAATAGCAGTAATAATGAACTTCTTAAATAAAGCACATCAAAATTTCTCTAATATCCAATACCCGGAAAGATATAAAATAGCAGTAATAATGAACTTCTTAAATAAAGCACATCAAAATTCCTCCTTCCAACAATATATTTGAACAAACTAAAATGCATAAAACAAACATAAGTCAACAGTAAGTTTCCCGATTATATCACGGATAAACAAATATAATTATTCTTATACAAAAGGCACGACACCAGTATTAAAGATAGCACACAAAAACATTAACAAATTTTACTGCAACCAGATGCACAGTGATTATAAGCAGCATGAACTCGATATTCAAAAAAATATTAAACAAAATATTTTTGCGAATATTCCTGAAATCAGGAGCAATATATAATATATTATATGAAGTGGAAGATCACAAACTTTGTTGTTTCAAATCAAAATAGCACCATCAACTGTAAACTGACGATGACTAATATGTATGAATTTCTATGCTCAGTAAAATTCTCTGTTGGATACCATTATCTCTTTAAGTAAAAGCTTTACATGCCACATCAAACTAAGGTGCTACAAAAAACATATTTATCAACCCATGGTTTTCAAAAAATCCATAAGGAAAGTTCTGGTCGAAATTGCTAAATACTATTTATTTACCAATATCTAAAGCAACTCTTTATTATAGAGAAAGTACTTATCAAACAATTCTATCCTATTATCAATTTCTATACCTTAACATCCTAATCAGAATCTAAAGAATATTAATAAAAAACTGTTAGTCACTCACTTTACTTTTCCCCATACTTTGAATTTGGGCTCAGTGTCACCTCCTCCTACTATGACTGTACTTTCAAACTCCTAATGAAAATTTATGAAGGGTTTCATACTTACAAACCTTGATGGAATCCTCGGTTCTGTATATGTAAACAGATGCAACATAATGATTTCAACATTGCCTTATAAAATCCTACAAAAGAAGAAACACGTTGGCTAAGTACAGTTTTTTTTCTCTTTTGTCAAATATTTTATTCGTTTGTTTTTTCTACAAATTTCTTCTACGATCTTTTTTTTCTATCGAAGTGGTTAACGAAAACGAGGGAACATTAATGATTAGCTGGCAGATATTTTGATTTAGTGTGTGAAGATAGGTAACTTGGTTTCTGTTTCTGGTAATCGTGTTTTAGTAGATTTAATAATTTCTCCATAGGGCCGCACGTGTATAGAGATTTTTTGTCTAAATTGGCCATATATTTGTTTTGGATGAATGTTTTATGTGAGAGAGACTAATGTTGTTGAGGAGTGGGATTAGGATTTCTCTTAGTGTACCACTTGGATTATGTAAGGCACTGCATATGCCTGACATGTGTCTTCTACAGATACCCTCCATCTAAAGATATTTCATATAGATGTGTATGTGCTCGTTTTTTATTTTTGTTTTTATGCGTGTGTGCAAATTTGCATAAATGTTTAGAATGTTGTTATTTGTAAAACTCTTATAACGTTTAGTTAATCGTTCGCAAACTAGTGAAATGTAACAGTACAATTATACAGTTTATTGTACCGTAAATTCATTCATCTATAAGAAAACTAAGCGAATTTTTCTTTTAATTAACAATGACGCTAGAATCGATACCGATTGTCAAAATCTATATATATAAATGGCAATCTGTGAGTCAGCGTGTAACTTTAACCTACGCACGCCTACAATTTTAAGCTACGCCATTCAAACTTTCTAGTGACACATATCTACAGGGAAGCCAGGTTGACACACACTTTTTGAGTTTAAGTTCCCCTTTGGCACTTTTTGGCCAATGGAACAGATTGTTTACACTTGCTCCGTAAAACATCTAAGATCTAAGATGGTTGCTGATTTAAGTCACAGAAATCAAATCACCCGTGTCAAACGCGACTAGAATATTTTTTATTAAAAAAAAGAGCCTTTATATTTTTTCTCTAAAATTAAGTATCTGCATTTTTAAATGTTCTTCGAAAATTTCTGAACTGAGAGCGTAATAGTTTTTATATTTCTACATTTTTAAATATACTTCAAAAATTTCTGGACTGAGAGCGTAATAGTTTTTATATATCTAATTTCAGTGAAACAAAATAAATACTTTTTTATTTTTATGTTAAATTCATTTAGTCAACAAAAAATGTAAATACTTTGAAACTAAAACAAACGCAATGTTGTTTACAATGTCACACAAAACATCAAATCACGTTTACGCAAAACAAAAGAAAATAGATTTTTTAATAGAATTTTTGAAAAATTTATAAGCAACAGTTTTTTATATAATTATTTTTTTCTATAACCCAGTCCTACAAATAAAATGCTCTGAGTTGCACGGGCAACACCGGGCTATGATGCTAGTGGTATTTTAAAAAAAGAAATAAGAAGAAATTACATAAATAAAAAGGGTTGGACACAAGACGAATTTAATATGTGAAATCTGGCGAGTTTCTGAAATGTTTGTGCGTTAATGTTTCAGATAAATTGTCTGATAAGTTGTGGAAAAAATGTAGTTATGCAGTTTATGATAACCATAACAAAAGACTCGACTGGTTTTGGCGCATTCATGATATATTCGGAGATGAAAAAAGAGTAAATGTTCTCTTGCGTTGCAGTTTATGCATGAATATATTCTACATTAATAACAATACTTTCCACTCACATACACAAAAGTATATACATTATTCCAGGTCTATGCAGATATATTATTTAGTCACTATTATCGTCTTAACTGAAATTTACAGCTATTTTACGTTGAAATATCAGTTCCTGTATAACCACCGAAATTAAGCAACGTTGACCTGTTCAGTCATTAGATGGGTGACCGCTTGGGAATGTTAGGTGCTGTAAGCTTGTATGTGCGTGAGCTTTTTCAGAATTGTTAATGAGAGAGCTGAGATAGATTCGCTGCCTTCACGTACGCGCAAATACGCTTGGGAAAGTTATTAATCAACGTCTTCTCCCCATCTGTGGGTTAACTATTAAATTGCATTATTACGACTCTTATTATTTAAAAAGCAAAACTGTGTGCCATATAGTTAGATTACATCATTAAATATCATATAGACGTTGGTATGCCACTAATAAAAAAATAACGGGCCTACAGTTCTATAACTTGTTTATATGCACATCTATTCAAACAAGCAGGTACGTTTGTCTAAACTGTCTAATCTTTCAAAAAATTGCTAATGGTCAAAAAACAGTCTTCTTTTGAATTATATATATATATATATATATATATATATATATATATATATATATATATATAGTCATCCGCACACAGATCTGCTTTGCTGGATCACAGCTCATCAGTACGGTTAAACTCCGATTGCTTTTAACCCAGGATTGAAACCCGACCGAATTGGCGTCAGTCGGCGATTCTACCTCTGAGGTATTGGAGCTCGGTAGAAGGAGGCAGACTTTTAGCGTATGATGTATAATACGCCAGGGGCACTAATTCATTACTGAAAGAGCGATGCATAGATGCTAGTGTAGTTTCTTTCTTTCAAATCTACCGTTCTTTCAGCGTGCTCACTCAGGTGTGAGTGTATATATATATATATATATATATATATATATATATATATAAGTGTTTGTCTCTTCATAGAGTAGATTCATGCAGACTTAGAAGTTTCGGAAGGACACCGTTATAATTTTCTCTGACGTCAGGCCGTTTTGAAAACTTCCCTGAGGTGTTAGATTATCATAACGGTGTCGTCACGAAATTTCAAAGTCAGAATGCATCTTCAGTCATAAAGAGACAAATTCTTTTTGCTTGTCAACATTACGATATCGAGCACCTTATAGTAAAATACCTGGTTGCCAAAATACATTTTATCAGTAAAAGCTATTGAAAAAATAACTACCTTGGCGCTAAAAATTATCACAATTAAATTCAATAAAAATATACTTGTGTGTGTGTGTGGTTGTGTGTGCTTGTTTGTGTGTGTGTATGTGTGTGTGAAGAGCTCGTCCAAACTACTACCATGAATGTATTATAGAAATAGCATACGGATGCAGCTTTATGATAGGAAAATGACAGAAACCGTAATCCAGAACCGGACAAATAATATTGATCATTATTCCTTGGATTTTATCAATGATCTCTAGGTATAAAGCAAATAATTAAAGAACATGAATTAAGAAGACAAAAGATAACGGTTGAGAATGCATTTTTGCTTTGCTGATCAATGTTTACGAGAAGCAAGAAACCGGAAGAATATTCATCCAGCGAGAAAGCAAGTGAAGAAAATGTTACCATAGAACTTACTGTTACATGTAGACATTTCAGTAGTAAATTCATAATACTTTGCTTCAAATCAAGTACTGCAGTAAAATTCCTAAAGTCTAAGAATCAGGGAAGAAAGGTTCTCAGAACAATTAATATGAAATTTTTATAAAAATGTTTAACTGAAGATACGTTACAACTGTGGCCAAGAGTCTGATGCCAAGTTGCCAAGCCAGATGCATATTTGTATTTTATCAAGAATATCTAAATATCCAGCATAATCAAAAGACCAGACTGGGCAACAATATTCAAATAATGATTCATAAATTTGTTGATATATTCGGACCAGATAAATTAAGGTATCTTTCCTTTTCATATATCTATATTATTTGTAAATACATATCTTGTGGTCGTTTGCTAAAACAGAAGAATTGATTCATTCTAGATTATCAATTCGAAATATTTCCTTAAAGAAACAGTGCTAAACAGTTATTACCCGTTTCATTGTTCATAATTCATTTATATATATCTGCTTAGATCTTAGCATTCTCGGTGTCTTTAGGTAATGTCAATAATTACAAAATATAGATAAAACATATTCCTAATTCTCAGAGAGAATTGAAATCTCAATATCTCAGTATTGAGTGTTGTGGTGGTGTCGTGTTCACTAAAATATCTAATACATTAGCTACGTAAACATTAACCCTCTAGGGCCATTCGTATTATATTTGATACAGTATGAAAACAAGCCTTGAAAGAAATATTTTCCTGAAAATTTTTTTAAGAGAAATATTTTATAAATTTCAAATGAAAGCAGTACTGACTGCTCAGTCGATGAATACCAAATGTTTCCTTATAGGGAAATACCAAATGTTTCTTTATAGGGAAATACTGTATCAAATATGATACGAATGGCCCTAGAGGGTTAAGTAGTAATTAGTGGGGGATCTGTTTATTACTTCATAACAATATAGAACTGATCCCCCACTTTATGACAAGTAGAAGCCTTAATCATATTATATTATTAACCCTCTAGGGCCATTCGTATCATATTTGATACAGTATGAAAACAAGCCTTGAAAGAAATATTTTCCTGAAAAATTTTTTAAGAGAAATATTTTATAAATTCAAAATGAAAGCAGTACTGACTGCTCAGTCAATGAATACCAAATGTTTCCTTATAGGGAAATACCAAATGTTTCCTTATAGGGAAATACTGTATCAAATATGATACGAATGGCCCTAGAGGGTTGAATCTCGACTACCAAATATTGATATACCAGTAAAACGCAATAAAAAGCTTATATTTTAAAACACAACAATTAGACCATACGATACATCACCATGGGATACAAATCAGAAAGAGTGTTTTATTCATTCCATAATTCAGGTAGATACCGCCAAAATATCGCACGGACGTAGTAGTAGAGATCACACGTGTTATTTTGCGTACAATTAAGAATAAATAAGATATAATTCTGGAGTTGATTTGTTAGAAAAATACTATATAAATATTAAGATATTTGGCCCCAAAAAAGGGATTGATCAATGTTATCAAGTCCCATGTCACTCTAGTTTCTGATATTTAAGACACTATTTACGTCCACACAATAAAAAGCACCGATCAACACTCATCTCAGCACTAACTACATTAAAGAAACTGACTCATACTACGGCGCCGCCGTCCACTGTAAGAACTAAATTCTACATATCTTATATATACACGTAAATACACATGTAACTACGTTTCCCCGTTCTAACATGCATACAAGTTACAGTTGACATTCTATAAAAGATCATTACTAACAATAATGGCATTACTCATTCAATACATTCAACAAATTTCATATATTTTTACTGTTTTATAAAATTAATTTCATTTTTTTTCATACGAGGTTGTTTTTCATTTCTACTGAATTTTATTATTTCTTTAAATGTTGTGGCTTTATTCTAAATGGCCCAATTATGAGTAGTCCCGCAACGATTATTTATGCTATGTCGAATCACGACAATACGACATATTTTTCAAACAAGTCTTAAACAACAATAGATGCAAATAAGTTGTTTTATTTGAGAACTAAGAAAAGTAAATTCTCCAACGTTTTTTTCATTCAAGAGCTTTGGACTATGACTCTAATCGTTATATAAAGCGTTAATTTTTGTTTGTGAAAAAAATGTCAGATAATTAAACTTTATTTAGATTATACGGCACAGCAGCTAACATGGATATTAAGAAAATAATCCTCACTTTCTATCAGAGAAACCCAAATTTAAGTCACATATAATTGATTCTATCGAATTGAAAAAGCCGGGATTTGCCTAACACATTTAGATAAAAAGATTAACTTGCAGTTATTAATAAATTGTTTAGTGACAATCTAAAGTAAACAAATACAGATAGATTGTTTGAGAGAGTTTACCATTTTTGAATTTACACATAAAAACACACGTTATTTTTTAAACATTGTTTTTTAGTCATGAAAATGAAAATTAGACAAATGGAATCAGTTATTCAATAAATTTTTTTTAATTAATTCTTGCTTCTAATATATATTGTGATGCCCAAAAAGCCGTAGAAATATAATACGGATTCGGATATAAGGTTGAATAATATATTCTCAGAAAACGTAGTACAAGTTAAACTTGGACTGAAGAGTAATTTCTCTCGCAGCGTCCTGACTCACTCATTCACTCTCTCTGTGGCTACTACTCAGTGACTGTATTTACTAGCCTTCCCACGTAGGCTGGATGTGACACATGGTCATTTTATAGTGGGTATTCCCGGCCATATAGCCGGGCCAAAAAATATCTGTCTATTTTTCCCCAGTCGTGGTTCTACACTTCGGCGGAAGCACGACTGGGTTATTGCTCTCTGCTCGGAAGCAGAGAGCGCCCTCTACCCGAAGGCAGAGTGCTGACAGTGTCTATAGTAGCAGAGGCAAGTCTACTACTCAGTGACTATATTCACTAGCCTTCCCACGCAAGGCTGGATGTGACACATGGTCATTTTATTGTGGGTATTCCCGGCCATATAGCCGGGCCAAAAATATGTCTGTCTATTTTTACCGAGTCGTGGTTCTACCCTCCGGCGGAACCACGACTGGGTTTGTGCTCTCTTCTCGGAAGCAGAGAGCGCCCTCTACCGAAGGCAGAGTGCTGACAGTGTCAACAGTAGCAGAGGCAAGTCTACTACTCAGTGACTATATTCACTAGCCTTCCCACGCAAGGCCGGATGTGACACATGGTCATTTTATTGTGGGTATTCCCGGCCATATAGCCGGGCCAAAAATATGTCTGTCTATTTTTACCGAGTCGTGGTTCTACCCTCCGGCGGAACCACGACTGGGTTTGTGCTCTCTGCTCGGAAGCAGAGAGCGCCCTCTACCGAAGGCAGAGTGCTGACAGTGTCAACAGTAGCAGAGGCAAGTCTACTACTCAGTGACTCCCTACTCAGTGTTGGTAGCCATATTATAAAGGTGTGGAAGTGTTCATTTGTAGGTAGGTCCCCACAATACCCATTTCGAAGCCGTTTACTCCGTAAAAGGGTTTATTCTTTTCCTGAAATTTAATACCTTTTTTTGGTGGATTGATATTTAAAGGCTCGGTAAATTTTGTCTTTCTTCCCAACCTTCGTTGTTCGGGCGAATGTTGCGTGGCTCGACGTCAAATGTGTCGTAAATGATCCTGATGAGTTTTTCCACTTCATCCTGTGTCCTGTTGGATTCTATTTCATGCCGTTTTTTATTTTGATGAATGTGTCTTTTGTGGGTATGTCTTGGTTACTGTATTATATATACCATCTCGCTGATCCTTCTAGTGATCATGCCCTCTTCCCAGTACGGCATATTCTTTCGAAAACTCTTAAAGAAGATTTTCTGTCCTGAAGAGATATTTGGCATTTATTTATTTTTTTTTTTTGTACTTTTTCGGTTTTCCGTATTTTTGACTGTTTGGGAATGAAGTTGTCAAACACGGATTTCACCTTTCTGGCAAATAAAGTTTCTGCCAGTGAGCCAGTTGATGGTATATTCGGGGTCGGTGTTATGCAATAAACTTGTAAAAACTGCGGTAATGCTATGTTGGTAGGAGTTCCTTAAGCTTTTTTAAATGCTCTTTTAAACGAGTTCACGAATCTCTCAGCTTGACCATTTGATCTGTTGAAGTGAGTCAGAAATAGTTCTGATGTTAATATAGTTTTTATCTTTTCAAAAGCTGACTGATACTCAGTTGTCCAGTTCCATTTTTTTTTAATTCATTCAGTGGAGCGCGTAGCTCGTGCATGGTTTTTATGAAGACTTGGTAATAATTGGCAAGTCTAAGAAAACTTTGGAGCACGTTGACATTTTTTGGATAAGAAATATTTTTGATAGCTTCCGCCCGCTATGGTTCAGGCTGTCTTCCATTCTTGTCGATGATAAGCCCGAGGTAGCTTTTCTGATTCAGATAAAAATCACATTTTAATTCTTTCATCTTGAACTCGATATCCTGAATTATTTCAAAAACCTTGTGAATCTGCTTGCGATGTCCCTGGGTAGAATTGCTTGCTATTACAATATCAGCCACGTAGCCACAGGCGAAGTCAAGACCGCCCGACATGGTATCCATGATTTGCTGAAATATTGCAGGTGCAAACTTGACACCGAATGCCAATCTAACAAACTTGTATAAACCTCTGTGGGTGTTGATATACAGAAGTTTTGCGCACTCATCCTCAACAGAGATTTGTAGGTATTCATAGCTTGATCCATTTTGGAGAATATTTCTCGATCATTCAGTTTATTAAATATTTCCTGCTGTGTGGGGAGGAGGTAATGGTAATCTTTTAGTGCCGCGTTGAGGCTCGTTGAGAAATCCGCTTGATTGGACTTATATTTAACATATACAGCGGCGGCAGCCCATTCGCTAAAACTCACTTTGGACAGGATTTGGACGGTATTTTCTAGTCGGTTTAATTCTTCGTTTATTTTATTCTACTAACGCAAAAACCAGTTGAACGTTTTCTTTTAGCTCGAATTTGGCTTTTGTATTAGTACATTTTCCTAGACCCGCCGAGAAAACTTCGGAAAAGTTTTCTTTTGATTCGACTTTCAGGTTTGGGCATCCGTTGTCACATTTTCCACCTCTTGGCAAAAGTTTTTGATTGGTTGGTGCCACAACTTATACAGCTCCATCCAAACAGATCCAAATAAATTCTCTTAGTTTCTTTGTGATGCTATTTAATGTTACCGGTAGCGTTAGCTCACCTTCAAATTTAATTTTGTCTCCTTTTACAGCACGAGTTGTTTTGTATGACTTTTTCATCGTTGTTTTTTTTTATTTACTCCAAGTGTGAAGATTTAAAATTGAGAGATCCGAGCCAAAATCTAGTTGCATCTTAACTGTTTTGTTTAGCATGTTTACCATGTTTACCATGGAGTACTCAAACACATCCGTCCCTTTCTTAGACGTCATTCTAAAATTAAACAAACATACACTTTCCACCAGTCTATACAACAAACCCACAAACCAACATAAATTCCTACACTTTAACAGTTGTCATCCCCTTAAATTAAAAAAAATCTATCGTATACAGCTCATTTCTAAAAATCAAACACATATGCTCAGACCATCCAGATTTTCTAAACAACATTAACAATCTAACAAAACAATTTCTAAAATGTAAATACCCAATAAAAATAATAAAAGAAGCACTAAATAAAACCATCCACATAAATCGTAACACACTTCTCACATACAAGAAAAGAAAAAAACAACAAACGAATTCCCATGGTTTTTAACCACAATCAACATTCGCACACACTTATCAAAAAGTTAAAAAATGATTACAAGAACCACCAATCAAACAAAAACATCAAAGACATTTTCGATAAACCAACCATAAATGCAAGGAAACAAACACCCAACCTATCAACTATCCTCAATTCTAACAAATATCTAAAAAACACAAACCTATCAGGGAATTTAAAATGTCGGAAACCCAGTTGTCTAATTTGTAAACATTTGGTAAACGACACAATATTTTCTGTAGCCAACACCAAAATCAAATTGCAGCCATCACCCTCACTTGTGACAGCGAAAACATTATATACTTCCTCTTTTGTTCAATATGTCCCAATAGTGGATATATTGGCGAATCCGGTAATAGCTTTAGATTTCGCTTCAATAATCACAAACTTGATATACGCCAAAATAATCAATATTCCCTAGTAGGAGCACATTTCAATCAACCGGGTCACACCTTAAACAATTGCAAATGTTTACTAATAGACTCCAATTTTAGTTCTACATACGCACGCAGAAAGAAAGAAAAATACTGGATTTTAAAATTAAATACACACAAACTAGGGTTAAATAGGGACTTAGGTGCTTTGAATATTTACAAATACTTCAATAACTAAGCGTTTTAGATACATTTAAAAATATTTTTTAAAACTTTTTTTAGATACAATTAAAAGAATTCCTTTATCTAAAACAAATTTACAAGCATTATTAAAGATAAGTTTCCATTTACAAACATAATTTTTTAAAAAAATCTGTCGCTTTCAACGTCACTTGATGTAAAAACAAAAACTCACTCCACAAACGCGTCACGTGATGTAAACAAACGCGTCACATAATTTAAGCAACTCTTCATTGACGCTCTCGCGAAATCTCGAGAAATACGTTACTAATTCAAATATATATATACATAAAACCGCACCGCAAACTTAAGAGCTGCGTTTATTATTTTTGGTAACTATTGCCGTTGCCAAGCGGAGTTTTATGTCAACACAAAATAAAAACGTCGGTGATGGTGGATTTTATAATATTTCAGTTTAAACTACCTCTCTGAACATGACTCATGTGAGCCGAAAGCTTAGAAGAAAACCAATAAATAATTATCCAAATGTTGGAGAATTTTGTCTTTATTTTCACCTGAAATTAAAGCAAAAATACGACGTTTAGAACGGCTCATGATTAAACATAATAGAGATTCATTGTCTCTTATATTTAATAGAATATGTTTAGAATATATATATATATATATATATATATATATATATATATATAAATACATAGCGCTCTTTTTCATTTAAATTAGTGAAAATGTGCCATTGACGAGAAAGTTTCTTATGACAAAATGCACGTCAAACCTATGTTACTAATTCATATATATATATATATATATATATATATATATATATATCATTTTACCCCGCGCAAGGCAGAAATGCCACTGATGAGCTGGGGGCTATATAACTTTAAAAGATTAATTAGAAAAGAGTGAGGAGTACAAATTAGTTAGAAAGGAGCAATAGAAAGCTGAGAATGCAGGTGCCATGACAGATGGTGGAGAGAAAGGGAAGTATATAGGGGTGGAGAGAGCTAGAGTCCAGTGGTTAACAGATGAGTATTGACATTTGACATTGCATTTAAATTTCTGGAGGTTGTAGCCGTCAGGAAAGCAAGAGTATGGGAGAGAGTTCCACAGCCGGGAAGTGCGAGAGAAGAAGCTGCAGGAATTGTCGTCTGCATTTGGCTAATCTGACTGTGAATGGGTGGGACCCAGTTGCCAGTTTGGTTGCACGAGTACACACCTGTTTAGGAGGCACCAGTGACATGTTCGTCCGAGCAGAAGCCATGAAAGTATTTATAGACAAAGGGAGGCCACAGATCAGTACCTATCACATTACAAACTCTCCTTTGGAGCCTGTCAAGAACACTGAGGAGAACGGCAGGGGCGCCTGACCATAAATGGTAGCAGTACTCCATGCACGGACGGATGGTTGACTTGTATATATGCAGGATGGATTCAAGCGGAAAAAACACCCTCTATCGGCATAGTGACCCAGCCTTTTTAGCAGCAGATTTAGCTATGTAATCAATATAGTGGTTCCATTTGAGGTCTGAGGAGAGGGTAAGGCCGAGGAGGCGTAGTGTGTTGCTCTCAGGGAGAATCGCTTGGTCCATGGTTATGGAAGGCAGGAGAGGTTGCCTGTGGTGTTTGACAGACAACAGCTTGGTCTTAGACGCATTGAAGTTGACAAGCCACTTCTTGCCCCAATTCACCACAGAGTATAGATCCCGTTCAATGTCAGCAGAGAGATTATGTCTGACCGCCACGACAGGTTTCTTACTGGTGCGGGAGTATAAGGAAGAGCTTCGGGCCCAGGTAGAGTCCTGTGGGACCCCAGCATTCATGCTGTAGGATGAAGAGGCATGCCCATTCAAAACGACCGTCATTTTGCGGTTATTTAAAAGGATTGGATTAGGTCATGCAGACAACCGGTAATACCGTAACCCCGTAGTTTGCATAGGAGGCCACAGTGGCAAACCCTGTCAAAAGCCTTGGGGATGTCCAGAGCAACCGCGCGAATCCCGTCAGACTCATCAAGCGCCTGGAGCATGTACTCCGTTACGGTTGTTAGCAAATCGGCCGTGGACCTGACAAAGCAGAAGCCGTATTGCTTGTCAGAGAAGAGTTTGTGGGTATTAAGATGTTGGACTATTTCAGCATTGATTATGGCCTCGAATACTTTCCCGAATATCGGTAGAAGACTGATAGGACGATAGTTGGATGGGTCCGAGGGTTCACCACAATTCTTAAATACAGGAACGACTGAGGAGAACTTCCAGCATACAGGAAAGCAGGAAGCAGAAAGACAGTAGTTAAACAGTTTAGAGAGGACAGGAGAAAGTTCAGGAGCACACCTCTTAAGGACTATCACCGGGATTCCATCGTCTCCACACAACTTATTGGGGATCGAATTCTGAGATTACTCGTGATACTACTGTCGGGGTAATATATACGTCGTGCAGTTTGGCCTCAGTTCTAATAGGGAAGTCGGGTGGGTGTAGTCCAGATGAGTCAAATGTAGAGTTGGATGAGAATCTGCGGGCGAAGCATTCAGCTTTGTCCGCAGATGACGTGAGAACCCCAAATTCATGGATTAAAGGAGGTATGGAGGATTTGCTATTGTTCAGGACTCGTTTGCAAATCCTCCAATAGTCCTTAGAGCCGAACTATTCGCATTCTCCCTGCAAACGACCGTTTGGCGTCATTTAGGGTTCTCTTGCACTCATTGCGAGCAGACGTGAACAGGCGCCTATTGTAATCAAATGACTGTTTCCGGAATAGACGGAAGTAATGGTTCCTGTGGGCAATGGCGGCTGAGCATGCAGGAGAGAACCACGGAGAGGAATGAGGTTTTAGGCAATACTTCCTGGTGGGTATGAAGGCATCAATGCCAGCTTTCACCCATGAGGCGACCTCAGAGGCACAGTCATCAGCTGATAGTTCGAACACTTTTCCCCAAGGGACGTCGCAGAGGAAATCGCGAAATGCATCCCAGTCAAATTTTTGGTATAGGTAGGAGGCCCTATATATATATATATATATATATATATATATATACGAGAGAGAGAGATAGATAGAGAAAAAGCTGTGTACATGTATGCATAAAATATATCATAGTTTGACATTATTAATAATTTACTATATCTGTATTGTTACTATCTGAATTTATTTCATCTTGGTATGTACGCAAGTAACCCTTGCATTGGCGAATTCACCAAATATTTCTAAGCAGTGAAAATTATGAATCTACTGTTTTTCGGTATATATTTGTAACCTTGCCCCACATTCTCACTTTTATTGAGAGAAATATGAGTGTATTAAATAGGAGTAATGATTATTATAAGAAATTTCAAAATTATTTTGACGAAAAAAAATGATGATTTTGTGTGGAAAATCGAGCAAAACGGACCATATTGTATCCCGATGCACCGAAAATAAAAGCTGGCATAAAATTTGGAACAATATATTGATCGTAAAATGTGGAAATTTTATGGGCATAAATCATCAAAAAAATAGAACTTATATGAACATCCTTTAGACACGATTTGAATTAAATTTTATCGGATTTAAAATGCACAGGGTTAAAGCAATCAATCCATGTAAAATCGTTCACAAAGTGGGATCAAAGATCAGAAAATTAAAATGAGCCTTTTTACTGACATGACAGTTCCTTCTGACTTAAATATAGCCGTGAACATCTTTCACAAAAGCATAAAATTGAGGATCTTAAAATGGTTGAATTATTATCTTAGTTTTTTTGGCTGGCGCCCTGAGTTAAGGTATGTTTAATCAAAAGTTTGATATATATATTGAAGGGATTTCTCGCAGACCAAGGCTTAAATAATATATATTTTGGGATTTTTTATCAAGTTCTTTACATAACTTGAAGGAAACCAAACTTTCTAAGATGTACTGATATATATATATATATGTGTGTGTGTGTGTATTTGTGTGTGTGTGGTTTCTGTGTGTGTGTGTGTGTGGGTGTGTGTGGGTGTGTGTGTGTGTGTGTGTGTGTGTGCTTGTACCTTAAATAAAAATTTATATCTCAAATACTTACATCTGCAGGGCAACTACCAAAAATCGTCAAACATGTAATTTCTAATTACATACACATCAATTACGGCATCGGATTAACTAGTAATATTCTACATATATAACATTTTTAAAAATAGTAAAGTTACAGCTTCGATGGACATTGACATTTTTTTTAACAACGTCCACTCGAAGAACCAGTCAATATAATTAGCAGCTGTGTCTACAAAGACCAGTCAATACATTTTCCAAATGTCGGATTGTTATGATTCGGAAACTACTCTTTGCTTGTACCACGAAAGATCCATTCTATCATCATAATGAGAAAATCTATATCCAAACTAATTAAGTGCCATACATGTTACACGGTTTGGGCAATCATGTCTCGAAATAGACATGACTGACTGGGCAGTAGGTTGCTATTGCTTTCTGCGGTAGACTGGTTGCCAACCAAGTCTATAGAACCCAATCTGTCCTATTATTTAACCCATAACTGGAGGGAAGAGACGGATATTTGTGCGTAAATAAATGCAAGGAATTCAACTAGAATTCGAACTCGACTCCCCGAGTTGTCGTTCCGAGTCGATATCCACTGCACCACATGTTGAAAGTAAAGTGTTTCTTATAAATCAGAAATTTACACAAGGTATATTGTCGAAATATTCGTTTTGATAAAAATAAAAACTACATGATGAAACAAAATTGGTTTCTGATAAGACTAAACGCTAAAATTTACATATGACCTTTTTTAATGACAAAATTCCATTCCCTAACGTTGATATAGAAATAAATTCGAATCAATTTAACACTTACCCATACAGAAAACCTAACAGTATGAACACTTGCATACTACACTAGAATAGCTAATGTCCAGAAGGATATAAAATAGCAGTAATAGCAATCTTCTTAAATATCAAAATTCCTCTTCCAAAATAAATATTATAAGCGAACCGAAACGTATAAAATAGACATTAGCCAACATTAATTTTTCTACATACATCAATGATAAACAAATAAAATTGTTCTTACAAAAACGCATCAACATTTTCACTGGAAACAAATGGACAACAAGCGCAACGAATATGTTATATGAATAATTATTAAACTCAATATTTCTGCTGTAATCCCCAAAAAACATACACTGTTTATAATATACCACAAAAAACGATAATCGCAAACCTTGCCGTCACTAACCAAAATAAACCCATTACATCGATTACAGGTATAGTGTATTAATTTCAGTGTCCATTTCGGTCTGTGTTTTTGTCACAAATCAATTACCTATATGGGACACACTACCACCTCTTTGACGGACGCCTTATGTGTCCTTTGTCTGATTAAATTGCTATTAAAACAATTATTAACGAATAATTTGTAAGAAAAGTTACTGAAAGTCATTGTCGATAACACAAAAATAATTTTAAATCACACTCTCGTTGACATTTCACTATTGGAGAGGCCTTGTTCATCAAATAACTTTCTATATAGTCGTGGAGATGTAATTTTGAAGATCTTCGAAAATGAGAACTGATGTTTACGCCAGTTTCAGCTGATCAGTGACTGTTATAAACGAAGACTTCACTTCAAAACCACACGAAACTAAACTACTATGAACTAACAACACATGGGAAATTAACTACACCAATGAAAAAAATGCCTTTGACAATGGTTATACGAGTAACCGAAAGGACTCAAGACAATAAAAATTATCGATAACTCTTATATTGCTTAACTCCACCAAAAATAAAAATGTTATGATGCTTGAAAAAATCAATAATAATTAATAAAATCATCCTTCTTGGCTTAATTAAATAACGAAAAGGGATAAATTTTGCGTTTCAGTATGCTATTATTATAACAATAATAATATCTATAAATCCATAAACGCTCTACTTCAATATTGAAGTATTGTATATATATATATATATATATATATATATATATGTGTGTGTGTGTGTGTGTGTGTGTGTGTGTGTAAAATAAACTGCGGAAAATATATTGTTTAGAATCACTTATATATATATATATATATATATATATATATATATATATATATATAGTAAATTTTTATAATTTGCTTGAAGCATTATGTAAAATAGTTATGTCTTGAAGGCTGTCACAATGCGTTGAGTAAAATAAAGGAAAATAAAGAAGTGTCTTTGTATTACCTATTTATAATGCATTAATATTTCGAGATCAAAATCTCATGATCAGAATGGTAGGAGAGTTTGTGTTCGAGTTCGTGCCTTTCAACGATAGGTCATTCCTGGCTGTTGCAGTGTTATTAATTATAGTGCGCGTGTGTGTAAATGTGTTAAAGCATGTATAGGTGTGTGTTTATGTTATATATATGTATGATTGTTAGTTGGGTCAATTTTAAGGTCTGATGATATCAGTCTGCTTTAATATATGGTTTATCTAAGTATACCTTGACCTGACCGTTAGTTTGACTTTTGCCAGATTGGTAGAGGGTTTGTTTTATGAGTGGTGTTATATCTACCTGCTTTAATTGGCGTGTTTATTGCAACTATTTTTGCTGTCCTGTATTCATTCTTGTGTGTTCTCGTGTGTACGTGAGTGTGTCATGTGGGCGTGTTTATGCGCCTATACTTCTTGTATTTTATGTTGTTTTTATTATTTTATTTTATTTATTTATTTTATTCATTTATTTATTCTTTCCCTCTGTGATAATTTTATATGCATATACCTACACACCTTTTGTGGTATCATATGTCTTTGTGCGTGTGTGTATATGATATATGTGGGTATGTGTGTGTATGTGTGTGTATGTGTTCCGATGATTAGTGTGTTGTAGTATATATGTATATGTGAGTGTATGTGTTCAACGTAAAGTATGTTGGAATGTGTATATATATATATATATATATATATATATATATATAGATATATATAGATATATATATACACGTGTGCGTGCATATGTATGTGTATCTGTTCCGGTATAAAGTTTGTTGGGGTGTGGGGTAAGTGTGTGTGAGTGTCTACGTATACTTATTTGTGTACATTAAGTTGTGATAGCATATTTGTGTGTATACGCCTTACTATTGTTCCCGGAGTGTGTCAGGTGCGTGATAGCGTTAATTATTCTGTTATGTAATCTAGGTTGAACTCCTGTCTGTTGTTGATCTGTTGGTGTAGTTTAGCAATTATTAAGTACTCATTTATGCGTAAGTTTATTTGATTTCGCTCTTTAGCTTCAATATTGAATATTATGTTTTTGTCTGTTTTTGCATTTTTTTCTTTGTTTTTTGAAAGATGACGCTTGTGCGGGAAGGTGTGTTTTTTATTCTGATGTGTAATGGTCCGGTGGTGCTGCTAACATAAATTTCTCACATTTCGCGCATTGTATGCCGTACACAACATATACCTAGTAGCATATACCAGGATCAGGAATAGGGCAATTGGCCAGTTTCCATGTGGTTTCGTTTCTGGTAGGTTGTTTGTTGTGGTTGCAATTGAGGTGTCTGCGAAGTGTGGGCCGTAGTGGGACAACTGTATGTTCCATCCCTCTTTGTGGATAGCACTACGTATTTTTGTGGTAATGTTTTCACTGAAGTTCGGCAATCTCAAGAAACAGATGTTAGAGTGTGTGTGTCGCTTTCGGTCTTTAGTACCTTTCCGTTCCAGGCAACCCACTAAGGACTGGGAGTAGACGTTTGTCTTCAGTATTTCCTTGAAATGTGCAGTGTGGGTGTTACAGTTTTCTTCTTTGCTGCATTAACCCCGGATTCGTACGAGCTAGTTTTGTAAAAATTATTTTTCTGTATTTCATATGAATGATAACTATTTTTAATATTTTATTGAAAAATATTTTCACGGTTGATTTTTTTCAATTATAACTTTTGTCGCTTTTATTAAAGCGAAAAATGTGTATTTAAATTATATAAATGCTTAATCCTGACGGTTTTAGCATTTTTAAAAAAAAATTTTTTTTTTAATCATTTCGCCCCAAGTTCATAAAGTGACCTGTCCAAAACGAAGCTACTGCGCACCCCTCTCCTGTATCACTATGGCTACAACATACACTCCCACCACATTCACTTACATATCATATTACCAAAAATAAATCGTGTTCATCATTTAATTTTCATTTGACCTCATCACCAGTAGAGGAGTAAACGTGGCTCCAAAACGCAAACATTTTTGTATAGTGATACTATGCTTTTATAAACCATTGTAACAAACATTACAGTTTTCAGCTCTATGTCGTATCGAGCAATTTTTATAAAAGTAAATGCATGGACAGAGGGTTTAAAACCAACACGTTCCATAACTTTCTTACAATATATATATATATATATATATATATAGGAAGAGATTTAGAGAGAATGAGACGAGAGTTTAGGAATTTGAGTGTGTGTTTGCACCTCTCTCTGTATATTGCGTTCAAGTAACTCCTAAAATATTAACTCCCTCCACTCTCGAATTGAAATTTTCTTCACATTGTTTTTCTTATGTTATAATATATTGTTACTAGTTAATATTTCTATATTTCTGATCAAATCACTACACAGCTGAATCTTCACGCCTCGCGATCCCTTCTTTCACCAACTGTTTCTTTTTTTTCTGCTTAAAAATATCAAAAATATGTGTCTTTTCAAGAATAAAAAACATTAATTTCTTGAAAAAGGCAAATATCGATTTACAATCTGCTTCGTACCCCACTGCTACCGACCTTCCGTGCATCGTCAAATGATTCCAGCTTCGAGCTAAACGTTATGAATGGTAAGTCTTTGTAACCATATTTGAAAGAAGCTGAAAACTACTTTCAACTTAAGGTAATGTACAAGAAATGCGATGGTGTCGTTTGTGAAAGACATTAGGTGAAAAGAAATGCATACACTGTGTGCAGAAGGATATTATGTTGCCTCCGTATCCATACATAAAGCGTATTTCAAACTGTTGCTTTTTTGTGGTCAATGCCTGAGGACGATGGAATATTTTGCAGCAAGCATGAAATAACACTGATGTTTTTATAATTAAGTAACCTTGATATAATTCTTATATTTTGAAAGCTTGTGGTTAATATACAATTCGTATATTCATATTGATATTAGCAAAGCACTCAGGCTGAGATATTTATATATTTACTTCTCAAATAGCTTTTTAGATAGAGAAAATGATGTTGACATGAATACATGATGAGTGCTCGTTGTAGTTTACTTCAAGATGGTTCTTCCTACGCCGGAAAATTCTTTTCCGATGACCTTTTTGGAAGATTATTTGTAACGCTAGCCGTTTTATCTCAATCAGCATCGTCGTCTGAACTATCAACGGTAAGAACTTGTTTTTACCTAGAATACGCCGACTTCCGTAAAAAAAGCACTAATCAAATAGACGCAGTCGAGTCTGTTATAAATGCAACTGATATTTATCTATGAATTTTCATTTAAACATAACGTATGTTTCATAAACTCTGGTAATTATGGCTAACCGCTCGCATCTGAGTATGACTGTATGCTAAGGCGGCTCATGTAGACTCGTATTTGTTCACTCAGTCAGTTAATTGAGTTAATTGCCATACGTGATACACGCTTTGGGCAATCATGTCTCTAAAGAAAATTGAATAACTGGGCTGAAGAGTATCCCGCAGTAGATTGTCATTGCTTTCTGCGGTAGATTGGTTGCCAGCCAAGGCCATAGAATCCAATCTGTCCTATTATTTAACCCATAACTGGAGGGAAGAGACGGGTTAACACCTTTCCCCAGGGTATTTGTGCGTAATTGAATGCAAGGATTTCAACTGGAATTCGAACTCATCTTCCCGATTTGTTGTTCCGAGTTGATATCCCCTGTACCACAACGCACATACTGTATTGTATTTGTTAAACATCCAAAAGGCCTACATGTGTTTCAACTATACTAAGGAAACCTTACATTTTGGGGAGAGAGAGAGCGCATTTTCAGGCGTGATCGAGGTCAGTCGCTCAAACACTCGTTCACGATAACTTTGGACTTCGTGCCAGCTCAGCCATTGACAGCTATGAATTACCTACGAACACAAGTTTAATTGCAAACAATATTTCTTATGAACTGAAGTATAAACTCACCTGCTTTTACCTAGGAATTAAAGTAATCACATATAATGAAACATATATTTACCACGTATGAAAACGACAAAATGTTTAACTTATAATAATATATAAACTGTCTCTTACCCCTCTTCCTCTACTTCCTAACCGATAACTTGTCATTGTGATCGGGGCGCTGTATAATTGCCTGCTAAAAAAGAAGACTTCAAAATTTGCGATCTTTTGCCAGAGACTTGCTGGAGCAAAGCGTTTCATATTGTCTGACGATCACTTTTTTGACCATCGGTTTTCTCCTAATTCTGTTACTTGTAGGACTGAAAAGGACTCGCGATAAAAACTATTGTACAAGGAATTGGTCAACAAGGTATACAGTAATTGGAAACATTTTTTGCAAAAACTTATGAAGAAAATACTTTACAAGCGTGCATCAATCAATTATAAACTAGTGACGAAATGAAAACATTTCTATATTTCAGAGTTGGAGGTACTGTAAGAATAGACAAGAATACAATATAGGAAACAGTAATAGGGAGTGCTAGAGAAAAACCAAAAAAACAACAAATTGTTATATGAACTCTGGTTAAAGAAAGTGACAAAAATTCCCAAAATTTGTACATTTCCTCAAAAACTTATGATTTATGATAAGTTGATAACTGTGTTAGTCGATATAATACAGTGACTTGAGCTGTGAGTTTAATAACTGGCTTCAAATATAGAAAAGTTGAGTTAAAGGGAAATAACTGGAATTGAGATATTCGGAAGAGACATGCCACATGAACTAGAACAATTTATTTTACCGCTGTGAACGAAAACAAGGATTCAGTTTGAAATTCTTACCATTTCATGAGAACAAATGTCCGAAAATAGTATAAATAAATCAAAAATTTGTTTAAAGAATATTGAAATTTAAGTGAATTTCATTGCTCTTAAAGAAGATAGAAAGAAAGTGAAAACATTTTTATAGGTATCTGGCTTGAGAAATAAAAAGTTTATAATATATGACTGTGTTATTGTAATGATGTTGGTTAAATAACTAGAATTTTACCCGAAGAGTGTATCAAAAAGTTTCGTGGAAGAGAAATTCAGTCAAGATTCGAACTTTACTGAAAAAGAAAAAACTTTTAAATAAAAAAGATTTCTAAATTACTATTGAAACGTATGCATAATCATAAATGTAACATTATTGCAGCCGTTAACAGTTAATAAAGAAAAAATGAAGCCCATCGACGGCACCAAATCAAGAAAAAATACGAAAGTTATCTGCGTTTCCAATGATTATGAAATAAATCTGACATGGATTGTATATGCGGCACCTAACGATTTCTGTTAAACAAGTAATCTCCTAAGATACGATGCGTGGGGAAAAGTGACATGGCGTGAAAGTTAGAAACTTAAAGAAACTCAATGAATTTACAGTGAATTCTCAGGAGACATAAATTATAAATAATTCTAATTCACTTGCATTTGAAATTGTTTCACACATGGACAATAAAGAATCAAAGAAAGATTAGATTGCAAGTTGACAATTTTTTAAATAGTCAATGATTATTTTTTCTGATTCAGCGATACTTTCTTGGAATTTGCATTGCATAATTCATGAGTTGTTTTAAATTGTTTTAGTTATTTGAGCAGGTTTGCTCCTCTCTTCGAATGAACAACACAAATGATTGTTTTCTTTTTATTATTCATCCTACTTGCAAACCAAGAATTATTAATTACATCGCAACTTGCTCGGAAAACTGAAAAAAATCTCTGTTGAATTTAGTTTTAAATGTCTTAATTCGCATTTATTTGGTGTTCCCTGGAATTACAAGGTAAATAAACTGTTGTCTACAATAACAGATTTAAATAATTATCTCTTGATATCAAACATGTCTAAAATGGCTGGGTTTAGCTCAAAGAGCACGATTCTTTAAATTGGATTTAGAGGTCAATTCACGAAAAATAATATACTGATTTTAGGGAGTTGTCGAAAATATCGACTTTTAATTTTTTAAACATTACACCGCAAAAAATGTGACAACGTTGTTAGAATGCAGTGATTTACAGAAAATGAGAATAAGATGAAAATTGGTCAGAAAAGGCAAAAACAGGATCCAAGTAGACAGGAGGTGGTGATTGAAGTTTCATTGAAATCTTCGTAGATTGTAGTTATCAGGGAAGAAAGAAATTCGAAAGGATTTCCACGAGTAGAAATGGTAATTTTTTTATTTAGTCCCCGAAGGCCTTTAACCCTTCATTTTTTTCCAAAACATCATTATTTCCGCGCAAATGTATATGCTGAACTCAAATCGATATTTGTTTATTGAAGAAACCTATCTTTATTGATGTTAACGACCAGAAAAAATCGAACAGCTTCTAGCACTTTATCTCATCCCTAACCACCATTCTCATATCTAATTCAGTAATGAATGACTTTAGGTGTAGGATGCTTATTTCGGCCTATTTACTTCCTTTGTGCAATTACTACGCGTTTTTTGTTTCGGAACTCAATTTCCGCTGAAAGTTGCGTGTATTTCCTTTTCTTCTTTTTTGGGGGACTATAGATTTTTTTTTAAGAAAGTCAACTTTCAAATAGTAATATCGAGTTAGAGTTAGGGTTATTGCGTGTTTATTTTTTTCCTTTTTTTTTTCTTGGTTATAAATTTAAGAAAGTTTTGTGTACTTAATTTGAGAAGAAATTTAACTTTCAAATATATGAAAATAAGTGATAATTGGGTTAGGCTTAGGGTTAGGGGTTGGGTTAGGGTTAGGGATAAGGGTTATTGCGTGTATTTTTTTCCTTTTTTTGTGTTACTTATATATTTGAAGGTTAATTAAACTACACTCGTCACTTATTTTCATATATTTGAAAGCTTAATTCTTTAAAAAAAATCTATATTTTCATATATTTGAAAGTTAACTTTCGTCGGACAAAATTAAGTAAAACTACAATTATCACGTATTTTCATAAAAAAGGAAAAAAAAACACGGAAATATATTTCCATACATTTGAAGGTTAATTAAAACTACAGTTATCACTTATTTTCATATATTTGAAAGTTAACTTTTTTCTGAAATTAAAAAAAAAGGAAAAACACGCAAATATACACAAGGCATTTGAAGGTTATTTAAACTACAGTTATTTTCATACATTTGAAAGTTAACTTCCTTTAAAAAATTCTATTTGAAAGTCAACTTTCCTAAAAAGAAATTATATACCCCCCCCAAAAAAGGAAAAAAATCAAAACACGCAAACACAATAAACTTTCATCGGAAATTGAGTTCCGAAACAAAACAAATCGCGTAGTAATTGCACAAAGAAAGTGAAAAAGTCGAAAATTAGCTTACCACGCCTAAAGTCATTCAGCACTGAATGGCATATTTCAAAAATGGTTGAGGGATGAGATAAAGAGCGAGAAGAAGTGCGATTTTTTCTGGTCGTTAACATCAATAAAGGTAGTTTTCTTCAATAAATAATTATTGATTTGAGTACAGCATATACATTTGCACGGACATAAGGATGTTTTGTAAAAATTTGAAGGGGTAAATTTCTTCGGGGTCTTAATCAAAAATTTACTGTAGAAATTGCAAGGAATGAAAACTCTTACAGTAAAAATAACGGTTTCATCTCGGTAGTTCACCAGTAAAAGGCGTGGCCTAGTTACAAGCTAGTAATACGCGTAATTCATGGAATGGAGAAACCAGAAATTCACTCTTTTTCTTCTGTCTAAAAATAAAAAAATCAGTACAGACAAAGTGAAGCGAAGTCACGTCGGTGAGAAAGTAATTGGAGACGAGACGCCTTGTTAGGATCGGTTGAATTGTAGAATCTTCTTTGGATTTTGTAAATAATCTCGAGATCCACAGTTTGAGTTCAAGACCAGGTATGGTAGCAGTATTTAATACACGGACGATGTTTGGATTTGCAAAATTGTATTATGATTTGAATTTTTGCATGATACAGTGGACGAAAATTCTTTTCTGCAAATTTAGTAATTCACTCAATATAGCCGATAAATTTCATGAAACCAGTAAGAGTGTAGTCTCCAGGAATTAAGCAACAGCTATCTTGTTAGTAGACAGAAAAGTTTCTCTGTGTTGACTAAATAAAGCTCCTTTGTTTTGGTGATGTTAACATTTACGAGTCATTTCTTGTCCCATTTAAACACTGATTATAATTTTTTTTTATTTAAAACTATTGCAAGGTTTACTTTGTCGGTTCTAATGGTTTTGCTTCTAAGGCAGGAGTGAATGATAGTGTCATCTGCATAAGTAACATGTTTAGAACTCATGACATCATAAAGATCATGTGACAGCATATTTCAAAAGCGTTTTACATGTATGCTCAAACAGAAAACCAGTGTAAAATTTCGTAAGAGAAAAAATTCAGGGTTCTCTTAACAGTTTCTTTCATCTACTCCGTTTCCAAACTGTGCATTATCATTTCATAGGTTTCTGATAGATTTTGAATCTTTAAGTCGGTAATGATTCTGCAAAGGATTTTGAAACTGAACACTTCTACATGAGAGCTAATAGATATAATCGAGAAATGACTATATCCTTATAGAAAAGAACTGAGGCCGGTGAGTCTTAGTCTGTTTTAAAATAAATGTATTTCTTGCACAATGCTGAAAATCTGCTCTTGTGCTTATACGTTAATATGTGGTGATACCACCGAACAAGAGCAAACCGGATGATGGCTCTATGCCAACCAGAAAGCTAATGAATAATAAGTGATCGTGCGCATTTGGATCCGCGCAGATGTTCCGGTGGAAAAATAAAAATTAACCAAGTATCAAATAACCATTTGTATTTACCAACCAATGAGAATCCCGGAACCAAATACAAGGATGAAATTTGAAACGACCAGCGTTTTGATCCGTTACAAAAGGCACCCAGACAGACAGTCAGGACTTGAGGAAAAGAGTGTAATTAGTTTTTCCCTTGACCTACGTCGAGCGACTACTATGCTTGCCTCTTTCTTCCTTCCTTGCCTCATAATTACTAACCGACTTTTCAAAGACATTCCGCACAAACCAACTTAGAAACGGCAGCTTGAAAATGAACATTCTTTTCTTTCAGGTCATCATTATCTTCCATGAACATTCTCTTATCTCGTTCAGATTATTATTTTGCCATGAACTCTTTTACCTCCGTTGGACTTTTATTTCAAGTATTACTTTATTTGTAAAACATTAATTGAAATATATATATATATATATATATATATATATATATATATATATATATATGAATGTTATTTTATACTCTAATTGCCTTTCTTGAAATTATAATCATTTTTGAATTATAGTGGGCTATTTTATTCCGTTAACCTGCTACGGAATCCTACTACAACTAGAAAAAGAATAAGAGATACCCGCTATAAATATACACTAAATTCAATTATTAATTTTACTTCCAGATATAACACAATACACAAAAATAATATTAGATAAGCATTCAACTAAATATCATTGTCTCAAGAAGAATCACTTCTCTTAGATGATTCACTTGAGCGTTAGAGAAAATCAAGTTTTTATTTCTCAATTGTTTCTGAGGTTTGCTAATTTGTCGTAATTTACATAGATAATTTATCAAACGAAAATTAACAATCTGGCAGTATTTGATAGTCAAACGTAATCTACTATCACTGGGCTCAAAAGAAAGTTCGCTTTATGAAAAATAAAATGCAAATAAAAAATGAAACATAAAAAATTGCTTTCAAAGATGGACTTGATCAATGAAAAATATGCTGCCTGATTGTGTGTGTGTCTTTATGTGTGTGTGTGTGTTTGTGTGTGTGTGTGTGCGTGTGTGTTAGAACCACTATTATGTGCTTACCTATTTGGTATGAAAATGAATCCCTCGATTGACTCCCATGCACATCTCTGATTCACCCAAAGCTCAAAACTTTGTTTTTTGTTTTAGCTATGCTAAACAGCACATAGCTGCAGGTAAGTTGTAATTATCAGAATCTACGTGATTAATATATATATATATATATATATATATATATATATATATATATATATATATATATATATATATTCTAGTCCAGCTCGTCACAGTTCAGAATACATCGCTCCTATTCACAAAAGAAAAACATTTACATCGATTCCGTCATGGTTTTGGGGGCTATATCAAGGATAGTTTCTCTTTGGTAGAAATCGACAAACGAGCAAATTAATTTTCAATCTGTATGCTTTTTATCACTTTGCTCGTAGCATATCTTATAAATATTCTCTGCTCGAGTATTCATGAATTCTTTATTCCTAGATTCAAAAATGGTTTTCTATATTTATATTTTCCTATAATCTTTGTGTTATTTACACTGCATACGAGGTATTACAAAAAGTATTGGTACTGTTGCTATGGTAATAGCGTTAAAGTACAAAGGTTGAATCTGCTTGGCATAGTTTCACTTTGAAATAAGGCTAAGTTATAGCGTTTTGCTCATTTCTTTTGTATATAGCAGTGCTTGAAAAGAAAGTGTATAAAGTGTAGTCGTCTTATCACATCATTGAGGTGACCATGACTTGTACAACTGTATTAAACCAATTACTTCATTACCCACTTCCAGAAAATACCCTATTCTACAAATCTCAAACATTCCAACATTTTCTTCTTCAAAATCAAGTTCGCCTTCTAGGAAACAAGATTTCATTTCTTTGGGGCAAACTAGAAAAAATGCAAATAGGCTATCACAAAAATAAAAAATAAAAATTCCCAGTAATGTTTCCATTAATAAAACGGCACTAGAAAAATATGGGGATTCAGATACGGACTAATTCGATGGCGATTAATAGCCAAATTAATGTGTGTTGTAATTTTTAGATTTTTTCATACATCACTAATACGATAATCTTTGACCACATTCAGTCCAGGTCAGGCAGTAGCAGACACCAACACACCAACATAGAAGACATTTAAACTCTCTCTCTCTCTCTCTCTCTCTCTATATATATATATATATATATATATATATATATATATGTATATATATATATATATATATATATTTATGGGAATAATAACACCAACAATAAAATGTCGGGGTAAAATACTGGAGAGAGAGAGAGAGAGAGAGAGTGTGTGTGTGTGTGTTTTATTGCCTATTTTTATATTTCTTCGATTAGCTGAAAACTTCTAAGTCAAAATAGAATATTGGCGACGTTGATGGATCGTGTGTCATTCCAGCTCCGACGAGACTACTCTAGACGATATTACAGCAGAATCCCTGAAACGTATTTATCTATTTATAATTTGATCGCTGACATCTGAAATCAGTTGGCTACATGATGTATACATTATTTATACGTATGGGCTTTAAGCTCAGGAGAAAGAAGATAAAAAATAGATTTATTAATGTGTTTTGCGCAATATGTCATTTTATGGTTTTTACTTAAGATATGTATGCTGATTTAGAACAAAGAAAAGCCTGTAAATACGCACTCACATACACGCACGCACACACACATGTACACACATACATATATGCTTTTATATGTATAAATGTGAGGATGCAATCATTAGAGAGTATCTCTCTATTGTACGTATAATATAAAGGGTTCAAAAAACAAACTTGTCTAAAGTACACAAAATTTCATTAATATTGATATCTTATTTTAAGTTATATATCTAACAAATTTATGCAGAACTATCTTCAAGTGCTGAAAAATGAATTCATTCAATAAAATCACCATAATCTTCAACTACTGCCCTCAGCGAATTTCGGAATTCCGTGCGTCTCTTTTCTATATGTTAGGGATTGGTAACATAATATTTACCTTTAAGTCATCTTTAATGTTACAAAAAGTTTTGTGGTTTCTCACTCAACAGTGACCCACAAATAATAATGAAGTTCGCTGGCTTATATATATATATATATATATATATATATATATATATATATATATATATATTATGTGTCTGTGTTTGCTACATCTATTTTTCTTTGATGCCTTAGACTGGAAATTATTTTTTCAATAAACAAAATTTGTTTTTTTAACATTAACTTGATTATTACCTGTCAGCAAAATAATCTGTATTGTAATTTTCAAATCGAAATTATATCGATGAAGTCTATTTTTTTTTATTAAATATAACTGATTAGCATCTTTTTCAGCTGCCGTTCATTACAATGTATTTTTTGTATATTTAAAAATCATACAAAAATAAAAATACTTTTCTGAAACTTTATTTGATGAATAAATAACTGTGTTAAAATGTTACTGAACTAATTTTAAACAAATGTTATTTAATGTAAGTAAAAAAAAGAAGCGAAAAACTAATTGTAATGCGAAGAGTTTTAGTGATGACGCATCTTTTGAAATTTGACAGGATTTGACAAGTACTTTTTAAGCAAAGGAGATTTTATCTGTTAAATCATAATTTAGGAAAACGATGCTTGAACACTTTTTAAATAAATAATTTTTACTTACTCAGTAAATTTACATATATTCTTTGTAATTTAATTTCAGGAATGTTGACTTTACATTTGATATAATAATCGATGTTATTATCTGATACGTAATGCATACAATCAAAATGGGCAAGTTTTATACACAGGAAAATAATAAAAATTATATAAACATTTTTATAGCATGATTATTTCTAATAAGCTTTTAAATTTTCACTTAGTAAATATAATCTTCACCAAATTTAATAGCCTGATGAGAACAAAAGTTTTAAAGAACTTTTAATGATTTTTGAGACTATAAATTATTATAATTTCAATTAAAAAAAATAAAGCTCTTGAAAAAAATTAATTATTCATCTCAATTTTTTTCTTCAGACAATAATATCTGTAACATATGTATAAGGGCAATTAAAACATGTATTGCAATTTTTTTTATTTTATTATTCGCTGTTTATATGCTAATTTTGTGAAAGTGGCAACTATTTGAAAACAATAGTTATTTTTCGTACTTTACTACGAAAACATTTTACGGGCAAAATTTAATTTCTAGAAATTTCATAAAATTAAGTTAAGCGGTGGTGACAGATTTAAAAAATACATATAATGCTTTTCCAAGATTTTATAAAAATAATAAGTTATTAAATAAATTCATTTATTCGTGAATACGTCTTAAAAGTTTCGTAAAAATCCGACACTAATATGATGAAAATTCGATGTTAAAATTCTTAAGTTCAACACTAGTCCCACGCTGAAGATAAAAAGCAAAACCAAAAATCAAAACAAAAAAAACCCCCCAAAAAAACAAGCTTTATATACAAATTTAGAAGCTGCTAGAAATTAAAAATATTTGAAAAGTAATTAAAAAATAATTTTTCTTCTTATTAAACAAACATTTTTACGGTAAAACTGTTTTTTTTAAAGTTTGGAATATTTTTTCTTCATGCTATGCTGTTATTCAGAAAAAAGCTGAGTGTGACTGATATATCTATAACCGCATAATGAAGGTCGTCCTGAATGGACATGCCACCACACTCTACTGTACAAACGCTGGTGTAGCTCAGGGCTCTATCCTAGGCCCGACGTTTTTCCTTATGTTCATAAATGACCTCCCAAACGAGATCAAGAGCCAAGTAGGCATCTACGCGGATGACACCACTATATACTCCTGCATAAGTAAGAAACCCGGCGTGGTGGACAAACATAATCTCGCTGCTGATCTTGAGAGGGATGTATATTCTGTGGTGAATTGGGGTAAGAAGTGGCTTGTAAATTTCAATGCGTCTAAGACCAAGCTACTATCTGCCAATCAACACAGGCAACCTCTCATAAGTAAGATCAAGCGAGTCTCCCCGAGAGCAATACATTGCACCTCCTCGGCCTTACCCTCAATTCTGATCTCAAGTGGAACCACAACATTGATTTAATAGCTAACTCCACTGCTAGGAAGGTTGGGTTACTGTGTCAGGCCAGGATGTTTTTCCTGCCTGAAAACATCCTGCATATATATAAATCAACCATTCGTCCGTGCATGGAATACTGCTGCCAGATATAACCGGTGACCCCGCTGTTCATCTCGGTGTTATTGACAGGCTCTAAAGGATAATCAGTAATGTGATAGGTACCGGCTTGGCGGCACAAATCGAACCACTTTCCCACCGACGAGATGTTGCTTCGTTTTATCTGTTCTATAAATACTTCCATGGCTTCTGATCCAACGACCTTAAGTCAAGTGCCTCTGCAACAGGTGTTTCCTCGTGCAACCAGACTGGCATCTGGGTCTCACCCATTCACTGTTAGATTAACCAAATGCAGACGACAGTTCTACTTCTTCAGCTTTTCTCGCATTTGGAATTCGCTCCCTTATTCTTGATTTCCTGACGGCTACGACCTCCAGTAATTTAAATTCAAGGTCAATACTCATCTCGTAACCACTTGACCCTAGTTCTTTCTTCACCACCATGTATATCCTTTCCTTTCTCTCTACCTTTGCAACTGTCATCATACTTGTATTCCCTTCCTTCTCTTGCTCCTTTCCAACTGGTTCGTTCGCCTGTTCTCTCTAATCTTTTTACTCTTATGTAACCCCTTGCAAATCAGTGGCGTTACCGCCTTGCTCGGAGTGATATATATATATATATATATATATATATATATATATATATATATATTCATCCGCATTGAGTTCTTTTTCGCTGCATACCAGCTCATCAGTACTGTTAGACATCTTTTAGCCAGGTTTGAAATCCGAGAGAGTTGATATCTGTGGGCGATTCTACATATAACCGATAGGCGCTCGGTGAAATAAGGCAGACTTCCTCATTATATATATATATATATATGTAATAGCTCTACATTTAAACACAATTTTCACAGCTTCTCGCACTTTTTCAATATATATATGATCATTGTATGTATGCATTGTCCTTACCATAAATTATACAGATTGAGAAAAATATTTCGTGTTGAATTTCTAGTCAATTATCCTCGCATTTACATAATCTAGGGTTTCTAGTTTGAAAATAAAAATTCGTACAATCTTTATAACTTATCGATGGCTAAACAATACCTAAGTGATTAGACGTATTTGACATAAAATAACCTATATCTCCAAAAATAATTAACTCGCTATCATAAAGAATAGTGTATTGGATAACCCAAAGAAAAGTGAATAAAATCTAATATTGTAAGAATCTCTTAACCCCGAGTTCCAAAACAAACCAATGGATATTCTAGCGTGTTAAATTTCGAAACCAACTGGAAAGCATGGTACGTAAGTTCTAGAAAAGAAAGCGTTCCTAGAGAGTTTACAATTACATCTAGCAAATTTAATTGATAAAACCTTTTTGTCTATTTAATACTGCGCATAAATTCATAATGACAATAACACAGTGAAAAGCAAATTGAAAATTTACTATAGAAGTAACTTTACGGTGGTGGGAAGGAGACTGAAGATTAGGCACCAGACCCGAACCAACAATTTTACTGATACCTCTTGGGTATTATCAAGAATTTCTAAATACATAACAGGAGAACTAGATCATAAGTGACAGCAATATTCTAAGCACGGAAGAAGGTTAAAATTATAGATATGTAAGAAATATTCTGGAGATAAAAATTATCAAGCACGACACATTTAATAGATGTTTTAGAAGCTGAACTAGCACTGGATCCAACATAGTCTGTGCCCTTTATGTGAACCCAGAATTGAAGCACAAGTAGGCGCAGTGAATAAATTTCCTGGAGGTTATCGTCAGCAATGCAGATGAAAAACAGAAAGATCTATTTTAGATTATTAATAGAGAGTGATTTCGTTTAGAAATCATTAAATTATTGAGCCATTACTTGTTCCAATTAACAACAAACTTTGTTGTGTGTGACATAAGTCGCTAGTTTGGTCTGAACGAACAGACCTGACTTGCAAAAATTTTACTATTCAATGGTCTTCAGATGAGCTCCATTCTTTCGTTTTACCAGTTCAGACCGTGTCTGGTAAGATTAGCATCACTATTTCCAAGAAGTTGAATCAGCCTTATTAACTCTCGATCTCAAATCTGAGAAAAAAATTACACTCAGACAGTCAGTTAAGTGCTATATGTGATACACGCTTGGGCGACCATCTCGAAAGCGACATGACTGACTGGGCAGAAGATTATCCCGCAGTAGGTTGACATTGCTTTCTGCGGTAGACTGGTTGCCAACCAAGGCTATAGAACCCAATTTGTTCTGTTATTTAATCCATAACTGGAAGGAATAGACGGATTAATACCTTTCCTAAGGGTATTTGCGCGTAAGTGAATGCAATGAATTCGGCTGGATTTCGAACTCGGCCCCCCGATTTCTCTTTTTGATCCGAAATCCAATGCACCACAACGCACATCCACGCAGCTTTTCTGAAAAGTTGCTACATCTGCGTGATTGCGTCTTAAACACCTCACCCAACCAAAGATCTATCACTATCTTTTCTCCGAACCCTTATAATATATATCCACAGCATCATTACTTTTATTCACAGCACACCTCAATCAGCATTAAATTTCTAATGTGAGTCTCAACCTTCATTGGTTCTCAAGCCAGGCATTACGTCAAATACCATAAAAATATAAAAATGGTAATCTTTGAATATTACTATCAACCTCAAGCAACATTTCCTCTTCCAACATCCATTATAGACTAAAACTTACCGTTCAACTTCCTACTCTAAATAGTTTACATAATCATCTGCAACAGATTACTTATTGATAACTTTTCGCACATGAACAGATGACAATCGGTTGCAGTACGGGAATAACCTGGGAGGCATGGCGCCTCACGTCCACTCTGTCAAAATTACTCAAAGCTTATAGCTTCCGGCTAAGATGCTCTCCAACAAGTTTTACTAACTTGGAGAGACGAGAGAGGCGTTTGCCTGTCGTCATATCGATCAAATGGCGTTCCTTAACATGTCAGTGAAAACACTTATCGCAAATACGATCTGACAGTATTTCCTACTATTTTTATTAGAAAAAAATAGATAAAAACAACCAATGAAAAAAGTTTATTTTTTTAAACATTAATAAAAAATTACTCATGTATAGACGGAGAACCGGGTTCAAATTGCGTCCAAGTTTATTTCATTCACTTTATCATACTTATTTCTGCTGCAAATCTTTTTATAAATCAAATATTTTCAGTTCCGAACCATTATTCATTACACAGCACGCACATACAAACTTATAGAATTTCAAGCGTATGGGATCCGGAGTTTCAAAATGATATCGTAACCCTCAGAATCGTGTAGAAGACGTGAAGTTTTGCGCTACATGTCTCAGGCAGATTACAGAGAATAAAGCAACACAAAATATAGAATCAGTTATGACATCTGACCAAGACAAATACAGCATATTAACTAAATACTTCCAACAGAAATCCAGCAAAACGAAAGGAAAATGTAAAATACAAAACTATTATGAGAAAACTGGCTTTCTAAGACAGAAAGTAATAATCTTTCTAAAAATATATCGAAATAATCTTAGAAAGTAATGTATTTTCGATGAACGAAGAACTGTTTGAAGAAATTGATTTAAAAAAATATTGAAATATATGTTAACTGAATTCTAGCACAAATATAATTGGGCTAATATCGACAAGACGTTAGTGAAAAATCATGAGGCAATAATAGAATATGCTCTTTACATTTGGCGATCACAAAGTATGTTAAAAATGATGACAGAACTTTCAGTAACAATCAACAAACGGAAATTTTTAAAGTTTTTAAAGGTTATTTTAAATATATCAGTCTGTATCAGATTTTATATTTTTATATTTGCTTCATCTCTCATATTATGAACACTCAAAAACACAACATTCAATTTTAGTTTACACACACACACACACACACACACACACATATATATATATATGTCATTTAAAGATCATTTTTAGTAGATACTCTACTCATATTTGAGTAGAATCCGTGTTAATTTCTTTAAAAGTATGTTTTCTTTCAAGAAATCTTAAGGCAAAATTACAATCTGTGAAATGATTTGAACTAGAGTTCATGCGACAAAAAAGGGCTACTACTGGATTAGATACACTCTGAATAACTGTATTAAAAATACCCAATTAATCAGGCTAGGATTCATTGCACGTTTAAGCAAATCATCTCTCTTCACAGATTTCTCGAAAATTCTCTTATATATATATATCAACAAATTTTAGCGAAACTTGGTTATAAGCAACCAACAATTTGAAATGAATTGTTTGAACGTTATTTTTTATCGATACTCGTATTTAAGTAGATATTCTGTTTTTTTTTAATGAAAGAGTATTATATATTTATTTCTACCGGCCTGGTTATTTACGATAAATTTTTATTACGAAAACGTGTGCCATTCGGCAGGATTCGAACCTGCGACTCCTATCTATATAGGGGAAGCTACCATTTAATCTGGTAACGTCTTAGACCTCTCGACCACGAAGAGCCTCCAGTCTAAACGAGGTTTTATCAAGCCTATATAACACAATTTTCGATCCATCGTAAACAAACATATCTGCTCTGAAATGTATCGTAATGTCAACAAATGCAAACATGTTACGGAAATCAACGAATTTTAACGAGACTTGGTTATAAGCAACCGACAATTTGAAATGAATTGTTTGAACATTATTTTTTATCGATACTCATTTAAAATTGTCGGTTTCGTTAAAATTCGTTGATTTCCATTGGTACGTTAAAATTATCTTCTAGGCGCCTTTTTTTATCTACGAGTGTTCCTGTAATTGTCTTCTGTCGGTCATCTGGTTGTTTTTATTGTTTTAACGATCTTTTGAATTTGGTGTGTGTGTGTGTGTGTGTGTGTGTGTGTGTGTGTGTGATATCTTTGTTTGATTTCGTCTTTATATTATTTTATATTATTGATTTTATGTTGTTTTGTTTTATTCATATATTTATTACGTCTCTATGTTATTTTATTTTTATGGATTTGATTTTTTTTTTTTACTAACAACTCCTTGGCCCTGAGAAACAAAAGAACTGGATACGTAAAGCCACAAGTTTATACGCCTGAAGAGAGTCAACTTTAGACTCGAAACACGTGTAGCGTCACAACTGCCATTATGGATACTTAATGTATCATAACATGTATAATAACAACAACAATAAATATACACTTTAAACAAAACGTTCACGGACTCTCACACATTTTATTCTACACCAATTTCTCTCGTTGGAATAACACTATTTCTTTTTCGAATATATATATATATATATATAAAAGAGGTAAAATACTAATCAACATAGATTTTACACCACTATTAATATAAGACATTGTGCTTTTTTAAATATAATAACTTATTTTATTAATTGCATGCACTATTTCTTCATATTTCTCTTTCGCTCTGTGCTTAAAGACATTGTCATTATTATAATGTTACATGGGACAAAGTTCCCATGTGTGAAGTCCCCCTGTGACGTCAGTAATATATTGGCTGTCATATTTGAAAAATGGTTTCGACATTGATAATTCCCAACGACCTATGCGAAAATGAGTTCGTACGCGTTAGCTAGTCATTGGAGTGATTTCTCGCGCATCGTTGATAGGATCAGGCCGCCACAGGCAAGTACTGCAATGAAGTAATATAATCATTGATTACGTATGTACGTAGGGCTGTGTAAAGACAAGGATTTAGAAATACGTACGTTTTCCGTCACTCGTCAATCTAAAGAAACTTTGGTTTGAAAGGATGGAAGCACATACCAACGGTCAGTGAATAGAGAATTGTCTGTTAAGGATGTTAATCGAAAAAGCAAAACAGTAATATAAAAATCTCAGAATTAAAGAAAGCGTAGAAAACATATGGAATATGGTGTATATATATATATCGAGAGAGAGAAAAAGAGTGAGATAGATTGATAGACAGATTAGACAAAATATTGGATAGAATACATGAAAACACTCTACTCAATTTCAAACATGTCTACTTTCTTATGTGTTGGAAAGTATATGTATTACAGTTATAGACATATATCAAATATAATTGACACGTTCTGAACATCAGCTACCATAATCCAGTAACAAGATTCCAAAAAATAAATTGATTTTTTTCTGTAATTTTAAGCTAAGCAAATCAGTACAGTCACTACTGCGCAATTTGTAAATATACATGGGGTGGATATAATAGTGGAAACACCTTGAAATTTTAAGCAAATTTCTTTCAGTATGGAGCAAGACCTTTGGCAGTGAATACAGCTTGAATTATGCGTTGGATCAACTCGTACAAAGATTGCATTGTTTCCAGAGGATGTTTATCCATTTTTCAGATAAAACACTCTCCAATTTATTCAATGATGATAGTGGAGAATATCGACTCTTACTTGTTTTCTAAAATAAATAAGAAATGTTCAATGATGTTCAGATATGGGGACAGTGGTAGTCAAATAAGATGTTCTACTTCACTAGAAACTTCCTTGTGTCATTCAGCTCCAAACTTAGCAGAACAAATGGGTAAATTATCTTCCTGAATGATGGCATTATTTCCCTGGAATCCTTTCTGAAGTATACAATAAAGTTGATCACTCAAAATTAATTATAAATCCTGTCTATTCATTTGAATTACTGGTAGTATTAAATCAACAAACATGAAAATAGACAGCCGTCTGAAAGTTTAATTTTCAAATTACGCTTTTATGTTACTAGATTTTTGTTGTGGATTCCGGATGGGGAACCGAACAAAATAATAAACAACAAAGACAGACATGGAGATATAAAAGTATGTTATATTGAAGGCAATATACAAACTGGAACGCAGGTTAGTCAATTCAGGAATACTATTATTAGACATAAATATATTCAAGTCTTGAAGTGAAAGAGTATGCCCGGGTAACTTATTCGAGCTGAGTGGAAATCAGAGCTAGTCTGGTGTCTGGTTAACTTCAGTATCTGTCGGAACTCTTCGATATCTGTAACGGATCTCTTTGATTACTCTCCACTGTAAACCGGCACCCACAACTATGATTCCAGCTCCAACTGCTGTTCTCTCTATGACAGGATTATACGTACACTCAGTCGAGTTCATTGTTATATAAAAAAGGGGAGATTCTACAACAGTTTTTATTACTATTTTGTCACAACATAACAATATGATGCTAAATAAAGAAATACCGAACGTGTATAATAATAATGACTTCACTATTATTAACTGAAATGCTACTAAAAATATTTTTAACTGCCGAAAAACTATGATCTGCTCCCTTAACTGTCAATGTTTAACTAATGTATACATTACAAAGCTAACATCCAATCTGATGGTGATGTTAAATTGTACTTTGGCTGTACTGAAAATATCGAGTTGACCACCATAAATTGACATTAATTTGAAATAAATACATGTATAGTACTGACGTCTCCACATATTTTTGGCAATTAAAATCCAACAAAAGATTAAAAAATTCCTAGGACGTCTTCGCAAACATCATTTCTTATAACGGAATATGAAATAAATGTAATAAATTTAGAAAAAAAACTTGTTATCTTAAAACATATAAATAGCTCTACTCTACTAAAAAAAAGAAGTGAACGGATGACCACATGCAACCATACAAATAAATATCTGCATAAATACTTCGGATAACACGCATCTCATTTTCCTTTTTTTCTTTTTGTTTTATTTATCCATTTATTTATTTATTACCTGTTCATTATTATTTTCTATTTCTTTTCACTTTTTTCTTTCTTTTTTTCTTTCTTTCGTTATATATATATTGTATATTTTCATTCTATTTTTCAATGCTTTCGTCCACAGTAAATGAATAATCTAAAGTGATATCCTTTAAGATTTAAGTCCAAAATATTACCCTAAATCTTTCTTATTTATTTTTATAATATAAATGATGTTACTTTGTGATTTCATGTTTATGTTTCAGTATAAACCAAATTAAATTATACATTTAATAAATTAATGAGACATGATTGTCTATGGTTCTAAAAACTCCAATTAGATAGAATTCATAAATAAATACTAATAAAACACTTCCTTGTTAAAGTAATAGTTCAAACTAATCTAAGAATGTTGATTTTCTAGATGTTACTCTAGATTTAGATAATAACACATACTTACCCTACATAACGTATAATACTAACCTACAAACATCCTAAATAAAATCGTTCACTATCAATTATATTCTTAAAAGTAAGTTATAATTTTGCTTTGATTTTATTTTGTTTTATTTTTTGTGGCTAATTTTAAAATAGTTTCATGGTTATTTGAACGAGTATTCTTTACCTTTTTTCAAAGAAATTTCTTTGACCGGTGAATAATTTTGTCCTTTTTATTTAAAAAAAAGTCCTGTTAAATACTTTGTTCGTCTTTTGCCTGGTCATTGTCTAGTTGACCCCACCACTCCTCAGCCAAAAGATAAAATAATTCTTTTTCTCTGCTAGCGTTAGTACACGTGCGTTTGGTTAAGGAACAGCTTTGAAATATTCTTAAAAGTAAGTTATAATTTTGCTTTGATTTTATTTTGTTTTATTTTTTGTGGCTAATTTTAAAATAGTTTCATGGTTATTTGAACGAGTATTCTTTACCTCTTTTCGAACATATTTCTTTAACTGGACCTTTAACTAAGTTAAAACTTAGTTACCTCACCACCATTATCTTTTTTCTTTCTTCTTCTTGAATTGGAGTAGATAGTCTAAACTATCACCCGGTTCACACTCCACACACGTCTATTGAACAGGTGTAGAGCCTCATCCCTTGTTCCCTGTTTAGGATGTGGTTTCCGGTTTTCTCTTCTAATTTTCACTTTTTTTTTTCAATTGGAGTAGATAGACTAAATTATCGCCCGGTTCAGACTCCACCCACGTCTATTGAATAGGTGTAGATGCTCATCCCTTGTCCCATGTTTAGGATGTGGTTTCCGACTTTCTCTCCTCTGATCATTACACTCTTACGTGGCCCCCGGCACATCAGTGGCATTACCGTCTTGCTCAGGGTGATATGATTAAAAACAAAAAACACACATTCTACTCTTTTGAACACAGAATAATCAACAATTCCTCAACTGAAGACATTTTTATAAACATAGTCAATATTACAATACTGCCCTAAAACAGCAGCGATAGATGCAATAAAAAATAAATATTATAAGATAAAATAATAATACCAAAAATAATAGAAAAAAAAATTATTTTGTACACACCATTATTTAACTAAATGGTTACTATTAAGTTAGATAATAAATTCTTTAGCCAAGTTCAGAAATACTTCCCAACTAATAATCTCCTTAGGAAACTTTTCATAAGAATACATTACTTTTGATAAGAATACATTAAACTTAGTTATTGCTGCAGTAATAAGCCTGAAATGATAATAATAAACATAATTGCAAATCCCAAAACAATAATCTATGTTTAGCAATCAAAACCACCTTATTATGAATAACGAAAATAACACAAATACATTCAATTGTCGTAACCCAAACGAATGTTTTCTCCAAGATAAATGCCTTACAGATGCTATAGTCGACCAAGCTAGCATTTCTACTACAGAAAATCTACTCTTATTAAGCATATTAGAAGTACTAATACACTTAGAAGGAACGATTTTACAAGTATATGCTAAAATCTATAGTTACTCAATTTCACTTTTCAAATAATATTGAAAACTAAAAAATGCAAATAAAACACCTACTGTAAAATGGGGGATATTAACGAAAATATATAACATGTAAAAAGTAATACACTACGCCTCCTCGGACTTACCCTGTCCTCAGACCTCAAATGGAACCACTATATTGAATCCATAGAAAAATCTACTGCTAAAAAGTTTGGGTCACTATGTCGATCCAAGATGTTTTTTCCACCTGAATCCATCCTGCATATATACAAGTCAACCATCCGTCCGTGCATGGAGTACTGCCGCCATTTATGGTCAGGTGCCCCTGCCGTTCTCCTCAGTGTTCTTGACAGGATCCAAAGGAGAGTCTGTAATGTGATAGGTACTGATCTGGCGGATCGACTGCAGCCACTTCCCCATCGTCGAAATGTGGCCTCCCTTTGTCTGTTCTATAAATACTTTCATGGCTTCTGCTCGGACGAGCTTAAGTCACTGATGCCTCCTCAACAGGTGTTTACTCGTGCAACCAGACTGGCAACTGGGTCCCACCCATTCACAGTTAGGTTAGCCAAATGCAGACGACAATTCTAATCCTGCAGCTTCTTCTCTCGCACTTCCCGCCTGTGGAACTCACTCCCGTATTCTTGCTTTCCTGACGGCTACAACCTCCAGAAATTTAAATGCAAAGTCAATACTCATCTACTAACCACTGGACTCTAGCTCACTCCGCACCCCCGTATAACCTTCCCTTTCTCTCCACCTATGTATCTGTCATCGCACCTGTTTTCTCAGCTTTCTATTGTTCCTTTCTAACTAGTTTGTAATCCTCACTCTTTTCTAATTAATCTTTTTACAGTTATGTAGCCCCCTGCACATCAGTGGCATTTCCGCCTTGCTCGGTGTGAAATGATTAAAAAAAAATCTTTACATGAAAAACGTTTTCTTGGCTTACATAAAAACTCCCAGTTTTTAAATTTCCGAGACTAAAATATTAAACAAACTTAAATAATTAATCACTTACTCTTATACCTAGATAATTCACTCGCTTAAATATATCTGAAATATCTAAAATTTTCTCGAACTTTTTACTATATGCTATAATCTGTAATCCTCCCCCTTTTACTGAACTATATATACTTCAGACCTAAGCTTAAATAACTGTTTTATTGCTGTTTACCCTTGCTTTCATCACCATTTATTTCTAAAATCAAGTAACCTCGATTTTAACAATTACCATTTTTGATTTACGTCAATTTCCTTGCATTAAAATATTGTTTTTCTATAAACATCACCCAAAGATGAATATTTTGTTCTTTTAAATTCAATCTCCTCACATCTCAAATAATATTTTCTATATGTATATCTGTTCCATACTTATTTTAACTTACACAGCTGACACTTCTTTTTCCCATGTAAAAACAATCACATTGCAACAATTTAATTACACAATATTAATTGGTCTGTAGCCAAATATCTTTTAAATTATAATAAACTCCCATTCCACTACATTCAACTAATACGGTGGCATATTTTTTACTTGCTTATTCTATTAAGTTTTAATAGAATAATACAATAGCTATTTTGAAGGGTCTCCTTTTCAAACTGAAAGGAAGACCATTCAACAGAGCTATCATATTAGCGTATGCACCAAAACGCAATGCAGTAAAAAAGAAATTAAATATTTCTAATTCATACTGGACAATGACAAAGCTCAGTGTAAAATCCAATAAATTAGAATCATCATGGAAGACTTGAATACCAATGTAAGTAAGAAGAGGAAGGTGGAGGCAACTTGAAACATTAAGTTAGAAAACCACATTGACTGAGGAGGAAAATGGGTCCAGTTGTGCATAGCAAATGACCAGGTAATAACCAACACCTGGTTTCAAGAACGCCAAAAATGATTATAGACATAGGGAAGCCCAGGAGCCGACACATAAAAAATCGATTGTCTAATCATATACAAGTGATTCATGACGTAGTGTTTCAATACAAAAATTATCTGCAAACTAAGAGGGAAACTTCGAGGACTAAAAAACAGAGTGTAGCACGCAGACTTCAACACAACAGAGTCGTGGATGTCCTCAACATGAAAGATAAATACACTGATACTGTGAAAAGCAAATAGGAAAAACAATATCGAATAACATCCATTGAGATCTCTATGTAGATATAACACTTAATATTTTATATTAATTTAATCTTGTTGGATTATCCTCACCGTTTAAGGACTGAACATGTATACATACATACATACATACATACACACACACACACACGCATATATATATATATATATATATATATGTGGGGGGGGAGGGTTATGTCTTGAAGTCTGTCAAAATATCGTTGAGTGGAATAAAGGAAGGTAAGGAAGTGTTTGTATTACCTATTGATTAATAATAAATTAATATTAATAATAATAATATAAATATAATAATAATATAATATTAATAATAATATTAATAATAATAATATAATAATAATATAATATTAATAATAATAATAATAATAATAATAATAATAATAATAATAATAATATTTATAAATTATAAGTAATACAAACACTTCCTTACCTTCCTTTATTTCACTCAACGCATTGTGACAGCCTTCAAGACATAACCCATACAATCATTTTACACAATACTTCAAGCAAATTACAAAATTTTACTATATATATATATATATATATATATATATATATATATATATATATAAAGTTAGATATTTAATTCCTATAATTTTGTATTAATACCATTTTTTTAATATTTTGTTTTTCATGCGTTTCCTTTATAATTTTAAAATTACTCAATCCCTTGTAACTGGAACATTATTTTTTCAAAATATTTGTGATTTTTGCAACTGAAATCTGATACAGTTGCTATTTACTTTTCTCCGACATATATGCTCATGTTTTATTTCTCTCTCTCTCTCTCTCTCTCTCTCTCTCTCTCTCTCTCTCACTTTCTCTCTCTCATCTTACTTTACTGAGTTTTTTCTATGTAGTACTTCGTACCTCGCGGTATTCCTCTAACTAATTCATCTGCTAATATACCCTTTTAATTATACCCCGAAAATCCTTAAATATTTTTTATTTATTTTCTGAACAATACTCAGTTCAATTTTTATCTCTTTATCTCTGGATATTACTTTGCATTTCTCTATCGACCACAGCTTTTTCTTTTATTTTATGCATCCCTTTTCGTTTGATTTAATGATTGCAAACGTTATTTGATAATGAACAATTCATTTATAAAAATATGGGGATCTTGTGAATACGTTTTATAGTGTTTCAAATTTTTCTACTTTTTTATTTTTTTTAATTATTTCTAAATTATTATTTTCATTGGCTAGAAATCAAGGCATACGTCATTTCTTTGAAGAAATCGCTCGGCTGCATTCAAATAAATCTCTTATGAAAGTTTTCTTGCCTTTAACTCATTACAGAATTCGATTCCTTTGTCCAAGTTGACTAGAATATTTTAAATCCTTTCGATGCGTGCACAACTAAGCATTTTTAACAATAAATCAAAGATTTCTTGAAATTCTAATAAAATAAAGAAAATAAAACTGTGACATCGATCATTTGAAAGAATTAAGAAATAAGAACCTCAGTAATGTTCGATACCAAGCTACCGAAGATATGCGCATATTAGCGAGTATTTATAATCGTATAGACATTGGTTGTTATATATATTGAATGACAGACGTCTTGTCTTTATTCATATAGTTTTATTAATTTCATATATGACTAAATGCTCTATTTATTTCTGCCTAAATAACGTTGCAACATCGGGCATCTAATATTTTGTAAATGCTATTGTAGACAGATTAAACGTTGATTAAATTAGATATAATTTTTATTTACTAATACAATCAGGATATTTTGATAATATTACTAATGTTTGTTTGAATTTAATCACTTTTAAACATTTTTCGCACTGACAATTAGATATATTATGAAGATGGTGGAAACGTTGATAGGTTGTCTATGTAAATGTGATGCTAGTGCAGTGACATCACGCATGCATAATTAAGACACTTCTTATTTATAAACACAAAGTTTCTTTCCAGCTAAACTGACATCTAACTTTAAAAGAAGACATCGAAATTACTAATAGTTATTTCTCTTGAAAAGAGAGAAAAAATTGGCATTGTGTTTTTATGTAGCACTGAAGTGTGGGGTGCGAGATGCGTGCTCTTTTCAAACGTCGGGGGTCACCACTGAAGTGCAGGGAAATGGTTAATGTTTCTTTTGTTCGGCCTTGTGTCTTTCTTAACCGAACTCCCTACAGCTTACATGATTTGTGTTGAGTTATAATCATCAGAAGGGTTTTCATCAGAAGGTTGGTTGTCGGCTGGAATTTGTGGATTGGGGTAGAAGAGTGGAATAATAAAATATACATTTTGAATGTAATATAGAAATTTATTAAAAGGAGAAACAAGAGTTGTAGAAATTAATGTTCTTACCTAATAAAACTTAGTAAGAAGTTATGAGTAGCGCTCGTATTCCAAGATAAAGTTGTTTGTATCAGTAATTGTTGTAATTGTTGAGATAGAGAAAGAGAGAGAGAGAGAGAGACAGAGAGAGAGAGAGAGGGGACAATATCCGTGTCACTTGAAGTTGAGAGTTACATCGTAGACGTGTGTCAGCTAACCGCCTCCTCCAAAATGATTGTCGTGACCGGTTAGAGACCATCCTTAAATATTGAATAGTCACGTGGTGTGGCTCAGAAACGATTTTTTTCTTTAGCTGTGGAAAAACGGTTTTTCTGACGTACTTTGAATTTTGCGATTTGATGACCAATCAGGATCTAGAGTTTCGCTACAGATCCGTAAAAGGAATTTGATATTTATTTATTTTTGGTTTACATTCGGAATCTCTGCGTGGAGCCCAGATGCGCAAAGACCAGTTTTGGTCATTTGCTTTCTGGATCTCTGAGGGCAAACATCCGGTCTTTCGCTTTCTCGGTATCACCACAGTACGTACAGATAAATGGTTTAGTTCCAAAGAATATTCATACTGACAAGGTTGACGCCATTGCCCACCAGAACCATTTCTTCCGGCTCTATCGAAGCTGCTCGTCGAACCAAAACAGGCGCCTTTTCGCCTCAGCACAGAATAAGTGTAAAAAAAGTACTGAACGAAGGTAAGAGGGCGTTTGCTACGAGAATGCTAAATTTGGCTCCAAAGATTATTGGCGACTCTGCAAAAACGTGCTCAACAAGAGCAATACTTCAATACCCCCACTAATCAATGAATTTGAAGTTCTCCCCTCCCCAGCGGACAAGTCTGAATGCTTTGCCCGTAGATTCTCCACCAATTCGACACTGGACTCGTTAGGAATACCTACACCCAACTTCCCACCCAGAACTAAGGCTCAACTAAATAACGTCCACATTACATCCTCGCTGGTCGCCAAGATAATTGCACAACTTGCACCACACAAAGCGAGCGGCGGTGACGGAATCCCAGTCATAGTACTGAAGAAATGTGCCCCAGAACTCTCTTCTGTCCTCTCTAAACTCTATAACCTCTGTCTATCGGCTTCCTGTTTTTCTGCCTGTTGGAAGTCCTCCTGTGTAGTTCCTACATTTAAGAATCCTGGCGAACCCTCAGACCCCGCCAATTACCGTCCTATTAGTCTCCTTCCGATCTTTGGCAAAGTTTTCGAAGCCATTATCAACGCCGAGGTGATTCAGCATCTCACGGCCCATAGGCTTCTCTCTGACAAACAGTACGGGTTTCGCTTCACCAGGTCTACTGCTGATATGCTAACGACCATTAGCGAGTACAAATACCGGGAACTTGAAAAAAATGGCGAAGCCCGAACCGTTGCCTTGGACATCTCCAAAGCATTCGACAGTGTCTGGCACGCTGGACTCTTGTGCAAACTGAGGAGTTACCGGATAACTGGATATCAGTTTGACCTCATCCAGTCATTCCTCTTTAACCGCACAATGAAGGTAGTATTAAATGGGCATGCCTCCCAAAACTACCATACGAAAGCGGGCGTCCCTCAAGGTTCTATCCTAGGTCCCACGCTCTTTCTGATCTACATTAATGATCTCCCCGACGCCATTAGATCCCAAGTAGGCATGTACGCCGATGACACAACAATCTACTCTCGCCTCGATCAAAAACCAGGTGTGGGCGACAAAGCGAACCTCGCTGCCGTGCTTGAAAAGGACCTCCAATGGGGTAGGAAATGGCCAATAAATTTCAATGCTTCTAAAACGAAGCTGTTATCAACTAACCACCATAGACAATCGCATCTACCTCCCATTAGCATGGGACAGGCTTGCCTCCCAGAGAGTAAAATACTACGCCTCCTTGGCCTTACACTTTCGGCGGACCTCAAATGGAATGACTATATCGAATCCATTGCCAAATTTGCCGCTATGAAAGTCGATTCTCTGTGCAGGGCCGGGAAGTTTTTCCCACCTGAATATATTCTGCACATATACAAATCTACCATCCGCCCGTGTATTGAATATTGCTGCCATATCTGGTCGGGTGCCCCTGCTGCTTTGCTTGGCCTTCTCGATAAAATACAAAGGAGGATCTGTAACGTGGTTGATATTGACTTGCCAGACAGATTGAAACCACTCTCTCACCGGCGTGATGTGGCTTCCCTGTGCCTCTTCTACAAGTACTTTCATGGCTTCTGCGCCTAAGCACAATTCACACGAGATACTAGATTAGCATCCAGGTCCCACCCTTTTACAGTTAAACAGATAAGATGTAACCGTAATTTCTTCTCCAACAGATTCTTTTCTCGCGCTTCCCGCCTGTGGAACTCCCTTCCACAAGTCTGCTTTCCCGACAGCTACAATCTCCAGGTGTTTAAATGTAGGGTCAATAAACACCTCCTATCACACTAACTCCCAATTATTCTCAGAACACTCTCATCTACCCAACCGTCATTCTCGGTATCCTTACCCGCCTATCACCCACCCTCTGACATTTCCTATATTTAACCATTCTCGGTAACCCTTCCCGCCTATCACCCACCTTCTGACATTTCCTATATTTAATCATCCTTTCTTCACTCTATGTAGCCCCCTGCGCAATAGTGGCAGTGACATGCCTTGCTCGGGGTGAAACGCTTATAAAATAATGATATATATATATATATATATATATAGTTATATATATATATATATATATATATATATATAGTTATACTAGTTCTCAGCAGTATATATGTCAACAGCATACACACAGGGAAAGTGTCCGAGGCCATAATTAATGCTGAAATAGTTCAACACCTTACAAACTCTTCTCTGATAGGCAGTAGGGCTTCAGCTTTGCCAGGCCCACGGCCAACATGCTAACAACCGTTACGTAGTACATGCTCCAAACCCTTGATGAGTCAGGCGAGGCTCGTGCTGTTACTCTGGACATCTCCAAGGCTTTTGACATGGTATGGCACACTGGTCTTCTATGCAAGCTACGGGGTTACGGTATTACCGGACGCTTGCTTGATCTAATCCAATCTTTTTTATATAACCGCAAAATGAAGGTCGTTTTGAATGGGTATGCCTCTTCAGCCTACAGCACAAATGCTGGTGTACCACATGGCTCTATCCTAGCCCCGACGCTCTTCCTTATTTTCATCAACGACCTCCCAGATGAGATCAAGTGCCAAGTAGACATCTACGCAGATAACACCACAATTTACTCCCGCATCAGTAAGAAGGCCGTCGTGGCGAACAAACATAATCTCGCTGCTGACGTTGAACGAGATCTACACTCTGTGGTGAATTGGTGCAAGAAGTGCCTTGTCAACTTCAATGCGTCTAAGACCAAGCTGTTGTCTGTCAACCATTACAGGCAACCTCTCCTGCCTCCCATAAGCATGGACCAAGCGATTCTCCCTGAGAGCAATACACTACGCCTCCTCGGCCTTACCCTCTCTTCTGATCTCAAATGGAACCACTACATTCAATCCATAGTTAAATCCACTGAGAAGAAGTTTGGGTCACTGTGTCGTGCCAGGATGTTTATTCAGCCTGGATCCATCCTGCATATATACATGTCAACCATTCGTCCGTGCATGGAGTACTGCTGCCATATATGCTCAGGCGCCCCTACGGTTCACCTCAGTGTTCTCGACAGGCTCCAAAGGAGAATCAGTACTGTGATAGGGACTGACTTGGCGGCTCGACTAAAACCACTTCTCCACCAATGAAGTAGCCTCCCTTTTTCTGTTCTATAAATACTTTCATGGCTTCTGCTCGGACGAACTTAAGTCACTGGTACCTCCTCAACAGGTGTTTACTCGTGCAACCAGATTGGTAACTGGGTCCTACCCATTCACAGTTAGATTAACCAAATGCAGACGACAATTCTAATCCTGCAGCTTCTTCTCTCGCACTTCCCGCCTGTGGAACTCACTCCCATATTCTTGCTTTCATGACAGCTACAACCTCCAGGAATTTAAATGCAATGTCAATACTCTTCTATTAACCACTTGAATCTAGTTCCTTCCCCATCCTGTATATCCTTTCCTTTCTCTCCACCTTTGAAACTGTCATCACACCTGCATTCTCATCTTTTTATCGCTCCTTTCTAACTGGTTCGTCTCTCTCTTCACTCTTCTAGTTAATTTTTTTACACTTATGTAGCCCCCTGCATATCAGTGGCATTACCGCGTTGCTCGGGGAGAAACGATTAAAAACACACACTCACACACACACACACACGCACACACACACACACACACACAAATATATATATATATATATATATATATATATTGTGTGTATTTTGGCAGCATTTTTTCATTAATGCAGGTTTCATTGAATAATATAGACAAGTTTTGTCTATTAATTTTGTGTAGGATCCGTTCATACCGTCTGTTATACTTGATGGTGATGTCATTGAAAGAAAACAAAAAATCACAGTATTTGTTGAATTTTTTATCGGGTCTAAGCTTTCGGCTCACATAAGCCATTATCAAAGAGTAAATATTAACACACAGTAAACATAGAACATTTAAGCTATTAACAATAAAGATAATTGAATTGAAAATATAAGTCCATCCCTACCGTGGCGGGTAGCCGAAGACAGTGACAAAATAGTGGTGTTGTGGTCCCTGATCTGATTACAGACATTTGAGTACGTTATTGGAAATATCGAAATTGATTGTATTCAAACCAGGTATAAATTGTTTAATGTAGAGTGCTTCGAGAATTTTTAGTTTCTGCTTATTATTTTCTTGTTTGAGTATGTACGTGTTATCAACAAGCGTTTTTCTCAGAAGCACTCTACATTAAACAATTTAAACCTGGTTTGAATACAATCAATTTCGATATTTCCAATAACGTACTCAAATGTCTGTAATCAGATCAGGGACCACAACACCACTATTTTGTCACTGTCTTCGGCCATCCGCCACGGTAGGGATGGACTTATATTTTCAATTCAATTATCTTTATTGTTAATAGCTTAAATGTTCTATGTTTACTGTGTGTTAATATTTACTCTTTGATAATGGCTTATGTGAGCCGAAAGCTTAGACCCGATAAAAAATTCAACAAATACTGTGATTTTTTGTTTTCTTTCAATGACATCACCATCAAGTATATCAGACGGTATAAACGTATCCTACACAAAATTAATAGACAAAACTTGTCTATATTATTCAATGAAACCTGCATTAATATATATATATATATATATATTCGTATTGTTTTTGTTACTAACCGAATGAACAGTTTTGTTTGAAAAGTTAGATCCCAGATAACCTAGAAAGAAACAATGCAGTAATTAATAAGAAGAGTTGTAAATAAAGTATAAAAATCTCACAACTCTAGCATCACTCATTCATTTTCAGCCAATGAGTGTTTAGTGCAAACGCGTAATGTTTACTACGATTATTTTCAACATTTTGTTTTAGTATTAAATACGTTGGTAGTGAGCTCAAATCAGAGTTATGTAAAGACAATCGCGTTGACAAAGGGATAGTAATGTGTCCAGCACAAACGTCTATGAATTTTTGTGTTGAAGACATTTCATGATGTGTCCACTAAGTTCATAAATATTATTAGTTGTTATAGTTTTTAATTCGTCAACTAGATATTACTTCCAATATTAAAGTTACATGTTGTTGTATTTTTATTTTGGTCAACATGATTGTTGGCTTTGATAATAATGCTAATATCTGTGAACTTTTATTATTGATTGGTTATGTAAAAAAATTGCTATCTTTATTATGTAATTTGGAAAACCTGCCATTTTTACCCATGACACGTGAGCAATGGAAAATGGAATTTTGGCCTTGATTTCAAGTAACAATATCTAACGATTAATTATTATATTTGGGTCCGTCTTAGCTGCAGAATTTGCAGGGTTTTTTTCAGGTTTCACAGCCAACCCTCTTCGAATACTCCACTCCCTATATATAGGTACGTCGGTAAGGTAACTACATTTTAAAATTCGGATTTTCTTTCTGCACTATATATATATTACTCTTCAGCAAAGAATTGAGTTCTTTTGGTGACTGGTGTGTGTTTCTCTTCTCTGATTTTATACGCCTATCGCTTAAGGGTAAGCGACACCAACATACCAAGTTGGTCGAGTCTCGATCCCGGTCAGAAGCGAGTTGATGTCTTGCCAAACTGATGAGCTCTGATACAGCAAAATAGGCTTGTACATGAATGACGAATATATTATGCTCCCATTACGATTGAGCTCTCTAAAGAGGAAAATGTAGAAAAAAACTGTTACTACTTCGACAATGTATGTAGTACCACCCAGCAATAAATTGAGTTTTATACCCCGCTTATATACAACACGCTAAAATTTCTCTTCTTCGAAGAAGACATACGCCTATGGTTTAGGTGTTAGCGCCTCCGACTGACACCAAATCGGTTGAGTTTCATTCCAGTTCAGAAGTAAATGGATGTCTATCCACGGTGATGAGCTGTGATACCGCGAAATAGGCTTGTATGTGGATGATATATATATATATATATATATATATATATATATATATATATATATATACTATGGTCATCCGCAGACAAATCTGTTTCGGTGTATTACAGCTCATCAGTACGGCTTAGACTACGGTCGTTTCCTAACCAAGGATTGAAACCCAACCGAATTGGCGTCAGTCGGCAATTCTACCCCTCGGCCACGAGCGTCCACCAGAAGTCAGGCTTTTTAGCGCGTATAAACACGCCCAATAGCTAGAGTGCTCCAATTCATTATATATATATATATATATATATATATATATATATATATATATATATATATATATATATATATATATATCGTCATAGAGAGGGTGCAATCTATGTTTACAGGAAAAATACAAATATTAAAATACCCAAATCAGCACCTATTTTGAATTTACGGATAAATTACGTTAGCAAATGCTGAAATAAGTCGAAAATTGAGTATTTTAAAAGTTAAGATGTAACTTTTAAATTTAATCTATGATTTCAGAAAAATAAACTTTTTAAAGCTAGTACATGTGAACCCCACTACCAATTACTGACCCCAGTCTTATAGATTCCTTCTTTCTCTCCTTTTTCCTATCTAAATATCTATTATTTAACATGTAAGACCTTTTAGTCCCTATTTTTTTCATGTACCTTTATATATTTTAGTTTTACTTTTATTTTTTGTGAAGATTCTTATTTCCATTTTGTCGGTCATCACAATTTTACTCATTTAACTCCCCTGGGCCTTGTTATAAATGTATAAGTATATTTTTATTTATTTTTAATACTAAATCCAATTTACCTTTTAAACATAAAAATTAGTTTTGGTTAACTTTTAGCACGGCTCTTACAATAAAAATTAAAAATAAAATATAATAATATCGTTCCTTTCGTACTAAGCCGGCTTTGATTAGGTTCTTAAAGTTTTCAAAATAATTAGAATTAAATTGAACTCGTGAATTGCGAATATACTTTAGCATTTTAAGTAAATTATTTTTAAGAAGGTGCATTTGTGTATGTTAGTGTTTGTGTGTGCATGTGTGTGTGTTTATAATTACGTGTGTGTGTACTTGTAGAATTGAATTTCTTTGAAATCTACCCTTATATTTAATATTTTTATTTATATTCATATTTTAATTTATATCTAAAATTTAAGATTTATATTTAAATTTAGAGCTGTATGTCTACATTTTTTCTATAGAATTTGTCCCAGTTATTTAAACAAAAATCGCTTTGGTAAATTTTTTCAATGTTTGCTTTCAACATGAATGATAACAGTTTCCTTTATTTCTATGGAAAAAGATTTCTTTTTTAGCTTACTTTCCCTGACAACCACCGCTTCCACCTTTTTCCTTTTTTTTTCTTTTTCCTTTCCTTTTTTTCCTTTCCTTTCCTTTTCTTTTTATTTTTGCCTTTTCTTTTCGCCTACCACTTCTATTTGCCCAGACATGGCTAAATTTCAACTTTTAATTTCTCAACTCAGATAAGGGAAGAGGTGTCTTCTAAAAATAAAGATAGAAATAAACATAGGTATCTGTCTGCTTCACTGTTTACTTCTTTGAATCCAAAAATTATTAATCCCACCCCTTTTTATTTTTCTGTGATTAAAATTCTTTTGTACTTCTGCTGGTATAAAATTTTTGTCATTTGAATTTAAGTGAATAAATATTTTCGTTGATGAAGACTCGAGATTATTCTCGTAGAAATGACTATTCAACGAATTTGAAAATCAAATTTTTGTTTTATTTTATATATATATATATATATATGTGTGTGTGTGTGTGTGTGTGTGTGTGTGTGTGTGTGTGTGTGTGTGGAATGAGATAGATTGTGTTATGGTGTTCATTCTAAATATTTCTCTAGTAGGTCTATCTAGATTTTTGTCATTTTTTTTTAATACTGAAGCTGACCTTTTTGCTATTCATAATCATTTCTCAACCTACAAACTAAATTATCATCAAAGGTATCCCCCAAGTGTTTTCTCAGTGAAGATGTGTTATTCATATTTATTATCGAGATTTGACCACAAATAAGTATTGATTGATTCGTTTTCTACAGCTTATAAGGTTTCTGGAGATTATTTAATGCCAAAAATTATTTAATATTTTTAGTGACAATAAGTATTTAATGATACAAATTTTATTAATTAAACTACAGATGAGAGTGAGATCAGTTGTATTCGTATATTTTCCAACGGTATTTGCGTCTAAATGAATATAATAAACGTAAGGGGAACTGGATATCGTCTCTCTGCTTAACAATTCCTAATAATTATTCATTACACAAGCCTCACATCGAAGATTACAGCACCTGGTATTCCCAAGTGGTTACCCTTAAGTACAGATCAGGCAGACAGTTGCTCAACTTCCGTGATTTTATTGTCTCACCTCTACAAAATCAGATTGCTGCTGTACAGATATTTATGACGTGTTGTGACACAAGGTCGAGTTAAGTGTGGGGGAACCAAAGCGCTTACGCTCGAGACCACATATTGCGGTTGCGTTGGTCTCGATGGCGACCAGCGGTCTATCTATCTAGCGCAATGGGCAGATGCAAGCATTTTTTCCCGAGTGCGAGCATCTCTCAGTATTTAGTTTTCTCAGCTGCGTTTTTCTCCTCGGGCAGAAACACAACAGAGCTGCACTTTGCCCGAAGACAGAGACACGAGTAATGTTTGCAAGATGAAATCACGTCATGGTCAGCTGTCGGTTGCTGCACTATTTATCACTATACTAAAATAGTAATAACAATATATGGCACATATTTGACGGATATACGGAGTCATTATTACTTGTATTTTCATTATTCTAGGTGACTCAGAAGACAAATTAAGCGAATGCGAATATATAAGAAAACATTGGACGTGTTGAATTGTATAAAGGATACACACCTGTGCGCGTGTCCGTTCGTGGTTGTTAAGGAAAAGTTTAGTCGTCCGAGGAAATATATCCTGATGATCGGGAAGAAAGGTCGCGTTGGGGTTCCTTCTATTGCATGGTATAATGAAAAGAAAGTACGGAAGAGACGATAGAATATGTCCAAGTTTTATATCTGTTCGATGATGCTATCTAACAACGTCTTTTTTACAAAGCTGGCGAAGCAATATGATATAACACACTAGTTAAATCATTCAAAATAATTAAATAGATCTAATGATCGTTGTAATTAGCAATGTCAACATAAAAAATCGGCTACGCAAAAGTAATGTCAAAAACAATTAAAGTGTCTAATGTTATATAACATAACATACATTCTATTACACGTATAATAGTATCCATCATCGATAATGGCCAAAGATATATCCGAAAATGATCGGAAAAACAAAACATTTGGACGAGTTTATACAATTAATGTCCTGAAAAGAAAAAAAAAACATGAGATTGCATGAAAAAATTTTAACCATCACACCTTGTCTCTCATGTATAATGAAGCATGCATACAGTCATACATTCTCTTTCATTTGAATCTAATTTCTAAGGGTCATTAGACCCTTAGAAATCAGATTCAAATGAAAGAGAATGTATGACTGTATGGGAAGAGAAAGTATGAGAGAACAGAAGATAATGACTATTCGTTAATATTAGAAGGTCTGAAAGTAATGATTCCTTGTGTAGGTAGCTAAAAATTGCCCAGGCTTCAAATAAAAGAAAGGAAACAGGATATTGTAGTAATTATTAATGATATACAGTTTCCTTTCGTTATTAGATAGATATTAAGATTTTATTTAAAACTGATTTTATTTGGAACTTTTGTGTACTCAATTCGATAGACAAAATTCACCAGTCGCAACATAACAAAGAATATTGCGAGGCAGCATTTTCCAACATAGCGGAAACAAACAACAAATGACGTGGCGTCATGCACATATGTCATGTCCTACGAGAACAATGAGTGCTCCAACAGGTTAAAGTAACAGAAATCAAACAGTACCCTCAGAAATGGAAAGCCACAAGTCTTATATATGCGTTTTAAAAAGACCATGATATATATATATATATATATATATATATATATATATATATATATATTTGCACATGTTCTAACGTAATAATAGTATATATATATATATTAATTCAGATACTTCAATCCAAGGGAAAAAAGCAGGAAGGTAAATTCCAAAAAACCCGATCCTAATTAATATTAAAAGCTTATTTTAATATTAAAAAATGATACAGGAAGAGAGCTCCATGTAATAAAATATTACAGAGCAAATATATATTAAAAAATATATATTAAAATATATATATATATTAATATATATATATATAATATATATATATATATTAAAATATATATATATATATATATATAATCTTTACTTCTCTACGACATAATTCTTTCTAAAAATAAAATAATAAGGCACTATTAATGAGCAAAAACGCGACAAGCGTTTTCTTAACTGGTATTAAATTTTAATAACTGGTAGGAAATTGATGAACTGAGCTGACGCAGACTCGCTCTGTTTTGTCTCTGTCCATGAGCGGGACAGGAGGGTTATATATATATATATATATATATATATATATCGTGGTAAATTCAAAATAATAATAAACTTCATATTTTCACTATTTTCAAAAACGCGAACCAGTGAGAAATCTATTTTTTGACAAACAAGGAAAAAGTTTGCATTCGTGCGGAGGAAAAAAATCAAGGTAAATTTTGCGAGCATATGGTAAATAATTAAAGCTATTGTAGAGTGGCTGACACTCCTGCTGCATTACTAATGGTGGAATAACCCATGGTTTTAAATCGTTTAAGTAAAGATTAGAAGTATTTGAGACGAAATATTCGAGTTTCATTCGAGTAATATTCGGACTGATTATTTCGGGGGCTATTCCGCTCTTAACCACTCATCTTTGTGTTGTCAGTTCTGTCTTGCTTTTATCGTAACTATTTTACTGTTCTGTGTGTTTCAGTGTAGAACCGGATATTGTACGGAACAATAGTGCAACAGACTTTTTCTGTGTATCGTATGTGCATCGGCGATACAACAGAACCTCAGTCAGATCTTAATATATATATATATATATATATATATATATATATATATATATATATATATAAATTTTGCGATCATGTGGGGAATAATTAAAGGCCAGTTAAAAGGGAGAGATTTACAGAAAACAACAAATTGAACATTCAATGACCAGTATCATGTTTCTTCCCACCAAAAAGGAGTTTTCCTTTGGAGCTGACAACGTGACCGATTTCGCTAAACGTTTCACATTTTTCTGTTGATTAAGCAAAGAGAAAAGGAAGCAAACAGCATTCAACACACCCACGGTGTAACAAGATAATTTTTAAACCACTGATTTGACACAACTGTCATAGCGACCCACATACACACTCCTTCCTTCTCGCGTGTTGTTTTTCTTCTCTTCTTCCTATTCACCTAATCACTGTCATCACAAAAGAAAGAAAGTAACATTACTACAACTCTGCTGATGCACACAGCGAAGACATGGACTTATCTTTTATGCACAAATTACATTTCCCTATAACAAATAAACTCTTAATTCTTTTAACTTCCAACATCTCTTTATCTTTGAACACTTCATCCTTACATTTTGATATTATGCTGTTTAACAAATATATTTTTATTTACTTACACAAACGAGACAATCTTATCTTTCAACCTTCTGATAATCTTGAATTGTGGAGACTTCGTTTGTGTTTTACACAAGGCCAATTTGATAAACATAATCACGAAATAAAATAAAATACACAACCTCGGGCTTTATTATAATAGAGGTGTGTATGTACGTGTCTCTGTGTGTGCAAGCGCGTTTGTCATAGTATATAATCTAATAATATATATATATTTCTAATTTACATAAAAATAGTAATGAGTTTCTCCTTTAATCAGAATGTCGTGATGATGTGTCTAAACATTTGTTATTATTTTCTTACTATGCCTTGTACTTTCTTTAATGACATTCTTTTCTCTTTTTTAAATTACTCAAGAGAAGCTTTAACATAATCTAATTTACGAACATGATATCGATCCAAGATAGTTTTCTTATATGTTATCAGCTAGACCATTTTTCTTCTCGTATCAAAATTTCATGAAGACAGTTAACACGTACCCAACATATTTACGAAGCAAATAAGCTTTGTCATACACAAGGTTGGCCTCCATGATGTACACTATCACTTCATAAAGTATATATTATCGGATACAAAAACCTGGCGAATATACATTTATTTAATATACATTATTCCATGAAGGTTAATGCAGTCTAATTTTATATCGTATAATCTATCAAAACACGTTTGTCTTTCTCTCCCTCTTTCTCTCTCTCTCTCTCGTTTTCTCTCTCTCTCTCGAAACCGCACACACATTCACACATATATATACATGGTGGAAATACATGTATACCAGTTTTAAAACTATGATAGCGCAGAGGAAATAGATTCGAAAAGAACATTATATATTTCGAAAAAATGGGTGTGGAATGTGGCCAATAAAATTACAGCAAACATTCAGTTGTTCGTCCATTTTGTTGTATTTTTTATTTTTTTATAAGCGTTTCACCCCGAGCAAGGCATTTCACTGCCACTACTGCCCAGGGGGCTACATAGAGTGGAGAAAGGATGATTAAATATAGGAAATGTCAGAGGGTGGGTGATAGGCGGGTAAGGATACCGAGAATGACGGTTGGGTAGATGAGAGTGTTCTAAGAATAATTGGGAGTTAGTGCGATAGGAAGTGTCTATTGACCCTACATTTAAACACCTGGAGAGTGTAGTTGTCGGGAAAGCAGACATGTGGAAGGGAATTCCACAGGCGGGAAGCACGAGAAAAGAATCTGTTGGAGTAGAAATTACTTATCTCTTTAACTGTAAAAGGGTTGGACCTAGTTGCTACTCGTGCAAAATTCAAGGTTTCACTTTTGATGAAATTAATGACAGCGTATCCAAAACATGGTGTAAGATTAACTTTCAAAGAATGTCTTCCAGTCGAACGTCTCCCAACTTGAATAAATTTCATGCAAGCTATTTGTGGTTTCAGACTTTTATGTCAGACAATAATTTTTGATAGAGCAAAAGGAAGTGTTTTAACTTCTTCTTTGTTTTATAAGCTCTCTTCATTGGTGTTGCACTCTCATTGTGAGAAGTTATAAAACATAGAAAATACTTTAAAACAGGGACCCATTACTTTATCAATCGAAATATATTGTTAATACGATAGTTAAGCTGCTGTAGTGAAGTCTTTGCTGAATTGATTAATTACGTTCCGAACATGATTTACGACTTTAAGCGCTCTGTCGTTACCAGGACGCCATCGTTCGTTGCCCACATTGCCGAGGTTTTCAAAGCTAAATCTAGTAAAATCTGGGATATCATTGACTTGTTTAATTACGCTACAACCATGGTCTACACTCATGCAAAAATATGCAGCCTCAGACAAGCATGACAATTTCAGGCCAGAAATCAAGACTTATATGTTAACAGGAATCCTGAGTTTGTCACCATCGTGGACGAGGTTGAAAAAAAAACCTGTTGTAGAGTGGCTGACACTCCTGCTGCAGTACTTATGGTGGAATAACCCATGGTTTTCAATGGTTTATTTAAGTAAAGATTTGAAGTATTTGAGACGAAATATTCGAGTTTCACTCGAGTAATATTCGGACTGATTATTTTGGGGGCTATTCCGCTCTTAACCACTCATCTTTGTGTTGTCAGTTCTGTCTTGCTTTCATCGTAACTATTTTACTGGTCTGTGTATTTCAGTATAGAACCGGATATTGTACGGAACAATAGCGCAGCACACTTTCTCTCTGTATCGTATGTGCCTCGGCGATACAACAGAACCTCAATCAGATCTTAATAAAAAACTTGAAGGAAATGGGCAGCAGCAGCCAAAAGTCGTGTGTATTGTCAGAGGTTTTGAGATATTAAAATTCTGTGCTCAAGAGGTGCCACGGGATCATCCTATCACTGGTCGCCCGACATGCTCCTCTGCATTGCCATACTAAAATCATCACGATTATACATTGTGAGCCATTTTGTACAAAGAAATGCTCAGCCTACCCTACAACCTCAGAGAGTCTCTCAAGGTAGCGATCAGGTACGCCATGATCAACAATGGAATGGAACACTGTCGCCAAAGCTTGTCCCAGATTTCAGTCCCAATTTTGAAATTTTTGGCGGCTGGTGTTGACCACAACTAATTAATTTTTACCTTATATATGTTGTGTATAAATATTAATTAAAATATATTACGTTAGGTAACTCCAGAAATTAAGAATATCATACAATTGTGAAAAAAGTTCCCAAAATTCATAAAAACAAAGTTTTATCGTAAAAATATTTAGTAATTAGACAAAATTGTTTTTTTAATTATTTTATATGTATATTTTTCAATTCTTTAATTTTGAGAAAAACATTCATTTTTTTTCTTTCTTCCAGCGAGTGGAACAAAGATTAAAATGGGAAATTTAGTGTAATTTTGCAATAGAAATCATGGTTTTGTAAGTACTTGCAAATCGACATATTTTAATATAATTTTTAGAAATTATTCAAAATTACTTGAATTATTATAGAATTTGTTTCGAAAATTTTGGTAAAAATATTTTTAATCTGTTACCTAGTCTCCCTAATTTATGAGATTTTGAGAAATTAATATTTCACTCTCTTCATAATTATACTAGTTAAGAGGAGGATTCCTTAGAGCATTTAAATCAACAATTTATTTTTGTTGAACACATACAGCGTTTCCAGAAAATTGGCTCTGAATCATAAAATAAAGATAATCAATACATCTATGAGAATATTTAAGTGAAAAAGCTTTTATGTGCTTTGGCAATAAAATACATTAAGGACTATTTTGCCTTAAGAATAACTTTTTCAATGTATAATAATTTTTCTAAGAATGATTTTAATTTTTAAAATATTCATTTAGAAGGATTTTGTATGTTTTAAATCTTTTGAAAATTGTATTAATTTTACTATTTTAAATGACATTATTATTAAGCAAAAATATAGTTTCTAATCAGTAATAGAAAAGCTTAGTAAAAATCATCAATCATGAATATATTCATAAGAATGAATTTTTATATGTGTATAAGAATGTATAAGATAATATGCAATTATTTTAGGATTAATGATGCCATGAAACAGCTACTTCTGTCTTCAGAAATGCTTTTCTAAGATATTCTATACATAAAGTAAATCGTATTTAATTCAAATCAGGTTTATTTACTTTAAGGAGCTAATATTGATCAAATAAAGTTTCAGAAATATATACTGTATTTTTGGAAGATTTCTTAGCAAAGTCAATTACATTGCAATGAAAGAAAACTGTAAGGGTAACATTCAGCTATTGTAGTTAACTTCTTCCAGTTAATTTAGATTAGTCTTAGAATTACAGCAAAGTATTTTGGTTATTAGAAATATGAAAATTAATCGATTAGCCTGAAATTTAATCTAGGATAAATGCGTTAAAAATATTTTTCTTTTAATTCATTTTAAACGTTAGATTTAATGTGTTCTATGAATGTACATATCTTAATTTCTTATATAAAATCTATTTTTATTATCCATTTCCGATCTATCTATCTATCTATCTATCTATCTATCTATCTATCTATCTATCTATCTATCTGTGTGTGTGTGTGCGCTCGTGTGAGTATGAAAAAAGCTTAGTTTTAAGAAGTAGTATATTTACAGGATAAAAGACTCAATATTAGAGATAGAGCGTATATAAATATAAAAGTGAACATTGAACCCTAATGATTGCGCCTAGCCTGAAGAATACATTACCTCTGAGTGTTGACTTTACTGTTCACTTATATATATATATATATATATATATAGATCAGGCTAAGATAGATAGATAGATAGATAGATAGATAGATAGATAGATAGACAAACTACTGACCATAATTATTAGCCCACCCAATTTTTAAAAAGAAATGAAGTATTTCATAAAAGTTTTAGTATTTATTGTTTAATGAAAACAGAATGGTTCTTTTGTTATTAATTCTTTGCCAGATTTTGCAAGGCAAGGAAGCAAAGATTACCTCGTCCGAATCACCCTAAATTTTCTCGATTCTTTCATTGATGAAACTGCAATATAGGTAATTATTAAACATTTATAAATTCATTTGTTGCATATTTTATTCTGCAATATTAACAAAAGAACCATTCTCTTTTCATTTGCAATTATTCACTTGGCAATATATACTAAAAACTAGTATGAAATACATCATTTTTAAAACATACTGCTGGCCTAAAAATTATGGCCAGTAGTGTATATAAACATGTGTGTGCGTTGAATATATTCATGGGAATCTGACAAGATAATAAAACAAGGTAGAGCACAAAGTAGGAAACGCATTTGTATTTAAAATATTTCACTTATATTAAAGTTTCTTCAGAAATCGTGTTAAACATGCAAATTTTGAGGAAAGCGACGGTATAATGGGATGTTGTGATTTAGGTAGATTCATATTGGTTATACGTGTCACATTTAGTAAAACATGAAATAATCATTTTTAAATGTATGTGTTTGGGATATTATGTATGCTTGTATTAAAAAGCATGTCTGTTTAAATTAATGTGCGCGTATTAATATGCGCGTAAAGCGATGGACAATTTAAAATATACGCGTGAGAAATTTTTTGGATGGTAAAGTGCATGGGTGTGAGGGTATGTTGGTCAGTTGGTTTAATACACATGACACATATCTGACCAATAAGAAGCAACCTAAATCATAACATTCTAGTATATTGTCTCTTTGTTAAATTTTTCATTTTTTACTCGAAGTCTGAAAAATTCTGTTTTGTCATTTTTAGTTTGATCTATGAAAAAGCTTTAATAAAACGGAAATATGTTAAAATGATACACGTTTCCTACACTTGTCTCGTTTCTCTCTCTCTCTCTCTATATATATATATATACTTCACTGCCTTGAATATTTTCCAAAACAAACTATTTAGTGGTTTTCTGTGTTACATTTCCTCGCGTGTTTTACTGCTGCAGTCACAATTTTTTAGGTGCGAGTTAATACCGCAGATATCAACGAAGAATGGTAAATGACAAAAACACTTTCTAACAGCAGCTGCTTTTGCACTTTTCGTATCAATGCACTTGAGATGTTAATGAATACACAGCTACTTGCAAACTGTACAGATGCAAGTCGGCTTGACAAAAATCTATACACCCCAATTGTTTAAAAGAAAAGATTGCGTTGGATTTAGCATTTCCCTAATTTTATGACTAATCGTAACACTCTATTACTTTGAATCATAAGTAATTTCCGTTCGCGGTACCAACAGTAATTCAAAATGTAGCTTCTTCATAAACAGCTTTTTAAATATATCAAAGCAGGTGATGAAATTTGAGTTATATCCAACACTGTCTAGCGCACAATCATTGAACTGATAAGGTCGAATCTCCACCCTCGACGACAAAAGCAATGTTTAAGTAAGTGTCTGATCGTCGCGGTATTATGCAAATTTGACTTCAAAAAGAAATGAAAGCCGATTATATGACCTGTGACGACAATATGGCCATAAACATTCGTTCGAGAAGTCTCCTGCGCTTATTAGTACGAAAAATTTCCCATTAGAAAAAAATGCTTAACGATGATTACACGTTTCATAATGTGTACTTCGAATGTGTTTCTTCATACACATAATATTTTTTTTGAAACCGTTATATATCAGTTGTTAAAAGCTCATAATGAATAGACCAAAAAATACAAGAATTCTTCGGCCGAAGTTGAGGATTTTAATATAGTATCAATTAATAAGTAATAAATGTTATATATATATATATATATATATATATATATATATATATATATATATGAATAAAGAAAAATACAATAATGTCGGTGATACTTTTCCACCTAGTCTAGACGACTACATTTGTGATTTGATATTTTTTCCGCGTCGCCAAACATATACAGCAGATGTATAATATTGGAACCATAGTTTGTTGCCTATTTGTTGTTACCTTTTTGAGTTGTTAATATCTTTAGCTACCTCATATTGAATTAAACAATGTAATACTATTTGACCCATAGCCTGAGCAATTCAATTGTAGACCTACACTTCCTTAGTGTATTTGGCGAAAATTTATCTCACAAACCTGACAAGAATTCGAACATATCTGTGACCTTCTCACTTATTGCCACCTACTCTGTGACTGATAATGCATTGATGTCGTACTTGACTTCCTTTACTGTCACATTTATTAATTCTGTTGCAAATAAATTTTTCCCTATTGTGTGCGCAGTGGAAACGATACAAACTTGGTGATCACTTAAAGAAATTGAACAAGCACGGATATATATGGACAAGAACAAGGTTCCAACTAGTTTAAATAAAGAGATCGGGTCTAAATTACCTGACACACCTGACGCATGCACGATATTAGTACTGCCATGATCATACTAAAATGGAAAGTTTAATGGTAATATTTTCTCAAAACAAAACAAGGAACATGTTAAATTTTTTCCAGTTTATTTTTTGCTTAAAATTGTATTTCTTAATAAATTTCTTTTTTCTTTTAAGTCTTACAGGAAATAAATAAGATAAATATGAAAATTTAACAGTTAATATTTTTTTTAAAAATATTTGCCTAAGTCAACGTAATATGTCTACTAAAAGCTAGGTGCTACAACGAAGGAATATGAAAAATAGCATAAAGGACAAGAAATGTACGATTACGAAAAGCATTAGCATTATATTCAAAGTCTAAACCATGGTCCTGGATCTCAGACACAGCCTAAAGAGTAATTGTGTGAAGTTTGGTGAGAATCTGTTAAAAATTGTGGAATGGAAAAAAGGACATATAAACAGACACACACACAAAGATCTTGCCTTATATATATATATTTTTATTTTTAATTATATCACCCCGAGCAAGGCGATAACGCCACTGATGTGCAGGGGGCTACATAGGAGTGAAAAGATTGGAAAAGAGAAGACCGGAAACTGCATCCTAAACAGGAAACAAGGCATGAGCATTTTCACCTGTTCAATAGACGTGGCTGGAGTGTGAACCGGGCGATAGTTTAGTCTATCATGGATTTTCTGCTCAATTGTAATAACTGCAACCTTGAAACCTCTGAATATCGTTTCTTATGTTTTTTGTCTATGAGTGTATCAAATTTGATTAAAATTGGGTCACTCCTTCTATAACCCGATTTTTTCGATTATCGATTTTCATTATTTATCGGAGGTACCGCGACACAAAACCTAGCTAAGAACACTCGCAGACGCTCATAGTACAACTGTGTAAATTTTCAAGAAAATCGGTTCAGCCGTTTCAGAATCTATAGGTAACGGATACACACACACAGACACACACAGAGATAAAGTTCCATTTATAAATAAGTTTAGATTATATAGATAGATTTTGATATTTCACCCATAAAATGATATGACCTAACTCCCAGTCTAGTCTTCTATGCTCTGTGCTCTTTCATAAACGATAATAGCTCTACACAGTTTCCTGTGAGTTGCCCTTTTGTTATATCTCTATTTACTTAAGCTCTCAAAGAAAACTTTGTGTTTTTTGTCTCTCTTAAACTCAATATGTCAAACAATTTGTGGTCATTTTGAGATGAATAAGAGAATACTGGATTGCTATGTGTTGTCCGTTTTTCAGTATGGCAGTGAATGCTGGACAATATCATCAAAGATGAAGAAAGATCTTGAAGCAACTGAAATGTGGTTCAACAGAAGGATGCTGCGAATATCATGGATCGAGCATGTGAGCAATGATGAGGTCATACAAATGCTGGAAACAAAAAGGAAATTAATACCGAGCATCAGGAAGAGACAGCTAAAGTTCCTGGGACATGCAATAAGGAAAGAGGGTTTGGAAAACCTGATACTAACAGGCCAGATAGAGGGAAAAAGGGACAGGGGAAAGCAACAGATAACAGATTTAAAGGAGCTAATGAGGTGGATGATAAAACGAGGATTGCATAGTGTAACAGGAGAAGATGTACTATGAGCCAGCAGGGATAGGGAGAGGTAGAAAGCCATGATCTCCTACGTCCTGAAGGGACAGGACACATAGAAGAAGGTATATGTAAAATATTGTCATAACATATGAAAACTAGTCGTTACAATGCCGAGATTTAAAGTGAGTTTAAGGACAATTGTGTAGAAAAACTATCCAAGCCTTTAGTCACTTTGGTGACGTCTTAGTCGACGGACAATATACCCAGACCCTTCCATAAAGATAGGTATTACCTAGGGAATTTCCCGTAGGTCAATTGATAACTGTACGTGCCGAGCACGGTAGAATAAAAATGTATTTTGAGCCACTTATACTCTAATTTGTCACTATCATGACAAATTTCTCTATTCGAAATCTATTTCAAAGATCTGCTCACCGATGAATATTTTCTGATAAAAATAAAACTTTTTCCTAATTTCATATTTTTTGCTTATTAGTAATACCCCTATCTCTCCGAACGTGTTCTGTTTTTAGGAATATTTTCAAGTGCTTCGCCTTGAAGATTTTTTCTTGTTTCCTATCGACCGTTTCTTTTCCTCTGAATATTGTGCATTTTTTTCTTATTGATACAGCCGAATGTCCTTACTTATTTATCTTATAGTCTCTCCATTCAATTTTGCATGATTTTTTCTCAGTATAATTAAATTACATCGTCTTATTTTCCCGAATTTTGAATCTGTGTGTGTGTTTATGCACACATAGATTCAATATTTTGCATAGGAGAAAAAAATGCTAAACTGTGTGAAAATTGACAGCGGATATCGCAGACGTTCGTGTTTCGAAGAAGAGGTTCTCGACTCAAACAACTTCTTCAAAGCTGATCAAACGTCGGAATAATTTTGAAATCCCTTTTGTGGTCGGGTCCATAAAGTTGAACATAACCTCGAATTCCCACCGAAGCTATCAGAATTTAAGCTAAATTGATAACTCCCACTGTTATTTTCCCTTGAAGAAATGTTATATCATGTTGTTGTTTTTAAGAAAACGTGACAGCCGTTATATTTTACTTTCTTAAATATATTGCTGTTGTACATTAATCTACGCGAAAATTTGTTTTCATTACATAGAATTCCCCATGTTATCTTGGGAGATATAAAATAATGGTTGCCATTTCAATCATCTCAGAGTTGTCAGAAAAACGTTACCATCTAATGACAGAAGGTTCACTCCAGCCTGTACCTTAATACATAAATGATATTTGAAGAAATTAATACCAATAAATCGGAAAGACTTTTGAGGAAAATTGAATAAGACGAACTGCGGCGGAATTAGAACATTTTCCGTGTCGTCATCAGTTAGGTTGTCTGCATATATAGTGATTTACTATAGCAAAAGAGGCCTATTAAATAATACTCTACATCGAAAATACTCAGTGATTTACTAAGCAAAGCTTAAATCTAGCACAAGGCCTAAAGAATAGAGCATCATACTACACACTACTCATTATTAATAGTTATAACGAAAGAAGCTTACTAAGGATTACACCGAATTAAAATATTCATTAATTTAAAAGCTAACCTAATGTGAGACAAATCTGAAAGAAATGGAGCATGGTGTGAGGGTTGAACTGAATACTCTGTCGTAACGCAACAAGCTTTGTAACCATTACACTACGTAGAATTATATATATATATCAGTCACTTAATTTCTACGCGTGATACACGCTTGGGTGATCATATAGAGACATGACTTACTGGGAAGAAGATATTCCCGCAGCAGTTTGCCATTACTTTTTGAAGTATACTATATGCCACCCAAGGCTATATAATCCAATCTGTTCTCCTATTTAACTGGAGGGAATATCGGCTCATTAATAACTTTCCCAATGTCATTTGTGTGAAAATGACTGCAACGAATTCAACTGGGATTCGAGCTTGATTCTCTGATTTTTCGAGCCGAGCCGATAGTCACTGCACTACTACGCTCATTACAAGTGTCATTTAGAATCGTTTCATATTTTGTAGTTAACCAGCTAATGCAACTGCAAGTTGGGATCATATAGTCAACGGTCCACTTTACGATGCATATATCATGCTCATCGCCAGACCTTCGCATAGTTTGTAAATTCAAGGTTCTTATCTTCCTCTTTCTAGTATGGTTGCCAGTCTATTTTGTAGAGCCCAGTTTACGTTACTACTTAGCCATAGCTGGTGTGAAAAGACTGCTCGATAACATTTCTATGGTTTTAGCGTTAAAGTGAATGCAAGCAAACTTAACTGGAATTCGAAATTGACTCTTCCGTTTCTCAGTGCGTGTTGAGATCCATTATTCGACCTGCACATTCTTATTTAAATTGATTCTTTAAAGTTGTTAACTTGTCGTAATATTTTTTCATTATACTTTCATTTGTTCATTTAATAGCATTGCATATTACGTATTCAACCGCCATTTATAATACTTTCAAATAAACAGAACATGGTGTCTCAGCAGTGACAATAATTGAAGATTGCTGAGGACATCAAAGTATGTCTCTTAATAAGTAATACAATTATGAATCTGTCTATCAGTTGACGTTATGTTAAATTTAATGCCACGTGGTAAACAAAAAATAATAATTAACCTCCAGTGATAACTGTAGTTTGATAGTCCGTGTTCATAATTGACTATTTGATTATATTGTTCTTAGATTTTGTCGGAGTTTCTGGTATTATCATTTATATAAAATTATCATTTTCTTCAACTATTGTCCTTACATATTACATATTCTAATTATTACTGGATGACCTTTATTAATTATTGTTGTGGATCTCGGGAATGGGGTCCGCACAAATAAATGAACAACGCCCAGTAATTGAGACAGAAAATAAGTGTATTAACGGAAGGATACAGACTTGAATGAAGATTAGTAACCCAGAAATTCGGGTTAGTAAAAATTACATGTACAACTCTCTGGAAGTGAAGCTGTAGTATATTGAGTATTTACGCGTCGGAAGCTGACGGGTATTGCTTAATAATCTTCTCGATGTGTTGAGCACAGAGATACTATGAACTACTGTGTACTGACTGCTAATCTCTCTCTCTCTCTCTCTCTGGACTTTCGTATTCTCCGGTTAATTCTCTGTAAGACTTCAGTATCCCTTGTCTCGCTTCTAAAGCAGTAGTATAAGTATACTCTGGACGAGTCCATCCTTAGGAAAAGGGAGAACCCCACAGCAATTATATATCAATCTATTTCTCGAATTAAACTAGTATATCTGATTTTATTTCAGGAACGAGTTGTCATTATTTATACAATTTATATTTGTAACATAGTCTCCAAATTTGTTGTCATCGAGTGTATATCAATCTAGGCAACCTACAGATAATTCTGAACTGAACACTTTATTTCATCTAAGGAGGTAGATTGTTCTTATTTCAATTTACATGTCTTGCGATAGTGTCTATTTTTTATGTTTATTTAGTAGTGATTAGTTATTGCACACCGTTGAGGAATTGAAATCACAATTACTATATCAAATAAATTACGAATGAAACATTTAATCTACTCGGTAATTGTCAGTAAGTTTAGTTCAAAATGACCTGTAGGCATTTTGTTTTTTTGTTTATTTTTATTTTATTTTATTTATTTTATTTTTTTTATTTTTTATTTTTTTTGATAGTCGCTTTACACAAAGCTAGGCAGAGGAAATACAACGATATGCCTTCTCTCCAAATTTGATCGATAAATATGCTGGATATAATTCTTGATGTTCAAAATGAAAGAAGTCCACAATTTTTTGTAACTCTTTGTAAGTATTAATTTTTGCTCATAAACCTGTTCTGCCATCCATTTACATAGACTTATTCGGTAGATTAGGTCTGGTTAGTTTTCCTCTGGCTCTTTTGCTTTTATTATGTCCTTTGAATGTCACATTTTCCAATACATCTTTCCTTATTCTGAGCCCCCGAATTTCAACTGTCTGTCTTAGGCGTTATGCATAAGCGTCTTATTTATTTATTTTTTTAAAACGTTGTCGTGGTTTGCATATTCAGTCCATGATATTTTCATCGTCTTTCGATAAAACCATATTTATATTGTTTCAAGTCTCCTCTTCATCTCTAATGAGATGAGCTTTTCCAGAATTAATTAACATTTCCGTACCCTTTTTTCTGTATCTTATTGCCTTTTGAAAATGCACCATTCAATATACAGTGTTGCAGTTTACGTCCTATATTAAAAACAGATGTGTGGATTGTTGTAGTTAAGTCATTTTGTATCTCGGATTTTTAATATAAAATTTGGGTTGTTCCTTTTGTTGAAAACCATACATAGTCTTTATACAATTGAAATTAGTTATTTTCTTGTCGGTTCCTTTTACCAGATTCTGTAGTTTTCTTTTTGCGTCTGCCATCAACACTGCTTCATATGAATACCTTTTTGCATTCACGAATGAATCCTGGTAGACATTTAAATTCTTACGAAATCACCTCACTGTAAAATGAGTCCTGTGAAAAGACACATCCTTGTTTTTTTTTTAATCATTTCACCCCGAGCAAGGCGGAAACGCCACTGATGTGCAGTGGGTTACATAAATGTATAAAGATTAATTAGAAAAGAGTGAGGAGTACAAGCTAGTTAGAAAGGAACAATAGAAAGCTGAGAAAGCAGGTGCGATGACAGATACATAGGTGGAGAAAAAGGGAAGGTTATACAGGGGAGGGGAGAGAGCTAGAGGCCAGTGGTTAGTAGATGAGTATTAACATTGCATTTAAATTTCTGGAGGTTGTAGCCGTCAGGAAAGCAAGAATACGGGAGTGAGTTCCACAGGCGGGAAGTGCGAGAGAGGAAGCTGCAGGAGTAGAATTGTCGTCTGCATTTGGCTAACCTGACTGTGAATGGGTGGGACCCAGTTGCCAGTCTGGTTGCACGGATAAACACCTGTTGAGGAGGCATCAGTGACTTAAGCTCATCCGAGCAGAAGCCATGAAAGTATTTATAGAAGAGACAGAGGGAGGCCACATTTCGACGATTGGAAAGTGGCTGCAGTCGAGTCGCCAGATTAGTACCTATCACATTACAGACTCTCCTTTGGAGCTTGTCAAGAACACTGAGGAGAACGGCAGAGGCACCTGACCATAAATGGCAGCAGTACTCCATGCACGGACGGATGGTTGACTTGTATATATGCAGGATGGATTCAGGTGGAAAAAACATCCTGGATCGACATAGTGACCCAATCTTCTTGCTATGGATTCAATATAGTGGTTCCATTTGAGGTCTGAGGACAGGGTAAGTCCGAGGAGGCGTAGTGTATTACTCTCCGGGAGAATCACCTGGTCCATGCTTATGGGAGGCAGAAGAGGTTGCTTGTAATGGTTGACAGACAACAGCTTGGTCTTAGATGAATTGAAGTTGACAAGCCACTTCTTGCCCCAGTTCACCACAGAGTGTAGATCCCGCTCAAGGTCAGCAGCGAGATTATGTCTGTCCGCCACGACAGGTTTCTTACTGGAGCGGGAGTATATTGTAGTGTCATCTGTTTCACTTTTTGTATATTTACTTAATTCATTTTCTATACATATGCTGAGTGTTTCCACCAAGTATTAGTTCTCAATTATTTAAATACCCTTCCCAAACATGTCAAGGGTAATATAGTTATTAGTGAGGTATTTATTAAAGGTTTTTGCATAATCTATAAAACATGAAGGCATGCCATATTTTCTACTTCTTTTTGACATCATCTAAACTTATTTATAAATGGAACTTTGTCTGAGTGTGTATGTGAGTGTGTGTCCTTTACCTATCGACTCCAAAACGGTTGAACCGATTTTCTTGAAAATTTAAACAGTTTTACTATAAGCGTCTGCGAGTGTTCTTAGCTCGGTTTTGTGTCGAGGTGCCCCCGATAAATATTGAAAATCGATAATAAAAAAAATCGGGTTATAGAAGGTAATGGCCCGATCTTAATCAGATTTGATACACTCATAGACAAAGACATAAGAAACTATATTCAGAAGTTTCAAGGTTGCAGTTTTTACAATAGTGCAGAAAATCGATAATATAAGACAAGATCTTTGTGTGTCTGTCTATTTATCTGTCTGTATGTCTTTATTTCTTTTCAGCCCTTCTATTTTAGTTTTTAGTTTTTTTCTAAGTAGGTGTAATTGTGGTTCTTAGTCTCAGCCATGATACAATTTACTCAGAGGACTTATTTAGCCTTCAAAATTCAGTTTACGACGAAAAAAACTTATTTGATATCGATACCAAGAATTCCAAATTTGACTTACATCCATTCACTTTTCTTTCAGTCTACGGTTTCGGTTTTACTGGAAACAACTATTGCTTTTTAGTCTTTCGTGCCAACGTCCAAAGTCTCTGAGCTCCAAGACCATGGATTAGTTTTAAAGTTTTCATTACACCCGATAACGCTGGGCTATATTGCTAGTTTTAAGAATAAATATCGCATTCATTCTCCCAGTGTCTTTAACAAAACAACACTGCTCTTGTCCTATTCAGGGTTTTATTCTGCTGCGCGTTGTATTCGTAAGAACTGGGATGGTAAGTTTTGATATGTGGCTATATAAGAGAGGCAGATAACATTGTGTTGATCAAAGAGAAAGAAAGAAAACTACACGAACTCCGAGATACGGTAATAAAAGAAAAGAATAAAATGGATTTCGTATCAATAATAACGAAACATAATTTATGGTAACCAGTAAAGCAAGCAAAAAATGTATATGATGCAAAGAACGATTTGAAGATATCAATAACAAACAAGTAAAAATTTACAATGGAAAATGCGGTACCGAATTTTGAACGCTTATTGGATTAAAGAAAGACGCATTTCAAATGCTAAACAAAGATCCCTTGATTTTTCGTAATATCAATCCTCTTCTATGGAAGGTAACTCTAGATAATTTTTACAGATTTGAAGAAGAAGTTGGAAAGAAGAGAAATTTTGTTCTGTAGAATTATAATGAAAATCCTATTGACGGAAGGAGTAAGCAATGAGGATGTTCTTGAGAATATAACTAAACACATTTGTCCCAAGAACCAGAAAGGGACTGCCGAATTTAGTGGGTCGCATAATGAACTTTATCATCACAGGATATATCGTGTGCGATTGAGATAAGGGATAATCTGTTATGAACGGATTTCAGAACGGTGAAAGGAATGCTTTGTGAAAGGAGAAAGGATACTAAGACTCACAATGATTAGGGTTTTGGAGAGACATCGATATCTGCATATTTCGCCAATAGATATCTATTTAGAAGGTTGCTTATGTCTGCAAAAGGTGGATTAATTCATACTTGCTTCTTTAGGTAATTAAGTTTTTATCTTCTCAGCCGAGGATGAACTGACAGGAGATAATCTCCAGAAAGCATATTCTCTGTGTTATAAGACCGTTAATCCCACTCTACCAGATTTGGATACTTAATCATAAAACTGATAAAAAGAGATCATGAAATAATTCTAGATCCATTTTCTTTCTATATAAATCTTGGTTTTATATTGGTTGGTTGACTTAGTGTTCATCGTGCTGAAAAACGTAATTACGTTCCACACACTGAAATATTATATTTTAAGTACTTATATAGCATTATAATTTGTAGTTTATGTTTAAACGTTTCAAATGTAAAATTATAAGACTTTACAAGAAATCTAGTCTTGTTCTGTGTTGTAGGCTTTCCGTAATTTAACAACCAAAGCTTTTCCCAATTTCGTTTTCTTGTTCATTGTCATTCTTATTATCTGTTGCCATTTTGTGATCTCTTCCAAACCCATCTCCACCATCCATTCACTCAAACTTATAAGTATTTTGTGTACAGCTTTCACTATCTCATTTAACTTTAGTCTCTTCTGTGAGTATGAAATTTTCTCAAGCCCATATTCCTCACTATGTACTTCAGATATCAAAACTATTTCTTCCTGACGTTAAGAATAAGGATTCTTTTTGTTGTCATTTTTTCTAAAAATTCATTGTCACTGTGTGTAAATCCGTAAACACTCTGTGCCAAAAGGGACAGCCCATCGGAACAATTACCCTGAATATATTCATAGAAAACGCACAGTGACCCGTTACTAGAATGAAAACAAAACTGGCATGTCATGTCGGAAAGAACTAACGTCCCAAATTATTGTTAATATCTCGTCCAAAGCATCTCAATATATAGTAGAAGCAAGAGACTATACAGTGGCAGCAATATTCTATGCATAGATGAATAGTAGACTTACAAATCTGTAAGATATATTATGGAGAGAAAACATCTATTATGACTGAGTGTACCAACATTACTAGCCGCAGATCAACTAATATTCAATATAATTTTTCTGTTTCATGTCAGCGGAAAACGTTATGATATTCTGTTAATGGTAGACACAGAAAATCTACAGATACTCCTAGAAAAGATAGTAAATAAAACCAGGAGAAAGTGAACATCATTAATTTTAAAATTGAGTATGGTTGCCAGCAAAAGGACAGCCAAAATGATAAGATACCTTTTGGAGATGTCTGAATCTAGCAGGTAAATAAAGTTAACATTCTGAAAACTGTTAAAAAAATGCATAATTAAAGTTATTGGAATAGAGAAATTGTGTACTACTGGCTGAAAACATTATTAAGAAATGGAAGATTTTCGTTAGAAACAAAGGAATTAGTTATCAATGGTAGCTAATATAGGTGCTCCCACATGGCAGCGATTGATGGATAATTTCTTTTCAGATAAAGTGGTGATACGTAACTAGGCAAATGTGGTTTTACAGAACAATAATAAGTACATAATTGATGTAACATATTATCAACTACAAAATTTACAAAATAAAATGAAATTTAAATGAAATAGAAACAAAAAAAACGGTTATACTTACACACAGAATGATACATTTTCATGAACGCATGATGAGAAAAACGGCTTAGAAAATCCTGCAATCACAGGAGATAGAAGAAACAGACAAATATAAGCATCAATTGTTTTGTGTAAATTGATGTTATATTAGGGAGAGGGAGAAATAGTAAGAAACATTACTAAAAATATCCAAATATTGCATCTCGTTCGCAGTTGATTTCAAGGGAAAATTCAAATAGGTAACTGCAATATTATCGGTCCTGACTTAGTGTCCAGAAGTAAATCACTTTCTTACAACCATAAAATTTTCTCTCGTGCTTTTCTTTCTATATAAATATATTTGAATTGTAATTTATCTGATCAGCTGTTCTATTTGAAATCTTGAATAAAGAATTTAAGCGCAATATATCAGAATCCTGATGAATAGAGCGCGAAGCGAAAAAAAAAACAGTGATAGTGCGATTTTTTTCAAGGACACTGGAACAAGGAACGCAATAGTTATGCTTAGAATGCAGTCAGAAAAGGTAAATGCAAATGAAAAAAAAACGTGTAGTTATATTTTATAGATTATGCAAATGCATTCGACGAAATACGCCACGAAGATTTGAGAGAAATTCTTAGCTACCTCGACATATTTGGGAATGACATTAAAGTTATCAATAACCACTGCCAGCAGTAATTCGCCTGCATACGGACGGGAAACGAATTCGGCAGATATGCAAAGATTGAAAGTGGCGGAAACCAAGGTTGTGTCTTTTCACCGGACCTATTCAATTTGTACAGCGATACTACTTTGAGAACCCTAGACGTTGTGCCACGATTCATCATCGGCGGCCACAATCTGAACAACATAAGATACGCAGATGATACAGTCCTGATAGCAGTCGCAAAAGGGAACATAAAAAACCTCATAAAGGAGATAGCTGAGCAAATTCGGAAGAAAAGACAAGTAAACTACAAGAAACCCAATACACGGCCATCAGCAAACAGGAGAGCCAATATCAATTACTGGTGGTAGATACTAAAATCTAGAACGTTCAAAAATTTAAATACCTGGATGTGCGTTGTGGTGCAGTGGTTATCGGCTCAGAACGAAAAATGGGTTGAATTCCTCGCATTGACTTACGCACAAATACCCTTGGGAAAGGCATTAATCAGTTTCTTTTCTCCAGTTGTAGGTAAAATAACAGGACATATTGGGTTCTGTAGCCTTGGCTGGCAACTAGTCTACCGCAAAAAGTAATGGCAACTTACTGCGGAATAATCTTTTGCCCAGTCAGTCATGTCTCTTTCAAGACATGATCGCCCATATGGCACTTAACTGACTGAATAAAATAGCTGGAAACATGATTAAGGCTTCTACTGGGTATAAACTTGGGGATCGGTTTCTATTGTTATGAAGTAATAAACTGATTCCCTCTAATTACTACTTAATAATATAATCAATATCTTCTACCTCTTGCTATGAGTCAAATATAGGACAGATTGGGTTCAATAGCCTTGTTCGACAACCAGTCTACCGCAGAAAGTAATGGCAACCTACTGCAGAATAATATTTTGCCCAGTCAGTAATGTCGCTTTCGAGAGATGATCGCACAAGCGTGTATCACACATATGACACTTAACTTACTGAATATTAATTTATTCAGTGTAAACTCTGGTAACAAATTGGTTTCTCGTTAAAGAAAAACAAAACAAGATTTTTTACAGCTTTATCGTGGATCGTACCATGTGAAATCCGGTTGCCCGAATATATAAAAGACAATTTGGGCTTAACACGGCGGGTGTTGTCATTATCACGGACTCCGTGAAGTTACACCTACTTCATTCCACGATACAACAGTTGCCAAAAGTTAGAGACCTATTAGAAAGGATAAGGAAGTAATCAAAAAACATTTGACATTTGGTAATAATAACATACACATTTTAATAGCAAACTTCGTTTTTAATAGGTTTTGGCTATTTTCTTGATACTAAGCTGTTTTATGTGGAGGTGCCTACCTTTCAATGTGATTAGCATGAATTGCAGTATTCCGAAGTACTGTATTATTATTATATTGTTATATATTATATTGTTATATATTATTATTATATTGTATTATTATTATATAGTTATATCATTATTATATTGTTATTATTATTATATTGTTATATCATTATCATATTGTTATAATTATTACTATATTGTTATATATTATATTGTTATATATTATTATATTGTATTATTATAATATTGTTATATATTATCATATTGTTATAATTATTATTATATTTTTATATATTATATTGATATATGTTATTATTATATTGTTTTATTATTATATTGTTATATTATTATTATATTTTTATTATTATTATATTGTTATATATTATTATATTGTATTACTATTATATTGTTATATTATTATTATTCTGTTATTATTATTATATTGTTATTATTATTATATTGCTATATTATTATCATGTTGTTATAATGATTATTATATTGTTATATATTATATCGTTATATATTATTATTATATGGTTTTATTATTATATGGTTTTATTATTATATTGTTATATTATTCTTATATTTTTATTATTATTATTATTATTATATTGTTCCATATTATATTGTTATATATTATTATTATATTGTATTATTAAATTGTTATATTATTGTCATATTGTTATATATTATTATTATATTGTTATTATTATATTCTTATATATCATATTGTTATATATTATTAATATATTGTATTATTATTATATTGTTATAATAATTATTATATTGTCATATATTATATTATTACATATTATTATATTGTTATATTATTATTATATTTTTATATATTATATTGTTATACATTATTATTATATTGTATTATTATATTGTTATATTATTATTATATTGTTATTATTATTATATTGTTATATATTATATTGCCATATATTATTATAGTGTATTATTTTTATATTGTTATATTACTATTATATTGTTAATATTATTATATTGTTGTATATTATATTGTTATATATTATTATTATACAGTATTATTATATTGTATTATTATTATACTGTTCTAATTATTATTATATTGTTATATATTATATTGTTATATATTATTATTATATTTTATTATTATTATATTGTTATATTATTGTCATATTGTTACAATTATTATTATATTGTTACATATTATATTGTTTTATTATTATTATATTGTTCTGATTATTATTATATTGTTATATATTATATTGTTATATATTATTATTATATTTTATTATTATTATATTGTTATATTATTATCATATTGTTACAATTATTATTATATTGTTACATATTATATTGTTTTATTATTATTATATTGTTCTGATTATTATTATATTGTTATATATTATTATTATATTTTATTATTATTATATTGTTATATTATTATCATATTGTTAAATTATTATTATATTGTTACATATTATATTGTTTTATTATTATTATATTGTTCTAATTATTATTATATTGTTATATATTATATTGTTATATATTATTATTATATTTTATTATTATTATATTGTTATATTATTATCATATTGTTAAATTATTATTATATTGTTACATATTATATTGTTTTATTATTATTATATTGTTCTAATTATTATTATATTGTTATATATTATATTGTTATATATTATTATTATATTTTATTATTATTATATTGTTATATTATTATCATATTGTTAAATTATTATTATATTGTTACATATTATATTGTTTTATTATTATTATATTGTTCTAATTATTATTATATTGTTATATATTATATTGTTATATATTATTATTATATTTTATTATTATTATATTGTTATATTATTATCATATTGTTAAATTATTATTATATTGTTACATATTATATTGTTTTATTATTATTATATTGTTCTAATTATTATTATATTGTTATATATTATATTGTTATATATTATTATTATATTTTATTATTATTATATTGTTATATTATTATCATATTGTTAAATTATTATTATATTGTTACATATTATATTGTTTTATTATTATTATATTGTTCTAATTATTATTATATTGTTATATATTATATTGTTATATATTATTATTATATTGTCAATGTCTTTCATGTAATTAAACCTATTCTTCACTCAACCTTTTCTTCCATGGTTATTAACAAGAAATATATACGAACTTTGTAATAGAATTGAATGCAAATCGTCATCCTATGTCTCATTCGATGCTGATTTCTTCAGGTTAAACTGTTTTCCCAATGTGTTCTCGTGCGTCTTAGTGGTTTGGTTGACTTCCTTGGATATCGGGAAGTGACTAAGCGATAGCCTCAAAAGACAAGCAGTCGTGGAGAGCAATGATAGCCGTAAAATATGCATTATAAAAAAAATAATATATAACTCTATTTTTATTACTTTATTTTCACTTTCATTCACGACGATTTTTGTTAATGCCTTTAATTTAATTTTTTTTCTTTCTAGTGTATTTGTTAACGAGTCTCATTATTCGTTTGTTACCAAATTTTGCCTTCATTTGCCTTCTCTCTCCCATGTCTTTTCTTTCTAAATATTTCTTCATGCTCTTTTTCCTTACGTATATATCTTCTTCGGCTTTATTGCTACGTGCGTTTTTTTCCTTCGTTACAGCTCTTCCGTTTTCGTCTCCATTTGCCTGCTTAAAAAGATTAATCTAATCACAAAAAACAATCATTGGAAATTCGTCAAAGAATTTGAATGAGGCTACACACTGATTGTTGGTCATAGTTCCTTAAAAAGAAAAACTTCAAAGAAATTAAAAAAAGTAAAAACGAAAAGAATATTTAGAAACGTTCAATATGGCTACTGCTGTGAAAAATGGGACACGAGCCGATTGCCATCATTTGGAAAGACGGCATGTTTTATGGGTTAAACGATTTCGTTACCATTATAGCGAAGAACATTTACACACAGCTCTATCCCTCTCAACGGTGGCTGGCTCATGGCCAAACCGTTAAGATACTATCATTGACGACCTAGAGTTCTTTCCGAGCTTTGCCAAAAAGAACTTATTCCCCACCCTTGCTTGAAAACCTTAATACATTTACTGTCTCGTAACCGTGCCACACTCATGCGTTCTCTCGTTGTTATGGTCAGGACAGATCATATTATTCGTTTTGTATTTTTCTCTTGAAGTTCTGTTTAATCTGCGTCTACAGAAGTATATATTTGGTTATGAGTGGGAGTGAGAGAAAAACTGCTATATGAGTGGCGGTGATCGACTGATGGAAAGCAATATGTGTGGAACCGAACAGTAGACATATAGCGATATGCGTTTTGATGAGCAACAGATTGCTACATGTGTGCGAGTAAAAGAAAGATTGGTAAGTATATGAATAGGAGAGGACGACGGAGAGAGGGCGATATTATCTGCAATCAGTGACAAAAAATCACGTTATGTGAGTGGAGGTCAGAGACAGGCATTTATGTATATAAACATGTGAATTTAAAAATATACATATGGATTTCAAGTATGCATCTGATAATCAGGTAATGCATGAAATCACGAAACGTGCCACCGATGTAGGAATATATCTATTAAGACATATTACGTCAAATACAGTATTTTTACGTAATTTTCAGTTAACAGTATAAAAATAGAAATCTTTAAATTCTTTGAGTTGCTAAAAACATTTGGTTTTGGTATTATTAGTTACTTTGTTTTAATAAATTAATTTTGTTTTTGGCCATGAAAAGGTCCACATTGAATAAAACAAATTGGCAGCTAATACAGTTTTCCTATTGTCATTTACATTTATAAATATTGTCTTTTCTAGAGGTTAACTCTAAGAGATTTTCATATATATATATATATATATATATATATATATATATATATAGTCAAGCAGAGTCGGCTCAGTTCATTCTCTTTAATACCAATCATTGAACTTTACTACTAGTTTTAAAAACTCAGGCCTCGTTTTGCTCTTTAAAGTGCTTAATTATTTTATTTGTTCAATAATTATGTCTCCAAGCATTTTGTTTTAGATTTAAATATATATATATATATATCATATCACCCCGAGCAAGGCGGTAACGCCACTGATGTGCTGGGGGCTACGTAATAATGAAAAGATTGGAAAAGAGAAAGCCGGAAACCACCTCCTAAACAGGGAACAAGGGATGAGCCTCTTAACCTGTTCAATAGACGTGGGTGGAATGTGAACCGGGCGATAGATAGATCTATCTACTCCAATTGAAAAAAAATAACAAGAAATAGTGCACAATCTTCTCACAGATCAAGAATATACTTGAAGTAACTAAAATGAGGTTCTAGAGAAGTATAATGAGAATACTATGAACTGACCAGGTGAGCAACATCATAGATTCAGAGAAAATGAAAACAGAAAGAATATCATATATGGAATATGAAAGAAATGTAGATTAATAGACAGTGTACGCGAAATGTCTGGTCCTAGCTGGTGGAACGAAAGAATATAGTTTGCTTGAATAAAGAGAAAGACATGGGAAAAGCTAGGCACATTCCGACTGTAGAAAATATATTGAAAGGCATCAAACAGTTCGTCACGGTCAAGTCTGGACAAACGCTTTTGACCACGGTCAAGGCTAGACATTTAGAAACGAGCATGTTAGTGCTAGATCCCCCCACAATAATCTAGTTTTGTTCTTCTTAGGTAGATGGAATTGTCAAGTAGTTTCTGGAGCGGTACATGGACCCGAGCATTTTTGCAGTATCATGTTTTGTTTGCGACAAATCAAATACACAAGCTTTAACATTAGTTTATTTGTCAGCTCTGGTTCCAATAGGATTTCCTAGTTAATGAGTATCGCTGGAAAAACAACCTTACCTGAAACGTCAAAATGCAAGTTGGTAATAGCAATGAGACTCATTATTTGGAATTTCTTCTTCCTTCTTCACAATCCGTGTCTCTTCAGGACGTAGGCGATCATGGACGTCCATTTATCTAAGTTGCTTGTCACTTATTAACTTTCTTCTTGATATCTCTAACAAAATACGCTCCTCCATCCAGTTACTCATGACTATCAAATATGTACTGCGCTGTTTTCTCCTGTCTCATGTGTGTGTGTGTGTGTGTGTGTGTGTGTCTGTGTGTGTGTGTGTGTGTTTGTGCATGTGTTTGTGTGTGTGTTTTCGCTTTTTAACAGTACCTTATTATTTCAGTATTTGTAAAAAATTGTAAAGAATATGTATATATATCGCCTCTATTAAAAGTTTTGTGTGCATTTATTATATATATATATATATATATATATATATATATATATATGTGTGTGTGTGTGTGTGTGTGTGTGTGTGTGTGTGTGTGTGTGTGTGCGTATTATTTACGCTCTCACACCTTGATTGAGCATTTTGGAAGAATGAAAGACTTTGAAAAACAGTATCTACTCTAACATATACGCATCGCGCATTCAGTAATGAATTAGAGCACTCTGGCTATTGCGCGTGTATAATGATGACATACACGCTAGAAGGACTGTCTCCTTCTACCATAGCTCAGAGGTAAAATCTCCGACTGACGCCAATTCGCTCGGGTTTCAATCCTGGCTAAAATGCTATCGGATGTCTAACCGTATTGATGAGCTGTGATACAGCGAAACGGATCTCTGCGAATTAACTATATATATATATATTCCAGTTGCTTTTTAGGTCAGAGCAAAGGGATTGATGAGCGGGGTTTATAAGCGATACCAAGAAATAAATGATTGAGAATAATAGGGGACAGAGCCAAGCGGAAGTCCATGATCGCTTACGTCTTGAAGAGACACGGCACATTAAGAAGGTGAAGAATGTTTTTTATAATGTAAGCTGAACATTCTCTTTCTTTTTACCGACGTTAATTACACTTTCCGTGCATTGATTTGTTTCGAGAATTTCAAATCCCAATGATTCTAGATTCGAAATCGTTTTCTTCGTTTCAAGCTCCTATTTAACTTCTGATAATCATTTGCTTTGTAGATTTAGTCAACAATATTATGCGTGCTCATTTGTATTAGATGAATCAAGAATTGCAAATAGCGATTTCTTTTTTCTGGTAAAAGTATAAATGCTAAAAGAGCTGTTATATCACTAGAATTGTATCCTTCATTACTTAAGTATTTTTTTAAACTTCATTTTAGAAAATATTCCAGTTTCTTTGAAAAAGCGAAATAACTCTTTTTATATGAAATAGAAATTTCTCATCATCAGGTCATCTTGCTGTTTTTGCAATCTCTTTTTATTATTCATGAAGTTCTTCTTGGGTTATTCGTAGTTGTTTACAAGTTTCCGGATAAACTGATATTTTGTGGATGGCGATGTGTTGTTTCCTTCAATTTCATCTACTACTACTCAAAACACTGGGTCAAGGAGATGTTCTCAGTCAATGAATTGTGGTTATTTGTTTCTTTTTATCAAAGAGTCTTTATAACTGATTGATCAAAATCTCATCTTAAGAATGTTCGGAGAGTTTGTTTTCGCTTTCCTGCTTGAACCGTACCTTTCAGCGAATAGACATTCTTCGCTGCTACTGTTTATCTTTAATTGTGGTGAGTGCTTAACATGTTTACATTTGTTGACATTACGATACATTTCAGAGCAGATATGTTTGTTTATGGTGAAATCGAAAATTGTGTTATATAAGCATGATAAAAACCTCGTCTGATCAAGAGGCTATTCATGGTCGAGTGGTCAAGACGGTACCAGATCAAATGGTATGCTTCCCCTATGTAATAGTGGTCGCAGCTTCGATCCTGCTGGATAGCACACATTTTCGTAATAAAAATCTATCGTAAATAATCAGGCCGGTAGATATAAATATAAAAATACTGTTTAATTAAAAACAGAATATCTACTTAAATACGAGTATCGGTAAAAATAATGTTCAAAATATTTCATTATAATATATATATATATATATATATATATATATATATATATGCGATTGATAGTTGTCGCCGATTTACGATCTGATGATATCTGTCTGCTTCAATTTATATTTTTTGTATATTTATGTATGTATGTATGCATGTATATTTAATGAGTTTATCTACAGTATGCTATGAATATCAATATTTTAATCATGCAACGCTTAGTTTTCATTCAACACCTGATAAATTTATTTCGTATGGAATTCAAAATTATGCTACCAATGACAACAACGCTTCACTTTTTCCTTCTCTCTCTTTCTCTCAATACAGGTGATATTCTCTCCGTCAGGGATTGAACTTCGGTTTCTTTTTGTATGAGAAACTACTGTTTTAAAGTTGTGTTAGGCTCGTTTTTACATAAGAATAAAAAGCGGGCTATATCCTTGGCACAGATTCTGAAGACATTCAAGAATTTTCAAATAAGTAATGCCCTATTTAAAGATTTCATAAAACTTTTTCACACATTTTCCTTTCTGTTGATTAATGAATGAGAATAGCTGACATAATTCTTAAGAATTATGAGAAATGATGATTGCTACGAACTTATACATATATAACAATTTAAATGTCTCCTCCGTGTTTAAAAAATGACGGGAAATGCGACAGCAAAATTTGAAGGTCCATTGGAATAGCAAAATATGCTTTCAACTAAGAAAAATATGAAGCAGCAAGAACATTTCATTAGAATCAAAAAACAAAGATAAGTGAACTGCTATTTAATATCGATATATATATATATATAGAGTTAAAGGCTGAACTACTTCCTCACAGGTTGGGAAGAATCTCCATGGAAAAGGAATGTGGTTCTACAGAGAGATGATGAGAATCCTGTGGATGAAGCATGAATAAAATTAATTGAAATTTCTAGCGCAAAAAAAGGAAAGACAACTTAAAGAATTTGGCACTCATAGAACAGATGACATCTGCCAATAACCTACCTTACACGCATATATAAACAGTTGATAGAATATTTTTAGTCGAAAAATGAAAATTTAATCCTTTGTAAGAGCTACGAAGAGAAAAATGTTCTATGTAGTTCTAAACACCGACGTGCTTAAAGGAAGGCAAATAGATATAGCAATTAATTTCAACAATAGCAACATGAATCTCAGTGTTTTTCAAATATTTCTAATCAATTTCCCCCTTAAATAGGCAGCAAAGTCACTAAAAGACTTCTTAGATGCAAAAGTATTAGAAATGAGAATTTTTTAAGGTACAAGAACAAAAGAGTGATCAGGAGAACAGACTAAAGAAATTGAGATTTGATATATATATTTATGAAGATTAAAGTTACCAGAAACGTATGGAGCCGGAAGAGAGTTTAAAAAACGAGAATTGAAAGAAAAAAAACCATTAGCATAGGACTTACGGTTATATCTATCCAGCTCAATTCTATATTTGTGAAATATCGTCGCCAGTCTTGTACTGCGCTTAATTTCTAAAAAACGTCTCCGTGTCATCGCGAATAGAAGAGCTCATCTGAACAGCTGCGATAAAATTATTTGTAGAAAGGCACAGAGAGGCAAATTTATATCAGTGGGAAAATACTTGAAGATGAATCATCAGATCTGAACCAATAATATCGGTAATTCTTCTTTGGATTGTTTTTGATCTCTAGAAATATAACGGAAGCAACAGACCATATGTGGCAGTAGTATTATAAGCAGTGAGTTAAAAGTCTTATTTTATAAGAAATATTTATTATAATAACAATATTTTTAGCTTCTAGTAGTTGTTGTGAATAACCTTTTATTTTTGTTAGTAGAATGAAGCCATGTATAATCTGCACTTGAATCTATTCTTAAAAGACATCCAGAATACTGACAAAAAGATGTTTACTTACTAGTATCTTATAAGTTGCTATTGTTTAGTTTGGGGACACTAGTTTTAAAAGTCTATCTATAAGTGATTTTCATTTCAGCCACTCTTCTATTGCAAATGATAGTTGTTTTATTGTAATTATAACTTTTATCTTTAAATTTTTATTTCTGGTTGACCATCATATAACCTTGACTCCTTGGCCTCTATTAAACGACATCGAATAAACTGACGGCATTCAATCTACATGTAGAAAGATTGGGTCACTGTGTTAGGCTAGGAAGCTTTTCGTGTCCACATCCTTTCGACACATTTATAGATATACCATTCATCCGTGCATTGAATACTGTTGCTATACCGAGTCGGGTGCACATCTTAGGATCTACAATGTCATCGATCCTGACTTGACAGCTCACCTTCAATCACTTTCTCACCGGCGTAATGCTTCTTCCCTTTGTCTTTTTCTACAAATATTTTACAGCGACTGCACAGGAGTTTTTTTTCTGGTGTTCCGAACACATGTATTGTGCGAGTGCTACTAGATTGGCATCAAGGTCATACACTTCTACTATCGAAATAGTTAAATATAAACGGTTATTGTTTGCTAAATATTTCTTAACTGACACGCCCGTTTGTGGAACTCTCTTCCGTTTGTTTGTTTGTTTACTCGATAACTACATTCTTCAAAATGTTAAATGAAATGTCAGCTGCCATTTTCTATTGGCTTCATTACTATCATTCACTTATCCGTTCGTCAAAATCTCATGTAGTCTGTTTTTCATTGTAACCCCTGAACACCAGTAGCGGTCTTGCCTTGCTTAGGATCAAATGTTTATTAATAAAATAAATTTTCAGTTTGTTGCATAAGAAATATGAAATCATTTTATAGCTGGGTTCTTCTTCTTCTATGTGCCCTGTCCCTTCAGGACGTAGGCGATCATGGATCTCCACGTCTCCCTATCCCTTGTGGCTCTTAGTATGTTTGCTCCTGTTGCTCCTGGCACCCCCCGTTCCGTCATCCACCTGATCAGACTCTGCAGATATGCTATCCGCTGCCTTCCTCTGTCTCTCCTTCCTTCTATCTGACCAGTCAGTATCAGGTTCTCCAGGCTCTCCTTCCTCATTGCATGTCCCAGGAACTTCAGTTGTCTCTTCCTGATGCTCAGCATCAATTTCCTTTTTGTTGCCATTCTTTCTAACACTTCCTCGTTGCTTGTATGCTCAGTCCACGATATCCGTAGCATCCTTCTGTAGAACCACATTTCGGCCGCTTCCAGTTTTGCCCTCATTTTCGATGATATTGTCCAGCATTCACATCCGTACTGAAGAACTGACATCACGTAGCAGTCTAGCACTCTTTTCTTCGTTTCTATTGAGATCTTCCTGTGTAACAGTAAGGCGAATAACGAAATAAGGATACTAAAATACAGAAATCATATTTTTTGTCAAGAAATAGACAAAAATGTGCACTGATATCCGACGGCGAATTGGATAAACAAAAGTTGTCTTCTTGTAGATAATATTGAGAAAAGAATATTTTTGTCAAAAAATGCATGTACAAATAGAGCACTTATATAGCAGAGAATGATGAGGAATGTTTTTCGGATGATGAACAGACATGACAAAACAGAAATATTGTTCTACAGGTAGATGCTGAGATAAGCAGATAGAACATGTGAATGTCGTTGAAGTTTTACAGATTATAAAAACTGTTGTGCCTAGGACATTTATATTTAGAATGAAAGTTTAAATTTTCTAGGGCATGTAATGAGGAAAGAAGGACTAGAAAATCTTTCATGTTGAAAGCGTGAGAATCATAACGAAACTCTAATCTAGCAAGCCTGCGTAATTGGATAACCGAAAATGGACAATAGGGAATGTGATATGATAAAAATTATTTCAGCTACAAAGCACATAAAGTTTTGAAGAGTCATATTCACTCACGTAATAAAATAACAACAAATCTTAAAAATTGCATTAAACCGAAGAAAACATTTTTTTTTCTCTATCTGTGTCAACCCGTAAAAGAACTATGTTACAGGAAGGAAGTTAGTGGTTTTCGGAAAAGATTGTAGTTGACTGATTTTCAAATGTTTAATAATCTGGATAATTCCTGGACCCCGCATAAACTTTGCAACCAATATGTCAAATAATTATACGCGTAAACAAAGCAAAAGAAACTAGAGATAGACGAACAGTTTGCAATCTAAGTATATGATGAGAAATAAAAAACGAAATGTTAGTTTTGTCTTTTAAATATTTCTCGCGATAAGAACAAACATCACAAAATCTCATACTTAACTCTACATTTATTTAAAGCTGCCACAGCGAAATTTCTGTCTTTTAAAACTATTTTGGAATTTTTTCAACATGGCTAATGCTGACCTCCGGAGTTTAGCCACATTGCGCATTCTCGGCATAACTTCAAAATTCAAACGAATTGGAACAATTCTATTGCATCAATTGCTTAATCTGCAGCGGGGAAATTTTCTTACTAGTGTCGTACTAAAAGTTGTCTCGCCCGTATATATATGTTACTGTAGCATCTTGTCCTGTGCTTCTGATACGCATTTACAGACTAAAAATCATCAATCTCAATCATTATCTTCCATCTTCTTAAGTCCTGTTCTTTTATTGATTTCTCTTCTAATTATGTTATGTTCTTTTCATATTCTTTCACAGTCCATTGCATCTTAGCAGCTCTATTACCTTGCTTATGTAGAGATAATAAAACATCATCTTTGTAGGATATGTTCTTTGATTATGCTGACTAACAGTAATCCTATATAAGAAGTTAAAAATACAGTCTTATTGTGTTCGGATGTACTTCAGTCAGTCAGTTAAGTGAGATACGTGATACACGCTTGGGCAATTATGTCTCGAAAGAGACATGACTGACTGGGCAGAAGATTATCCCGCAGTAGTTTGCCATTGCTTTCTGCGGTATACTGGTTGCCGACCAAGGCTATAGAACCCAATCTGTCTTGCTATTTAACCCATAACAGGAAGGAAGAGACGGATTAAAACCTTTCCCAAGGGTATTTGCGCGTAAGTGAATACAATGGATTCAACTGGAATTCGAACTCGGCTTCGGTTTCTCGTTCCGAGCCGATATTCACTGGACCACAACGCGGATGTACTTACGTAATTAATAATTTCTTAATAGTTTTAGATTCGTAGCTAAGTTTAATCTACTTAGATATTAAATTTCTTCTCGGTTGGCAACCTCTGTTCCGGATTCATTTTTCTAGTTAAAATACAATGTGTTGATCTATAACGAAAAGAAATGGACTAAGAAAATATTTTGATATTTCAACGGGTTCTTTGGATTATGCTAAAGCCTCAGATTTATTCGGATTTTTTTAAATCTATCATTTCACTGCCTTTTTGTGTTGATACGGATAGTAGCGGTTTATATAGAGATGATGGCTTACTGATAGATGTCCTTTCTGCTAAAATTAGGGTAGACATTATTAAAAAAATGATACATAGATAACTAAAGATTTTAAGTCTTCAAGTAAAAATAACCACCAACATTAAAAAGGCTGACATTTAGATGTCACTTTGGACCTTAACACTAATTCTTTTCAATATTATATGAAGATTAATTCCAACCCAATATATATATATATATATATATATAAATCCTAATTCTAACCACTCCCGTCAGTCATTAAATATATACCTTATTCTGTTAAATTTAGATTTAGGATTAACTATTCTTGCAAAGTAATTTTCAAGTAGCATAAAGAATTTCATACTTAAGCCTTTAAGAATAGCAGTTACAAAGTTAATATTATCATATTAATTAATATCAGTTAATACTATCATATTCAGAAATATCATTAACAACGATAATAATAAAAAAGATCTAGGAAGATCATCTAGTTTACGCCCACTTACGATCTGATGACTAAACTAAATTGAACAAAAATTCCTAAACCGTATTAATAAAAACTTTCCCAAAACTAATTCACTTAGTAAGATATTTAGTAATATTGTTTAACTTTAGCTATTTCTGCGCGGATAATGTAGAAAACATAATTAAAAACACAATAACAAAACCCTCAATAAGTATGAAAATACAGAAATTTTAATGCTTTGCAATGCTGAGATAAATAATACAAAAGATAATACAATTAAAACCAGCGGATGTAATTGTAGGAATTCTAAAGATTGCCCACTACATAATAACTGTTTAGCTTGTTCCTTAGTTTATCTTTGAAATATCTCTATAAGTGAAAATCCTGCTATTAAATAGCTTATATTAGCTCTACGAAAACCCATTAATATCTTGTTGGAATCACCACACACTATTCTTCGATAAAAATACTTATAGATATAGTATTTTGGTGCTTAAAAGAAGAAGAGAACCCATCAGATTTAAGAACAAGATTGATCATTTACTCCAAGGATATTAAATTACTGTTCACTGTAAACATAGTTCATTGTTTACAATATGGATTGTAATATTAAGAATTTATTTATAATGATTTCACTGGTCTCAATTGATATTTATCTTTATTTGATGGGTATATTCATCTGACAAGGTTGTGAAATCAATGTTTGCTAGGCATTTAATTTGGCATATATTATGCTATGAACATTTTCTAATATTTAATCTTATAGATTTCAAATTATGCAGTTATGAAATATTTGATCTAACATAGATTATCATGTTAATATTCGATAGATTTTAATCTAGCATATACCATCTGGTTAATAATTAATACATTTTATTATAACACCGATTGTCAGACTGATATTGAATAAGTATTATTCTTGAGGCATCAATTGTAAATAGTTTATGAATTTTGCATCAGTGCCTGGTTTTAACTGTTTGTATCTGAGTTCATTTTTACCTGTTTTATACTCGGGTGCATGGGTTTGTCTACGTATTAATCTATGTATGTATGTGTGTATATGGTTTTATGTAGGTATATTTATGTTTTCTTGTGTATATATATTCGTATGTCTACATATATATATATATATATATATATATATATATATATATATACATTTCTTTTAATCATTTCACCCCGAGCAAGGCGGAAAAGCCACTGATGTGCAGGGGTCTACATAACTGTAAAAAAAATTAGTTAGAAAAGAGTGAGGAGTACAAACTAGTTAGAAAGGAGCAATAGAAAGCTGAGAAAGCAGGTGGGATGAAAGATGCATAGGTGGAGAGAAGGGAAGGTTATACGGAGGTGGGGAGAGAGCTGGAGTCCAGTGGTTAGTAGATGAGTATTGACTTTGCATTTAAATTTCTGAAGGTTGTAGCTGTCAGGAAAGCAAGAATACGGGAGCGAGTTCCACGGGCGGGAAGTGCGAGAGAAGAAGCTGCAGGAGTAGAATTGTCGTCTGCATTTGGCTAACCTGACTGTGAATGGGTGGGACCCAGTTGCCAGTCTGGTTGCAGGAGTAAACACCTGTTGAGGAGGCACCAGTGACTTAAGTTCGTCCGAGCAGATATATATATATATATATATATATATATATATATATATATATATATATATATATATATATGCTCATTTACTTGTATATGCATGTATATATGTGGGCGTCTGCTTATGTGTGTATGTTTTTGTGCTTATTTGCTTGTAAATATGGCAGATATGGTATATAAGTAGAACCATGTGTGTGTTTTTATTTTGTATCTAATGGTTTGTAGAGTTCCATTTGCGTAAGACTATTTTTTTTTGTTTTTGCCTGTGCATTTGCGTGCGTTTGTATTTAATTGTGTCTGTTTCTTTATGCATGGGAATATTACTGTGTCTCTTTGACATTGTTTATACCAGAACTATGTCATCTTAAAATTTCGTTCTTATTGTGCCAATAGTGTTGCCTTTACAAACATTTTCCAAACCTGGCTTGTAAATTTTACGGATAAATTGACACGTCGATAAAAACAAAAGTTGAAAAAAAAATATATATGTCCGTATATGTACCTGTACATGTGTATGTTTACTAGTATATGTTTGTACGTGTATATATTAGTCTATTTGTCTTTAGTTGATATCTGTATATTTGTATTTGTGTGAGTCTATATCGTTTCCTCTTTTTATATCTGAATAAATTCATAATAATGTAAATCTAATACTTTGTTAAAATTATAATTTTTTTAAATTCGTAGATTTTTACTTTAATTCTTAATATTTATGCAGTAGAGAGCATAAATATCAGAACGATGTTAAGGAATAGTTGAAATATGAAAAATCATTTTATTTTAAAGCTTCATAGAACGTTTCATCAAATAAAAATAAGGATATAAATGATATAAATATAAATATTATATAATTCCAAACTATAAAGCTTAATAAATCTATTTTGATAATGATATAAGAATAATTACATAACATTAAAAAATAGATAATCAAAAACGTCAGAACGATTAAGAAACTCATACTATTAAAATAGATACATCATATACAAATTAACATAGCGTTCATAATTCATCAGTACTTGATGTGAAAAACCTTCACTTTCAATAACAACATGACATCTTTTGATACATGAGTGAATTAATTTCTTGCATTCATTAATGGATATTTTCTCCAATTCTCCTTTCAAATTTGATCATATTTCTTCGACGTTTGTTGATATTATTATCCTTCGTTCATTCATTTAGTAAATTCCAAACATTCTCGATAGGATTCATGTCTGTACTTTGAGCAGTAATCTCCATAACAGTAAAACCCTCATCAGAAAGAAATGTCTTAACAGATTTCCCTATGTGAAATGGTGGATTATCATGCATAAATACAGCTGGTTGATTAATTGCAGTTCTCAAATTAGATACAACATGATTCTTCAATATGTGTTTGAATACAGTTGCGTTTATTTTACCGTGTAGCCCAGCAAGAGGTTCTGTGTCAGCAGCTAAAATCATGCCAAAACCCATGACATTTCCTCCTTAAAATTTAACACTACTTTTATTGCACTGAGGCGATTATTGCTTCTTAGAAATGCGACAAACGAACCTTCTCCCGTCACAACCAAACTGGTTAAACATTGACTCATCGCTGAAATGAATACAATCTTATTGTTCTTCTGTCTATACGAGGTGTTCAGCGGCAAATTTTAATTGGCTCATTTGATTCCTTTTAGAATTGTAAAGTTTCGTAGAGGCTACTCGATTGTTCATATTTATTTCATTAAGTCTTCGGGAAAGAGTGTGCCTTGATATTTTAATGCCAAGGTAAGCATTAGCTCTCTTTTTATTCTTTTCCAATCCATCTGCATTCCCTTGCTGTAGTTTTCCTCGGCCTGCCAGATGGTTTCATGACCCAGTTTTCTCAAGTTTTCTTAGAATACTGTGAATAACACTTTTAGATTTCGCCAGACTCTTTGAAATATCCCCAATCGAGAGTTTATCTTCATTACATAACTTCATTACATAAATGATTAACAGTTTTCTAAGTTCCAATGACGTCACAGATGTTTTCGCCATGTTTACAATGCAAGAGCCAGTAAAGAGCCGGTGTAATTTAGCAATATGCCTGATTTTACATTCTTACCCAACATTCTTCAGTAATGCAAAATAATTATTTAATTTTAAGGATTTATGTAATCGGTCTGATGTTTTTAATCATCAATTATTTTCGAATATTATATAATTATTCTTATAACTTTATCAAATTAAGTTTATTTAACTTTATATTTTGGAACTATATAACTTACATTTACATCGTTTTTTTCAAGATAAAATGTTCTTTGAAGTTTTAAAATAAAAAATTATTTCATATCTAGACATTTTTATCATTGTTCTGATCATTATGCTCACTAATATATATATATATATATATATATATATATATATATATATGCATGTATTATAAATTATAGTTTAGAACATGTACACATTATCATCTACTACAAAGTGCACATTTTGTTTCGACATTGAAAGAACAATATCTCATTAGGTAGTGTGGATGTGGATGAAAAATTCTTTACCTTATATTGGTGAACTATGTGTGAGAGGTAAGTGAGGTAGAAAATGGGAAATCAGAGTTGGAAGTTGGAAAGTAAAATTTGAACAAAAGAAAGAAAGAGGAAGAGGAGGGAAGTGATTAATGGACATGTTGAAAATTTTATAGACAGTTTTAACCGTATAAGATAAGGTATGGTCCTTTACAGCCTTTATGGCCAGTATTTTGAGTTTAACAAAGAGAAAAAAAGAAAAATAGAAAAAAAGAAAAAATAAAGAAATGTATATGGGTTGGGAGGGAGTAGGAGAGGATGGACTAAAAAAGGGATAGGAAATGCTATTTGGTAAACATATTTGTATACTGCTACAAATATTTTTGTATTTAAATTTAGTTTTTATATTTAATATATTTTTATATTTAACCTTAAATTAAAATTCAGGAATTTTTTTTTATATAAAACTTTCATTAGATCACAATTTGTAGTATGAAATAAAGGTAAAATTAGAGGCAAGGGTGTATATATAATAAAGGTTAGAGATCATACAGTTAAAAGTAAATATCGTGGGACTAATGTTAATACTATAAATGTTTACCGTTTAGAGATCCTAAATTTAGATTCTGTAATTTTAGAATGATTATAAGGTTAGTTCTTTAGTGTTTTCAGTTTACTGTGGTTTCATGCCTCTGGTTTAGTAATATGTTGCTCCTCATGCATTTAATGATTTCAATTTTTTTTTTGAAGACAAAAGAAACATGTTTTTTTTTGGCGATTTAGATGTTCTGTCCTGTTTGAGGATTTTTCTTTTAACTGTATGTGGTTTATTTTCGTTTAAAAATATTTAAAAAGCGATCTCATATTTTGTATATCCTTGTTATTGAAGGATGAGAGGTGATTGTAAAAGAGCTTTTTGCAAACTTTCTTAGTGTTTCCGATATAAATTTTATCATCCTTAGGATTTTCCATGGATGAAATCGAACACATATATACCAGGGATTTTGTTTAAGCATTTATTAGATATGGGGCATTGGTTCAGGTTTCTACAATTACAAAAGCTATTAATATGAGGAAAACTTACATTAATGTTACAGTCATTTTTGTTATATGATTTCAATGTAATTTAATTATTTTTTCTAAATTGTTGGAGCAGCTTTAAATGAGATTTATCGTGTTCCTAATAAAAATCTTGCTTAAAATTTATTTTTGGGAAATATTTATCTATTATCTGAAGAAATTTATGTCCCAATTAAAAATTAACTAACTGATAAAATGGAGGTTTAAACGATATGATTTTCCTCTTTCTAATTTTTTTTTTTTGCGTTATTAAGTTTTTCCACAAATGTGATCTCAGAGAATTGAAACTCGCAGTCTCTAAGAATTTTACACAATATTATTTTATCTTTATTTTCTAATACTAATTGTGATATATTTATTGCCTTAAGTATCTTCATTGAACTGGATAATTGCTGTTAGTTGTTTTAGCCATGTACTAGCTTATATTTATATTTATTTTTTTGTTATTTTTTCCACGATCAAGCTTTCAACTTTTCGATATCTTAAGGCAGGTTAAAATAATATTGCAATAATATTACAATATTAAATAATTTACAATAATATTTATTGTAAATTGCCTGGAGATAACAAAAGTTTGTAACCTATGTCGCGGAAATAATCCATTTCCGAATTAAAAATATTCAAATGTTCTACAATATAATTGTATTGAGCACTTTCTAACTGTGTATTGGTTGTATTTAATTATGAACAAAAACTAATATATATATATATATATATATATATATATATATATATATATATATATATATACAGATGCTTTCAATATATGATTAAATAAGCTAGCAAGTGTTTATTCTTGATGACATCATATTCTTTCTTTCGTGTATGTCAATAGATCACCGAAAATTTCGATCAGACAGAATTGAGTGCCTCGAAAGAGATTTTGGAACGTACAACTTTTTTATCAGATATGCTAGCTTTAAGTCTGAATAAAAGAATTTTATACTAAATGCTACAAAAGCTTAGATTTATCTTCACAATGGAAAAGGACTATTGCCAAACTGTAACAGACAATGATCTTGCCTACTGTAATTACGTATGAGGAGTGTTCAAAGAAATGTTAATGGCACACTATGATCTAAGGGAATGGCCGCTACAATTCTTCTATATACTCTGTTTATTTAGGACGTTGGCGATCATGACTTTCTACAATTTCTTATCCTACGATGATCTTAATAACTTTTGTATTTTTGCCATCTTTTCCAAAACATATTCCACCATCCATTCACTTAAACACACTAGTTACACCCCTGTGCAAATTCTTTGAAACAAATCGAATAATGTATTCCTAAGAACTTTCACACTTTCCATGATAGCGTATACTTCATCTTTTGGCGTTGTTTTTTCTCTTCAAACCGCATTTTGTTTGTTTCTTCGCCATGATGATACGACTGACGGTTGAAGGGCTCACACTAACAATATTAATGATCTCTCTGAAAAGCTTGCCAGTGTATTCATGCAGTGTGAGAATTTTCGTACACTTCCTTAGAGTAATATCCATTGCAGACAATGGCCGTAGGACAACTAATCGACAGACGAACAATAGTGTCTAGGTGTGAATAATTTGATGGAATCACGGGTGATGTAATATTTTTCAATGCCGAACAAATTATATCATACATTATGAAAACAAATTCATATAAGTGCACACTTTACGAATGACCTAATCGAAGGAGAAAATAGAAATCGATTAGATCATGCCACACAAGTGGGTATAAAACTGACCTTATGCTAAAGGAAAGTACTATTTCAGTTGCTTTACCTTCTTTCCTCTAGGAAGTAAGTTAGGTTTTACTTTTCGGTTGTTCGCTTACCTTCAATCTATCTCGTGAATATCCAATTTTTAAAACCTTCTTTCTTCATTATGTGTTACTGATATCTTAACGTATTTCCTGATGTCAAGCATAAGTGTCGCTTTGGTTGGTATTATCTCTTGAACTTCGGAAGTGCACAAATGCCCATCCATGGTATTCCAAGCATCCTTCAATAGACTCAAATTTCTGTTGCTTCATTTTTTTTTACATCTGTGAGGAAATCAAAATATATATTAACTCATCATGGAAATAACCTAAACTACACAAAAATGAATACAAGCCACTGTCTTCACTTTTCCATGTATTCTATGTTGGTTAACAAATCCTTTATCGCAGACGTTAGATCAGACACTTGTGATTCTTCAAAACCCAATGTACTAACTTTTCATTTGTACGGCAAATATATTGAGTAGATCCTATTTACTTTTTCTATGAGCGAATCCTTATCAATTTACTATGCGCAAGTTTGATGTGGCACAAGCCCGAACGTATACAGAACTCATTAAAGATCTAACTCGATATAGAGTTGTAACAAGTGGTGCATATAATTTGGTGACAGCAAAAATAACTCTCGGGAAAAGAACATCAAATCGATGAACAACTGTGGAAGGAGGAAGGAGTGCTTGAAGATTCTTATACACACGGAACATATAGAAAGAAAAAGAAACATGGGAATGCAATGAGAGACATACTTGATCAAGTAGATTGCGGAGCAGGGTCTGGGAGAGATACCGAAAAAAATGGTTTTAAGAGCGACAAGGGATAGGAGGAAACAGAGGTCGATGACCGACTACGTCTTGAAAGTGCGCGGCACATCAAAAAGTTGTTGAACAATATCAATGCGACGAGTTGATATATTGCAAATGACAGTTCGTGTGAATACAAAAATAAAATGTAAATATAAGTTTGAAATAAATTTTGGCACTGTAAAAAACGGAATCATAACTTTGTGGCGATCAAAAATCCAATAGAGGAAATGTTGACAAATAAAAGCAAATAAATAAATGATACAGCAGTAAACGAAAACAGTAACTGAACACACGTATTAGCAGTCATACCATGGGAATCGGTCTGAGGTATTAATAACCAATCAATACTTCAAACTTACCTAAAAAAATTCTGATCCACACGTTTTGTACAAAAGAGAGAGAAAAACATAAAAAATGCAAATCCAAATCTTGTCAACATATACGACAAAAGTATTCAAAGAAAAACATTCAGTGTGTGAACATTATAGAGAGTAGAGAAGATGTGAGTGAATTGCTCACGAATATCAGTTAGTCAGATAGGTGACGTATGTAGTACACGCTTGGGCGATCATGTATCGAAAGAGACATATTTTCCTGCAGTATGTTGTTATTTGTTTTTGCGGTAGATTGCTTTCTAACCAAATCTGTCCTACTCTTTAACTTATTACTGGAGTAAAAAATGACGGATTAATACCTTTCCCAAGTGTGATTGCATGGAAGGAAATGCAAAGATTACAACAGGAATTTGAACCCAGTTCTTCAATTTTTCGATATCATTGATAAGATATCAACTGGGCAACAACGTATCAGGTTGGTGCAAAAGTTTATGCCGTTTTAAAACTTCGTTTTGAAAATGTAAAACTAGTTTTTGAAAACCTTCATTCATAACAATAACGACATTTACTCTCTATAACTTGATTCCATCTGTCAACGAGCTTATAAATGCCTCGTTTGTAAAATTCTTTAGGTTTTGATGTGAAATATGAATCTAACTCATTTTCAAATCTCCTCTCGTGATCTTAACCTAAGGCCATCTAAATGGTTTAGTAATCCTCGAAATAAATGATAATACGACTAAGCTAGGTCATGTGAATATTCAGGATGTGGCAATATGGCACTTCTAATCGCCTGTTACAAGTCTACCCCAAAACGGTTTCTGAAGGTGTTGTGAAAGTAAAGATTCACAAGAAACACGTTGTCGCAGTTTCTCTGGAGAACATGGGTGAGAATGTTCCAGAAAAATATTAATGATGCTGAAATAATCTGAAAGAAAAAGTTATGAATTAATCATGGTGATATGGTTAAGTAATAACAATATGCATAAAATAAATTACAATGATTAAAATGCCCCTTTTACAAACCGGCGAAACAATTGCACCGACCTGATATAAGATACAAGTACACTTGGCAAAGACATGAATGAATACATTCTTACTCCAGTTATGGCTCAGATAACATTAATCACAGGCTTCTAGAAACTTTGGGTAACCGTTCTAGATATCGTGAATATGAACAACCTCTTAAGAAGCTTCAGTCACTCGTTGGAATACATCGACACAAGAAAACGAACAGTGATTGAAATTTGTCAGCCGTTTGTGTTGTGCATTCCGCTGCATGGGGATAAATGTTTATTTTTAATTCATTTTACGCTTTTTAGGCCACATTTTATGATGTTGCATATTTGTTTGCATTGAGGAAATAATTTTATATCTTTTTTCATAAAAAGTAAAATATAAATAAAAACTCAGACCAGACAAGGTTTAGAGAACGTGGCTTGTGGACGGTAAATACAAAGCATAAGCACATCAGGTAGAAAATTGTATTATAAACAAAGAGATGAGAATTTTAATGCAAATCAATAAAATCATTTTTCACAGACAAAAAATATGTTAACTAATCTCAGTTTGAAATCAAAAAGAATTTTATTTTATTTTTCATATAACGGCTTTTATCTTTCATACACACACACACACACACACACACACACACACACATATATATATATATATAGAGAGAGAGGGGGGGGAGAGATAGATAGATATATATATATAATACACTCTTTGAAGAACCATTACGCCTTGTCATAATAAATACATGTCATTATATTTCTCTTTAGAAATATGACGTTTACTGTTATTCCTCTGAAGTGTTCAAAGCTGAAAGCGAATTTGAAAGAAATAAATAAAATATATGAAAAGAGTTGCATTGTAAAATAAGACTCAATATTCCACAGATAGCCTTTAAATAAATGGCTTTTAATATAAGATGAGAAGCAGAACAACGCCCTTTATCCCAAATTCAGCATTTACCACAATATTCTATTTATTCTAGTTTCGAAAGTTGTAATCCCAAAATCTTGTTAAAATAAACGATTAGAAATAACTTTTCCCCAACTCTATTTCTTTAATTTGGTACACAATCACGTGTCGACAACTTTGACAATTCGACAGTAAGTTTTCTTGGCTTATCTATTCAACATGTAAACATTTATCCTCTGTTACAGAGTTTACAATAAATGTGATGACATGATCTTCAGTCTCAACTATTTCTTCAATCTTGAACCTATATATACATATTGTATAGATCTTGAGTGCAAGGATTTTGTTGCATGGTTTTGGTTTTAGTAGCAATGAAATATTTTACAGAACATTGAACCTAAAAAGGCACTTATATTTAACATCAGATATAAACAGTTGAAGATGCTAAGGCAATGAATGAGGAAAGAAGGCTTGGAAAATTTGATACTCCCAGAGAATGATGAAGGTAAGTGGGACAGATGACAATATCACATACTCTACCTAGCGGGCTTTTGTAAGTTAATGCCAGAACAGCATTTAAAAGAGATAGCTTATAAATATACTATGAGCTAAAATAAGGGTCAGGGGAATTATGCAGAACCATGATCGAATACGTTCTGAACACGGTAAATAGAAGAAGCAGCATTAAGTGTTACAAGGTGTATGTACTCGTTATATAATCTTTTAATTCATAACAGATATCATAGACATGTTTCTATTTAATGTTATGAAGGCTAACCTGATTTTTTACACCCGGCATTGGTAGAGGAATAGAATAGTTTATGTGTTGTTTTTTTTAGGGTATAGGGTCGAAATTGAATGCAACTTCAAAGACGGACGTTCATCTCTGCTGATTCTTTTCTTTTTTCGACCTGTAAACGCAAAGCAACGTAGATATCTGCTGCTGATGACACAGTGACACCGAATTCGGGAAATTTGAAAGGGGGCGCTTCTCACATAAAACCCAGTAGACAGGGTTTTCTTGGATAACCATTTCTCTTAAAATAATATGCTTGTCAGTAAAATCTTTACTAACTTTTCATTTTCTAGATTGTCATGTCATTCATATTTTTTATTATCCCACTATACAAATCTATAAAATATTTCAAAGCAAGGGGTTACTGAGAGTAAGTAGTGGATTGATTATTTCTTTTGTTTACAGCATATCAACTAATTTATTGTTATTTAAAGCTAGAAAATAATTTTAAGCAATAATAATTGTCTATGGAGATAATAAGGACAATTAACGCATAACTGTGGTAAAAGGTGAATTCATACGTTTCCCCGAAGTTTTCTGTGTGTAATTTAATATGCTGACTAGAAGTGGAAATCAACTCTCGGATTTATAGCTGTTATTTATTGCACCACCAGCACATCCAAGTTTACAGAAAGATTTTATTCCAAAGCCGTCACCCATCGAGGTACTGGTCAGACACGATGTTGCTTAGTTCTGCGCATATTACGAGAATCATTATTTCAACGTGATATAGCGTAAGCTGAGAGTGATTGAAACAGAGAGGACAAAAAAGAGCAGCTTTCAAGAAGACAGAATTTGAGGATTGAGACTGAATTTAAATGTTTGAAGATCGTTATTGATAGGAAATCAGGAAGCAGAAAGAGAGTTTCATAACTGAGATGTTTAGCGTAAAACGTACGCTTACATCCTGCAAATTCACCATTGAATGTTTTGAGTCCTAGCTTCGAATCAAGTACTGCAATCAAATTCGTGAAATCAATGCGTCAAGATGATAGCTTATCTGAGCAATGATCATGTAAATATTTAGAGAAAAGACACAGGGAAGCTAGTTTAAGTTAGTGAGAAAGGGACTAAAATTAGGATGCCAGATAAAGACAGATAACTTTGCAGATCCTCTTTGCATTTTGTCAAGAAATTCTACATATACAGAAGAAGCATCAACAGTTCATAGCTTAATGGTCTACTAAGAACAATATATTAAAAAGCGGAAGATTTCCTAGCAACAGGAAACCCACCATCATTACAACAGATTAATAAGTAATTCTGTGTAATTGTTCCAGTCCATCCAATGAAAATTTACTACAAAAAAGATATTTAAATGTATGGAAAATAGTAAACTGCAGGTCGTAAGATGCTTAATGATTCGTTTTCCAAGAAAGAACTAGTTTTCTTGGATATTAATCTTTGAGAAAAATTTGAAATTTTTATTATCCAGTTATTAAATTAATCAACCACCGTCTGCATAGATTATCTTGCTGTCATGTCATTTTCAAATTTATGGTCTAGCTTTGCACTGTATTTCTTCATTTCTACTTCAATAAGAACTTCGTAAATGTCGACACCCTATTCGCATCCGAATCTTCAATATCTCATATTATTCTCTTTCTTTCTTCTAGTGGCGGGGAATAAGACAGCAGGGCCCAGACTACACTTGAAGAGTCGTGAGAAGGAGTCACAGAAAAGTGCTCTTCTGACACAGAACCTCTTTATGTTCACAGTTTGACTCAAAAGTCTCTCTCAAGAACTCTAGTTGTTCTTACGCCAGGAAGGTTGAATCGCTGCAACTGGTTCACAGGTTTTAGGGTCGATATTTGCCTGTGTTACGGATGATTACAACTGCTCCTTCAATCGTCCATGTCAGCCCCGTATAGATTCTTGCCGCTGGTGAGTTCTTCAAACAAGTTGATTCTTGAGATTCAAGTGTGATCGAGGCTATCATGCTTCAAACATTCCCTCCCTGTCCAGAATGTGTCACACTCGATTCCTGTTTTGAGGATTTTCACAACCTATTTCTTTCACTATCGAAAAATACTTCATCAATCATCACCATCTTTGCATTTGATTCCGTCTTGGCTAACTGATATATTGAAAATACTTTAGCTAGGCCGGTCTATCTTCCATGATTTATTTTATTTTCACTGGGTATATTATCTGCTTTCCTCACAAAAGAACGCTGTTAATATTTCCAAAAACAAAATATATACTGCATTCGATTCCACTTTTGAAAAACGCATGTCTCATAGAAAAGAACACTGCTTTCTTTCTCTTTCGAAAATATATTTCTCTTTGTAGACATATCACGTAGAAACATCTCATTTCTTTTACTGAACACAGACTATACGAAATTTATTTTTCGGCATTCATATTGCATACTGATAGATGTATTTTGCAAGTGTGTTTTCTCCGCTTTCAATATATAGTTTTTGACTATAATTTTCTATATCTATTTCAACTATCACACACACACACACACACACACACACACACACACACACACACACGTGCACAAACACACACAGAGTGACATATATATATATATATATATATATATATATATATATGCGCCAGTTTATGTCACATCCCGTTCAATTTATGTGTCAGTATCTTTATTTCTTTTCTTTTCTTACTTATCTATTCATTGCGCTCATATCTATTGATCTTGGGCTGCTCAAATTTCCCATTATTCATATATTACTCAGTATGGCTATATGCAAATTTTATTGAGCAATTTAGTCGTTTTACAACAATATATCTAGATTTCTAGTTACTTAAATTCCTAGGTACATCTACCCACATTCATATTTATTTATCTACGTATATATATATATATATATATATATATATATTTCTATAACTATCTATGTAAATATCTACTTCTGTACCTATTAATCTGTCAATCTATTTTTATGTATCCTCTTCTGTATCTGGGATGTGCGTTGTGGTGCATTAGATATCGGCTCGGAACGAGAGATCGGGGAGCCGAGTTTGAATTCCAGTTAAATTCAATGCATTCACTTACGCACAAATATCCTTGGGAAAAGTATTAATCTATCTCTTCCTTCCAGTTATAGGTTAAATGACATGGTTTGTATAGCCTTGGCTGGCAACCAGTCTACCGCAGAAAGCAATGGCAACCTGCTGCGGGATAATGTTCTGCCCAACCAGTCATGCCTCTTACGAGACATGATCGCCCAAGAGTGTTTCACGTATGGCTCTTAACTGACTAACTTCTGTATCTATCTATGTATTTCTATAAATATATCTACTATAATGATCTCTCCATCTAGACACATCTATATATATATATATATATATATATATATATATATATATACCTACTTCTCTATCTATCTATCTATCTCTCTATCTACTTTTATATCTACTACCACACATCTGCTTCTTTACATAACTGTTTCTAAATATATATAGATATATATAAACTTCTACATCTCTAACTCTTTATCTTTCGACACATATACGTTAATCTCTATATCTACTTACCTACCTGCCTCTACATATGTATGTAGGTATGTATGCTTATATATATATATATATATATATATATAAAATACATTCTATATATATCTACCGTATATAACAATGTAAGTTTGTTAATGTATAATTACGCGTGTACCTATGTCATATACTTATTTATTCAAGCCGGAATACATACATGCACACACACACACACACACACACACACATGTGTGTGTGTGTGTGTGTGTGTGTGTGTGTGTGTGTGTGTGTGTGTGTATTACATCATTTCCGTCTGCTTACCACATGCTTTTTGAAATCACTTCTGAATTAAACATCATTTCCTCTAGCTTTTAATATTTTGCATCTCCGAAATTCTTTGGTAGCAATTCACTATCATCTATATCATATCCCATTAGAATGAATATCATATTCTGTAGAAAAAAAAACTCCAAATTAAAACGTTTCTTTTTCTATTTTTACATAAATTGGCTCTAATTTTTTCTTTTTTTTTTTCCTTTTTCCTTTGTTACTTGCTAACAGATTTATATTTAACGTGTTATGAATCAACATTTTTACAAGTTATTTTTTCTCTTTTTGACAAGTACATCAGAACAGATAATAAATAGCTGTGTAATTTGCTACATGACCCATTGTCAGTCCCCCTATCAGGATGATCATCTTTCTAACATATCTTTTGTGGCGTTCAGAACACCGTTTTTTTTTTTACTTTTAGCAAGAGATTCTGACATATAGAATATTCTGCTGATAATACCTATTTTGATATTTTCCCATTATTCCTGGAGATTTTGCGTTACCGATTCTCATAAATAAAGAACTTTATTATATTTATGAGAGTCGATTTGATTCTGAAAAATATCCTTTGGACAAGCATAGAAAGAAAACAAAAAGAAGTAACGTTTAAGTAAATGATCTCGGCGAATGAGTATTTTTAAACAGTGCTGATTCACGCAGTTTTCTGCCACCTTGTCAGTAATTTCGTATCGGCAAAAACTATTGTATTAATATAATATCTGTTTATTTTTTTCTGCGAGAGATTTCACTGTATAACACGTATCATGATAAAGTAAAACTTTGAATTTCCACAGATATTGTTAATTGAATACAAAGTAATCGATAATAATTGATATTCATACAAAATATTTAAAGAATATATATATATATATATATATATATAGCAAATATTATTATAGTAAAGGCCGTTGTGTATGTGTGTGTATGTGTGCGAATATTTAATAAAATACTGAAATCCTGACAGTGATGAAAGTTATCAATCTCATTATTTCTAATATAGCATGAAAAAAAGAGGAGACCTTTGATTATGCAATTCACCAATTAACCCTTGATCAGATCCAAGACAAAAGGCAGAAAAGTATGCATGTGCCTCTAATTCTGAAAATAATGAAAAAAATAATTAAACATATTACTTTTACACGAAGCTGGGGGGTTTATGAAAAAAGAAAAAAAGAAAAAGAATGTTTTTTGAAAAGCCTTTAGTTCTTTCTGATTCTAAATCAATTTTTTAAAGTTTTATCAGCTGTTTTAGGATGAAATTTAAATTCCTCTTGAAACCTCGGTCTCGGAAATAACTCATTTGCAAATGAAAAATGTTCTGCAATATATTGAGCATATTTTAATACAACTGCATACTGGTCTAATTTAATTATGATCAGAAACAACCTAGTTAACATATATATATGTGTGTGTGTGTGTGTGTGTGTGTGTGTGTGTGTGTGTGTGTGTGGATATATGTATGTATGTGTATGTATTAATGAAATATATATATATATATATATATATATATATATATGCGTGTGTATAGAAGCAGCATATAATTTTCTAAACATATAAATATAACAGACAATTTTTTTTTGAACTTTTTTCTTTATTTTTACCTGAAATTAAATTCAGATAAAAATGCACATGTACAAATCTACCATCCGCCCGTGTATTGAATACTGCTGCCATATCTGCTCGGGTGCCCCTGCTGCTCTCCTTGGGCTTCTTGACAAAACACAATGAGGATCTGTAACATGGTTGATACTGACTTGGCAGACCGGCTGCAACCACTCTCTCACCGGCGTGATGTGGCTTCCTTGTGCCTCTTCTACAAGTAATTTCATGGCTTCTGCTCCGATGAACTTAGATCAATGGTGCTGCCTAAGCACGAATTTACATGAGATACTAGATTAGCAACTAGGTCCCACTCCAACAGCTTCTTTTCTCGCGCTTCCCGCCTGTGGAATGCCCTTCCACAAGTCTGCTTTCCCGACAGCTACAATCTCCAGGTGTTTAAATGTAGGGTCAATAGACACCTCCTATCACACTCTCAGAACATTCTCCTATTTACTCTCAGAACATTCTCATCTACCCAACCCTCATTCTCAGTATCCTTACCCTCCTATCACCCACCCTCTGACATTCCCTATATTTAACCATCCTTTCTACACTCTATGTAGCCCCCTGCGCAGTAGTGCCAGTGACATGCCTTGCTCGGGTTGAAACGCTTATATATAAAAAATATATATATATTAGTCATCCACATACAAGCCTGTTTTGCTGTATCACAGTTCATTGCTTCTGGCCGGGATCGAAACTCGACTGATTTGGTGTTAATCGGCGTCCCTACGCTCAAAGCCATAGGCGCATGGAATTAGAAAAAGGAAAGGTCAACGTGTTGCATAGAAGCAGTGTATACACACGTCATGCATCGAAAGAACTCAATTCATTTCGGAACAGTCCCGCTTATATAGAAGTGGAAAACTGTTTTTAAAATTTTCTTATATATATATATTCATATATATATATGTGTGTGTGTGTGTGTGTGTGTGTGTTTGTGTGTGTATTTGATAAAATACAGTTGTAAATCGTGCTATATTTATGGGTTAATATATTCAATAACTGAGATTTGGCTATAATTAAATATGCAAATAGTAATTTATTCCCATCCCCACTACGACGAGTTGTGAGACAAGGTTGCTTTTCAAGGTGGGCATCCGAACGCATACATTTGGGCTAGGAATAAAAATGCCCGAATGTCACAGACTGAGACACCTGTTTCCGCGGACATATCTGAACATTATTTTAAATCAATACTTGTATTTGAGTAGATATTTTGTTTTAATCAAACAATATATTTATGTATTAATTTCTACTGGCCTGATTATTTAGTAGCAATTTTGTTACGAAAATGTGTGTTATTCGGCCTGATTCATAGGAGAAGCCACCAACTGATCTGATGCGTCTTAGACCACTCGACCACGAATGATTCCACAGTCTAATCGAAGTCAAATCAAGCTTAATATAACACGCTTTTCAATTCTACGTAAAATAACTAGCTCTGCTCTGAAATGTATCGTAATGTCAACAAATATAAACATACAATGTTATGGAAAATCCTTGACATTAACAAAATGGTTGAACAACGGACATATTTAATTTATTTGGAAATTATTTTTATTTGATACTCTTATTTGAGTAGAAATTCTGTTTTTAAACAAACAGTATATTCATATATTTATTTCTGATTATTTACGATAAATTTTGTTGATATGGCCAACCTAAAAATAATATATTTAGCACCACAAAAAACCCTCTATGTACGTACGGTATGTTGGTGATATAATTTTATTAGTAAAAAATATAGAAGATCTGACAAATCATAAAAACTTTCGAATAAATCTGTCATCAAGTGTATATACGAACTTAACAAGGTTAGCAAAGTCCCTTTTCTTGAAATTTTAATAGACACAAACAATAACACATTTACTACTTCCCCATATAAAAAACAGCCAGCAGAACTCTTGAACACTAAACTATAAAATGGAAAGCCCTAGCTACTATAATTATTTAATTTACCAAGTACAAATCAACTCCTCCGCAAATAAGATATTTAATTATGAACTAAAATATATTAGGCAGACTCTCATTAATAATGACCTACTAAACCACATTTTAAATGACCAAATAAGACGATATTTCAAAAAAACTCAACATACATCAAACAGAATATAGTCTTTCCGCAAAAGTTTCTAAACATATCAAACTCTTTTATTACAAACAGATGCACGATAACTACAAACAGGATGAAAAAATCACAAAAAATATCATTCATACTAATATATCTCGCGAGGATGCTAAAAAATTTAAAATTAATAATATTCTATATACAATTATATATTACTAATTTAATTAATCGTTATAACCCATCCCACGAATTCATGTATTACGTAAAACAAGCATTATATATCAATTCAAAAATTCCTTGGAAGAATATTTCTGAAAAAGGCAAAGATATATGTTAGATTTACAACATCTATATTAGCACTAAATATGCATTTAGAGAGATAAATTTCAAAATCGTACTCACTCAGTTTTTGTAGTACTAGGTCGATATGCTTGGGATGAGTTTCTTCATTTTCTGAGAATATAAGTATATCGTCGATATATACGAAGTTATATCTGTATTACGAAATTATATTGTCCATCATTCTCTGAAAAGTTCATGATGCGTTCCGTAGCGCGAAAGGCATATAGTTTTATTCAAATGACCCACAACGGGTAAAGATGGTTGTCTTGCAAACATCCTCCGTCTCATATTTGCAATATTAAATTGCACCTCCATTATCGCAAACCAAGCTATTATGTTTGATTGCAGGAAGTTTAGTGGTTTTATTGCAACAGCCTGCATTGCTTGGTTTTGATTGTTAAGGTTTCTTCAGCGTCAGTTGCCATGTTTATTTTGTGTTGAAAGGAAATATTCTAATTACGTTGAAAGTTCATTTTTTGTGTATATATATATATATTTATATATTTTTATATATATATATATATATATTTTTATATATATATATATATGTGTGTGTGTGTGTGTGTGTGTGTGTGTGTGTGTGTGTGTGTGTGTGTGTGTGTGTGTGTGTGTGTGTGTGCTGAAATCACGTAGGGGTCACCAGTTTATAGCGAGTTATTTATTATAGTGAAGTGTATTTGTGTGTTAAACAGATTAACTGAATTTGGCCTTGTTAATAAATAGCCCACTATAAGGAGGGGTGCAAAACAAGAAAATCAATTTGTGCATAGAAATAACATTTATATATATATATATATATATATATATATATATATATATATATATAAACACACAACAACTAAACATGTTTTTTTACAAATAAAAATAATGTTTTTGGTTGGTACAAATGTCGGTAAAGATTTCATAGCAGTAATTGCCTAAACGATCTTGTGCGTATGTATGTGTGAGCATTAGATTGTTAGGAATGTCTTTGAAGTCTCCGCTCAGTTCATTCGAGTACCGGTCAATTGTTAAGTGCCTCAGTGAACAATGAAGAAGAAAATGAGAGAGAAAGGAGAGTCAAACATGATGCAATCGCTTGACGTGGTCAAGGGACGTGTTAATTATGCTCCAATTTTCTCAACTGGCAATGCTTCCTGTGTCGGCCTTTTATCTCGTCTTGGAACAAGTTATTTAGGAATTTTCACCATTGGACGATAATCAAAATTCGCGTCGGCTCGCAAAAGTGTCCTTAAAAGGAATTTGATATTTATTTTTTGTGTTTACCTCCGGAACTTCTGCGTGGAGCCAGATGCGCAAAACCAGTTTTGGTAATTTGCTATCTTAACCTCTGAGGGCAAACATCCAGACGCTGGTATCACCACAACTTTACAACATTTAAATAATCCATTTTGGCTAATTTGTCAACCGTAATGTTTCAAGCAAGAATAAAATTTACATTAATTACATTAATATTAACACTGATCAAGGTGGAGGGTGCAATGTAATTAATATTTAAATTACAGAGCCAATTATAAAATAAAATAAATCCCGATGTTCAAATCAATTGTATGGCCATTTCTGCGATAAATTCCTAAGAGAAACTTTACGTATCATCAGCAACGCCTTTATTACAAAAGCCAATTACACCGGAGGAGGGTCAAAAAAATATTCATTACGGAAAATTAAAGAGGTGAGATTAAGATGAAAGCAGACAGAAATATATGTCTATTTTTAGATTTTTGAAAACCCTTACCTTTCAACTGAGTCAAGAGTTGAAAGTGGAAATTTAGCCTTGTCTGGCGCTAAGAAATGGAAATGTGAAAGGATAAAAGAAAGAAAGAAGTTAATTGGGAAAGTAAAAAAATGGGAAGGGGTGGTTGACAGGGAAGCAAGCTAAGAAAAGAAAGGAAAGAAAAAAGAAAAAAAAGCATCTCCAGAGAAATGTTAACAAACGTGTTGACAAATAAATGATAGGAGTTTTTGGTGATGAATGGGAAGAAATTAATTAAAACATATTTTTGGGAAACCACTGACATATAATTCAAATTAAAATAATTAAACTAGATTTAAATTAAAATATGAAAATTAATAGAAAATTAATAAAAAATAAAACATATAATAAAAAATTATAAAATATAAATTAAAATGAATATAAAATAATGATGAAAAAATTTTAACTTAAGAAATATATAAAATCAACAAGTGTACACATACACACACGCACACACTCACATACACACACACACATATATATATATAGATAGATAGTTATATTCAACATATATATATATATATATATATATATATATATTAATTATATATATGCCTACATACACATACGAATATATATAAATAGCATACTACACACATACATACACGCACAGACACTCTCTCCCAACCACACACGAACAAAATATATATCCAATCTGTGACACAGCGAGCTAGGGAATGGCTCGTAAAGGTTATGCAGTCGAAACGAAGCTAACCACCATCGAGAAAATTTCTTGCCATGCTTCCTCCACCACATGCATTAACGAGTACTCCATGATTTAAATCCTACCATTTTACAGTGAAAATAGTGAACTATAATGACTATTTTTACTCTAACAGTTTATTTTCTCTGACTTTCTGGTCATGCAACACCCTTCCCTTGGCTTACTTCCCTGATAGCTACAATATCCAACAGTTTAAATGTCACTTCTGTCTACTTGAATATCATCTATCTCTTAACTTTTTTTAAAACCCTTCTACTTTGATTCTTCTATTAATGAAACACCTTATTCACTAGTGTCAGTCCCACTTTGCTTGGGATGAAATGATTATAAATAAGTATGTAGGTACATAGATATGTCCATTGGTACGAAAATAGATACAGAAAGACAGGTAAATAAAATATTACATACATAGGTATATGTACTGAGATAGATTGAGCGGTAGGTTGGTATATAATATATAGTTATGTAGATATGCATGTAGACTGATACATGTCAGTCGTATAGGAATATCGTTAGGAGATTGATTTAGTTACAAGTATAGATAGATAGATAGATAGATAGATAGATAGATAGATAGATAGATAGATATTAGGGTAAATTATTAGGTAGATTGTTTAGTAGGTAGTTATATACGTAGATTGGGAATGGGAAACTCAATACCGCTCTCTGAACTCCAGAACAATCCAGGATAGCGACAAGTCCCAGGAAAGCATAACTTTATTAATGAAAAAACCACAGTTAGTGAATATCTTTTATAATATATCTCTTAAAGCAAATCTTACAGTAATATTGTTGTTAACAATATAAATATATTCGCTAATTAAGGATTTAATCATTAATAAATAACATATAAATTTATCTTTTTCTGTTGGTTATTTGCCTCGGTTTGGGCTTGTGTCCTTCCTGACTAAACCCTGCGCGTGGTCGGCGGTGTTGAGTTGCCTACATACATAGGTAGATATGTCTAAGGCTACATCCTGTTCAGTATACAGGTTCCCGTTCGATCAGCGAAGTTAAGCAACATCGAGCCTGGTCAGTACTTAAATGGTTGACCATTTGGGAATACTAGGTGCTGTAAACTTAAGGACCAAGAATGGTTTGGGGGTTTTGGGGTTTTGAGCTTTGGGCGCAGTGCTAACAACTCTGCCCCGTAAAAAGAGTTCATTACAGCAACAAAATGTTGCAGCCCTATGCACCATCTGGGTGTGAGGGATAAATGATGCTGATGATAGGTAGATATGTTGATATAGGGAAATTAAAAAGTACTTATTTATATACTTATATGATAGGTCCTTACGTCTATCTATAATTTGACACGACGAGAGAATCACTCATCTGTAAAACAGGATAGAATGCTTGGAGATATAAACATTATTTACACAGAGGAATAAAATCTATAATAGATTGGTCTTGGATATGATGGTATAATGCATCCGGCCGCAAGGCCTCTGATTAGGAGGTTGTGAGGATCAGGGAAATAAGTATAATTTGCTGTTGTTCACAGAACTACCCCGACCTGGAGTAGTAGCTATTTTTAGGGTCCAAGCTATGGAGAAATAGTTAACCTACAAACTGTGGTCAAAACATTAAGAAAATATAAAAATATACTTTTATATAAATATATAATTAATATATATTTTATAGGAAAATATATATAATTAAATTTTAAATTAAATGTTTTAAATTAATGTATGGAACACTGCAAGTATGGTCTTCGTTTTTCTTCATTTGTATATATATATATATATATATATATATATATATATATATATATATATATACATAAAACAATTATATATATTCATTTGCATAAATGTATTTATATATATATTTTTATGCAAATGATTATATATAATTGTTTTTCTATTTTCAAAATATATATTTTCATTCTCGCTTGGTCATGTGTGTCGTCAATAGCTGTGTTTCGACATTCTATTCCAGCGTCTTAAATGCATGAGTTTGTTGTTGCTTGGAAATCTTCCATGTAAACAAAAACAGTTTGTCATTATCGTTTGTCCGTGTTTATACCATAATGTAATTGACATCTTTGAAAATGGCTTATGTAAGTCAAAAGGGTAGATTGGATTATTAAAAATTATGTATTAATATTGTAACTTTCTTTCTTTATTTAATGATAATGCTATTAAGCTTATCAGAGAATATGAAAAAAATTACATAAAATATACAAAACCATTCTATATAACTTAATGAAACATGCCTTAATGAAAAAATGCTGCCTAAATACACACACACACAGGTATATATATATATATATATATATATATATATAGAGAGAGAGAGAGAGAGAGAGACATATACATACATACCTATACATACATATATACATATATATATATACATATATACATATACATATATATACATATATATAGATATATACATACATATATATATATATATATATGTGTGTGTGTGTGTGTGTGTGTGTGTGTGTGTGTGTGTGTGTGTGTTATAGATACATCTAAATACGCTTTCTAGCATATTTTACCGAATATAAAAGTTCATTTAAACGTACTAGCATTAAATCACGTACAGAAATTGTTGATCGTATTTTGTGTGTTTTCCATTTCATTCGCAGATTGATGGGCAATGATAAAGCGTTTCTTGATATAATACGTTAATCTGCCACTGAAACATAAAAAGTCTTTTTAATAATACACGGTTTGTTTATGTGGAAGTCTATGGATCTGAAGAAAATCGCAACATATCTTCTAAAAATGCAGCCATTCCTTTCGTGACCAAATATCCACAGATCATTTTATTTTATGGAGGAGTGTATTTACTTTTCTTCGGTCGCGGTAAGTATTTCATCGTATCTTACACAAGTATTTTGTGACACACCTTTACTTTCTTTAGATATGTCGTTGTTTTTATACTCACAGAAACAATAGTGTAGTGGCTCCAGAGAATTGTCAACTATTTGGAACCATACAAGCTTAGCTTTCTCAGAAGTCTGGTAACTACTATTCATAGCCATTGTGTTGCAGATTAATTTTTTTAAAATGCAACTGACGTTTGTTTTGAAGATCGTAATACGTCTGACGTTATTAACTCTGTAAAACCTAGCTATTGATAATCCTTTCATTGTAGAAAAATAACAAATCTATTCGGTATCATGTAGAATATTTTTATTTCCATGTTTAACTAAATGTAGTTTTATTTAAAACTAGAAATTGCAATATCCACGCAGGTATTTTTTATCAAAACATACATTAGCTCAGTTTATAGTATCTTGTTTTTAGATGATAACTGGCTTTGATTATTGTATTCACATCAAACACACGTGCCTCTCAGAATATTCTACTTTTGTCTAAAGCACATCCTGACAGATGTCAGAATGTCCACCTATTACCTTTAGTTGGAACATATTTTATACATGCTCCCATGCTCCCAGAAAGAGGCATTCCATTTAGGCCATGAACAAAGTAAAAAGCGATATTACAATTGGAATAAACGAGTAAATATTGAACAAAACAACAGAGAAATCAAATAATGTAACCGTATATGCGTTAGCCAAATCAAGTCAGTATATTTCAATGCTAGCTAGACGGATAAACGATACATCTGTAGGATCCCAAATTGAAAAGGTGTATACAAAAAAGAAACAGATAAAAATATGGGCGTCTCTTTACTAATCACTAAACAACGAAGATATAAAAAATATATATTTAATGCTTTGAGTAAGTATCATATATAGAAAATTGAAAATGAAATCCAATAAATACAAACAATATGTTAAAAGTAGAAAATGTGAAAAAAACAAAAAATCCAGATAACTTTATGCATTCAAAGCTGAAAAAGAAAAAAATATCCTGGTTTCTAAAAATAAAATTTGATAATAGAATATCTCTTAGATAAAAAAAGAACAACAGAAAAAGTTTTTCCCAGAAATTTGGTTAGATATTTTAATTCGTTCATTTTCACATATTTGATATTGTTAGTCGAGAATCTTTCAGATGATGATTTCTTAAATGAGTACGATGCATTCAACAGTAAGGAAGACGGAGAAAAATTACCGAATAAAAATAGTAATCAAATTAACAAACGAACATGCTTCGCCTGCGAACGTAATATCACCCGTGTACCCATGGGTCTCCAAACGATACGCATGAGAATACCACACAATTGCGAAGAAAAATAAGTTGACATAAGTATATAATAAAACATAAATAATGAAAATTTACAATATATATCAGCCCCACTACTACAAAGTTGACGAGAAGATTGTCAATGCCTTGTTCAGACCATAGTTGAATTCGATCACATTTAAACTCACAGGTAGAACTACCAAACTCATACAGTTGACAGTAGTGACATCATCCAAATGCAAAAAATGTTTAAGACAATGGAATCATTATTGAAAAAAAGAAACTAAAATTACATCTAATAATATCAATTATGAACACGGTAACAATGTGCTTGCGTGTTTGGAATAAAACACACATGACTCTGCATAAATAAACGCCACACGTAATCAGTTACACGTAAAATAAAATTCACCTTTGTTGGTGAGTAAATGTATAGCCGAAACGCTCGGAATCATAAAATATTGTGAGAATCCTTATAAAATCTTTCTTCTGAAAAGAAAAATAATAGCATAAGAAGACACAAAAAATT
>JBBBDQ010000428.1:5572500-5867500 GCA_037127315.1 Ascarosepion bandense | reverse complement strand
TAATATATAGAGATCATAATATAGTGATCTCGGAATTTTGTCGCAAGTTAATGAGTTTATCCTTTGGACCGACATATGGACTCAGTAGAAAAAAATGAGTATTACTAAAGCGAACAATATATCCTTAGATATAGACATCAGGTCGTGAAAAAACTAGTACCGTAGAAAAAAATAAAAGATTCAATCCAAAACTTCCTGGTTCTTCAAAAACTTAAAGAATGAAGGACGCTGTGCAAAACGACGAAAACGCTTTGATATCGACAGTTGTCTCTGAATAATGGCAATACGTCATTTTAAAAATTTGGAGGGAAACTGTTGGAACGTTTCAATTAATTGCGATAAATTTCGCCCGTAAACATCAGTGTGTGGCTTAGAACATTTTGATCCATCAAAATGTTGCTTTCCTGACAGGAGTCACAATTAAACAAAACAAATTGGGTTTTAACATCGTAATCGACATAGATTCCTTTCTCGTTCCGAGCTAAAAAACGGGGTAATTTTTTTTAAACTACAGAGAAATAAAATATAGTCAGTCAGTTAAGTGCCATACGTGATACACGCTTGGGCGATCATGTCTCGAAAGAGACATGACTGACTGGGCAGAAGATTATCCCGCAGTAGGTTGCCATTGCTTTCTGCGGTAGACCGGTTGCCGACCAAGGCTATAGAACCCAGTCTGTCCTGCTATTTAACCCATAACTGGAAGGAAGAGACGGATTAATACCTTTCCCAAGGGTATTTGCGCGTAAGTGAATACAATGGATTCAACTAGATTTCGAACTCGGCTCCCCGGTTTCTCGTTCCGAGCCGATATCCACTGTACCACAACGCACATCCACCTATAAAATATAGACTGCTTTTAAATGATTTTTTATTACTACTTTTCCTGATAATATACAACTTCTTTACACATTTGAGATCTTAATATAATAAAACTTATATGTAATTAACAGGTATAATTTATGATTACTGTTAGTGCCATATCGGATTTATGGAATTAATGTTTACCGTTGAATTACTTTCTTTGTTTAGTAAGTAATTTTATGCTGAAACATATTAAGTTAATCATAATGTCATGACTAACTTAGAAAGTGGGAAAAACATTTATATAGAGCAACGGAAACATTTATTCTTCAAAATAAATTCCATCATTATCGACGTTATTCTGTCAACAAATCTACGGATGGGACATATAAGATAAAGAGAAAAATACTTCAGCGATGGGAGGAATATATCGGAGATCTCTTCCAGAAAACAAAATCGCCGGCAATACTTATAAATAACGAGGACAGAAAATATTAAAACAGAAGTGGAAGCTGCACTGGCCAAATTGAATAGAAACAAAGTAACAAGACCAGGTGGTAATATAACAGAGATGCTGACAGCACTAAGCGAATTCGGCGTAGACAAAATTGCACAGATAATAAATTAAATTTACAACAGTGGCGATATACCGGAAAACCTAAGCAGAATATTTTTCATAACATTGCCTAAGAAACCATGCGCAAAATAACGTCATCTCAATCGAAAAATCAGCTTAATGAGTCACATAATAAAACCCATCAACTGAATACTAAATAAACCGCGCAGTAGACTCAGACCAGAGACAAAACAAGAACAGTGCGATTTCGCCAAAGACACTGGAACAAAGAAAGTAATATATATGATCAGAACGGTATACCTGTGTTTCATAGTACTACGCAAAGATATTAGATAAAACGAGCCACAAAAACTGGATAGAGATGTGCGACAACCCTAAAAATTTCTAGAGTATGTTAGAATAATCACGAGCATGTACTTATAGCAAACCACCTGCATAAGGACAGGAAATGAGTTCAGTAGATATATTAAGATTGAAATCGTTGTAAGACAAGGGTGTGTCTTCTCACCCGGTCTATTCAACCTATATTGCGAGGCAATTCTGTGTGATCTAGAAGTTATGCCAGGATTCATCATTAGCAGCCACAATCTGAACGATATGAGATACGCAGATGATACAGTGTTGATAACAGACACGAAAAGGAAACAAAAAAACTCGGAGGGAATGTGGCTAAAGAAAGCAGAAAGAAAGAACTAAATATATACTACATTATCCTGACGTGTCCAAAATGCCAACGACAGAAAAACAAGCAAGTTCTGAACTTTAAATATGTGGCAAGTGTTCTGACAGAAGAAGGAAAGTGGAGCCATGATACACGAAGGCGTACCGACATCTCCAAGAATGCATTTCAAAAGCTGAGTAGAGAGACGGGAAAATTTCATTGGAAACCAAGAGGAGATTACTAGACTTTTTGTAATGTCTGTCCTTCAACACGGCTGCCAGTGCCGGACAAATACGAAGAAATTACATGAAGCAACTGAAATTTTGTTCTGCAGAAGGATGCTGAGTATTTCATGTAAGCAACGACATAGCTTTAGAGAGTATGGAAACGAAAAAGGAAATTGATATTTAAGATCAAGAAAAGACAGCTGAAGTTTATGGGATATGTAATGAGAATTGAGGGCTTGGGGAATCTTATACTCACATGTCAGACAGAGAGAAAGAGAGACATGAAAAAGCAACGCATGTCATACTTGATACGATTTATCAGATGGATAGCAGAGCAGGGCTTGGGAGAGTTAACGAGAGAAAATGTGCTAATAGCTACACGCGATAGGCAGATATGGAAGGATATGATCGCCTACATCCTTGAAAGGACACGGCACATACAAGAACATTTAGAGATATGCTTACGGAATTAAGTCAATATAAAGCTATTAGGGCGTGTTTAAAATATCACGGCTCAACCCATTTCCCCAAATTTTACTGAATAATAACATAAGGTTTTATTTTAAATGGCTTCTTGTTTAAAACGAGACGCTTTCTTTGCTCTGTTGTACATAACTTGCCTAGAAGCAAATGTTATATCTTTTCAGAAACTTGCGCTGACTAGAAAAACTGAAAAGGTAGGAGGCCATTTTATTTATTCATTTATCTCTAGAGATTGTAATTATTTTTATTTCACTGGCATTGCAAGGCTTCGAAATAAAACTCTATTTACGGTGATTTTTTTTTATTTGATGATCGGAAACCAGAGAATTCCGTTGCGACATTCGTTACCTTTAAGGGTTAGGATGTCACGTTTGTTTTACATTTACTTCCGTTCCGAGAGCTAATAATGTTTTGAGGGTATATCCTCAAATTTCTGGTTTAGTAAATGGTCTCTCTTAATAGATATTTTAACCTTCTATAAAGGTAAAATACTCCGCTTGGATGGCATTCTGTAGCAGAAAGAAGAGTTTATAAAAAAAGAAAACATTACTTGAAATGAAAGAATACCATTTATTTCATTTTAATTGTTTAAACAAACAACCGTTTTAAATTAAATGTAAGATAATGGGAAATTGTCGAAAGGAAATGAAAAGACGAATCAAAGAAAACTGCAAAGAAGAAGGACGTAAAATTGAATACTAAGAAAGAATATATATATCTAAACTTATTTATAAATGGAACTTTGTCTGTGTGTGTATGTGTGTGTCTATAGGACTTATTTTTAATCCATAATTATCTCCCAAAATAATTCTTACAATTATTTCTGACTTTAAATATACCACAAATGAGAAGACGTAGAAAGCAACAAAATCTACCTGTGTTAAGACATGCAGCAGGATAGTTGATTAACCTGTCAAATAAAGAAAAGACATAAAATGACAGATCTTTTTCTACTAGCTAACGCTATGCCTTTTTATTTCATCATTACACTCAAAGCAAGGCAATAAAGCTACTAAGAATGATATTGAAGGAAACAGAAAATATTGTTGCAGCGAAATCACTGAAGAAAAGAGCAGGATTCAGCGGCAGAGTAGTGGATGACTGACTTTGAATTTCAAGATTGTAGTTTGACAGGAAAGCAAAAAGCTGGAAGTAAATTCCATGAACGTTAATTTTTTGAGCAGGTCGCTCGCTGTTTTTACTTCTGTTTTTCTTTACCTTCACTATGTTTTGTAAATGTTAAATAATATAGTCCCTCTTTCCACACGTGTACGAGAAATTTTAACTTTGCTTAATATCTGTAAAGAAGCTTCGTTGCTCACGTATTCATTTAGTAGTATAATTCGACAAAATCCGAAAAAAGTTTATGCGAATTTATTGGTCTTAGCCTGGCATCTAGTCCTAAATCACTTTAGCCCGATTTTCACTGTTACTTTTCTATAAATATTTTCATGAAACGTCTACTGGTGAGCGTCCTTCATTGTTGCCATGAGTTCCTGATTTAAAGTATAATTATATACAGAGAACATTTCAGAGTTGAAAATTGCTAAAAGTAACCGTAATTTCTATTCTAATAGTATCTTCTATAACTCTTTTCTCTCGTGGAGTGTTTTTTCCAGCTTAAAGTGTTGGATCAGAAGTAAGTAAAATCTATGACACACGTAAGTATGTGCGTTGTAGTGCAGTGGATATCGACTCGAACGAGAAATCGAGGAGCCGAATTCGAATTCCAGTTGAATACCCTGCATTCACTTAAGCACTGGTACCCTTGGGAAAGGTATTAATCCGTCTCTTCCCTCCAGTTATAGGTTAAATAGCAGGACAGATTGGGTTCTATAGCCTTGGTCGGCAACCAGTCTACCGCAGAAAGCAATGGCAACCTACTGCGGGATAATCTTCTGCCCCGTCAGTCATGTCTCGGAAGAGACATGATCGCCCAAGTGTGTTTCACGTATGGCACTTAACTGACTGACTAAAGGAAGAATTATAGATGAAATGTATGGCACAAGTAAAGAGGAAGGGATCAGAAGTAGGTAAGACCTGTTCGTCAGCCAACGAGGAAAAGATCAGGTGTAGGTGCAATCTATCGGATTGGTAACGAGAAATGTATGAGAGGCAGATGCAATCTATGGGACATGTAACGAGGAAGAAAACTGATGTAGTTAAAATCTATGGGGCATATAATAGGAAAGAAATGAGGTATAGATATTATCAATGAGGCAGCAAGAGATGACATCCATGGCACACATGTCGAGGAAGAGAACAGAGGTAGTAGGAATCTATGTGACACGTACCAAGAAATTAATCGGTGAGTGCTTATGGGATATGTAATGAGAGAAGGATCAGAGTCAGTTTAAATCTATGACGAGAAAAGAATACGATAGAAATTAACTTTATTTAACATATGGCAAGGAAGGAAGGCTTAGAAAATTTGACACTCACCGCATATTACCGAGAAAGAGGAAGAGGGAACAGCTAGTAAGCTAATGTGCTTATGTAATTGAATAACAGGGAGACGATGAAAATAGTAAATGTACAAGTATTGTTTAGAGCTGCAAGGGAGAGGAAGTTGTGAAGGGCCATAAACATCCACGTTCTTTTTTGTCTTCGTTTCCTTGAACGAAGTTATTAAAAAATATAATGTTTCTTGATCCGACGTAGTCATATTAAAATCTCGATTACTATATGAAGTACGTGTACGGCTATATCGTGTTGAATACACCGGTTCCCGTCCGATCACCGAAGTTAAGCAACATCGAGCCTGGTATTCCCAAATGGTCACCCTTTTGGGAATACCAGGTGTTGTAAACGTAAGGACCAAGAATGGTTCACCGGTCCTCCAGGATTGGGGGTTAGGTGCAGGGCTAACAACCCTGCCCCGTAAAAAACAGTTTGTTACAGAAACAGCAAGAAAAATTTGCTGCCCTATGCACCAGCTGAATGTGATGGATAAATGATGATGATATCAAGTACGATTATACGCTAACGGTTTCGTAATTGTCTACTCTGAAGATTCTCAGCTTCAGTATCATACCATTTGTACGAGTCCAAGTCACACTCAGGAGAGGTGTATGCATCTTCAGAACACAATCTTTTAGATATGCATTTTCCTTTGTCGATATCTTTTTAAATGGCTCTACATCCAATGTTTCAGTCAGAATACACTTCCAATTACTCTTCGTTGCATTATTTTATTCATTTTAGAAACAGGCTCTTCAGACGTATCGTAAAAGTATGTCCATCGGTAAATGAAATTGTACTGATTGCATATTATGTAAATATCTAGACCTCTATTAATCTATGTCTAATGACTGAATCATCAAACTTCATCAATATATAGTAATCAATACGTTGAATAATTTCCCCTACCCTTCCGGCTGTAAAGTTTTAAAGAAAATATTATCGACAATCTTAAAGGGTCAATCAGTTTCAAATTTTAGATTCTTTTTTCTTTCCAGGCGATAATTTGTCAAAAATGGAACTCACTTACCTATAAACATAAGTTCTGCAGGTGAGATTTTTGCGATGAAGTTTGCATTTTACTAACAAAGATTTTGGTGCCGTTTCGTTAGCTTCCTATCCTTTCTTTTTTTTTTAATGCTTATTTGAAGGCGTTAACAGACTTCCCAGTGTGACTATCGATCTTGGATAATAAATCAGTGTTGTCAGATGTTCAGTTACACAGTTTCGGCAGCCATTTTAAAAATCACTATAAATAAACTGAGATTCCTTATGGGATACCACACTACCAGGTAATCTAAATGATTGCAAAAATTTCGAGTACGAATTTAATCGTGACTGCGGTAGTAGGTCTTTTACAATTCAATAACCATTTTGTGAAAACTCTCGACCACAATTAAATAGTATGAACTTATATTGGTTGAGCAAAGTTCACATGTAAACTTGCCCATGTTTTATTAGCACTCGACCATGCTTAATAATTTATAGGTGGTGATTTTTCTGCTGAATTACAACAATTACAATTTATAGGCGTATTTTCAATATATTTACGGTTTTCTAACCTGCGAATTTCGGCAGTAATACGCTCCAATGCAACAAGAATGTATTTCTTTTAGGCTTAAAACTGGTATTAGTGGTTTTTCTTTAATTTAAAATATCGTTGCCTTTGTACATTTTCCATTATCCTCAGAGTAAAATATTCCAGAATTTATCTTTGAGATAACTCAGTGTTGCTTTAGCTGTAAGCTTTTCCTTTGCTGAACGATGATCTTGTCCAAAGAATGAATTAATTGGCCAAATTCACCGGTCAAATAATTCTAGTCAATCAACTCCTAGTAAATTCAGATTGAAAATTTTAAATATGTAAACATTTGCTTTTTTTAGTTTTACTCGCAGTAGTGTAGTTACACGTTATTATCAAAAGAAAGATTAACTGCCCAATATGTCTCTGGCAACTTTGTAGAGGTTTTGCATGTTAGGTTTATCAAATCTCTTCCAAGATTTTTCGTTCATATCGCTAACAGTGTTCAAATAACACCGTAGCGCTTTGCATATTTACTGTTAGGTATGTTCTATTGTTTGAACATTCTAGGTTTATAGTTGGTAAACTGCTTACAGCAACTTAGTTTGTGTATTTGATTCGCTTCCTTTGTGTTCTGTCTTCTTACAATTAATACGTTTTTGTTTAAAATGGACCGTTGTTTTTAAATGAAGCAGACCACAGCCATAGCATGAATTAAGTTTCGCAGTATTTGTATTTTTTCTGACTAGTTGTACTTTTGACGCGAATTTTTATTTGAATTAAATTCTCAGTTTCACAATTTTTGGAACACTTCTGCAAAATTCTGTATGATTTTTGAATTCTGTTCAAGTTTTTTTTATAATTATATAGCATATTTCTACACCGTTTCGTGCCGTTAAAACTCTAACGAGGGTTAGATATTTGAATTTGTTTAGATATAGTTAATATAGTTTAACATTCTCACATTTATGGTTGAATTAATCGGCTTAGTAAGTTTCATGCACTGCCAGAATTTATAAAAAATGAATTCTTTTTACCAAAAATATTTGATAAAATCGACTGAGACTTGTTAAGTTTCAGTTTTTCTGTAGCATTTAGTAAAAAGAAAAATTAGATATTTTTTTATGTTCAGCAGGTCATAATTTTCGTAATAGAAGACTTACTTTTCATTCTGATCATCTTTGATAATATATATTCTGGAAATGTCCTCATAAATTCTGAAGTTCGATATGAATGTAATATTTTCTTCTATGACGTAATTAGTCGCTAATCAAATTAGTGAATTTGAGTCTGGAAAATATAATTTTGATATATTGTCGTTTCCTTGCATTTGTAACACCCAACGGTCGGTCCGAACAATTTCTCCGGTGACCGTTCTCCACGCTGTGATGTTTGCCGGGAGTTTGTTGAAAATGTCGGTGCCTCAAGCTGGGGGTACAAGATTAAACTATAAGGAACGAACTTCCACAACTTGGATGAGTTGAAAGGATGCTTTATTTCGCTTAGAGCTAGCCTTTTCAGTTGGGGCAGGCGAATGTGACACACAGCGCTAACTCTAATTAATGGAGATCAACAAATCCGAACTGACCGAAACAAGACGAACGGAGGTTCACTTCACTCAACTGACTGACTGACTTAACTGACTCTCTCACTCTAATGATCTGACTCGGAAAAATTACCTGAATTTATTTAAAATTGATCCGGAAATCCGGAAATGCTTTAGACCACCGGTGATAAACATTGGCGACTGTAAGTCCGAAATTTCAGTTATCATTTTTTATTATCTTAATAAAGCTTCCGCCGGAAAATTCTTTATGTGTGGTCAAGATACAGTAAAAGACAGCCGTTAACCTGGTCATTGGAAAACCCACCTCCCGAACTCTATCTCTTTATCACATTAAAACACTGAGTCAAATATTTACCGGAAGAGTGGTAGGATTTAAAACAGTAATTGGATACCCATGTCTCTTCCACAATTTTCCTCATAAAAGAAAAAGCGTTTATTTATTTATTTTTTCCTCTTCTTTTTCACTTTTGTTAAATATGTTTTTAAACTATTTTCTATTCTTAACCATTTTCTATTTGAATCTATTATAATAAAATACATATTTTACAAAGAACCTTAATATACGCCTAGGTATCGTGTCACACATTCCCAGGATCTTATTTATCCGTTTTTCATTTAGTGTAATAATGTATTCTGGCATAATTGCTGTTGCTAAAGTATAATCTTCAATTATTCCATAGTGTATTGTGTTCACAAAACTATAAACTAATATTTCTTCTTTTTCGTGCGAATTCTCATTAAGCAAGAGAGAGGATGTCTTTCTTTTGTTTTTGTTTTTTTGTTTTTTTTTGGTCTAAGTTAGAATCATCACCCTCACTGTAATATCTTCGTTATGTTGATCGAAGATAACATAATCAAGAAATGATGTCGCTTGACGCCGAAGTAGACTCGCTGAAATCTGTAGAAATATATTAAGTTCGCTTACGGCTAGGGGTCTTGTCGATGTCTTATAAATGTCTACTCTGACGGTTCTCAGTGTCATCATTATAGTATTTAAAAGAGTACACGTCATAATCTGAAGATGTGTGAAGCAAATGGCATCTAGAAAGTGTAAATATATTTGTAAAATAATACTGATATAATTGTTTACGTCTGCATCTCATTTGCTGTATTTTCGGTAGAGTTAACTGTGAGATTAAATCATATTTATTCTCATTAAGCAAATATTAATCAAATTCCTCAGTTTTTTAATGACTATATGGCTAATATTTTACGCTCTCATAAAGACTGAGCTCTCTAGAGAAGATAATTTTAAGAACAGTTTTCCACAGTTTGATACATGCATTACATTTCAGAAAGGAATCGAGTTCTTTCGGTGACTGGCGTGTGTATAAACTGCTTATATACAACACGTTAAAATTTCTTTTCTTTGATTCCATGCGCCAATGGCTTTGAGAGTAGCGACTCCGACTCACACCAAATCCGTCGGGTTTCGATCCCGGCCATAAAGCAAGTGGATGTGTCTATTCACACTGATGAGCTATGATACAGCAAAACAGTCTTGTGTGTGGATGACTAATATATATATAATTTCAAACCGGAAGCGGCTTGATGGTAACATCCCAAAGGAAATTCTATTAATATTATTTTTTAAAAATCCAATATTGAATCTGATCCAGCCAGAGGGTTCAATGTAATTAAAATTATTTATTTAAAGAGAACAAATATAAATTTTACATTAAAATTAACCTTCCCGAAATAGTTTGTCGATTTCGGATATTTCGGTGATTGGAATTCACTTAATCGGTGATCTTAAATATTAGATATTAAATATTAGATAATATTGAGGATAATATTAAATGTTATGATAGATAATATTTAGATGATATTAAATATTATATAAATATTAAGTAAGAGATAAAATTTAAGATGGCCAAGTAAGTGTTGTATCGTCGAGATGGATACGATAGACAAAGAAAATATGCTGTGTTATTATTCCGCACAATATACAATGCTAAATGCTTATACACAGAACAGTCCAATAGTTATTGGACTGTTCTGTGTATAGACAGAACTCACAACACAGAGACGAAGGGTTTAGATTGCAATAATCACAGAAATAATCAGTTCGAATATTACAAGAATGACACTCGAATATTACTATTCTTTACTTAAGTAAACTAATTCAGACCATGTGTCATTAGATTTTTAGATTGAAGCAGAGGTTTGAGTTACTCAACTAAACGAAACAAATTCGATTTGATGAAATGGCCATATTTTCTCGGGATATTTTAAATTTTCTATGTGTAAAATATGTATATAAATACGCACATACATGTCTTTGTGTGTCTGTTTGTCTTTCCCTCTGTCTCTCTCTCTCTATATATATATATATATAAAGAGAGAGAGAGAGAGTTGAAGAAAAAAGTGTAAAAAATGTGAGATAGACGTTCCAATCATCTTAAGATCGCGAGAACATTAAACACAAATAAGGACTTGATCTGTCCTTTGTTAAATCCTGCTGTTCTTAAGCGTTTTTTGCTCTGTTTAGACAATGTGTACGAAGACGACTTTTTGATTGGCAAAAATCTAAGAAATATTTATAAGATTAATCTTAAAATCTAAAAAAATAATTCAAGTCCGTATTTTTATATTAGTATATTTTTCCTTGTCTCAAGATTTTTCTTTCATAAGTTGTCAGCTGACTTGGGACATTGTTAGTTGGTTTCACCAATATATACTTGTCTACTCAAAAACATATATATATATATATATATATATATATATATATATATATATATATATAGGAAAAACTACTAAAAAGGTGTAAGTTTAAAAATGTATTTTTTGACAGTAATTGTTTATTTCTATTATTGTTTTTGATATTTCAGACCGGCCTCAGCCCTTCATCAAAACAAATGATTTAAAAAATTTTAAATGGCGCTGCGGGCCATTCCACGGTCCAGTAATACTTCACGGCCTAGGAGAGTCTTCTATCGTGAGCTAGTGGAGGGCGTCGCAAAGGATTCATTACGTGATGTTTTGCGCTTGTCGGAGGACGAGTTTCGCTTGTTCTGGTCTTGGGAGCCAGGTAGTGATTATCTCAGCAACTCTGAGTTTTCGCTCACCTGGCGATTAACTCGGAATCGGTTTCCTTTCAATGACAAGTCTTCATATGGGGCCTGGCGGATTTACCAGATTGTAAACGCTGCAACCTTGGCTTGGGAGAAACGGCTTCGCAAGCCTTATACCATTGTTCCCGGATTTGCCCTCTATTGGACCGTGTCGGCGAGTTGACTTCTCGTATCGCGCCGCTAGAGCTTGTGCTCATTGATGATGCATTCGCCTGCGACAATGTGTCGCCTCTGTTTTCTGGAATGAAGCGTATGGTGTTTCTGTCGCTGCTAGCCATGGCCCGAATGGGGATTTGGACGACGCGGAAGGAGGAAGTCTTGCGAGGTCAGCGTCTTTCACATCAGGATCTGATCCGATATTTTGAGCTGATGCTCAAAATAAGGATGAGAACTGATTGGAAACGTTTGACTTCTACAGACTTCAGCAAAAGGTGGGTAAATGTGGCGAGCCTGGTTATCTTGAACGGGGCTAGTCTTGATTTTCTCTTTTAGATCTGCTGGTTACATCGGAGTGGATTCCTGTGGAACCCTCCCCTGGTTAAGGTAGCACTCTTTTGTGTGCCTAGTTAAAGTGAATGAATGTGTTCCTAGCCTGTAGCCGGCTTTCGATTTTGTTATGATCCAAGTCGAGATTCCCACCACCCCGTTTGTTTTGGCCTTCTTTAATCTCGGCTGGTTCAGCCTTTTATTGTCTCATTCCATTAACTTTTTAAACCCCTCCCCACTTCCTTAGCGAGTATGCTTCTTGATTTCGCCGTTTGGCGGAATACAGCGGCCACTCTTTTTTCCTGGGATGGACGGTTCTTACTAACATTAATTATTATTTTAGTTCAAAATATGTTATATTTTCAGTTTGTTTTTGGGTTCATCCCCCTCCCATCATTTCATTTTTCATTAAATATTTTATAATATTGTTCATATATTATCTTGTACATTTATTTTATATTGTATATAAATACATTTTTATTGTCATGGGTTATTTTCCCCACATTTTTAGGTGCCACTCGTAAGGTTGTGGCATTGTGGTGTATGAAGGATTGGGAGTTGATGGATGGGTTCTTGTGGTGATTGTGCAAATTGTAATGAGTGAATGGGTCGTGATAGTGTTTAGCTAGGTATAGGATAGTTCAGTGAGTACCAACCTCTTCCCCTCCTCTTTTATGTCTTGTGCCACAATTTTGTATTTTTACAAAGTAAATACTGTATTCATTTTCGTTTAATGGTCTGTATATTTGAGATATCTTATTAAAAATAAGATTGTTAAATCGTCATTAAAACAAATACGCCTTGATCTCTCGGTGCCTGAACTGAATGTCTCGATGGCAAATATTGTTGAATAGTACATTTAAACGCATATTTTTCTCCGGCTCCTGAAATAAAAAAAAATGTTGTTTATTTGCGTATCCTAACGTAAACGAACCGATTTCTCAACAAAGTAATGGCTTTTTATTAATTAATTGGACAGATTCTTGTTACATAAACGTTATTTTAGTGGATACTCATATTTGAGTAGACGCTCCGTTTATAACTACATAAAGATATATATATATATATATATATATATATATATATATGCCACCTTTGTTACATGTTTGGCGAGCTTTCGACTTAGTTAGATGTGTGCCTAAGCCTGTGAAAATACAGCATGCAGTATTGGAGGAATGGTAAAGAATAACTAACCGAAAGAAAATAAACAGCTTCACATAGAAACACATTCTCAATTATGTTATCTCACAAGTTACTGTTGTCCTATAATAGTGACGAAATTGAATAAATCTTCACCAATAGAAAGGAAAAGAGATAAAAATAACACCGATGCATAAAACTATGCAACAAAATATTTTCAGATCTACTTCTTTAGCGAAAACTTTCGCTTTCACTGAAAAAACATCTGAAAATATCTGGATGTAAAAATAAATTATGGAATTTATGTAATCGAATAAAGGGAGATAAGAGCAGCCTGAAAAAAAACAACTTTTAAAATAGAAACAATCAACATATTTACTCTTACTTAGGTTACTGGAAACTATGCTAAAGTCTTACGAACATAGATTTCAAATTAGGGGCAATTTCAAAGCTTGAATATAAAATCTATGAAACATGTCTTACTACCTTAGAATAAAAATAAACTTGTTCGTATCCATAGTACAATTGTCAATGTGTGCTAGTTATTAGTTTGTTTTTTTTAACTAAATTAGCCTAAGCCGATAAGATTAATAACTAGGATCTTGTCTTAACCAAATATGATCTAAGTAAATACACTATTTAGCTCAATCTTCGCTAAATACATGATATACTGGATATTGTATTTTATTAAACATTTATGTGCCGTCTCTTAATCGGAGGTGGGAGACCATGTTTCATTGGCTTTCTCATTTTGTTGATTAAACTTGCTTTTAAATCTTTAGGGTCACTTCTTGCCTTTGTTCGGTCTTCCATTCAGTCAAATTCGTAAGTAGTTAACTCACAGTTTCACCTTCGTTTTCTTGTTTTCAATATTTTCTGTGATTTTTAAATTCCGTAGCTCTTCTTTTCTCCTGGTAGATGCAAGGTAACTTTGACTTCTTGCTCTTTTTCTTTCTCTGTCTCTCTCGCTCACTCTCTTTACAATTTTAAACAAAAAATTTCAAAATTGTTCTTATTTTATATAAAATTTCATTGTTCCGCAATTTTTCTATCCAAGTTAATCACACTCTCATTTTGTAGAAAAAATATTTTCCTCGTTTCACGTTTCTTTCTCTCTGAAAGGATTTTAAAAATTTACATGCATCTAGAATGAATGTATATGTGGATTTAAATTCACCAAGATAACAGTAGATCACCAGTAGGAAAACTTTTTTAATCTAACATTTAATCAACCTAATTTTTTAAGTTCTTGTCTTGTAAACAAATCTCTGAAAAAGCTTAATAGTGTGAAACATGTTATATTAAAGACAATTTTCCAATGCCGTTCTTTTATTAATAGGTCATACCTATGGAAGATTATATATTAAAGGTTGTTCACACTTATATGAGTCTGAGAACATTTTCCTGTTGGCTTAATTTCAGAAAGCCTTCTTTCACTAGGATTTCGGATTCTGTGTCACATTTACCTTCATTTAATTCAAAACTGTCCCGATCTTGTATCACTTTATTTCAACGATTGTGTAGCTTAGAAAACGGTTTGGACTGTTTCTTTTTCTGTAAAAGATACGCTTGTGTATAAGGCGATTTCATACGCGCTACGAATCCTGAATATTTTGGCATGATTTTAAAGCAGAAGAAAAATATGTGTATAGTACAACAGATTACAGATACTGCCTGATTAGTAACCTTTTAAGAAAAATCTTGTTAATAATGTAACTCCTATTTTACTGCGATCATAAAAACTAGCATTGTGCAAAAGTTTATGTCCGCTGACAATAAAGGTCATCTTATTTTTATTAGAAATTTGAAATAATTTCAATGGAAATGGTCAGCGGTAAAGTAGTGATATTAATGCAGCATTGTGCCTTACAGGTAAGAGGATGTCGATTTGAAATTAAGTCACTCTACCCGAAATTGTATACAAGATTTAGAAATACCAAGCCTAGAAACCTAGTAGCGATCAATTCCAAAACAAATATGACAGCAAAAATTCATTTTTTTTTTTAAATTGAAGTTTTTTTTTTTTCAATATGGTTATATTTGTCATTTACCCACTGGTAAATATTAGGCATTCATTGACCGAGTCGTCATCACTGATTTCGGCTGAAATTTATAAAATCTTTATATCAATACTGGAAAGATGTATTTTCTCTCATTCTTCCTTTGTCTTCTACAAGAATGTGTAATATTACCTTAATTTTTTTCAAATTGATATATTTGAGTGAATAGTTTTTTTAAAATATTTCTTGTTTGTAATCGCTTATTTTTCATATTATTGTTTCTATATTTATTTTTCGTTCCATTTTTTATACTGCTGCTGTGTTCATGTTTGCTTCTCGAGATTTAGCAGTGTCCCCACACCTCTCAGATTAATATATTAGAATGATAGTGAAATATCTCATGATCAAAAACTCTGTTGGTAGCCGATTCAATTGTCCAAGTACGTTATTTTAACTGAAAATTGCATAAAGTGTTGCTGAAACTGATAGGGTTATTTGCAAGTTTTTCAGGGGTAGACCTCCGCTAGTTTTAATCCTTTGCTGCGTTTGAAATTGATTCCTCGACTAATTTAATCTCTTTTTATACTTAACTTGGTTCTCTCTTTATATCCATACACCTAGCATTTTTCTGAAGTAAGAATAAAAACTAATCCCTTGATGCCTGTTTAGGAAGTTGTTTCGGGTTCCTTTACTCTTCTCAAGACTTAATAGTGGTGCTATCATAATTTTTTATCATATGTGTGGAGGGTGTCAACGTCTCTTCATACCGGGAGTACAGTGTTGGAGGTTCTTTTTTTTTCTGATTCATGACTGGTAGTTCGAAGCCCGAACTCTTGCGTAACATCTAGAGAGTCCGCTCTGATGAAAAGTCGAAATTTTTTTTTTAATCGTGTCACCCCAAACAAGGCATTCCACTGCCAATATAGCGCAGGAGGTTATATAGAGGGAGTGGGTATAGGAAATGTCAGAAGGAGGGTGATAGACGACTTAGGATGTACATAGGGAGAGAGTTGGAGAGAGTGGGTGTGAGTTAGTGTGTTAGGAGGTCTCTATTGACATTACATTTAAACTCCTGGAGGTTGTAGCTGTCGGGAAGCAAGCATGCGGTAGGGAATTCGACAGGCGGGAAGTACGAGGAAAGAAGCTGTTGGAGTAGAAATTGCGGTTACATTTCATCGGTTTCACTGTAAAAGGGAGGGACCGACTTGCCAATCTAGTATCTAGTGCAAATTCGCATCTAGGGGGCACCAGTGATTTCAGTTCGTCAGAGCAGAAGCCATGAAAGTATTTATAGAAGAGGCACAGGGTATCAAGGTTATTGAAGTATCATGTCGCTCATGGATTTGTGTCCGCGCAAGCACCTCTAGTAGGCAACATTTAGGCCACACTATGCTGCAGCCTGCGCCAGTTACTTTCCCACTAGTTACATTTGGTACTTGACTATCTGTCCTGATCAAAATAACTCCCAATTACTATAAACAATCCAAGATTTAAGACTAAACCAGCGCATGAAACCCATATCTTTATTCAACATTCGTTTTATAACGTACCAAATTTGCAGTATGAAATCGTTTCTCTTTTTTATGTTCCCGGACATCCTACATCTCTGTAAAACTAAGCATACCTCCGAAATCCCCTTCACTGATTTCTCGATTTCTGGCTAGTTCCTTTCTTTAGGAAGGGTTATAAAGTGCACATCTAGTCTGGAAATTTATGCACGCGAACATCCCCCACTGAATTGTGAAAATTCAATTGAATCCCTAGACTATTATTACATGTTTCTCCGTCTATCTCTACCAAACTCAATCAGTTATTTCTTTTTTCTCTACTGCGCCCAATCCAATCGACACTGTTGCAGATTAGATAGTATGCTGACTACATAGATAATGTAATTTCTCTACATCCATTTGCAAATATATTTACGTTCTTTGGTTGTAATTCCTATGATGTAAGTATCTTAATCAACTTGGCATTAAACATGCTGGCATTCAAACGCTGCAATTATCAATAACTCAATCTCTCACGCAAATAGTTAAATTCCCTACATGTTTCCCTAGTAGCCCTGAAACACAAGCTTCTGTACTAGATCTCTCCTTTATAACAGTTCCTGACTCATGTCATACTAAACTATTCTGCTCCCTTGGCACCTTTGATCAAGTGGTGACATCTCTAGACATCTATTTCCGCTTCACTACTTGAAAAGAACCTCCTTTTTTATATCAACGTGCGCATTGGATCTTGTTCTGTGATTCCCTTCATGATGTCCCTGGAAAATAACTTTTTAAACTCCCTGCTCAAAAATGTTCCTCTGAAGTCTAATCCTAGGTGAAAGCCGCTATTGAAGCTTTCATTCCTGTAAAGACATTCTAAATCAAATCTTGTTCATCTCTTTGGTTCTTGCCTGCATAATAAGCTGCTATTTCTCAGATCGCTTCTTCCGACACCTCGGAGTGACATGTCCGATTACATCATATGTTGCTTTGTCACTACTCCTAATAGATGCAAGTGTGTCCTAAATGAAGCAATATTATTCTTTACTGATAGAAAAAGCGTATAGCATTTCGCCAAAGTTGATTCTAAATCTGCAACGAAAACAAATATGCAATCCCTTCTCTATTCACACAATTCGAAGTTCTTACATCTACAGCATATAAAGTTAAATGATTTGCTCACAAATTCTCTTCCATCTCATCACATGACCCCAAACCTATTTCTTGCCTAGAACAGAGATTCCATTGAGTGAGATGTGCATAACCAAATCTCTGGGCTTGGATATTAATTCTAAATTAGACTCCCATATTACAAGAGGTGATGAAATCACCAGTTTTCCAAAAATAAATGTACCGACTGTCTTGAAAGCCACATTGTCAATGATTCCTGAATGTTTCCTTTAAAAGGAAACGGCAATTATTACCACTTCCATCCATCACTAAAATTAGCAGTGTACAATGGCAAAAGTATACGGCTATACCGTGTTGAATGAACTGGTTCCCGTCCGATCACCGAAGTTAAGCAAAATCGAGCCTGGTCAGAATTTAAATGGGTAACTATTTGGGAATACCAGGTGCTGTAAACGTAAATACCAAGAATGGTCCACCGGTCCTCCAGTTTTTGGGGTTGGGTGCAGGGCTAACAACCCTGCCCCGTAAAAAAAACAGTTTGTTACAGCAACAAAAGGTTGCTGCCCTATGCACCACTGGGTGTGATGGATAAATGATGATAATTGCAAAATATTATAAAGCATATAATGATGAGGGTAAATGTTGTAAATCATAAGTTATTAGAATATAAGCTAATAAAATTGTAAAATTATTCACTATCAAGAATCAGATCTCTATTCTCTCGACATTCTTATTCGTATGCACTGCAGAGATAAGATTAATGGTTTAGTTATATAATCTAGCATGACAACCTTTTGGAAAATTCTTTCAACACTGTAAATAACATTTAAAAAGAAATCACTTGCGCTGTTTTATTGTGAAGGATATTTCCATATTCATTAGCAAGCTTGATTATAAATTCTTTCACATTATCGGGAAAATGACGTCAAAACAGTTAAGTGAATTTTTCGACTCATATCTCAAATGCGAACGCCTCTATCAATAAAACAGTTAGTGAACGTATTTGTACGTCTACGTGCCATTATGCCTAAACAGAATATTACTAATGTTTATCCTGAAAATATTTATAACGTGTAATCTCTTAGGATATGAAATTAAAAAAATATAAAAATAATTCATTTTATTTTATGTGGGAGCTGACATAATCATGACCCGGTGTAGACGTTAAGAGCGAGTAGTAGCTGAACACCCGATCATCTCTAGCCACCTCTCAGTGTGTACTTTTTTATATGTAGTGTGTCTTTGGCGAAATAGATCAGGTGGAACTAAGCTCTATTTTTATAACAGAAATATTTCAAAATATGGGAAAGTGTCCGCGTGTTTAGAACAATCGCTTTCTTATCATGACAGTTGGGTTCTAATCCCACCGTGGTCGAATTGTCAGGAAGGTGACTTCTTGCTATAAGTCCAGGAGAGGCGATCGAAGTGTGCGTCACATTGGAAAGTGCCAAGCATTGTGAGTGAAATTCTGCAGAGCGACCGCTATTGAGAGCAGTCAATGTTTGCGGTAGCATCAAATTGCAAGTCTTCGTGATCGAGTCTTTGAGTGTGATAGAATTGTCCAGACTGTTTTCTCAGAGAAAATGTAAGTTGCAGCTTGCTTTGCACAAATGCAATATGAACCAAAATGTAGGTGTTAAACCAGCACAAAGATACAACAGGGATTGGTTAACCAGAGTACGAACTGCCAGCCATTCAAATATTTAAAATACACATGTCTTGATGAGGCGGCCAGATATTTCTTCATCTTCTATGTGCCCTGTCCCTTCAGGACGTAGGCGATCATGGCTTTCCACGTCTCCCTATCTTTGGTGGCTCTTAGCAAACCTTCTCATTTTACACCATGAAACTCTCGTTCCATCATCACCTGATCAGGTCTTTCAAATATGTTATCCGTTGCTTTCTACTGTCTCTCATTCTCTGTATCTGGCCTGTTAGTATCAGGTTCATTAAATCTAAATCATTAATGCAATGCGTGGGTGAACATAGTAGCTTTTTTTAAAAAAATCAGTATCACCCCAAGCAAGGCCGTAAAGCTACTAAAACACAAGAGGTTACAAAGTGTAAAGAAGAGTTAGGAGCATAAACACTAATTGTGAGCAGAAAGAGAAGCGAGTAATTAGAAAGACAGTGATTAACGTGCATCTAAAACCTGTGCATATTAAAGTTGGCAAGAAAGCATGGAGCAGGATGGGATTTCCACGGGCGAAAAATGCAGGGAAAAGAAACTGTTAGCATAAAGCTTACTGAGTCATCTAGTCAATTCGATTGTAAATTCATAAGATCTCAGAGACCCCTCTAATCTTACGCTTAAATTCATAAAGCTTTAAAACGCTTTTAAAATATAAAAGGAATGTTATTATATAATAATTTATGAGTTGATAATCAGTGCAAAAATATAATTTCCCATATTTATTTAAGTTTTTAATCATTTAACCCGAAGCAAATTGATAAAGCCACCAAGACAAAAGAGGTTACTGAACATGAAAGAAAGAAAAATCATTAAGGATTCAGTTAAGTGCCATACGTGTTACACGCTTTGGGTTATCATGTCTCTTGTGTTATCCCGCAGTAGGTTGCCATTGCTTTCTGCAGTGGAATGGTTGCCAACTGAGGCTAAAGAACCCAATCTGTCCTATTATTTAACCCATAACTGAAGGAAAGAGACAGATTAATACCTTTCCATAGGATATTTGTGCGTAGTTGAATGCAAGGAATTCAACTGGAATTCGAACTTGGCTCTAGAATTTCTGGTTCCAAGCCGATATCCACTGTACCACGACGCACACCCATTAAGGAGAGTGATGACAATAAAAAACTAGATCCGAGGAAGTAGTGGGTTGACATTGTATTTGACTGTTAAGGCATAATAACGAGAAATCCGGAAACCGGATTAAAGGTTCACGGACACAAAATGCGAGAGATGAAAAGGTTAGCATAGAATAATTTTCAGATAGTAACTTGAAGTATAAAATCGTATGATTTAGCTGCCAATTTAATACTAAGATTAAACTCATAAAATTGAGTTACCATGTTGAAAGCTCATCAGAACAGTATACCACGTAAATATCTATAGTACATGCATGGGGAAGCTAAAACATGAAGATGGAAAATGGACTAACACGTCAGGTAAGCACAAGTAACATTTCAGATTCCTCTTGTGATTTCCAATGATTTATTGATACATAGCAGAAGCAACATTGCTTATGTGACTGTCATGTTTAATGTATAAACGTAAATGTGTAAAAAATTATGGCGTGAAAATCTCCAGTTAAACTGGCTCGATGTAACCGTAAGTTCTGTGCCAACAGCTTTTTTCTTGCACTCTTTTGCTCACTTCAATCTGTGTTTCCCAATTAACTTTAATCTGCAATAATTTAAATGCAGTGTCCATCGTTATTTGGATCCTGATGACTCTTTTACTTCTCTCACTCTTTAATATTGTTTTTCTTTCTAATTCTTTGACACCCAGTAACCCCTTGTTTCTTAGTAGCTTTGCTAACTTGCTTTTCGGTAATTCAATTAAAATAATAAAAATTGTCTAGAATGACACTGTGAATATTTCCCTAGTGGCATACATTGCAAATGATTCAATGTGTGAAACACCTGGCGAATAGCATCAGACATGTTGAAAAAAAAACAGTAAATGTTCTTTAATACAATTAAGAAAACTAAGACCTAGGAATCACATGCACCAATAGTAAAAGAAATAGTTGCCAAGAAAATTTAAATTTTAAGTTCTAATAAGAAAGGATTTATCAAATCGAAAATTTATAACAGAAATAGATAACATTTTAAATCATGAAGATGTTTAGCATGCTAAATCAAACTAAATGGCCCGAGCATAACTATTCTTATCGTGTTTTGACAAACTCTTTCAGAAATTAAACATTCAGCAGCAATAGCCTATGATCAAGAGTTTGTGGTACCGTTATATACTACTTCTGCTGCTGGAAAGCAACAATCTTTTTACTGACAAACGATGACCATAAAACATGTTTCAATAAAAATAAAGTAATTTATCCTTCGTTGGTGACGGTAATGTGGAGGCGTATGTAGCCGGAGAGAATCCCGCACTTTGGAAGAAATTGTCAGGAGTCGTTAACCAGTGGCAGCTGTATTTTCTTCTTCGGTTTCCGAGTTCTTTCGATGTTCTCTCGGTTTTCTGTTTTCGATCAAAAAAAAAAATCAAAACAAAAACAAAATTAATTTATATAACCGGAAGATCCCAAGAATTTTTGCCTTCAGAGGATTTCGCTTAATTATGTAATTTATGGCCAGGCATATCTGTCAATTATCTTCACCGGCTTTTGGCTTTCAAGACGGCTGCATTTGATGTCAGTCTCATTTTTTCGGTAACTCTTTATATTTTCTGCATTTGATGTTGATAATAATTTTGTCGCTCTCTACATTTGACGTCAATCATATTTCTGTCCGGTTGCAGAAATATATTACCTTTCTCGCCATATTATTATTTAAAATATTCACATATGAACCTTTTAAGTGCATCTCATGTCCACCAACGTTCTCTCACACATCCGAGACAATTGTACAAAAATAGACACATACAATAACATGCAAAATACTTATTTTGTTTTTAAAATTTTTAAAAGTACATTTATCGCACATCTCTCTTTATAGCTATTATGCTGCCTGAGCACATAAAATTAATCAATGATACAGAACAATATATGCAAACAAAAGTAAGACGAAATTAATATTAAAGATGACACTCTCCTCTCCTGTTCTTATAATTGTCCGCATTTTTCTTCTTTATTAATTTCATGCAAAAGTCACTTTTTCAAATGAACACTCTAAGTTAGTCTCTGAAGTTATTCATAATAATGAAGCAGGCCAGAACGCAATTTGCGTTAAAAATGTTCTCTTTTTTTTCTTTTTTTGTTCTACTTCCACTAAGTATATCTTTCATCTGCACACGCATGTCGTTTGGTACATGACGTGGTTTAATGGTTAGCGCAAGGAGAGTTACGACTGAGCAGTGAGAACGTTCCTCATCAGGGGCTCGAGAATTTCAGACTCACGCCATATCTAAGCAACACTTAGAAAATCACCATTCCGAGAAGTGTGTTTACATAACTTATAAGAGAAATTATCTTTCGTGTGTTTTTGTTAATGTTCAAAGATTTCTGCACGACTCAGACTCTAATCATATCCATAACTGAGTTATAGCATCCTTTGCTCCGGCAATATCTTGCCTTTTCATTTAGAATTGACTCTGTTTTTTTATATTCTCCGTTTTTCTTTATTCTTCCTTTCTGTTTTTTTTTTCATTTATTTATTCGTTCATTTCAGCTCTAGTTCAATCCACTGTAGACCACATTTTGACCAACTAAATAATTGATGTGCCCAGGTATCATTCGTATTTCTAATTTTATTTTTTAAGCGAGTTTGTTATCGATGTTGCGGCATCAACCAAATTCTTTGTGAGGCCATGCAGTAATAAATTAAAACAAAACAAATTAACGCACAATGCAATGGAAGAGAAATTGGGAGAGCGCCTACCCTTTTCTTTTGTTATTTTCTTTTCCTTCTTTTTTTTAAGAACAGGTTTGCAGAATATTTTGTAATGTTTCTAAAGTTCTTTTTCTTTTCTTCTTTTTTGAAGATCACACAACTCAGAAAAAATTTCTGTAATATTCCAAGATTTCATTTTTTTTCCACTTTGTATCATACCAGTAAACATCTCGATTTACGACCATATGATCATAGGCGGTAACCGCGCCACAAACATTTAAATTGACATCGGTTAAATGAGCTTCGATTAACTGCCACTACCCGGGTTCAACAGAACACATGTAATTTTGTAATTTCAACCAAACAATATTTGAACACAAATGTGCCATTATCAGCAGTATATATCACTCAAAGATTGACCGAGAAAAGAGAAACGAAGAAAAATTATCTAAGGTTTTGATTGTATCTGTTTATAATGGACACGTAGTTTACTTGAAGGCATGTTCAATCACCTACAATCCGTAACTCCCAACAATTTTAGTTTAAAAAATGGACCCGTCTCACTCTAAATAGAACTGAATTTAACGTTTTCTACACGCTCTGCATATTACGCATTTATTGTTACAAAGAATCTAATCTAACACTTTATCGTAAGCGTTCTTTGTACATATTGTAATTTTTTCTCTAACATTTTACCGCTTATCTGTCTAACTTCCCTTTTTATGGTGGTTCTTATAGTACTACAAATCACTAAACACATATTTTACATCCTTCGAATTATATAATGGACTCATCTATCGAAGATTTCCTTGCTTTTGTTTGTTATTCGTAACAAAGCGGCGATACTATATAGTAATTTCAATAAAGGCACTATCTTGCCTAACATTGTTTGGAGTTAAAAATAATCTTAATAACAGGAAAATGTCGACAATATTTCTTTGCTTTTGCTATTAAATTTCATACCAGCTGCCTTTGATATCAATGAAATTTTGTCGGTAACTCTTTATGTTTTTTACCATTGATGCTGATTGTATTTTTCTTAGTCACTGTTTTGATGTTAATCTTATTTCTGTTACAGTAACACCACTTGATTAGTGCTGTTTCAGATCAACCCTGACCTGTGGTTGTAGCACTTGTGAGGAACCCAGGTACTAATATCAAGACAACTAGTAAAACGCCAAAGAAAACAAATCGTTAGATACCTCATAGAAGTTTATATACCACTAAAATAAATTGACCAATCAATCAAATATCACAAAAGAACACTTTCATGAGATTAAGCTCTATATTATCCTAGTATCTTTCAAGTCAAACCGAATGCCGAAATATAACTTCAATAAAATTACAATATAAAACACACATAACAATACCTCTAGTAAATACAAACAAATATGCATATTCACAACAACTAAGAATCTTATACCATGTATTAAATTATGAAAACAAAATGATATATATCATTTTTCTATTATTTCAAATTTTCAAGAAAATCAAATTTAATATTAAATATCGATAAAAAGTATACAAGCCCAATCAATCAGTCTTTCAGATACAAATTAAACCACTAGCGGTTAAGGAAAGCAAAAGTCATCTAGTTTGACTGAAATAAAAAGCTATGTTATCACTTTTCAAAATTTGGAGGGAATTTTCAAAAAATCCCTGATTACGTTACAGTCAAAAATTGCAGATAATGTAACAAATCAGATAAATAACGTCCTTGAAAATGGCCTTGATATTGGCTGAACATGCTTCAAAAGATCAAAATTATGGAACATTTTTGAATTTTCTATCTTCAACAAAAGGAAACATGTAAGAACATTGGGCAAATTAAATGAAAATTTAATATCTTCCTGGTCGATCGCTTATAAAAATCATAGAAAGTTAAGACAACATGTGGTTGTTAAATCTTAATCACATGTTTTCTTCAAACAACACTAAATAGAGCAAAAGTACTGCTTAATCAACAGAATATTGGAAATTTAGAAAATAGTAAGAACCCATTTATTACATGAAATATCGTAGCAAAATGAAAACATTATAGTTGAAAAAGTGATAAATGTAATCTATGCCCTTTATAAAAACATGGCATCTTAAACAATATCAAGAATCTAAATTCGCATAAGAAAAGTGATTTAATAGCCACATGCTGTCATAGAGAAAATTCTGACTTTAAATTTTAAACCAAAATTGATATAGATTCTTTCTACGTTTGTCTTTTCCTTTCTTTCTTTCTTTTTACCCCGCAATATTGTATTTATCAATAATGAATTATAACTTTTTATTTTTTATTTTTGCTACTTATATATTTATTCTTAATTTTAAATTTTGCCAATTAATTTTTTCATTTATAATTTATTTTATCTTATTTTTATTTTTATTTTTTATATACATGTAAAATCTGAATATTTTTTCAACCTGCATTTTATTTTTTATTTATATTTTTTTTTAATTTTAAATTTTATTGAATTATAACAGCAGAATAATTTCCAATTTTAGTCTTGTTATTAAAAATGCAGAAACGTAACTTTATAAGATTTAATTCCCGTAAACATCGAGTGAAATTAAATGAAAATCTATTAAATTGCCAGTTTAACATATTCACCTGATGATTGCATGACGTCGTGCAATAGACTTATAATAATACATATATATATAATACATCTCTGTTCATACATTGAGCACTGCTTATTAAAACCTGAATAATAATATTATAAATATGTACACCATCACAATATGTATATTTATTAATTTACGTCAATATATTTCACTCGTTACTGTTTAACATCTTTATTAGGTATAATACTATTTCATACTGTATTTAATATTTGTCACCAGAATAGGAAATCTATTAATTTATAATACACTACCAAAAATAATTTGGTCTCCGGCAAAGAATATTACAAGCTGACACTTTACACAAAAATGAAAGTGTACTAAACAGGGTAGGATAGAAGCGGTACTTCTTTAAAAAAATAAAAAGACCCACCCATCCTAGGTAACAGTTTTATGGGTTTAAAATTTTAAAACCTAACCATCTTACGAGCAATTATCAAAATTCGACAACGAATTATTTGTTATAATTAACAAAATTAAATTCCGTCGTACCACCAACGAGCTACAAAAAACAAAAGAAATGTGCGGATGGATATGAAAAAGTTCGACCAATCCACAAAAATGATGATTCAATCAGACAAAACAAGACAGTATTATTTTCTCAAAGCAGTCATACCGCAAGGCCATTCTGCGTGAAATCAATAAAAATCATAAAATGGCGCCTAGTAATTTAGAAACCAACATAAATAGGAAAAACCAAGAAAATAATTAATGAATTAAGAATAGATGATAGAGTACCTATTTCACATAAACAACAGACATTCATCACAATCAAAGAGCACAAAGACAATTTCATTAACAACACACAATAAAGATTATTAAATCCTTCAAATACTAGGTAGGTAGAATTAGCAAAATTCTCCTAGAATTTGCTTACACATTAACTAAGAATACCTTAAGCATGAAACAATGGAAGTATACAGCCACAGAAATTAACTGGTTCACAAAAATATAAAATAAAAGTGAATGCAAATTCATCCAGTTTTATATTCGTGAATGCTATTCATCTTTACCTGAAAATCTTTTAATCGCAGCCTTTAATTTGACTAAAAATTACTCCCCAGTTTACAACTTTAACATCAACATTTCAATCAGTCCCAGAAATTCATTTTATTTTACTATTAATGCATGTGGATAAAAAAAACATGATTTTTGCATCTCCATGGGGCCTTATGATTCTGCAGAGCTCTGCAAATTGGTAGGGCGTTTTTTAGTCTGGAATATTAGGAACATTTTCCAGTTATGTAACACCGGACATTACTGAGACGACGGATTGCTAATCGTCCGCAAAAATAATCAACAAAAACAGAAAAATTCCAAAAGGGTTTAATAATATTTTTTCAACGATCATGACCTTAAATTTAAAATCTTAACTAACGATAATGTCGTAAACATTTTGATGTTAAATTTGACCTAAGCACAGGCTTGTACATACCATAAACTAAGGCCTGAAACAAGCGCACTTACATCAACAGAAAATTAAATCATCCGCAGAGAATCACCAACAACCTACACAAATCTAATTTTGTTTAAGTAACAATTCTAGCAATAAAGAAATTTTGATAATTCTAACATTAAATATATTAATGTTTTATTTTAAAATAAACTCAACACTAGTTCAGAATCAGTCAGTTAGTTAAGTGCCATACGTGATACACGCTTCGGCGATCATGTCTCTTTCGAGACATGACTGACTGGGCAAAAGATTATCTCGCCGTAGTTTGACATTGCTTTCTGCGGTAGACTGGTTTCCGACCACGGCTATAGAACCAAAACTGTCCTGTTATTTAACCCATAACAGGAAGGTAATACCTTTCCCAAGAGGTATTTTCGCGTAAGTGAATGCAATGAATTCAGCTGGAATTCGAACTCTGCTCCGCGTTTTCTCGTTCCGAGCCGATATCCAATGCACCACAACGCACATCACTTCAGAATACTCTGTTCAAAACAAGTTAGGCAGAAATAAGCAGAAATCACGTGATCGTAACATTATTTGGTTTGACTCACCATTCAGTCATATCATCTATACTAACATTGGTAAAGACTTCGTTATCCGTCTCTGCTTAGAATACTGCTGTCATATACGGTCATGTGCCCCCGCTGATCATCTCAGTGTTCTTGACAATCTACAAAGGAGAATCAAAAATGTGTTACGTACCGACTTGGCGGCTCGACTCCAGTCGCTTTCTCACCGACGGGATGTGGCTTCTCTCCGTTTTTTATTTGTTACTTTTTTTATGGCTTCTGCTCCGAAGGAATTAACTCACTAGTGCCCCTGCCACAACAGTTTACTCGTGCCACATGATTTTACTAGTGCTACCCATTCACGGCTAGATCAAACAAATGCGGACGACAATTTTCATCCAGCAGCTTCTTTTCTCGCACTTACCGCCTGTGCAACTCTCTTCCATATTCTTGCTTTCCTGACAGTTACAACCTCTAGGAATTTCAATGCAATATCAATAACAATCTCTTGACTCTAGTTCTTTCTATATCACCCTGTATATCTTTTCCTTTCTCTCTACCTTTGCAACTGTCTTCACACATGTATCCGTATCTTTCTCTTGCTCCTTTCTCTGACACATCCTGTAACTGGTTCGTCTTTCTCTTTACTCTCTTCCTATCTAATCTTTTACTTTTATGTAGCCCCCCTCCCCGCCGCTGCGCATCAGTGGCGTTACCACATTGCATAGGGTGAAACAATAAAAAAATAAACATTTCTACCATTCACCCACACTATAAATTCTTCAAGAAAATCAACGTCAAAGTTAGTTATAGTTGCGTTAAAAAACACAGATGAAGATATTTCACAAAATAATAACTATGATATCAAATAAATATTTGGCTCCCTTAAACAAAAAACATTCTCATCTAATAACAAAAATGACCCTTCTAAAAATAATTGCAAATGCCGAAAAAATAAATCATGCCCATTGACGAATCAGTGTATATCTGAAAGTATTGTTTATAAAGCACGAAGACATTCGGATGATAAGGATGTTAAATTTTACTTTGGAATTACTTCTGACAGGTGGAAGATAAGATTTAACAACCACGTGTTGTCTTTAAACAATAGTAAATACAGCAAAAGTGTTTTATCCCTACATTATTGGAAATTAACAAAAATCAAAAGTAACAACACAATTATTACTTGGTATAACGTAACTAAATCTATACATTACTATAGAAAAAAGAGATAAATGTAATCTTTCCCCCCAAAATGCTGCGGATATCGTGGACCGAGCATGCAGACAACGATGAGATGTTGGAAAGAATGGAAACGAATAGAAAAGTAATAGTGAGTTTTTGGTACATGCAATGAGGAATGAGAGTTTGCAGAACCTGATAGAAGGAAAAAGAGACACATGAAGGCAGTGGATAACATATTTGAAGGACCTGATTAGGTGGATGACGGAACTGGGGTTGCGAGTTGTTACAGAAGAAAACATACTAAGAGCAAACAGGAATAGGGAAACGTGGAGAACAATTTTCGCGTACGTCCTGAAAAGACAGAGCACATAGAAGAAGACGAATCTATCCTTTTTAGAAAAGCTTTTTTTAAAAACAATATCACGAATCCAAATTTGCTTAATAAAAAGTGATTTAATGACCACATGTCATAGAACATTACTCACTTAAATTCTTGGTCCAGATTGATATAGATTCCACTTTATGATTGTCTATTTCTTTCTTTCTTTCTTCCCAGCGCAATATTACTTTTAACAAATATGAATTAAAACGTTTTTTTTTATTTTTGCTATTTATATTTTTCATTCTTAATTGTAAATTGTACCTCTAAAGTTTTCTTTTCATTTTTCTTTTATGTTTATTTTTTCTTTTTGTTTAAAATTTTAAAATTTTAAATTTCCCTATATTTTTATGTACATGTAATATGTGAATATCTAAATTTTAATTACCTTTTATCATTTATTTTTATTTTTATTTAATTTATTTATTTTTATCCACATGTAACCGTATTAAAAAAAAATCTATAACTTAACTTTACAATATTTAATTCCATTAACATCGAATAAACTTAAATTCAAATCTGTTAAACCCTAAGTTTGAAATATGCACCTTATGACTGCACAATGCATAAAAATCCGAGTCGTGCCATATACGTAGAATAATATATATATATATATATATATATATACATAATTAGTAAAATTATAATTTAGTATATATATTTTTTTATTATTATATATAATTATGTTTTCCCTCCATTCAGTACATAATATATATTAGTGTATATTATTTAAAATGGTTGTTTTATTGTAATGTTTTAACATGGTACGTTATACATTACTATAATTTTACATGTTGATTTTTATATTTCTATATAATATAAAATATTGTAATAATTTTAATACATAATTATATTCTATTTCAATACATATTATTTCGTTGAAAGATTCTACCCTTTTGGAACTTATTTTCACGAAGATGTTTATGCATGAAATATTTGCTTAATACTTGTATACATATTCGCTAGATATTTAGAAGGAAATGCATTTCGTTTTATCATCTACACACACATATTAATTTACCGAATCATAAGCACACATATTCAGACATGATTCTGTCCTGAACATACATTTATACATGACACTCTCATTGTATTTTTGAAAAGAAAATTGTCACTGGTATACATTATTTCGCTACATTTTTGAACGGAAATGTATTTTGTTTTATCATTCACACCCACTAAGTTTACTGACATATAAACACACTTAATCTTTAGTTTAAATACGCTGACACATGCATTATTTTTGCATTTATACACTTTCATTTAAAGTATGATATGATATTTGACGCGTATCTGACCAATAAAACAAAATCATCAGTCAACATAGTGTCTATATGAGTTTTAAATTTTTAAAAAATTAATCATTCGTTTTTAAAATATCTCTGAGAAAGCTTGGTAAATAGAAACATGTAAAATAAAATAAATTTTCCTACCTGTTCTTGATTTATTCTATTCATCATGTTCTTTTTCTATCCATATATTCAGTTCATATATATATATATATATATAGTCATGCGCAGACAGATCTGTTTCGCTGTATCACAGCTCATCAGTACGGTTAGATATCCGATTGCTTAAATATATTTAATTTTAATATTATCAAATATTTCTTTATTGTTGGAGATGGAAAATAACTTGGATTGATTAATGCAAATATTTACTGATGTATAAGTGGTTATATAAATACTTGTTATATGGTTTGCAATAACATTCATTCAATCTCAAGGTGACATCGAGAAAGTCGATCTCTTTACTATTGTTGGCATAATATATATATATATATATATATATATATAGTCATCTGCAGACAGATCTGTTTCGCTGTATCACAGCTCATCAGTACTGTTAGACAACCGATTGCTATTTACCCAGGACTGAAACCTGACCGAACTGGCTATGGGCTCTCTGTAGAAGGAGGCAGACTTTTTAGCATGTATATTATCGTTATACACGCCCAATAGCTGAGAGTGTTCTAATGCATTACTGATTGAATGATGCGTAGATGCTAGAGTAGCTACTGCTTTTCAGTCTACCATTCTTCTAGAGTGCTCAATCAGGGTGTGAGAGCGTAAATAATCATCCGCAGACAGATCTGTTTCGCTGTATCACAGCTCATCAGTACGTTATATATATCTTATATATAAGATAATTTAAATACTGCTTTTTTAGTTTTGGATGGCTTCACTAGACTTGATGTTGAATTCTAAATGTTTTGCATTCAACTTACCAGAGGAATGCGTGTTATTCTGCAAAACGATAAGTGATCTTAATCGTATTTACTTATTAAGGTTTTTTCTTCATATCTACGCATTTGATTTAAGTCAGCTTTGGATTAAATCGTGTGCGTTATATTTGGATAAACATTATGCTTAAATACTTCGTCATGCAATATCCTGTGAAGATAAAATACAATATAAAATAGAAATAATAAACAAAATAAAGAATAAATTAACATAAAATATCTTACAACACGTAATATTTTGGCTTTAAATAATCCACAATTGTTTCCCTCCAAGCAGTGAAAGAAGGAACCGGAAGAATTGTTTACGGATCGGAAGTGTGAGAAAAACAACTGTATAGATGTGTCTGTTATATTTAGAACTAGATGATAACCTGGTAGCACACTTAATTTTTTGTGATCGCGGCACAAGGGAATAAAGCTCATTAGAGTAGTTGCCATGAAAATATTTGTAGAAAAGACACGTCGCAACATTTAGAAAGGGACTAGTTTTGAGATGTCAATTCAAGATTGATTACAAATACTGGATGAGCAATAATGTGTGTTATCATCTAATAACTTATCTTTCAGCCTTAAACCTTTAAGAGGTTTTTTTGAAATACAACCTTTAATGTCGCTGTCTATGTCTGAGACACATATTTTTTTTCAGTATACAAGAGAGTAGGTGGAAAAAGTGTAAGTAGAACTATGTGTGGGTGGTAATGGTTAATAACATCTGCCGATGAAGATAAAAGATAATTCATAGGAAAATCAGTGGAGGAGATAATTTAACATAGACAAAACAAAACCTGTTGAACTGAGGAGATTTGCTCCCAATTAACCCATGGCAAAAACCGAATGATTCTGTTTTCCGGAATATCCGAAGTAACAAGTAAAACTCTAAACGTCTCGAGAGCGAAATTGAGTGACTGGCTTGCCTGAAAGCAATCTAATTTTAAGAGCGTAGGAGTAGAGAAAGTCTTATCACCCTCAACGTTTATATCAAAAGGTTTCTTTGTCATGGCCCATCAAGCTTTAAAGATATCAGAAAGTTTTTTTTGGGGGGATTTTTCTTTCATAGTAAGGTTTGGCTTTTTATTGCAATATCGATCTCCTGAAGTTAGCCTAACAGTAAAGTAATATCGGTCAGGCGATGCCAGCTTTCAAATTTCTTTATTGTTCAACTTTCTTTGAAATACATGGTTTGCCATTTTCATAGACTTTACAGATTACAGCATATTTTGTTTATTTTAAACTTACCTATTCTGCGATCCATTCACATAATGGATCCTTTTGTACTGTTGGACTTCGATATTTCCTGTAAGTGTCCAATTTTCCAAGCAGTTCTTCTAAATCTGCGTGAAAACTGTTCAACATTGACAGCCATATATATGTGGAGTGATATTGCATATTCTTTCAGCATTTGCTTTGGTAAAAAGATTTTTTAATTTCTTAGTACGCAGATTAGTTTTTTGCATTCGTATTTTGTAATTCTAATGCGCATACAGGTACACCTGATAAGTTTTCCAACTCCTGTTAATACACTTCTGAAGGAATGTGATTGGATACACCGAAGAAATAAATAATCTCAAAAAAGTATCAACAAACTTAAATAATTTTTTCCTAGTGACTATTCATTTCCTTTACATTGAAAATAAATGAATTACTGCAATTATTTGCAAAACAACTTCCAACGAATTATATTTGTTTCTTTCTTTACAGTACGGCCTAATTCAATGCAGTAATATAGAAGAAGCAAAATCCGTATACACATGAGCATGTCACGTATTTCCGTAGTTTTCTGTATGCGTGAAATTTATTCTTAGCAGCAACTGGTAGTGGTTGTGTTAATACTAAAGCGTATGTTTGTAAAAAGTCTCAGTCCGTATGTTTTATAACATAGTATACTCGAATAAATACGAGAAAATTTGAGTATTTATATATTGTTTGAGAATTTCAGCTTATATAACAAACGAATGAAATAACTGAAGGCTACCTAAAATAAAATAAAAAATTACTATGTTATAACTAAAAAGTCGGCTCCAGCAAAAAGCAAAGATTAGTTTTTTAATTAATAAATTTATTTGTTAATATATATGTTCTCAATTTTTAAATATTAATTTCAGGAAGTAAAATATTTTTGATCTTTTTCTGAAATGATACTATAAACATTTTAGCAGCCGATAAACATTGTTGTTAGGAAATTTAAGGACTACCACGCGTTTCATATGACGTCACTGATTGGTAAATATATGTAATTACGATTCTAAGCACAGTAAATTCTTTAGGAAGTCTCACCTATCCGCTCCCTAATACACTTTCTCTTGCTCTCACTCTCCTCTCATTTTTATGGATTAGAAGATATTCATTTAACTATGCAGCTCTGACTGCCAAAAAAAAGAACTGAAGAAAAAAGTGACATGCCAACTCTGTAAATTTTTTTTCTTTTTAATTTCTCTTGACTCCGCTAAAATCTGTGGATTGCTTTGTTAAGGTGAGCTGAATTATCGTACTCCGTATAATTAATATTGTTGAACAAGCTTTATTGTATACATGTTTTTATTTTAGTTAAATGTAATGCCAATCTATTTGTTTTTATTTTATTTTTATTTTTTCTCTAATTGAAATATTTCATTCCTTTTATGATTTTTATCCGTCGTCTAATATTCAAGGGACAGATATGTCAAAAACAATGGACGAAACCATTTTGAATATCTTTGAAGATCTAAGGAAGATTCTAACCACAGTAAAATCCTTACCAAGTCTCTACCTCTCCACTCTCTAGAAAACTCCCTCTTACCTTCTCGTCTTCTGTTTATCTGTAAAAAGACAATTGTGCGCAACAAACAAAGAATTAACCAATGGACGTGGAACGTGAAGACGCTCAACAATTGTGGTCAAAATAATGTCAAGCATGAGATGATTAAAGACCTATATTCAGGGAATATGAGAAACTAGGTCGCCTAACAGTGAAAAAATTAGCAGCAAAACGCATACATACTGAAAGGAAACGAATCCAGGAGATATACAAAGATAAAAAGAGTGGTTAAAAAAGGATGTGTCTTTTCACATGATCTATTCAAACTGTACAGCGAGACTATTCTGAGAACCCTAGACGTTAGGCCGGTATTAGTAATCTGAGGCCACAATCTACACAACATGAGGTACCCTAATGATATAGTGCTTATAGCAGACACGGAAAGGAAACTACAAGACAAAAAAGGACTACAAAAAACAAGAAAACCGAATTCATGGTCATCAACAAATACAGCCCAAAATGCAAACTACAGGTGGGAGATACTAAAATCAAGCAGGTACAAAAATACAAATACATGGGAAGTCTTCTAACAGAAGATGGAAAGTGTGACGCAGAGATCCGAAGGCTAATTGGCATGGCGAAGGATGCATTTCAGAATGTGTAGAGTATTAAGAAACAGGAGAATTTCGCTTGAAACAAGGAAGAGATTGCTCTGTTAAATCAGTTCTCCAATATTACAGTGAATGCTGAACAACCTCATCAAAGATGAAGAAAAAATTTGAAGCAACTGAATTGAGGTTCTACAGAAGGATGATGTGCATAGTATGGGTCGAGCAGGTGAGCAGTAATGAGCATCATGAAAAGACAGCTAAAAATCCTGGGATATGTAATGAGAAAGGACGGGCGGAGATCTGTGAGGTAACAAGAGAAAGCATGTTAAGAGCCAGCAGAGATAGGAAGACGTAGAAAGCCATGATACCCTACGTCCTGAAAGTATATGACACATAGAAAAAGAAGATGCCTATAACTTAAATCTATTGCATTTTTCTACAGTTCAGTGACTGGATTCCACACAATTGCTAGCTGGGACATTTTGGTCCAAATTCTCTTTGAAGAACATTGAAGACATCATTTCTCCCTCTAATTAAGAATTAAATGGTATAGAGTACTGTATTCGTTACCTCGTAGTGACTGATCTTTTAAGAGATAGACAACTTTGATTTCAAAATAGTCGAGAGAGCAAGGTGAAACACAATGTTATCTCTCACAAAAAAGAAATAAATGAATGTTTATTGAGACGAAAAAAGACGATAAGGGAATAAAAAAAACGACGAGAGAAATGAAGAAAGACAACGACAAGTGGAAAAACAGACGACGAGAGAAAAGGCAATGAGAACCCGAGAAACTAAGAAAGACGACGCGTGAAAAGAATTAAGACAAGAGTAAGGAAGAAAGATTACAAGATAAAATGAAAGAAGTCGACGATAAAATAGAGCAAAACGACGATAGAAAGGTAAAAACACGATGATAGATGGAAGCAAAAATAGTGATAGAAAGTAGAATAGACGATATTTTAAGGGACAATGAAGACGAGAGAAAAGAAAAAAAGACGATGCTAGACAAGACCAAACTCGATGAAAGTAAAAAGGAAAAATAATGATAGAAACGAAATAATCGCGAGGAAAAGGATGCATTAAGAGGATACTGAATTCTTGAATCGTACAAGAATAAATAAATATAAAACAAAAAACTGTAGAGGTTATGTGAAATAATGAGATATAGAAAAGTTTCACTGATTGTAATAGAATTCACGTGGCTACCAGAGACACAATAAAAAAAAATACTTTCAAAAGAATTTACAAGTAACTATAAAAAAAAAAAAGAAAAACACCAGCAATAAATAAATCATTGAAAAATTATTTGACAGGAAAGAAAATCATTAGTGTCTGAAAAAAGTACTCAAATTTCAGTGGATTTCCCACAAAGCTAATAAATAGAACCAAAATACTAAATCTTTCAAAGCTCGCTTGGTTTTTATAGTTTTGAAGGTTTTATTATGTACAATAATATTGATATTAAACAAAAGATATTAGTTAAATCATCATGATAAGGTTACATTTATTTGAACAGTAGACTTATATATGTTCATATAAAAGACGTTATTTATACAGAAGCTATATTAATAGAAGCTATGGTGTCAGTGTCAGCAAAATATCTGTCCTTTACCAAATAACTGAAGCAGCATCACTTTAGGACTTTTAACAGCGGTATAAACAAAAGGCTTTAGCGTATGTAACTCAAAGAGTAAACATTGTCAAATTTTTGAGGTTCTTGAATACTTCAAATTATCGTTACGAAATATGTCCTCTTGAATTCTTGAAATGTGATAACAGTGGACATAAAAAATCGTTTTTCCTTAAAAATTGTTATTATAAATATGATATAAATTTCAGCTGGAGGTAGCATTTGCATCTCTATCGAAGAATTTTAAATGTTTCTCTATGAGTAGATAGATCTATTTAATTGGAGTAGATAGATTTATCTATCGTCCGGTTCACACTCCACCTACGTCTATTAAACAGGTTAAGAGTCTCATCCCTTGTTCCCTGTTTAGGATGTGGTTTCCGGCTTTATCTTTTCCAATATTTTCACTATTACGTAGCCCTCTGCATATCAGTGGTGTTACCATCTTGCTCGGGGTGATACGATTAAAAATAAAAAAAAATATTAGAGGTTAGGAAAAGAGTTATTAGACATTCATCGCAGGTTTAGCATCTAAAATCCAATCTTAAGTTTTGGGATTCCCTATAGTCGCATTCCTTACAGGCATTGATCTATCTAGCAGTTTTTAAATCTTGACTATAAAGTTGCTAACAGCCTATCATCTCGGTCTAAAGACATCATGTTTGTTGAATATAGTGTAAGATTGCAAAAGATGATTATCTTCCTTCAGTTAAGTTGAAGTCACCAGAGTCAGGTGTTGGCCGCTTAGAGATGTCAGTTAAGAGATTGAAAAATACTCAGTACTAATCGCCGACTGACGCCAATTCAGTGTGGTGCAGCAACTAAGCCAAGAGCATAGTTATACTGTTTTAAGATATTCACCCATCACGAATATAGAGATAACTGCGAGCCGCCCAAATTACAGAAAATCCAGCTCGGAATCTTCTCGATCGAAAATATCCATGATTTTCTGATTTATTCCGTTGGATAAGTCCGATATGTACGAATTCCCGTTGAGAATTATTGCACGTAAAAGATTTTGTTTCTCCCATAATTCTACAATGCTAGTCGGTATTTAAATTTGTAATATTTTCTCTGTGTCTGACATGTGTAAATATTTGTGTATGATTTTGTGTACAGTTTAGCAGGATAATGTCTTTTCAGAACATAGCATGTTCGTCATCAATTTAGTTTCAGCTGTTCTGTTCCCTCTGTGCATTAAGATGTCATTATATCGTGGATGTAATAAAGCAAATATTAGAGAAAAATACTAACATTAATTATTCTTATTCCGCCCCGTATAGCAGTTCTATTAAAACTTTTCAATGCTATTTAATGATTTTATGTAGTTTAATATGTGCGTTAAATAAGGTGATATTACTTGAATTTTCTTATTATTTTTATTGAGATTTTACAATGTATATATATAAATTGCACGTTTAAAAATTTCCTGCCACATGAGCGTTTAAATAAAACACCGTTACAAGAGCTTTCTTAAAAAGAAAAATGGTAAACGGTAAAATCAATTATTAAAAATCGCGTGAAGACACAACTCATGGTAGAAACCTAGGTAGCAAAATAATTCGTTTAAAAAGGGAAAATACTCAAAAGTTCTACAATATAATTGTATTGAACTCTTTATAATATAAATGTGCACTGGTCTAACCCTATTATGACCAAACACTAAGTATTAATCAATCAATCAATCACTATATATATATATATATATATATATATATATATATATATATATATATATAACGATTTGTACCCACAGAAATTACTAATGGCTTTAAAAAGAACAGACGTCATTATTTAAACCCGAGGAACCTTTCGGCCAACTCTTATCAACGGTTCTAGTTGGCTTTAATTTTAAGGGAATTAAGGAAATGGACAAGGCAAAATAAATTAAATAACTTACAATGCTGGGAGATGATGGAACTCGTTTAATTATTTTAAGGTATGCTATGTATATATTTATTGGTTTATGGGTTCAATGTCGGGAATAGAAGGTATGTAAATATAAAAGTGAGTAATAAAGTCCTCATGTGGTCTAACAATTACAATTAAATATGGAATACTCTCCACTGTAAACTACTAAAAAATTCTATATTTTCTTTCGACATTTAAAGGACAATTTCACATCAGGTAGTCAGCAATAATGGTTGCCAGCATTGCTAACTACCTGATGAGACATTATTCTTTCAATATCTAAACAAAATATCCAGTTTTGTAGTAGCTTGCAGTGTTTCACATGTTCCAACTTAATATATATATATATATATATATATATATATATATATATATATATATATTACGCTCTCACATCCTGATTGTGCACACTGGAAGAATGGGGGACTTTGAAAAACAGTAGCTACTCTGTCATGCACGCATCGCTCATTCAATAATGAATTAGAGCATTCTGGCTATTGGGCGTGTATATTGATAACATACGCGCTAAAAAGCCTGCATTCTTCTACCGAGCGCCCATAGCCCAGAGGTAGAATCGCCGACTGACGCCAATTCAATCGGGTTTCAATTCTGGGTTAAAAGCAATCGGAGTCTAATCATACTGATGAGCTGTGATACAGCGAAACAAATCTGTCTGCGGATGACTATATAGATGTGTGCGCAGAGGGAAATGTTTGTGAAATAATCATGGTTTATTAATACTATTACAAATATAAGTCCTAATTAACCCGTAGCTGGAGAATTGTGTAGAATAGGTTTACTCAAATATTTCCCAAAGCTATTTTCGCATAAATGAATTTAATGAACATGACATGGAATGGAATTCGATTTCCCATTCCCAATTGTATTCCATTACATCACTTGCGCATCCACGATTACGACATCTGCTCTTCCCATACATGAAGATTTCTTAAAAGAAAAGCTACTAAATTTATATAAATATTTGAAATTTAAGCTGAAGAGCATATGGCATATTTTTATAACAATTATCTGAAATTTGTACCGATATTTTGTTAGTATCAGTTTTATTGAAATGTATAATAATCTCTGATATCACGAAGTCCGATTGTTATTGAAGAAAACAGAACGCATAAAAAGTGCATACAATAAATTATTGTGTGATTTATTTTCATGGGGGAAAAAGTCTTTTGATGAAATATGCATTGGTTGACCGATTTTTAAGGGAAATTAGATAAGAAACAAAAACATAATTATGCCATTAAATATTTATTAAACGAAATATGATTTTATTGCACAAACTTTCTTGATTTTTTCTTTCAACTTAAAATTTCCGTTTACCTAGATTTTGTGGCGTCTCAGAAAATAACTTATTTAGGTCCTTCAAAGAAGTAAAATTTTTCCCATTGAAATTATTTTGCAAATACGTAAATAGATTAAAATCCGAAGAAGCAATATCTGTTAAATATTGCGGGTGGAGTAACTCATCCTAGCCAAGCTGTAATAATTTTTACCGGGGAGACAAAAAAGGTGAAGTCTGGCATAACCTTGATGGAAAATAACCGCGTTCCTCTTCGCCAATCCTGGGCGTGTTTTCTTGAATTGCTGCTTTTAATTTTTCCAGTTGCGTAAGTACTTTTCAGAAACACTTCACAGGTTGCTTGACAGAACTTATCGTACTGGATTACTTTCCAATCCCACCAGATACACACCATTACTTTGTTAGGATGAAGACATGTTTTTGGGTGACTAAAGTTAGATCATGTCGCTTACGGCAGGATCGTTTTAATGAACATTGATGTAAACCATCTATTTCTCATCACCCGTAACAACTATAAAAATGGTGCATTATCATTGCCTTTATACAGCAAATTACATAAATAAATGCGATCCAATATATTCTTTTCACTCATATCATGTGGTAACCAAACATCGTAGCGATATGAGTGCCCAAGCTTCACTAAGTGTTCAGGTATAGATGATTTTGATAAATAAAGTGTTTTCTGTGTTGTCTAATGTAGTTCATCCTGAATCAGTGTCTTGATTTGGTCGTCACTTTTTAAGAGTGGTGTTTCTGAATGGGCGTTCTTCATCAATAAGGCTACAATCACTAACTCTAAACTTAGTTAATCATTTCCGTACAGTTGTTTCAGTTAAATCAACATCAGTGTACACAGCACATAAATTTGTTTATGATTGAGAGACATTTTTGCCCTTACGGTAATAAAAAAAAGCATCGATGTCTAAAATGCACCTTATAATCTTCTGTTTTCTGTTCTCATAGGGATGCAAAACTGACACTAATTAAGTAACTTCAAACTTTCTTTCTCAAGAGAAAGTTGGAATTGTACTCTCATGAGAAATGTAGAATATTTTGAGGACCCTAGGAGTTATGCCTGGATTCGTCATCGGAGGCCACAATTTGAACAACATAAGATACGCAGATGATAGAGTGTTGATAGCAGACACAGAAAGGAAACTACAAGACATCCTACAGAGGTAGCTGAAAAGAGTAACAAGAAAGACTACAAATAAACTGTAAAAAAACGAATGCATGGTCATCAGTAAAAAAGGGCAGCCAAAAATCCCAAATACAGGTCGGTGAAACTAGAATCAAGCAGGTTTAAAAATTTAAATACATGGGAAGTGCTATAACAGAAGATAGAAAGTGCGACACAGAGATCAGAAGACGAATTAACATGGCGAAAGAAACATTCCAGAGGTTGAGTTGAGTAAGGTATTAAGAAACAGGAAACTTTCACTAGAAACAAGGAAGAGAGTACTGGATTGCTATGTGTTGTGCGTTCTTCAATATGTCAGCGAATGCTGGACAATCTCATCAAAGATGAAGGTAAAACTTGAAACAACTGGAATGTCGTTCAACAGAAGGATGCTGCGAATATCATGGATCGAGCATGTGAGCATTGATGAAGTCTTAGAAATGATGGAAACAAAAAGGAAATGAATACTGTAAAAGAGACAGGGGAAAGCAGCGCATAACATATTTGAAGGACCTAATCAGGCGGATGATGGAACGAGGGTTGCATTGTGTACATGAGAAGGTGTTCTAAGAGCCACCAGGGATAGAGAAACGTGGAAAGCCATGATCGCCTACGTCCGGAAGACACAGAGCACATAGAAGAAAAAACATATATCTTGGAAAATTTGACGCGTTTTAACGTATTAAAACATGGACGACTAAAAATCGGCGAAAACTTTCCGAGCAACCTAATATTTTAAATTCGAATTTAACAGTTATTATTTCTCCGCATGACTTACATATATTTTTTTGCAGTTGAGATAGTCGCATTTGTTTATAGCCGTTAATTTTATAGCGTTTATTTATATAAAAGTTTCATTTTAATATTTTACTTTAATTATCTTATATGGATTAGCTAAAGATCACTTTTTAAAAATTTGAAAAATATATTTGTTTCTTAAACAGTTGCAAAACTGAATGCAGTATATTGACCAAGGATACTTTTTACTGTTTATTAAATTTTTTCATGTTATTTAATGCCAGAATATATTTTTATTTTCCAAGAATTTTGAGGAATTAATCATGATTAATAATAGAAGACCTACTAAGTTACCCATTGCTGGGCGAGAAGTAATTATTTCATACCTACTCTCAAGGAATATAAGGATACAAATATATTTATGTTAATGTGTGTAACACAAAAAACATTTGTAGAGTAATCTATGTTAATACAATATGTTATCTTAAAGACTGGATCAATTTGGCGTAAAAAGAAAGCAACAGCTGTCCCACCATTTTTAATTAATTAAGATTATTTCTGATAAAAAGTTACTATTTGAAATAAAATAAACAAAAGATTAATCATGCCAAGTAGACACATTATCTGAGAAGAAAGAAAACATGTTTTTTAGTGTTTTTTTACACCATCCGGATCAAAGAATTTTATAAAATGAACAGGACGATGCCTGAAAACTGACTAAGCTTGAGAATAAGGAGTCAAATTGGATCCTATAATGGAAACAGACAGAAATTAAGTTTTGTAAGATGAAAGAGAAGATAACCAGTCGGCATTTATTAAAACCCTAGATACCCTCGTTAAATATATTTTTTTAAAAAGTTACATCATTTTAGCTATATTACTGAAAACTTTTTTGCTTCGTAGTAAACACAGAGTTTAGCAAATGATTTGATCTGGGATAAACTCCCTACTCAAATTATTTACCGCCGTTACTGAAAAATAGTTTGTAACATTTCCCTTCTAGCAATGGTAATATTAGCTCATTTCATACAAAGAATCATTTGGCATTCATTACCTTACCAGCTATTATTGATTTTGGTTAAACTTTATCAAATCTTTTATTAGAATAATTTTTAGGAAAAAAATGTTTCTCATACCCGGAAAGTGTTATACCAATTTCTAGTATTGATAGAGGTTTTCTTCCTAAACATTTATGTGATGTCTTCTGCAATGTTAACATTTCGATTATAATCAACGTAACCGTCATTTTTGTCGACAATCATTTTAATAGAGAGAAGCAGTGAAACAACAGTTTCAAAACAATATATTGTGATTCAATGAAGCGGAGATAAAGAATTGTCAACTAAAATAGAAAATAGAATCCAACGAACTGTTAAATTAATCCATTCCTGGTTTAATTTGCAGACATTAAATGGTGATTAATTGATTACTCCTGGCTTTATGTGAATAATTGTTGTTCAATATCTTTTCATGTCAAAAATGTTATATGTTTAATATAATAGTGAAACGGAGTAATTTCTCGGACTATTAATGATTAGCGTTGGCATCAGCAAAGTGCATTTCATAACAAATTTGAAGCATAACGAACACTGAATAGAGTGCCTCATATGGAAGGCTTGAAAAAATAAAAGTGAATTATAAGAAACGTAAGAATAAAGCAACTGATTAAATAATCGGTTAATTTTGCTAGTTACGTAATTCTGACTAAATTAGATAAAGCAGTTAAATATTTTAATAGTATAGAATATGAAAAGAACTAAGGGAAGAAATCAGACACAAATCTAATTCATTAAGTTGGTTTACCCCCCCCCCATCGCACTAGAGTTGACGCTGTAAATATAAAAATAAATTCAGGTTGATTATTAGTGTATGTATATATATATATATATATATATATATATACAAATGAATAAGGACGAATAACATAATTGCAACGTTCAAAGTATTAATCTAGAACAGAGTTCAATATAAAATAGAGTAATGAATATTTATTCTTAATTATTACTTTAGAACATGTGCTAACTGCAATCTATGAACATGAAAGAAAAATGCATATATGAATGATTAAAAAAAATTAAAAACTATTTTTATCCGCCGCCTTTTATCTGCAGAGGGATATTTTCATCGCAAATATAAGGATTTATTTTATTGCGCGTGGATTATAAAATAGCGAGAATGTCCGATGATTATCCAGGCTTTTCAGTTTCAGGTAGAGTACACAAAATACCATAATTCAATGTCTTCAAAAATAAGTGAGTAATATTCGAGAAATATTTACTATTTTATAATAAATGTACCTGCGCGTTGTAGTGCAGTAGATATCGTCTCAGAACGAGAAACCGGTGAGCCGAGTTCAAATTCCAGTTGAATTCGTTGCATTTCACTTACGCACAAATACCATTGGGAATGGTAATGATCCATCTCTTCCTTTCAGTTATGGGTTAAATAACAGGACAGATTTGGTTATGTAACCTTGGTTGGCAACCAGTCTACCGCAGAAAGCAATGGCAACTGACTGCTTGATAATCTTCTGCCCATTCAGTCATGTCTATTTCGAGACATGATCGCCCAAAGCTTGTATCACCACATATGGCACTTAACTGACTGACCTGTGCATGAAATGTTTATGGATTGGTTTACGCTTAGTGGATTCAGTTGTCTCTATTATTTGTTTATCAACTTTCGATCGGTAGCATCGGTAGCATTGGCTTAAACTGTATCGCTTTCTCGCTCTCTCTCTCTCTCACACACACACACCCATACACATGCATCCACACATACTATCTGCCTATATCTATCTAAATATGTATGTTTGAATTTGTATTTGAAGGATGCTGAGGATAACATGGACTGAGCATATGACTAAGGACGAGGTGTTGGAAATGTTAATATATCGATGATCTGGTGGTATTAGCGTTATGGAAGAGTAAACGAGATTCAAAACAAGAAATTTGGAGCAGGAATATATAAATAATTATGCAATGATAATTATTATATTGTGTGTTTATTAAGATTGCAGTATGCTAACCATATGTTGCTGCATTTACGGTATACGTAGCCTAAAGTTCCAATATCAAACGTGAGTGACATAATGAATGGTTTTGAAAAATTAAACCTATGACTTTACAGTTGGAGCTCAAAAAAGAAATTAGATCATATATCAAAATACCACCAGTTATGAATGAACGCCTTCTCAGAGTGGTTCCATACCTTGAGATATATTTGGCCTGAAACTCAACGTACACTCAAGTTAATCTTTTACATACGATCCATCGCAAAAAAAAATATCTGTTCCCTGTACAGCTCTAGTAAGTACCTGACTGCTTATGCTCTCCTCTACATTTGCAAAACCTAGATCAAGACTAGTATGATGCACAGTTGTTATATTTCGTTGCGAGCATCTCTGTCCTTACATTCCAGTTTCGTATGAGTCTAAAAGCGTCCCAGAATCCTTGTAGATGCAAACTATTTCCAACCATCTCTCTCACGGGTGAGATATGGCAACACTCTTTCTGTTTTATCGCTACTTCCATGTAACACGTTCGGAAGAACTTCATTTCTTGGTTTCAGCATGACACGCACGTTTTATCAAATCACCAATATTCACTCTGTATTCTATTGAGGAGAAGCAAATTCCACTCGAAGTGCTTCTACCTTCGAACTACTGCTCTGTGAAGCTGATTCCCAAGAGGTTATTTCATCGATCACTAAAATCTTAACATAATCATGTTTAGGTTTCATAGTCATTTTCTCCTTCACTTAACATAAATTGTCTCTCACCGTAACCTTCAAACTCTAATAGCCCTGTTGGACTGCACAGGGTTAATCTTACTGTAAGAAACTCCACCTCCACGAGAGTAATTTCATTGGTTCAAGATTTGATATGCATGGACACCCCGTGTCCGTCATGCCCTCTCCGAGAGAATTCGGAACCTGCATAAAAAACTAGAGCCCAGAGAGTCAAATTCAGTTGTGGTCGCTGTTTCGAGCTAAGACTGACAAGACAAATTTACCGCCGTTATTGAAAAATAGTTTGTAACATTTCCCTTCTAGCAATGGTAATATTAGCTCATTTCATACAAGGAATCATTTGGCATTCATTAACTTTCCAGCTATTATTGATTTTAGTTAAACTTTATCAAATCTTTTATTAGAATACTTCGGCAATTTCCGTAAAGCTTCGGTGGAAAGCTTGAATAAAACATTTTGAATCGTCACAACTTGAAAACTCCGATTGGAGTAATAAACATTAGCAACCGAGAATTTGAATTAATGTTGAAAAAACAAACATTATTCATAATTGAAAATTTTCGAAATTGACGACTGTTATATTCTTTTTCTTTTGTAGTTGTTTTTTACTTTTTTTATATAAAAACTTTTACGCAACTTATTCAGATGTCATTGGATTTATTTTCTTTTTAGTGCCGTTTTTCATTAACCCGTATATGTACGCGCGTCCATCCTGGTTCTACGTGGTAAAGATACAACTAACAAGATTTCAACGTGCCTTCGTTGAGCTCAAAATTCACAGCGTGAGGAAGAACACCGTTGCAACATACAACTTGAAGACCAGCTATTGTGACGAGGCCATCACGACTAGCGACCCGAGAGCGTTGTCATAGTTTCGTTTGCTTTTCCTTTAAAACTTTATAACCACAACCGTTTCAGTTTTCGGTGATGATGCTCCTCTACTAACCACGCTTATGAATAAACATTGACCCTGCATCAACCTCAAAGGAAAATGAGGGAAAAATCTTAATTTGAACCAATACAGAGCAGTTGGCACGTTTAATTTGTATAGTATATTTCATTTAAGTTATATTATGAAATCCAGTATTGTTCTACTCTATTTTACGCCTGATCTGTCTCTTCTGAAGACAGGGGTGATATCCCGGAAAGGAATATCAGTGTAATAATCAGTGGAAGAATGGTACTCGACACAGGAAATAGATATAACGGATTGGTTGTACGAATGTACAATTAACAACAAGATACAAATAAGCAATCAACAAGTAGGAGTGTAATACACTATCAACTAAAGAATGCCTTTGCCTAAAACGTTTGCTCTCTCTTCGCACCTATCGTCACCGTCTCTTATAGTCTAAAGCATTCTATTCTCGGGGATGGCAGTATGTTCCACCATAACAAGAGGTTAGCACGAACTTCATTTCATTTGATCCTAACGGAAAATCTCTTCTGATTTTCACAGCTGAGATTTTGTCAATATTCTATAAATCCTTAGGAATTATATTCCTCTTTCATAGCGGATATCACTACGGGAATTTGCGGTTTTTCGGCCTTTTGAGGCCGAGATCAAAGTGAAGTATCTGTGCCTGTTGATACTTTTGCTATTGATCGTGTCGGGTCGAATTGGATCGGATCGTATCGGTACGTGTCGGGTCGGAAAGTGATCGTGTCGGGTCGTGGAAAGTTGCGTTCGTTCGGGTTCGTTCGTTGGCGTTCGTGGAGAGCAAGTCAGGGAGAGTCGTTGGCGATCGTGTTCCTCCGTCGGTAGGAGGTCTATGGCCGCGGAAAGGTCTAAAAGTCCGGTTTCCTTCCACAACGGCGCTCTGTGGGTGGAGGAAGGGGAACGTAAAAGTATGGTTTCGGAGGTAGATGAAGAAATACCTCACAGTGCTTCCTCACCTGTGCCTTCCACCTAGGCGTGGTGTGGAAAGGAAAACGAATGACAGGTGTCTCAAACAGAAGGCGAAGGATCGGTGCCTATGACCGCTTCAGAAAGGAAGAGATTTGGCAGCCCACTTTCGCAGACTCTGAAAAAGCCGGAATCGCCCATTTCTTCCATCAACGAATTGGAAGGGTGGGAACGTGAAAAAGGGGGAGGCATATTATCAGAGCATCCGAGATAAGTACGCCGAGTATATCTCAGGTACTGTGTTATTGTCAGTTCCAGAAATCTTAGCAGCAATCGAGCCAAGGATCATCTCCCTGCTGACAAAGGACCCCAAAACCCAAACGTTTTTGGAGGGTCGGCAAGGAGACAATTGAAGAGGCTATGAAGTCCTTAAACATCAAGGCCAAAGCAGTGGCGAGAAGGAGCCAAGCCATGTGGGATGTCCTGCTTGCGACTCCTGAGGAAGCAAAGCAGTTGGCAGGAACGACACTAACAACCAAATCACTGAAACTACAGACAGAATACATGGGAACCAGGAAGACTCGGATGACTCTCCATGCTGTGCCAATGGACATCAGCGAGGACCACGTTGGTGCCTTTTTCTTGCAGTATGGAAGAGTGCGGAGGTGGCCTCAGTGTTATCAAAATCAGGCTTTATATCTGGTGACATAACCCTACAGGTAACGGTGACGAGAAAAGAATTCCTAACATCTTCACCTGCAAGGGACGCTCCATTTATGTAGTTATGAAAACAGCACCGAAGACTCAACATGTACAACAACCAACAGAAAAAGAAACAGTGCAACAGTCGGCAACTGGTAAAAAGAGTGAATGGCAAACGGCAAGTAAGAAGAAGTCGAAGAAGCCATCGCAACTGGAAAACCTGCCAAAGGCACCTCCGCCGCCAAAGTCACGTCCGCCGCCAAAGTCACCGCCCAAGCAGGACACCCCACAAGAGAAGTTAAAAAAAATCTCCTCAAAAACCTTCCCAGAAGATGAAGCCTGCAGAGGAAACACCAGCGAAGCCCATGCAAGACACAGTGGAAGAGATGGAAACGCAGAGATCTTCATCGCTTAAGCGAGCCAGAGACGAGGAGGAGCAACTGGAAAGCCCAAAAAACTTACGCAAAAGTAGAAGTAGTGAAAAAAGGATAACAACACCAACAAGATGTTCATTTCTACCGGAGTCGCCGCAAAGACCTACTTATGCGCAAAATTCCAGAAGTCTTCCCTCATCTCCGCAGAAGCGTTCCCAATCCCCAAACTTTAAATTGAGCCCATTGACATCTCAAACTCCTTCTTCTACCCCCACCCCTCCTCTGACTCCCACGCCTACCCCATCTCGTGTTAAAAAGAAGAAAGGGCTTCCCCAAGAGAAGCTCTAATGAACGTATATCCGGAACTTTGCAAAGTATGGTCAGCACAAAGACAGAACTTACTGAAGCCGCTATTAAAGCTGACTTCGGTAGAGAACAAGTCGACGGATGATCCCAAGAACTTTTCCCAGGCCCCAGGCGTTATTACCCTCATTCGCAGTACAGGGGGTAACCTGCGGGTCTGGGACCATATAGCGCAAGTTGAGAAAGTCTATCCGAACATTGTGATATTTAGGAGTAACACTCCTGAATTGAAGAAAAATGGCAGCAAACTGTGCAGGGAGGTTCCCCGTTTTAATCCACCCTGTCTCTATAGGGTATTAAAATTAACGTACCCTACGGACGTCGGCGGTATTGTAGACGGACGGATTATGTCCGATGTTGGTACAGGGTCCCTAGGACAAGCCGTCGGGGTCCTAACTGCCAAAGATTTCCAGCCTGTATGTGACTAGAATAATTTTCTCCTTTTCTATTTGCAGGTCTAAAAGACGTCTATCAAGATAGCCAGTTTGAATGCGAGGGGCTTGAGGGATCGGGGTAAGGCAGCCCGCCTGCTTCGTGACCTCTTGTCCTTCGGCGTGGATGTGGCCGCGATCCAAGAGACTCACTTTGCGACGTCGATTCTTGTGTGCTTTCTAACGTCTTTGTGGGCTATTCAGCATATGGGAACCGGCGAGCCAAAGGTGTTCCTTTGCTGGTCAAGCCTATCCTGGACGCGAAGGTTGACCCTGTCCATGTCGGTGCCGAGGGCCGGTTGATCGTGGCCGATATTGCAGTGAAAAGCAAGTCGTTTCGTCTGATTGCGGTTTATGCGCCCAACGACCCGGAGGAGCGCGTCGACTTTTTCCGTCTGCTGGAGCCCTACCTGGTCGATTCCAAGCAACTAATCCTAGTGGGGCCTGGAATGCCATCCTGGACCCCAAGTGGAATAAAGGGTGGGGTGCTAGCGGGAGAAGTGATCGCAGCCTGGTCGATCTGATCGACGAATTTGGTCTCGTCGATAGATACCGGGTCGATCATCCGAGTGGGAGCATGTGGATGTGGACGCATAGTTGGCCTTCTACCAAGGTATCTTCGTACCTTGAATGAATGTTGGTGAGAGAAGCCGAAACGGATTTCCTAGAATGTCCGACGTTCCACTCGTTAGGCTACATGGACCACAAAATCGTTTGTGCCCGTGTGGCGTTAGAGTTTAGGCCTAGAATTTCAAGTTCAACCAGTCCTTACTGGACAGGCGGGACGTCCGGCGCCAGCTAATTATCGTAGTTCAGCGGGCGTTACCTGGGGGAGTCATCGGGAATAAGTGGTGGGATAGGCTTAAGTATGAATACAGCCAACGGCTCAACCTAGATAAGGCTGCCAAGGTGAAGACGCTTAGACCTAATTTCTCCCGGGCGGACACTGGTGGGGATCTCCTAGAGATAGCCTTATCTAGGCAGGCCCTTGAGAAGTCGCCTTGCGACCGTTACATTTGTCAAGTAATTAGACATAAGTTAAGCAGGATGTCTTCCGAAGCTGTGAACATGGGCGCGGATCTGCGCAAGGAAGAAGTACAAGACCCGTCAGCATTTCGAACGCCGGTTCACCAAGGAGCCTGGTCTCTGCGAAGAAGAGTTTCGCAACTATTTGGCTGACTTCCCCCGGCTCGTGCTGGCTGAAGCGGCTAGTTACGAGGGAGAGATTACGTAGGACGAAGTCTACGCAGCATTGAAGAGAGTCGTCAGTGGCATGTCGCCAGGTTTGGATGTTTTGAGGCTGTCGCACATTTTGTCCCTATCTTGAGTGTCGTGTTCAACAACTGGTTCCGGCAGAGGTCCGTCCCCAACCGGTTTACCAGGGGTGTGGTCACGTTGTCGAGAAGAGGTAAGAATGTTGGGAGGGATTTAGATGATTATAGGCTCATAACTCTGCAAAACACAGAGTTAAAGATTTTGGCCAAGATCCTGACGAAACGCTTGCAGCTAGTTGCCGAGTCTCTGTTGGGACCTGATCAGTCTTGTTCTGTGAAGGGCCGAACAATTCAGAGCAACCTGCACTTGATCCGCACGATCCTAGAGGGTGTAAAAGACGACGATGAAGCTGCGCTGATCAATTTGGATCAGTCCAAGGCATTTGCTAGGGTTGACCATGTCTACATGATGGCTGTCCTGCAGGCTGCCGGATTCAAAACCGGCTTCTCCCGCTGGATTAGTCTCCTGTATCTCTCCCCCACTGCTGTGGTGCAAGTGAACGGAAAGCTGTCGAGCGCTCTTGCGCTGTCTAGGTCGGTTCGACAGGGTTATCCACTGTCGTCCTTACTTTATGTCTTGGCGTTGGAGCCCCTTCGCCGGATAAGGGACAGGACGTGCAGTCCGGCCCTACGTGGAATCGCAATCCCAGGTGGTGCTCGAGCCATGGTTTCCGCGTACGCCGATGACGTAACGACTTTTGTGTCCTCTCGGGAGGACATAAGAGCGGTACAGAAGTCTCTTGAACGGTACAAAAAGGTGACAGGGGCCAAGATTAACCGCGACAAGTCTTCCGGCTTGCGGTTAGGCGCATGGAAGGGACCTTCCCTCCCGGGGCCCTTCGACTGGACGGACGGTCCCGTCCGCATTCTTGGAGTGTGGTTCGGGCCGGACTTACAGTTGAAGAAGAATTGGTCTGATATACAGGCAAAGGTCGGCGCGTCGGTCAAATCTTGGCGTCGAGGGTGGTTGTCCTTAAAGGGTCTGGCGGAGGTGTGTGTTACATCCCCATGATTCTTTACCGGCTGTCTGTATTTCCACTTTGTAGCGAGCGTGAGGAGGCGATCGAGCGTCTGCTATTCTCCCTTCTGTGGAGAGGACGCAGACATCACGTAGACAAACGTGTCTGTTACCAACGTCCGTCTCAAGGTGGTCTGGGAATGCCGCATTTGGCGAGTCACAAACACGACTCGCGGTTGGCATTCCTCAGACGTGCGCTATTGGAAGACTCGTTGCTTACGGGGGTAGTGAGGGACGCGTTTCCTAGCGTTACAATCACCCCCCCCCGGTCTAGAGGCGCTGCCGTAAGCTTCGAGGGCGACCAGCTTTCTTCGCGAATGCCGGAAGGCCTTGTGGGCCATTTCACTGTTTAGTGATCTTTCTCGGCCTAGGAGACACTTCTATCAGGGATTAGTGGCGGGTGTCGCGAAGGATCGATTGAGCAGAAGCCCGGCTTGACGGAGGAGGTGTATCGCTCTTTCTGGTCTTGGGCGCCAGGATCGGATTGGCTCAGCAACTCTGTGTTTTTTCTGACCTGGCGATTTGGTGCGGAATGGCTTGTCTCTCAATGACATGCGTTTCATAATGGGCTTGGCGGATTTGCCAGATTGTGAGCGTTGCAACCTTGGTCTTAAGGAGACGTCTCCGGACGTCTTCTCCCATTGTTCGCGCGTTCGCCCGTTGTGGTGAGTTGACTGCTCGTTTCGTGCTCATTGATCGTGCATACGCCTGTGGTAATGTGTACGCTGGAGTGAAGCGAATGGTGTTTCTATCGCTACAGGCCACGGCTCTAATGGTGATATGGACGACGCGATTGGAGGAAGTCTTGCGGGGCGGCCGACTTTCGCATCAGGATCTAATCCGATATTTTGAGCATCAGCTCAAAATGAAGATTAGAACTGATCGGAAACGGTTGGCTCCGACAGAGTTCAGCAAAAGGTGGATAAATGTGACGAGCCTGCTTCGCTTGACTGGGGCTAGCCTTGATTTTCTCTTTTAGATCTAGTAGTCACATCGGTTTGGATTCCTCTGGAACCCTCCCCTTGGTTAAGGTAAGTTCCTTCTTCTGTACCTAATTAATGTGAGTGAGTGTGTTTCCCGGCCTGTTCCCAGGCCTTGTATCTTTTGTTATGTTTCAGTTCTAGATTCCCAGTTTCCGTTTTTAATTTTGTCCCGTTTTGATCTCGTCGGAAGCAGTATTATTCTTTCCCCAGTCCAATTTATTTTCTCCTCTCCACTCCCTGTAGAAAGCGAGCCTCTTGATTTGGTCCTCTGGGCAGAATACAGCGGCCTCTTTGTTTTGAGGGTGGGCTGGGTCCAACTAACACAAAGTTTATGTTGACTATTTTTAGTTTGAAAATCTTTTGTTTTGGAATTTTTGTTTCATCTTCCCCCCCCCCCACTGCTCATGTCATATCATTTAAAATTTTTATGTATATTTTTGTATTTATTGTAAATTGTGAAATTTTTATGTACATTTGGGGCGTTTTTAGGTCCTCGGTATGCCGTGCGGTATTTTGGTGAACGATAGATATCAGAGTTGATGCACAAGTTTTTATGGTGCTTGAGAAAAATTGTAAAGTATGTCTGGGTCGTGAATCGGATTAGCTAGGTATAGGATAGAGTACTGCAAGACCAACCTCAATTTTGTTCCCCTCCCTTTCGGCCTTGTGCCATAAGATTGTATTTTCAGTCTAAATAAAATCACTACGGGAATTTGCATGGAATATCTCATTGTCGAACCGAAGTCAGATATAACTTGCCTGCTTGTGCTAAACGCTACCGTTAGAAAAAACAGATCAAACCCTAAATGGAGTAGAACACAACTTAATTTTACATCTAAAAGTTTCAATAACAAAACTGATATAGTTACAGTCTAGTAGTACACATAAATGTACGCCGTCGAGTTACCTTGTAAAAGTGCTCATGAGAACAAATTAGTATTTTTAGAAAGGACGGAAAGAAGCCACGTTAAACCAGTAGAAAAGTGCCCGATGTTTCGTTCCAAGGTCTGGATCGATACCATTATATATAGTTTTAGGAATTTGTGGAGAATTTTGAGATATATTGCAGGACAATCAGACCAAATATGGCAGCAATATTCAATGCTAAGATGGATAGTAGTTTTAAAAATATGCAGCTTGGAAACTAACGAGAAATTACTTCTGATATTCAAAGCTTATTTTTTTGTCAATATTCTATAGATTATTCGGAATTCTATCCTCCTTTGGTAGGCTGATATCGAAACGGGAATTTGCATGGAATATGTAATCGACGCACCGAATTCAAATTCCTGCCTATACTGAAGCGTATATTTTCACACTAATGCCCTTGGGTAATGCATGAATAAATCTCTTCTCCCGTAGTTAAGGGCAAAATGAATAGCAGTCAGTCTAGAAGACGGATTACTCTGAAATCAAGATATTAACGTAACCAACTGAAACACAATCAAACACATTGCCAAAAAGTTAGTGAATCCTTGCAGATAGTAAAGAAAGAGGAATTTGTGTAGAATGGCTTTTAGCATATAACCATTTCTTTTTAAAAAATTATCATTTTCACCTAATTTAACTTGCTGTCTGATTGTAATCTTACGATTGGTGGACTAAGAATTTTAATTCATCCAACTCTCTAAAGTATTTACGAAATGCTTATAGATTTTCAGGCTCCGAAATTATTAGTTCAAAACTGACTATTTATTAACTCAAGAAGTCATCCTTAAAACATGTGCACTTTTCATTAATCTTTATCTTGGATATAAACATGTTATTCCTATCTTAAAGTTGGCTTTGCTACTATTCTTAGTACTGGTATGGAATCATGGTGAATATTATAGAAGAAAAAAATTAAATGAGTGTCAAAGAGAAAAGCTGAAATGAACTAGAACACGTGATTACATATTTGTTAGTTTTTTTTTCAAATATTGTCCCCGTTCTTACGCATATTTTTATTAAGTCCATGCAGACTGTTCAGTTAAGGTGAAAGTCAAAAAATGAATTTTATTAGTGAAGAAAAAAGGAAAACATCAACACCTGTTTCCAGATTCGACTTCAAAATCGATTGCTTGGAACTTTTACGCAATTTCCAGGAGTTAAGACTTAGTAATTGCTAAATACACTGTCGCCATCGCAATAGATTAAATTCTTTTTCTAAACACACAGGAATGCAAACACACGCGCGCACACACATACACACACAGAAATATGTATATCTATGAGTGTGTTTTTGTGGGTATGTGCAATAGTATATGGGGTGTAATGGTGGTGTAATGGTTGGCAAGCTCGTCTCGCTAGAATAATTATAACTGAGTATAGAGTTCGATCCTCACTGGGTACCTCTTATTTTTGGCCGTGTGTTACGTCTAAGTTACACTTAGAAAATCACCTTCCTCAAGGTTTGGGGGTTGGACGCAGGGCTAAAATGTCTTCCCGATAAAAATGTTTGTTACAGAAACAGAAAAACGCTCCCCTACACATCATTAGGTTTAAGGAAAAAAATTACGTATATATAATTTAAATTATAATAATTTTAAAAACAAAAATCTGTTACAGCAATGTGTGCTCAGTCATATATATATATTGTATCGAGGCCGCAGATACTTTTCTAAACATATACTGTTAAATATAAGAGACAATGAATGTCTAATATGTTTAATCATGAGCCGTTCTAAACGTCGTATTTTGGCCTTAATTTCATTTGAAAATAAAGACAATTTTGGAGAATTTTTGTATTTATTTTCAACTGAAATTAAAGCCAAAATACAACGTTTAGAACGGCTCATGGTTAAATATAATAGACATTCATTGTCTCTTATATTTTAAAGTATATGTAGGAGCCCGAACTCTTGGGTAGCGTCTTGAGAGGCTGCTCTGATCAGCAGTTAAATAATATCGGGGTTCCTGTAGTGCCATATCGCGCATGGATGGGCGTCCCTTCATGAACCTCCGGTGGGCAACCTCGAGGCCACATTATGATGCAAGCTGCGCCAGTCTCTATTCCTCACATACTGCAAATAGTAACCAACTGATTCTGCCCTAGTCCTCTCTCCTCAACCAAAACACCATGAAAAAAAAAAAAAAAAAATACCAAAATCAAAGCAGCTACTCGGAAAACGCGCAAACCTGTCTGTGTCTCTTTCACTAACATACGTGGTATCCGCACTAATTTTTATAGCGTAGAAGCATTCCTCCAAACTAACTCACCTGATATCTTAGCCCTATGTAAAACTACCCTTGTTACTGGTTACCTTCCCCTCTTCAGGAAGGACTCCAACGTCCATATGCATGGGCTCGGTGTATATGTCAGTGAACACCTCCCCCTAGCTAGAGTAACATCTCTCGAATCCCTGGGCCAGCCTTTCATGTGCTTCTGTCTCTCACTTCTAAGCTCTGTTAGCTATCTTTTCTTCCTCTACCGCTCCCCCATCTGACTGTTCGGTACTTGACAGCATCTCTGACAATATCGACAAGGCCATTTCTTCGCACCCATCTGCCCATATTTTCGTGTTTGGTGACTTTAACGCGCACCACACTAAGTGGCTGGAAAACTCTGTAACCGACCCTGCTGGTGTCCACACCTTTAATTTTTCAATCTCCCAATCCCTTACGCAAGTGGTGGACTTCCCCACGCGTTTCTCCAATAGCCCTAACGGAAGGGACTCACTACTAGACCTCTGCTTCACTTCCACACCAAATTCTTGCTCCACCAGACAGCTCTGCCCTCTCGGAAATTCTGACCACGCCGTAGTTTCTGTCAACATCTCGTTCCACTCCACCCCAATCCCAAGAAACCCAGACCAACAGAATATCCTACTGCTATCAAAGAGCAGACTGGGATTCGTTCCGTGACTTGCTCTGCGACGTCCCTTAGAACAATGTTGTTAGTCTTCCCATCGAAGACTGTGCATCAGAGGTCTCCTCCTGGGTTAAGGCTGGTATCGATGCATCATCCCTACCAGGAAATTTCAGCTGAAATCCCATTTGTCTCCCTGGTTCTCGCCCGCTTGCTCGGCCACCATTGCCCACCGGAATCACTTCTTCCGGCTTTATCGTAGCCACGCGTCGGACCAAAACAGGCGCCTATTCGACTCAGCTCGTAATGAGTGTAAAAAGATACCTAACGAAGCTAAGATGCTGTTCGCTGCCAGAATGAAGCAGCGCATAGCATCCTCCAAGTTCGGTACCAAAGACTACTGGCGCCTCTGTAAACGCGTGCTTAGCAAGAGTATGTCCTCAATACCCCCACTAATAAACGAGTTTGATGTCATAACCTCCTCAGCGGACAAGGCTGAATGCTTTGCCTATAGATTCTCGACCAATTCAACTCTGGATTCGTCTGGAATCCATACACCCGATTTCCCATCACGCCCTCGTGGATTTCTAGCATAATGTCAAAACTGGACCCTCACAAATCGAGTGGTGGGGAAAGAATCCCAATCATAGTTTTGAAGAATTGTGCCCCTGAACTCTCCTCTATTCTTTCTAAGCTCTACAACCTCTGTCTGTCTTCCTCATGCTTTCCTGCCTATTGGAAGTCTTCTTCTGTAGTTCTGATATTCAAGAACACTGGTGAACCATGGGACCCCGCAAATTACCGCCTCATCAGCATTCTTCCGATCGTCGGCAAAGTGTTCGAAGCCATTATCAATGCCGAGGTCGTTCAGCATCTCACAGCCCGCGGGCTCCTCTCGGACAAACAGTATGGCTTCACCAGGTTTACTGCTGAAATGCTAACGACCATCACCGAGTATATATACCAGGCTCTCGACAAGAATGGTGAAGCCCGAACCGTCGCCTTGGATATCTCAAGCATTCGACAGAGTATGGCATGCCGGCTTTCTACGGAAACTGCGAAGCTATGGCATAACTGGACTTTTGTTGGACTTAATCCGGTCATTCCTCTCTAACCGCACACTGAAGGTGGTATTAAACGGACATGCATTCCAGAACTACCCTACAAACGCGGGTGTCCCCCAAGGCTCTATCCTAGGTCCCACGCTCTTTCTAATCTATATCAATGATCTCTCCGATGTCATAAGATCACAAGTAGGCATGTATGCCGATAATACCACAGTTTACTCTCGCCTCGATCAAAAATCTGGTGTTGGTGACAAGGCGAACCTCGCTGCCGAGCTTGAGAAGGACCTCCAATCCGTGGTGGATTGGGGTAAGTAATGGCTCGTAAAATTCAATTCTTCCAAAACGAAGCTGCTGTCAATTAACCACCACAGACAACCGCACCTCCTTCCCATGAGCATGGAACAGGCTTGCCTCCCAGAGAGTAAAACACTGCGCCTGCTTGGCCTGATACTCTCAGCGGACATCAAGCGGAATGACTACGTCGAATCCATTGCTAAATCCGCAGTTATGAAAGTCGGCTCTCTGTGCAGGGCCCGGAAATTCTTTCCACCTGAATCTCTCCTGCAATTATATAAATCCACCATCCGCCTGTGTATTGAGTACTGCTGCTACATCTGGTCGGGTGCCCCTTCTATTATCCTCGGGGTTCTTGTCAAAATACAGCGAAGAATCTGTATTGTGATTGATATCAACTTGGCTGACCGCCTGCAGTATCTCTCTCACCAGCGTGACGTGGCTTCCCCGTGCCTCTTCTATAAATACTTTCATGGCTTCTGCTCTGACCAACTTAAATTACTGGTGCCCGCTAGATGTGAATTTGCACGAGATACTAGATTGGCAACTAGGCCCGACCCCTTTACAGTGAAACCGATGAAATGTAACCGCAATTTCTACTCCAACAGCTTTTTTCTTCGCACTTCCCGCCTGTGGAATTCCCTACTGCATGCTTGATTCCCCGACGACTACAACCTCCAGGAGTTTAATTGTAAGGTCAATAGACACCTCCTAACACACTAACTCACACCCACTCTCTCCAACTCTCTCCCTATGTAAATCCTAAGTCGTCTACCACCCTCCTTCTGACATTTCCTATACCCAATCGCTCTATATAACTCCCTGCGCTATAGTGGCAGTGGAATGCCTTGCTTGAGGTGACACGATTAAAAAAAAAGAACAAGAAAAATATTCCATTTGTATACATGTTTTTACGCGTAATATCTTGTTTACAAATGGAAAATATTCAAAAGTTCTAAAATATAATTGTATTGAACACGTTTCAATACAAATGTGCACTGGTGTAATTTTATTATGACCAAAAACTAATTAATTAAACAATAAATATATATGTTACTGGTTCATGACGAAATAACTTAATTTACATTAAAAGTAATATGGATGAACGTATTTGACCAGATATTTTCATGCCTACATGAATTCATCAATTTATTTCTCTTGTTTAATAATCTACACTTATTTATTTTAAGACATAAATAATGTGTAATGACTCCCCTTACAAAATTTAGCTCTTCCTACGATATCCAACGTAGTAATTAGTTTATTCCTCTCTACTCTTTAATTACTAAATACGTATTGGAATAGCAAAGGTGTTTGTAAATTTTATTCTGCCAAAATTCAGTCGATGATACTAGAAATGAAGTCTTCAAGGATTTTAAATTGAACCAAAATAAAATTTGACATTTAAAAGCCAAATCATACATTTTGTTGATAGTTACCGTTATTGTTTAAAAGAACATGTCTATTATCAACGTTGTACACATATTTGCTTACTATATTTTTCTGATGTTTGTGATATAGACTTATTGATGTTATTCACGTACCTATAACAGATCTTAACACTATTTTTTTAAAAAATCTCTTTGTGAGTGTTATTGAAGGATTATCTTTCTGATGACTTAATTTTAAAATACGTTTAAACGTTACGATTAAAAGGTGGATTGAACGATATTTTACGACTACGATATTTCTTATTTTTTTAATCCTTTTTCCTTTTTATAAAAAACTCGAATTTTGCCTCATAGTTGCTAGGTGTAAGTTTCTATATACTTAATTTTAATGTTATCAAATAGTTCTTTACTGTTGGAGTTGGTAAATAATCTAACTTGGATTGATTAATGCAAATATTTACTGATGTATAAGTGGTTATATAGATATTTGGTATATGGTTTGCAATAACCTTCATTCAGTTCCATGGTGATATCGAGAAAGTTGATCTCTTTAGAATTGTTGGCATAAAATTTATATATATATATATATATATATATATATATATATATGTTAATCATATCACACAAAGCAAGGCGGTAACGCCACTGATGTGCAGGGGCTACGTAAGAGTGAAAAGATTGGAAAAAAGAAAGCAGGAAACCACATCCTAAACAGGGAACAAGGGATGAGCCTCTTCACCTGTTCAATAGAAGTGGGTGAAGTGTGAACCGGGCGATAGTTTAGTCTATCTACTCAAATTGAAAAAAAAAGGGGTGAAAACATTGGAAAAGAGAAAGCCGGGAACCACATCCTAAACAGGGAACAAGGGATGATACTCTTTGCTTGTTCAATAGACGTGGGTTGAGTATGAACCGGGCGATTGTTTAATCTATCTACTCCAATTGAAAAAAAAAATAGGGTGGTGAACTGCTAAGTTATAACTCAAGTCCGACAACCAGTAAATATTTTGTCATTTTAAAAACCAAAACCAAACGTTCAATTAAGCATAGGAAGTTAAGATTAAACAAGAGAAAAAAAAATGACTTTTGATAATATTTAAAGCAAGTTGCAAACCATCTCAGACTCGTTACTGCCAGTAAGCTAAAAAATATCTTTTAACTTTTTCTGGTCAGTCCACGTGATACAGAGTGATTGTCGGTTGTCAACTGTAGCCAGCATCTGTACATCAGAGGGCTCCAGGAACTAGAATCAACAGCCCATTAAAAACAGACAGATAATCTAAAGGCCGGTACAGAAAAAAAGAAACACAGAAACAAGTAATCTAACAGACCATACGAAAAGGAGAGCGAGAAACAAGTTATCCGGCAACCAGAGAAATCTTTGACAATTTAAACCAAAAAAATAAAAAAAACGTTCAATTGGGCATGGAGAGTTAAAATTAAGCAAAAGAAAAGCTGGCGATAGTAGGTACTAATTTACTAAGTTTTAACTAGTATAAGTTGAAATCAAAATTAAGAACCAAAATACTTTACAATAGTGGTAGCAACTTGCAAAATATTAGCAATGACAAAAACATTTAAAACTAAAACATTTTTAAAATTAAAACAAATAAATAAATAAATAAAAGGACAGACAAAAGACATTCAAGCCAACTTACAAGCAGATAACAAACTGGTGAACATTTCGAAGACAACACCAAAATATGAATTTTTGGATTTTTTTCAGATTTCGTAGCCGATTTGACTGGCTGTTAGGTCGGGGTGGAGGGAGGGAGAGAATGTGAAAGAGAGGGAAGAAAGGCTACAGGACATGCGTTCCTTAGCCAGGTTAAGGGGAGGAGTGTTAACCGATAGTCAAAGAAAACTACACTTAATTTCATGGAACGGCATTGCTAAAAAAATAAATCAACACCGCTAACAATTTATATCGAAATCAAACTTAAGAGACAAAATACTGTACAATAGAAGTAGTAACTTGCAAAATACTAGCAATGACAAAAACATTTAAAACTAAAACATTTCAGCGGACTTAACCTGTCCTCAGACCTCAAGTGGAACCACTATATTGAATCCATATCAAAATCTACTGCTAAGAAGGTTGGGTCAATATGTCGATCCAGGATGTTTTTTTCCACCTGCATCCATCCTGCATATATACAAGCCAACCATCCGTCCGTGCATGGAGTACTGCTGCCATTTATGGTCAGGTGCCCCTGCCGTTCTCCTCAGTGTTCTTGACAAGCTCCAAAGGAGAGTCTGTAATGTGATTGGATCTGACGGCTCGACTGCAGCCACTTTCCCATCGTCGAAATGTGGCTTCCATTTGTCTGTTCTATAAATACTTTCATGGCTTCTGCTCAGACGAACTTAAGTCACTGATGCCTCCTCGACAGGTGTTTACTCGTGCAACCAGACTGGCAACTGGGTCCCACCCATTCACAGTCAGGTTAGCCAAATGCAGACGACAATTCTACTTCTGCAGCTTCTTCTCTCGCACTTTCCGCCTGTGGAACTCGCTCCCGTATCTTGCTTTCCTGACGGCTACAACCTCCAGAAATTTAAAGGCAAAGTCAATACTCATCTACTAACCACTGGAATCTAGCTCTCTCCCCACCCCCGTATAACCTTCCCTTTCTCTCCACGTATGTATCTGTCATCGCACCTGCATTCTCAGCTTTCTATTGTTCATTTCTAACTAGTTTGTACTCCTCACTCTTTTCTAATTAATCTTTTTATATTTATATAGCCCCCTGCACATCAGTGGCGTTTCCGCCTTGTTCGGGGTGAAATGATTAAAAAAAAATTATATATATGTTTTATTACATCAAGAGATGTTTTACTAACACAAACAATATACGTACAATAAATACATACATCCATATATATATATATATATATATATATATATATATATATATATATATTCATATATATATTCTAATTCGGAAGATCACCCAATTACACTACTTTGATTTAGAAGCTCTACCCGATAATTTTTTTTTTTTTTAATATTTGTTGAGCACGTTTTGATTCAGCTGTTTTGGTCTAATTTGCCGTATGTAACACTCATAGCCTATTTAAAAATCAAGAGAATCAGAAGTGGACATCAAAATATGTGCTTAACTACGTCGATTGAATAAATGAGAATAGTTAAAATATATGAATAGCATCTAATAGTATCTAAACTCCGAGGAACAAAACACAAGTATATGTGGTGAGATCCTGACTGAAAGGACTCCAAAAATAAAGGTATCTCATTAAAAGCCATGTGAAAGAATAGAACGGAATACGTTTTCATCAGCTTCTTTTATATTTAAAGTTGACCAACGGCAGCTAGTTTTTCAGTGGGCTAAATTTATTGCGATATATAGTACTAGCACTATAGCTCGGCGTTTGCTCGGGCGTAATGAAAGTTTTAAAACTAATCCATGGTCCCTGAGATCAGACTCATTGGACGTTGGCACGAAAGACTAAAAAGCAATAATTGTTTCTAGTTAAAGTGAAACCGTAGACTAAAAGAAAAATGAATGGATGTAAGTCAAATTTTGATTTTCTGGTATCGATATCAAATAAGCTTTTTCTTCGTAAAATGAATTTTGAAGGCTAAATAAGTCCTCTGATTAAATGGTATCATGGCTGAGACTACGAACTACAGTTATACCTACTTAGAGCCAAACCGGAAGCAAAAACTAAAATAAAAGGGCTGAAAAAATACAGACATACAGGCAGATAAACAGACACACACAAACATCTTGCCTTTTACTTATATATATTATCGATTTTATGCACTATTGTAAAAACTGCAACATTGAAACTTCCGAATATCGTTTCTTATATCTTTGTCTATGAGTGTATCAAATTTTATTAAAATCGGACCACTCTTTCTATAACCCGATTTTTTCGATTATCGATTTTCGATATTTATCGGGGGTACCTCGACACAAAACCTAGGTAAGAACACTCGCAGACGCTTATAGTACAACTGTGTAAACTTTCAAGAAAACCGGTTCAACCGTTTTGGTGTCTATAGGTAAAGGACACAGACATACAAAGACAAATACACACAAAGTTCCATTTATAAAGAAGTTTAGATTATCCATAAAAAATATGTGAAATACTTATCATATTTTACTGCTCATAAAATCCATTCCTTTCCTTTGAAATATCTCCAAAAACCATCGTGCGTGATCTAAATTGAATGTTGGTGACATGAGTTAAATATTTGGGTTATGGAATGAGCATAAGCTCCCCAGTTACATCCGATTCTCAGTTTTGATTCTTAGTCGAATGTCTGTGTGGGAATTTGCATGGATTTTATTAGAAATTCGTGCTGCATCGTGGCTTGTGAATAAATCGTCATGATTAATGAAGATTTCATCCTGCAATAAAGTCAGGTTTCAATGTCATTATGCAATGTAATTACACTTTTAATTATTACAGTCTAAATAGTTACGATAAATTGGGCAATATTTAACGGCTTGTAAAGAATTTGTGATAGGGTGTCCGATTTTCATACTGAAATACGCTATTCAGTGCTTAAAATTAGCATCATTGCGGAGGGATATGGCGGTTACAATCTCCAGGAGTTTAAATGTAAGGTCAATAGACACCTCCTAACACACTAACTCGCTCCCATTCTTTCAAACACTCTTCCCATTTGCCCAACCCTAATCCTCGGTATCTTTACCCATCTATCACCTTCCTACTGACATTTCCTATATCTAACCACTCCTTCTCTTTACCTTCCCCTATGTAGCCCCATGAGCTATAGTGGCAGTGGAATGCCTTGCTTGGGGTGAAATGATAAAAAAGAAGAATAAGGAAAAACTGTTTTTCCGATATCTACTTTCCCAATACTGTAAAATGGTTCATACATTTTTCATTTGCGGTTAGAAATCACCAGTCTATATTATTTATAAAACGAAAGCCTAATTCTACAACTAGTTTCTAAGGTTGAATACGTAAGCGACATTTATTTTATTGATATTTGGCCAAACAATATTTTATTCAAAGTGAAAATATTACTGATAATTTTTATTACCAATTTTATTTAAAAAAAAAATTGAATGGAAGACTTTATACCTTGAAAATTAGCATTTCAGTTAGTTTCTCTTAACAGAGCTGAAATTATTTTAACTTATTTATCGAAAATTTATTTTTAATTGATATGTCTGATATATAAACGCTGGATTCTTTTCGGCGTTTTTTATTTTTAGGTCTAAGGGCCTGAGCACCCGAGAAAAAAGCTTTTTTTCTCCGACAGGATAGTTAACAGCGTCTACTAATGTAGAAGAAACAACTGTCTAATACAGCGTTTTTTACAATGTCACTGTGCAAAATGATTCTAATTACCTTTATGAAGCGTGCACATCACTTGCTCAGATTTTATCGAGATAACATATCTTTTCAGGTTTCTATAGAAAAAATCTAAACAAGCAATTTCACAAGAATTTAGTGAAACATTTTTAATCCGACATTAAAATCATTTATTTTCCAAAATTTAAAACATTAAAAAATATTTGAATTCTGCTCAAGAATTGCGTTTGAAGTAAAAAAACAAAAACAAAAAAAAAACATAAAAAAAGTATTGAAAAACCCATTAATTCTTAAGAAATAACTCTTCATCTCTCTTTCAGTTTTTGTAGGTTTGTATACACACACACACACACACACACACACACACACACACACACACACACACACACATATATATATATATATATATATGTGCGGTGGGGTATCTATTAAGCAGAATTTTCAATAAAAAGTTGAAAGGAAAAAAATCTGGAAAAAATATTTAAATTCAAAATAATAATAATTTAAAATTTTAATTTTAATTTAATTGAAAAACTGAAAATCAACAGTTCAGACAGTAATAATTCTAATTCTATAAAAGCTGTATTGTGTCTTTTAGAAAACAGATACATTACTGAATCGATAGTTTATCCATAGACTATTTTTCTACAGAAACGACTAGTAATATAAATAATGACAAGTAATATAAAAATTGATAGTGATGCTACTAAGAATTGCCTGAAAAAATATTTTATCAAGGCAATTCTGCATTTAATAATAACAAGTATAGAAATAGAACATCTCTATAGAAATATTTTTGTTATCTAAATGAAACAAATAAAACTCCGACAATAAAATCTATAATTAAAATGACGCTAGTATACGTAATTCATTAAACGATCCATGCTCCAATGTCTATATGAAAAATTATATATTATATTATTATATAAATGTCATATATAAACATTGTAAAACGTAAACTTATAATATGTTTTTAAAATTTTTCATATTAGAATATCCATTGACATACACATATACGATAATTTGTTTTGTATTGAAATATAATATGAATTAAATAGATATTATTTTTTTACAAATCAAGTCTTTTCGTAAAAAGTAGAAAAAATGCACTCTGCAACGAAATATAAAAAGAATATGACACTCAAAGACCACTTTAAATCAGAATAAATATATAAAATATTTTCTTTCTATCTTTTTTTTATTTTTAAGCAATGGTGGGATAAAGTTTTAGCTGAGACAATAATCTTGGAGTAAAAATCGATACATTACACCAGAAAATCGCAGTCTAGACAATGGTTCAATTGACTGCCACTTTTGAGTTAAGATTCAAAGAAGAAAACCTGTATTATCTAAACATATAACATATAATTTCTAATATAAAGTTGAACTTTATTCTGATTAGATAAATGAAGCACACATTTTTCTGACTTGCCCCATTCATATGATCTTTTTAAATAACAAGTGTATTGTTTTATAAATTCAAATGTGAATCATTTTCACGACAATAAATCAACACTGGCTGATGATGAGATAAAATGTCGAAACATAGAAATCCCGTGTCGTAATGTAAATTAAATTAATTTAAAAAAAAACAAATTTAATTATAATTTTATTATTCTCTACGATATATGTTGTACTGAGCACGTTTTTTAAGTAAATACAGGAGAACAACCTTGAAAATGTTGGTTCTTTGCACTTATATTATTAATATTTATATATGTGTATATCCTGCTTATATACAAAACGCGAAAATTTCCCTTCTCTGATTCCATGCGCGTATGGCTTAGGGATGAGCAACTCTGACTGAAACCAAATCGGTCGAGTTTCGATCACAGCCAGAAGCGAATGGAAGCCTAGCAACACTGATGTTCTGTGATACAAAGAAACATGCTTGTATGTGGAAGACGAATATATATATATATATATATATATATATATATATATTCATCAACCACATACAAGCATGTTTCGCTCAAACTCGAATGTAAATTTCTTCATAAAACTATTTATGGTAATATTAGCTATCCTCATAGAAGCATGATATTTTGACCGAAAAGCCGGTACTACTTTTGGATTAATTTTATAAACTTTATATCTTAAAATAATTTTCAATGAAAAGGTTTCTCAAGTTCACTCATTTGGGTCTTTATAATATTGATCTGGGCATTCTAACTAATATTTGGTTTTTGGTAATGTGGAATATCAAAACTGCATGTCACTATTTTCTCTGATTTATAAGGGACATCTTTTTTAATTGTTCCTGCTAGAAGTTTCTAGCAATGTTGTTTTCGCTACAGCCCTTTGTTTGTGTAATGTCAGACCACGATTTTCAAAGAATAATTTTTAACACTAAAGATTATAGAATTCGATTGCTCGACAAATGTTTTAACCATTGTTCTGACACAAGCGGTTCTATACTTTTGAATATCTTGTTTATATTTCTGAAATAATGATTACATGTAAAACAAGATATCGGCCGATGATTTAATTAACTTTCCACTTTATTTATGACAAACACTTTCAACACAAGATATGATATATAGATATCGCTTTCAACACAAGGTATATCCTTAAGATATACTATTGATGTATCTCATAGAACATCATGTGATACTGTTGCCATATCTTGTCGGGTGCCCCTGCTATTCACCTTGGGCTTCTCGACAAGGTACAGTGGAGGGTCTGTAATGTGTTTGATACTGATTTGGCAGACCGCCTGCAGTCTCTCTCTCACCGGCACGACGTGGCTTCCCTGTGTCTTTTCTATAAATACTCCCATGACTTCTGCTCCGATGAACTTAGATCACTGGTGCCCCCTAGGTTCGAATTTGCACGAGATACTAGATTAGCAACTAGATCCCACTCTTTTACAATGAAACCGAGAAAATGCAACCGCAACTTCTACTCCAACTGTTTCTTTTCTCGTAATTCCCGACTGTGGAATTCCCTTCAACGTGACTGCTTCCCCGAAGCAGTCACGTTGAAATATAACATCACATTGAGATATATTGAAAATATATCTCAATGTGATGTTATATTTTTCAACAGAATTTGCAATTATAACTATATTATTCACTTATCCTTATTTCCATATTTGAGAGAATGATGTTCATTTCGTATGGTATGAGGAAGTAATACTCAGAGACAAACTGTGTGCGTGTTGTTTAGTAATTAATGAAATAAAATACTTCAATAGTTACTATGGAAAGCCATATTGCTAACACATTGTTTATTAGTTCTGTTAATCGAGTTAGTTTTTTACAATAATTTGTTAACAATTTGATTTCAAACACATAATTATGACATGCGATTCTGAATTATATATACAGAAAAACATACGGAAAATTTTTCTGAATGCATGTGTATAGTCCGAACTTTGGCTGCTAACTCCATGATCTGACAAAAATACTCTCAGTCATTTTGTGGAAATGAGTTTGATTTTTCAACAGCCGCATTACGGTCCGCGCAATCCTTCCATCGGTGTTGCAGTGCTTGGATCGCATTAGAGAAGAGGTTATGCAATAAAGTCATCAGCCAGAGATATGACACCATCATCACTGCGATAATATTTGCCAGCCAAGTGTGTATGTGTATATGTGTGTGTGTGTTTGTGTGTTTGTCTGTGTGTGTTTGTGTGTGTCTGTGTTTGTCTGTGTGTGTGTGTTTCATGATGGGGAGAGACGAGAGTTAATGTGGCCAAATTGGGATAATAAAGCTGGTAAACATCCAGTTCAAAACCACCGTTACAAACAAAATCCGATGAACCAAAGAAATGACATTATGCATCATTGTAGTGGGTTTTGGGATTGTCAATAAATAAACACAATTACATATATATATATATATATATATATATATATATTTGTTTTGCTTTTTTCTAACATCTATGGCACAACTCGAAACCATGCCATAGACGCACTATAATATGAATTCTTATTAATATATATATATATATATATATATATATATATATATATAACCAAGTATGGGTGGAATAATATTCCCCATCCAAAGAAACACTATTTTTAAAAAAGTGCTCAATGCAAAGTAGAGCTAATAATATATATATATATATATATATATATACAACATATATATATATATATATATATATATATATATATATATATATATATATATATATATATATATATATATATATATATATATATATATATATATATATATATATATATATAATCATATCACCCCGAGCAAGGCGGTAACGCCACTGACGTGCAGGGGGCTACATAGGAGTGAAAAGATTGGAAAAGAGAAAATGGGATGCCACATACTAAACAGGGAACAGTGGATGAGCCTCTTCACCTGTTCAGTAAACGTGGGTGGATGTGAACCCGGCGATAGAGTAGTCTATCTACTCCAATTGAAAAAAAAAGAAAAAAAAAAGAAAAGAGTGAAAAGATTGGAAAAGAGAAAACCGGATACCACATCCTAAACATTGAACAAGGGATGAGCCTCTCTACTTGTTCAATAGACTTGGGTGGAGTGTGAACCGGGCCATAGTTTAGTATATTACTATTTGTTTATCTTATTTAATATATATTTCGATATTTATAATATTAACACCTATTATATTTTGATATTTTTCTATTTATATTTATTAACACCTGAACAATAATACTGCAAAAATGTGCACTCTCATATGTATATTTATTAATTCACGTCACTATATATATATATATATATATATATATATATATATATATATATATATGTAATACACACTGTAATTTTGTTATTGCAATGGTTTATAAAATATTATATTACTGCACAAAAACCTTTACATTTCGGAATATTATTGTTCTTGTGAAAATGATTTATTTTGATAAAATCTAAAATTAATTAATGGTTATTTAGAAAGTTAAGTAAAATTAGTATTGTGTGGGACATTAATTTTTAATGATATAATTGCTTTGTAATATTAAACATAAAATTTATGTGAATATTATTATTATTTAAATTTTAAAGAAAATATTTTCGGTGTTTACATAATATTGTCAATTCAATTCTATTGTTTAGTAGTACTTAATTTTTAGGGAACTTTATAATATAGAGCTTTTCATTCAGGCAAAAAAGACAAATATGATTTACAGGTTCTTGTTTTTTGGTTTGTTTTTAGTATTTTATGCTTTAACCTTGGTGGGGTTTATAAATTATTGGTTTTAAACATTTGAAGATCGCAGTTGAAAAAAAAGCAGGAACTCAGAATAGTTAAACATTCAAAAATGAAGGAAAGAAGAATTTTCAACATATAACTTGCGGCTGAAACTAACAATTTCAAAATTGTAATTATGTGACATAACTGCCAGTCGAGTACTACGCTTAAATTCGTGAAGTCGAGGTGCCAACGAGCAATGCTTATCAGAAAAGTTCCCATGAAAATGTTTATATAAGAAACAAAGAGAAACTTCGTCAGGACTGAAAAATGTGACGAAAGTCGAAATACTAGGTCTTGTTCAATAATATTATCAATTGTTCTGGTAAAAGTTAAGTTCAATCACAGAATAATTATTCATACATTGATCATCTATTTCTATTATATTCCTATTTTATTATTTTATCTAGATATATTAAGGTCAGTAGTTGATTTTATTGTCTTTGAGTTTCTTTAGATTTCATTGGCATTTAATTGTCTCAATAATGTCTCAAAGAGGATTCCCTAGGCGCGACCTGTCTTAATAATCTCATTGCGCATGAATAATTCGAAGAGTTTTTTATTCTCTTGTGAATAAGATATCTTGAGACACAGTTTTGTGAATTATAAATTAGTTTTTTACTATTAATAAAATATAGTGCCCGGCGTACAAGAACAAGTGCATCAAACTTTAGTTTCAACTGAAGAATGAGATAAATTCTGGTCGAAATGTTGTAACTAAAGAAAAATAATCTATACATGATTTAGAGTAAGTATATTAGTATATGCAAGTAATTGTGTTGAACATTGGCGCAAAATGTGGCATTGGTGAACGGAGTTCGAATTCCCGCTTAGTTTGTATCGCCTATTTTAACAGACATGATTATGTTCGACAACATAAAATCGTAGTTGACGACTTAGATCTCATTGTATAGTTTTACTGTGTATGTTAAACAGCCCAAAACAGTTATTACTTTATTATTTTTTGTTTTATTGTTATGTCCACACAATCTATATGTTAGCTGTCCACACGCAGACTATTTATTCTCAGTAAAGTTTATAGATTACACAAACATATATATACTCATAAATGGTAAAATATATATCTTTGCAATAGGACATAAATTTCTACTCTTGCCCTCTTGGATTTAGTTATCTGAACGTTTCATATCTTCTTTCGTTTAATGCATTCTTATAAAAAATAAGGGTGCTAAAAATATTTGACCCTATTTAATTATTTATTTTGTACATGACGTGCAATTCATTCTTCTTCTAATTCTTCTTCTTCTTCTTCTTCTTCTTCTTATTATTATTATTATTATTATTATTATTATTACTATTATTATGTCATTTTTCATTATATTTCGATTTCTGCTATTGTCGCACTACCAACCAAGTCTGCGGGTACACCTAAGGCAGGTCGTGGCGTGTTGTTATGGCTCCATTTCATGTGTTTTTCTATCTTCCTCATCATCCCTAGCGTTACATAGACAAATTCTCCTTAGTGTGTGGGCTGTACTTAATAAGACAATTTTTGTATATCTCTTAAGCTGGGGTTTTCAGGGACTCTTTCAATGTGTTGTTTTGTTCCATTTTTTATCATTCCAAGTGTACCTACTACCACTGGCACAACTCTTGTTATCAATTCCCAGGTTTTTTTTCTAGTTCAAATTCCAGGTCTCTATATTTTGACAGTTTTTCGAATTCCTTGGTTGCTATGTTATATTCCGCTGGACAAGCCATATCAATTAATAGACAAGTTTTCTCTTTCTGGTTTTGAACAATAATCTCTGGCCTATTTGCTTCAATTTTTCTGTTTGTGTAGATGGTGTAATCCCATAGAATGGTAACATCTTCTATTTTTGTAACCAGTGTTTCTTTACAGATTTTCCATAGTGTTTGCACATTGTCCAATGTAAATATTGCCCCACTCTATCGTGGCGATTTTTATATTCATTTGGGGCAAGTACAGAACAGCCTGAGATTAGACGGTCTATTTTTCTTGGTGTTTATCACAAAACCTGCATTTTGGATCCATATTATTATGTATAATATTTTCCTGAAAGTTTCTAGTGAAAAGAATTTGGTCTTGTGCTGCAAGTATAAAGCCTTCAGTCTCAGATTTTAATCCAGATGCACGTAACCATCGATGTGTATTAACTTTATCAACATTGGATTTATTTGCACGTTCTGGATATTGTCCATGCAGAGGTTTGTCTTGCCAGTGTTGTTTCATCAGTTCAAGAGCTTTTCCTTTTCATATTTTTTGCCGCAATAGTTGGTTCTTGACTTGTGTTTTGCTTTTCTACAGAATCTACTAACTTTAAATCTTGTTTGTATTTACTGCCTTCTTTTATTATTGAATATTTTTTCTTTCTTTCTTCATGTTACCTTACTAATTGTATCACCCAGTCCTTTGTTGTTTCTATGTATGTTAGTAAGCCAATAGTTGTTGTCTTGTATGACAATTCTAGCTGAATAAGACCTCTTCCACCTTCTTTACGGAGTATGTATAGACGGTCTACATCAGCCTTTGTATGATGCATCTTATACTTAGAATGAAGCTTTCTTGTTTTAGAATCCATTTACCTGATTTCGTTTATAGTCCAGTTTAATATGTTGAAACTATATTGGACGACTGGGATTGCAAGGCTATTAATGGCCATAATTCAATTTAGTTTTTAATATTATTCGTAGCCTTCTATAGTACCTTTTACGCACTATTTCTTTCATTTTTTTATGTTGACTTTTTTCACTCTCATTTACACCAAGTTATTTATAAGCTTCTTCTGGCTTCAATTCTTTTATTGTTACAGCAGGATCTAAGCTAATTGAGGATGTTTATTGTAGTGATCCACATAAAACTGTAGCTTTAGCACATTTATTCAAATTGAATTTCATTCCAATGTCTTCGTTGAAGCATTTTACAGTTTGCAGAAGACCTTCCAGCTGATTATCATTCTTAGCATACAACTTTAAGTCATCTATTTTTGGCCTATTTTATAACCACATTCTGTCTTATTAACTGGTTAGTGCTATTAATAATATGCAGAAAAATAAGGGAGACAATGAATCATCTTGAAATATACCTCTTTTGACGTTTATTTCATCAGGTTCCATTTACATGATTGAAGTAAAGGGTTGTTTTCCATATCGACATGCACTGTTTGATGAAATTGATGATGACGGGTGATATCTTGTATATATTTAAAGTCTTTAAAATCCAGGAATGTGGCACACTATCGAATGCCTTACGATAATCTATCCACGCAGTACTAAGATTATTATTATTATTATTATTATTATTATTATTATTATTATATTGTATATACCATAAAACCATTCAATACATTCATACTTTGCAAGCAATTTTTTACTTTCATCTACAGGGATTTTTGCATAATTTTATACTTCCAGAGTAAACATATGCTTTTAGTTATTTAGTTTGTTAGAGATAAAATGTATTGTTGTCAATTAAAAAAGTAATGTATTGGTGGTAAATTAAAAAATATGTATTACTGGTAATTTCATTGCAAAATATATCGTTATACTTTTTGCTGTTGCATTGATTGTATTTTTTTACTACAAAATTATATTATAGATCTTTACTAGGGTATTCACTATTCTCCCACAGATGGGATCCAAACAATTGTTACTATCCCTAGTTATTGCTAACGTTGAAAAAATATGTTTAAGTCAAGGTTCTCCGCTCTTCAAAATATTCGATCTCCCACTTAGATTTGATGCTAAATGTCGGTCATCGTCATAACCATGACAGACGCAGAATGACAGACATGTTAAATATCCATAGATTTGTGAGATTATCAGTTAGCAATAGGTAATCGAATGTGAAATTAAATATATTTCTAAACCACTAGAGTGAAGTTCGTAGATCGCAATATCCTGGGGAATGATGGAAATATTGTATAGGAAAAGATGGTGTTATCTACAAATATGAGGCATGTATTAATTAATACGAAGTTGTTATCTCCTGAAATAATCTAGCAAAGTGATAAAACGATTTTCTTTTCAGAATGTGGAAGAAACCTCAAATGAAATTTGTCTGAAGCCATGCATTTTCGTATTTATCGAAGCTTCTTTGGTATTAATCTGTCTATCTGAACTGCTTTTGTCATCGTCTAACGAATTGATGACAGTTAGATTATGGTAATAATAAAATATAATGATTGTTAAATATCGAGAGTTCATATGCATTTGTTATTTAAAAAATAACTAGTCTGAAAGAATTGGCCAGCTAATGGGTGCCTCTATTCAAAGCACCAAAGCATACTATGAAGATTTACTGGAGACAAAACGTCAATGTAATTAATATATAAAATATTTCCAGTTTCAATAATTTTGTATAATAAGATATATGAACTATTTCTAAAAGTATAAAAGAACTGTATTGGTAGCCAATGAAAAATAGTTTTTAGTACAGTCATAATTTACTTTGATAGATTTGCTTTTTTTTACGTCATATCAACCTTTTCCGGCATTTTTAAGCCAGGACATATCTTACAATGTAAGTTTTGGTGGCGATAATGATATACAGACACGAGTTCTGTTAATTAACACATAACTAGGGAGAGAACAGGTGAAATTTCTACCTTTCCTAAAGATATTTGTTCGTAAATAAATCAAACTGAAATTAGCACTCGGCTATTGATTTCCAATTCTGAGGCGTTATCTATTACACAACCCGCACGTTTAAATTTACAACATCTGGTTTACCAAATTAGGCCCCCTGTAAGACTGACCAAGCATAACGTTGCTTACCTTCTGTGTAATCGGTTTTGAGAAGACACTCCTATAAAATGAGCCCCATTATTTAAATGTAGTATTTTTCTTGCTTTTCCTTTTGCTTTCGATAGCCCTGTCCAAATCTCCAATTTATCATTTCCTCAAACGTTCTAGAAATCTAAACTCTCTGTTTCTGATTAAGTATAAGCGTTCTATTTTTAAATTATACTTGAAAATATTTATTCTTAATAATCTTCTGTTGCTTAGATTATTTTTCATCTGTGAGAGTGCTGTGCAATATTAATTTGCATAGAGTTTAGAGCAGGAACCATATGAAAATGGATGTTAGATGAAGATAAATGTTAAAAAAAGCGTAATTGATGGAAAGTTGTGCAGAACTATGACGCAGCACGCCATGAAGAGAAACGCTTTGGGAAGCAACAGTTATAAACGTGAATAGTAAGACTGGCTGATCGTATCCAAATTTCAATCGCAAACTTTGCATTCAGTCAGTTAAGTGCCATACGTGATACACACTTGGGCGATCATGTCCCGAAAGAGACATGACTGACTGGGCAGAATATTATCCCACAGTATGTTGCCATTGTTTCTGCGGTAGACTGGTTGCCGACCAATCTATAGAACCCAATCTATCCTGTTATTAAACCCATAACTGGAAGGAATAGGCGGATTAATACCTTTCCCAAGGGTATCTGCGCGTAAGTGAACATTGCATTACCATTCTCAAAAAGAATTTGAAAATGTAGGAATCATTCTCTCTTCTTTAAGGGCTGGGGGTGTAAAGCAGTGCATATTAAACCTTCTCGTGGTAATTGGCAATCAATCAAAGAATAAGTTAATACTGAATTCAGAATACGTTGGGCGTGGGGTTAGCAAACGCATTCAGAGGAACCTACTTGCAACCGAAACCACAAGAGTTTACGGTGTAAAGCTATGGCCCTATACTTTAAAGAATTGCCAGGTAACAAAATATTTAGGTCATAAAGATGAAAACTCTACAAAGTACTTGGTAGTAGATATTATTCACTCGTTTCCAAAATTTCCTTCAAAGTATTTAACAAGGAGAGATGAGTCGACAGTGATCGGAAACAAATAAGCATTTGCAATCAAGAATCTCTACTGACAGCAAACCGGCTGCATACGGACAGGTAATGAATTCAGCACATATACAAAAATAGAAAGTGTCGTAAGACAAGGGTGTGTCTTTCACCGGATCTATTCAACTTGTACAGCGAGACTATTCTGAAGACCCTAAATGTTATGCCAGGATTTGTCATCGGAGGCCACAATTTGAACAACATAAAATACACAGATGATACAGTGCTGATAGCAGACACCAAAATGAAACTACAAGAACTCCTACAGAAGGTAGCTGAAGAGAGTGACAAGAAAGGAATACAAATAAACTGTAAGAAAACCGAATGCATAGTCATCAGTAAAAAATAGCCCAATATGCCAAATACAGTTCGGGGATACTCAAATCAAGCACGTACGAAAATGTAAATACCTGGCAAGTGTTCTAACAGAAGTCGGAATCACGGAAAGTACGACACAGAGATTCGAAGGCGAATTGCCATGGCAAAAGACGCGTTCCAGAAGTTGAGTAGAGTATTAAGAGACAGGAAAATGTGATGTCAGTTTTTCAATGTGGCAATTGAAGCTGGACTATATAATCAAAGATGATATAGTCCATCTTGCAATATATTCTGGAACAAGGAATGGAAGGTTTGGCAGAGAAACAAACGTTGTTAGGTGATATCAGTGAGATGTGGTTTGTGGAGAGACATGATTGCCCATGTCCTGAAAAAATACAGCACATAGACAAATTGTTTTTGCTTAGGCTCTGTGACAGATTATTCCTTAAAATAATAGGAACATTAGTAAGATGTGAAAGAACCAATGCCAAATTTCATGCTATTTTTGTTTTAGGAAAAGATGACCTCTACAGTTGCGGATTGAACTCAGTGAGAGATTACAATTGTTTTGAAACAACTGTATAATTTGGACTTAGAAAAAACCTTATGTATGTTTAGAAAATAAATAGTTTGGTCCTGTGCCGGCCAAAAACCGAAATTTCCAGCACAAGCAATTATTTCCTTCGATGTTCAGGTCAACTCCCACAAATCATGTGAGTTTCGGCTATTCGACTGCGTAAAAGGATCATTAAAATACGATCAATTTAATTGGAGGAAAATATGATAAATGCGTTAGTTACATAAAAGACGCAGAAATCTGAGTCAAGCTGCTGTCTCGAAAGATTTACTTAATTTAATTAATACTTGTTTTCTTATCGCTTTATAGTCAATATATAAAAAGCTCATACATTATAAAACTGGCAATATGTCTGTACGTATGTCAGAGAACAAGATTTGATGGATGAAAGAAGACAAAGATGTTAGGCGGAAAAGCATTGCTTACTGGTAAAGAAACATTTAAATTTGACACTTTAATGGCAGACAAATGAATACGGACACTCTCTGAATCTAATAAATATAATCACACTCATTTCCCAATTCTAGTGAGTTTGTACCGAACTATGCTAAGGTTTTGGAGTATTTCGAAAGGTTATTAAACAATGTCAATTATTTAAGACTATAATGTTCAAGTCGGAATTTTACCCGATATTGTGACACTTCTGTTATGTGCGGGCCATTTCAGGACATAAGCGATCATGGTCCTGCGCCACTTCCTATTCTCTTTAGATATTAGTAACTTTTGTTTTTACTATTCACGAAACCCTCCTCTCCCATCTGTCTACAGAAATTTGTTAATTATGACTTCGTTTCTATATTTGATGTGAGTGTCAGATTTTCCAAATCTTCTTCGCTGTTTCTGAGTGTAATCGTCTCTTTTCTTTTGATCTATGAAATTATGTCACGAGTATAGTATACAGATTATCTTAAAAAGCGTATTATAAAGGAGCATTATAACTCTCAAGATAGGGTTAGAATTATTATTGAGGTAGGATACATTCAGACCGAATACGCGAATACAATACCAGAATCAAAGAGGTAGGTAACATATTATATCGGCACCTTTTTTCATATTCCTTAAAAGTTGCTAGTGATTTACAAATTATATTCACATGTATTCTCAACATCCATCTGTTCAATCACGTCTATTGACTAAGGCCTCCAAGTCATTTGTGAGCATATTGTCTAAAATTCCAGACCATATACGAAGATTTGTGTTTTATAAGTTCTTCATTACTAAAGAAAAATTCATGTATGCATATATCTGTTACGCAAAATTTTAGGAAGCGATGTTTCTCTATTCCAATATGCGTTTGGATGTCGGTATCACTTATCAGATATATGTTCTCATAAGTATTTACACTTCATACATGTCTGTACACATTTACAGTATTTAAATATTTTGAACTCTCCTCGTTAATTGTAGGCCTTTTTTAGATTTGAAATTTTGAAATTTCGAACTAAATACTTTATTCAGTCCACTGGGTTAGATTGTTCTAATTCAATGTTCCATAACTCTGGATGATTTCGTTTCAGTTAATTCACCATGATAAGCTTTATTTCCATCTATCTTAAAGGTTTTGTTTATTGTTCAAGCCTGTTTGAGGATCAAACAAACAAGGTTTTTATCCACTAGGCCATTTGATCTTGGGTGAGTAAAATTTAGGAACTTATAAACCTCTTGTTGAAGAAAATTATTTTTAAAAGAGCTCATAAAACAATGTTTCCTATTCACCTCATTTTTATTGTTGTTTTCTCTAACTCTCTCTGTCACTTGTTCTCATATTTTATTTATATCTGTGCTCAACAGTCTTAGATCTTTCTGTAGGCCAGCTTAGGCGCTAATTCCGTAATGTTTCTTATCTTCCAGTAAATCTCTCTGTTTTATTTCAACTTCATCTTATAGAGCGCAGTGATATCCCTTTTTTATAATCATATCGCCTCAAGCAAAGAATTTTACTGTCATTGTTATACAGGAGGTTACATAGGAGGAAAGTTATGAGAATGTGTGACAGGTTATAGGGGGTATCAGGAAGTGGGTAAGAGAAGGATGATAATACTGATGATAGTGAAGTAGACTGAGAAATTAGCATGAGAGAGAGGAGTCACGTTAATGAAAAAGGGAAAACAAGTAAATGGAAAGGAATTCCATAGGCGGAAAGTGCGAGAAAAGAATCTAATGGAGTAGAATTTGCGTTTACATTTTATTGGTTTCACGGTAAAAGAATGGGACGTAATTGCTAATCTTGTGGCTCGAGTAAGTTCATATAAGTGCCAACAGTGAGCTACGTTCATCGGAGCAAAAGCCGTGAAAATATTTGTAGAAGAGACTCAGGGAAGCTACATTCCGCCAGTGAGATAGAGACTGTATCTAAGCTGTCAGTCGGAATCGATCACATTACAGATTCTCCGTTGGATTTTGTCCAGGCTATTCTCGTTTTTATTATATAATTTTTGTTATGCATTAAAATGTTCCAATTTCTAAAGTTATTTGTTATTTTTAAATGAGTAACTATTTCTTGTTAAATTTTCGCGTTATTCGCTGCATAAAAAATGTGTTAAATAAAGAATAATGGGATGTGTCCAACACTTATTTTCCCCACTGTATATATATATATATATATATATATATATATTCTCTGTTTTCTTTTAAGAAAAACTTTAAACACCGGTCATATTTCCGTAATAAATTTATTTCAGTCAATAATTGTTGTTGCCAACAATCACCGACTTCATCAGACGGAAGGCCCTATTCGACTTGTTTCATGTCGTATTACTACGGAATGAAAGTTCAGTCAAGGCCAGGCGGAGGGGGAGGCAACATAGGATAGCCCACTATAATAAGTATTTCCGTTTCCATTTACCGGGATATAGTGGGAGGAGAAGTTTAATACAAACAAAACAACACGTGACTAATGTCACCAGCAAATTTATACATCAAATCATAATTCAAATTTCTAAGCCAAAATTTTATTTTACTAGATCTGTGATAAGTTAAGCCTAAAATTACGTTTAATTAGATTAAGTTAAGGCTATTATTTCTTTTCTTTACTCATTTGTTGATAAGATAATTCCATTCTATTTGTTGCAAGACTAGATTATATCCATGTTATATCTAAATTCCTTGAACTTCCATTCCGATAGGTGTCGTTGGTTACCAGCAGTCCTATCTTATTTCCTACTACCACTCCTGCTAACTTTCCTGTTTTATTAATATTTATTTACTCCCCCGTTCTTCCCATCTTATCCCACTAGTATGCTAATTTTCGCACCTCCTCTTATCTGTCTTCACTAGAGACCATTTTTCAGACTTGGTGTCTACTTCTATCCACTCCCTTCCACTTTCGATTTTCTTTCCTTCGCCCATTTAGGTAGTTTCAACCTCTCCTTCTAAACCTACATATTCTCAATCTTTCTTTATTTAATTTTTCTTTATTTGATTTCCGTATATCCATTCCTATTGATTAGATAGAGGGTCATTCCCCAGCTCGTTGTTTCAATCAGCTTCGTTATTTCCGTCAGTTATCTGTGCTATCCGTTTCTTATTACTGTTTCGGTATCCAACTATGTTATGTTATTGAGGCTTCCCCTTCTTTGTATGCACTAAATCCATCTGGTTCAAGTAAACCGGATCAATTAACTTAGGTTTTATTCCTCCCTTACGTTAGATCCTACTAAATTCTCAGGTTGTCCCATTTGTGTTAGTTCGTAGTTAAACTTGTTTGACGATATTGTTTAAATTCAGTACCCATCCTAGACCTACTGATATTTTACCTACTAATCTCAATAGTGATTCGTCCCCAATATTACAAGGATGCCTCTTTGTCACTAATAATAATAATCATAATAATATTATTTTTCCTACTAATGATAATAATAATAATCTTCATAATAATATTAATAACAATCTTCATAATAATATTAATAACAGCATCAGTCCCCGTTTTCCACTTATGGCAATAACCTAATTCTGGTGACACTCATGTTAGAGCCTTTCTATGATCTTTCATTTCTTACTTCTTTTTTATCAATATTACCTCTCCATGATAGTAGTAGGCTAAAATTTTGTGTTCTTTCCCAGTTTAGATATTGTTTCGGTTTCCCTTATTGTAACCCCAATGGCTGAATTGAGTAGTTTCAGCTATCTTATCTTATCTTACTTCACATCTAAAAAGGTAATTTTATTAGTTTTGCAATTTATACTATCTGGGCGTCAATCCTAGTCCATCCAATTTTTGCTAAATTGATATTAATAAGTCAATCCTTGCCATCTAATAGATCCTAATTTAAATTTAAATAAAAATTAAAATAAAATAATAACCCTACAAGTGAATCATCAAATTTTAAGAGAAATACGTGTATTAAGAATATAGGCTAGAAAGTAAATTAAATTCAATATAATATAAATTTATAAAATATAAGCTAATGTTAATATATTAAATATTATTAGAAGATAATTTATAAGGTAACTCGAAATTTAATTTACGAAATATTACATAAAATATATTTCTCTAAAAAATATATTTCTATAAAATTAAATTAAATTAAATTAAATTAATTAAATTTAAGATTAATTAAATTAAATTTTTTGGAAAGTTTTTTCCTTTAGATATAACTTTCTAAATTTTAAAGTAATTTATAATCGACAATTATAATACCATATTAATGAATAACATTAATAGAATTAAAATTTAGATAATAAAGAATCCAAATTTAAATCAATAAAATAAAATCAATAAAATAAAATAAAATAAAAATAAATTCACCAACATAAATTAAGTAATATAAATTAAATCAAATAAATTCAAATAAAATAAAATAAAATAGAAATACAAATAAAATTAAAATAAAAATAAAAATAAAATTAAAATTAAAATAAACCCAATCAAAAATTCAATCAAAAATTCACAACCCGTCCTAGGGTCTAGGTACCAATTTTGGCCCTTGCATGACCTCATAACAGTTATAATGTTTCTAATTTTAGTCCGGGTGCCCTTCCGACTTTCCGGAGTCCTGATGGGCAATTTAGGGGGTTTGTATTTCCCTGGTGTTTCTGTGGTCATGTGGTAGTAAGTCCATTTTTTCTTTTTTCCGTATTATGGTAGTTTGTACCGGTTTCTGTGCCTGCACTTGTATATTAATTCGCATCTCTGGTTCAAAAGTTGGCCTTTGTCTGCGTGTCCTATTATTTGGATCTTCTCCTCTAGGCATAAGTTGCATCTATTTCTGAAACTAGGTGTAGCGAATGCTCTCTTGATAATTTCCCATCTTATTTGTGGGGTCATTCCTTTCTCCTTCAGTGCCCAAAACCGTTTCGATAAGGCGGTTTGGTTTCTTAGGGAAGGGTTGCTGAAGGAATGCCTGTGGCAATATAGGCGTTGTTTCCATTTTCCGGCTGATATACCTATATATATTTTTTCCTCTTTTTTATTCTCTTCAGGGAATATCGTTGCTTTATATACTACATTTCCTATGTTACATTTCCCGTTTACTGGGCATCTTTCTTTCATTCTACAGTTGCATGGGGTTGTCGGAGGTAGTTTGTTTTCGTTAAGTTTCCTTAATGTTTTTTCGTTATGTGACTTAATTATTTTTCCTACATTATTTGTACAGGAGTAACTTAGTTTTACAGTCATCCTGTTGAAAATCTTACTTAGTGGGTTGCTGGGTATAAAGTGTTTATCTAATAATTTTATGAAGTGTTTTCCTAGGTTTATTTTTAGGAGCTTGCAAAAGGGAGGGTTGAACCAGATTATTCTTCTTTTTCTAGGTTTGTTTCTATTATCCTTTTTCCCTTTGTTTCCGCTCGAGTTATTTGTTTTTGGGTTATTTCCTTCTATGTCTCTATCTGCCTCATTATTATTGTTGTTTACATTTCTCATATTACTATTGCTGGTTGTTACTTTTTCCACTTTTCTAATTCTGTCTGCTATGCTTTTCTCGTTTGTTATATTCCTATTCTTATACTCAAGTTTATGTTTGAAGCCGCTTCTTTCCAGTGCTTCATTGTAAATCTTACAATTTTCTTTGAATATTTTTTCATTGGAAGATAATTTGCTAATTCTAGTGTTAACAGCCTTCGGGATTTGATTAACTATCGACTTTGGGTGGTTTGAACTTACGTTAATGTATGTGGGTGCTTGATTATTCTTGTTGAAAGGTTTATGGGTGTTGTTCGTTAGGTTAAGTGTTACATCTAGATAGTTCACTATTTTTAAGTTCGCAGAGATATCTATCTTTAATCCTAGGGAGTTCATTGCTTTGATTATTAATTTCTGTATCTTAGATGCCAGTGGGCCATTGCTATTAGGTATTATAATCAGCCCATCATCCCGATATAATCCTATCTGCGTTGGTTTAATTATCTTAACTAGTGAGTTAATTATGTAGATCCCTATCAAGTCTGCTATTTGTGCTGAATCATAACCTCCCATCGGGACGTCAAAGTTATCTACCCCACTTTTTATCCAAGTTGTGTCTTTATCCTTTAGTATGGATTTTCTACACGCTATAATGATGTCTATCTGTTCCTGTGTTATTTCGATATGTTCTTTTGCGAATCTTATACTCTCCATCAAAAGGCTCCTGTTGATGGAGGGATAGAACTCGATGATGTCGAACTGGATGAAAGTGGCCTTATTCTTATCCTTAATATCTCTGAACCATTCGATTGTGTTAGTGGAGTTCTCCCAGAGGTTGTATTGGAATTTCCTTTGTAGTTGGATGGTGATGTTTCTTACTATATTTCCAGATATGATTCCGAGTTCCGTTTTTGATGGGTTTATTAGTCTAGTTTGCAGATTATTGGGGAAGTTGGCCTTGTGGTCTTTTAGGAGGATGTATGCATTTTTTATTGTTATTTTTCCTATCCTGTCCTTAATATTATATTTTTCCGCGAATTTCGCTGTGTCTGCGTTGATTTGTTGAATTGTGTTTTGTTTATCATGTTTGTAGTTGTTTCCAATTTTCTTTGTGAGGAGTTCCTGGTAGTTTTCGGGGTTAAGCAAGTAGAAATATAACCATACAGTTATTAGGCTATAACATTCTGTTCGTTAAACATCCCAATTTATATATATATATCCTTTTATTGAACTAGTTATTTCAGCCTCTTAAAATATATGTAATATATAGATATTAGCTAAATATAGTGGTTGTGAAGAAATAAATCTATATTATTAAGATTGCGTCCACAGATAAAAAATCCTGATGGAATTTTTGTTTTTTAGGATTGCTTTGCGTCATAAGATATACAATTGTTTTTTGCATTAAGCATCGTGTTTAAATTTCTTAAAAATGCGATAACATCGCTTTTAATTTCATCCGCATTGAAAGCATGATTCAAAAGAAATATGCTAATTTTAACATTTTTACCAAAATTTATCTTGAGCAATAATTAGGACAATTCACCAAAATGTAATTATTCAAACTTGAGTATTACTAAAACTTCCGCTAGTATTCTATGCAAAAAGAAAATTTTAGAATACGATTGATCAAATCTTGGGTAATGAATATCAAAATGGTTTTCTCCGAAAATATATTCCATTTTAAAGATGGCCAGGTGTCATTTGTTTTATTATTTTTGGAGATCGTAGCCTAACAAGTTTAAAATCTAATTCTTTTTAATTAAAAATGATTTAATTCCTGTAATTCAAAGATATAATATTCAATATATATCTCACTAGCAGCTATTACAACTGAGGTGTGTGTTCGATTCTCACTGGGTACTCCATACTTTTGGCCACATCTAAGCGATGCTTAGAAAATTTATATATAGGTAAATGGGTGAGGAGGTAAGGGGATAGAGCGTTGGCTTTCTAGCCAATTAATCGCGGTTTCGAATCTAACAATTTCAAGCCTGATATACAACACTTATTTTGAAACTGTAGAAAGAAAATAAAACAGACATACGTTTGAATTTAATAATAATAATAATATATATATATATATATAGAGAGAGAGAGAGAGGGTGGGGAAGATGTGGGTGAGTGTATTGAGCAGTTATTTCACAAGGCTTCATTGAAGTTGACTGAAAAGTCCCTGTGATTGCGATTAAGTTTTAATATATTTCTTGCTTGCGCACAAGATGTTTTCTTTCTTAGGTTAGAATGCGTATGTACTGTTCGTTATAATATATAAAATTTTAACGTTGTTTTATTAGATATTCGTTTTGTTTCGACATCGAAAAAATAATGTCTCATCGGATAGTTAATAATGATGGTACTATCATTATATACTATCTGATGAGACATATAATCGGTCGGGTTTCGAGCCTGTGTTATGTAGCGATGGAGTCTAACCGTACTGATGAGCTGTGATACAGCAAAACATCTGTCTGCGGATGACAATAATATATAAATATATATATATATATATATATATATATATATATATATATTACCGGCCATAATTTTTTGGCCACCCCAGTTTTTTTTTTAAAGAAATTATGTATTTCATACTATTTTTAGTATTTATTGCCAAATGAAAATAGAATGTTTCTTTTGTTATTACTTTCCAAAGTTTTGCAAGGCAAGGAATCAAAGATGAACTCGTTCCAATTACCCTAATTCTTTTCATCTTTCATTGATGAACATGCAATATAGCTATTTATTAAATATTTATCAATTTATTTGATAGTTATTGTGTAATATTAACAAAAGATGAATTCTATTTTCATTTACAATCATTCACTTGAAAAAATACTAAAAATAGTAAAATACATCATTTTCTTAAACACTGGGGTGGCATAATAATTATGGGCAGTAGTATATATATATATATATATATATATATATATATATATTAACTCGATAGCATGACTTGGAATATAAGAGATAAAAATTAGAATCAAAATTATAGAAGTAAAATTATAAAAAATATACTAATATGTATGGAGATGAAATTAAAGCGGTGTAGTTCATAATTCTTAAAATAAATAAATGCGGTGGAGAGAAAGAAAGAAAGAAAGAAATAAGCAAACGTATACGGGAATCGGTTTTTAAGAAATTAAGTAAGTATTTTTCATCTATGGCTGCATGTGATCATTAAATCGCTTTTTTTTTGTTAAGTAGATTACGGATTTTTATATGGTTTAAGATGACAGGTTTTTTTTAAAAAGTATAATTTACATCTCATTTTTCATTGAAAGATTTATATTCAGCGTAGATATTCCATGTAATAAATGAGTTCCTTTTTTTTAATTTCCTATAATGTAAGAATTAAGCCTCGCTAAATTCATATATATATATATATATATATATATATATATATATAAATATATATATATATATGATTAAACTCCCATGAAGATCGAGTGTAGTGAAATAAAAGTCCATTAATTGGTCAGTTTTTTATATGCACCTGATGACTGCAAAATGCATGGAACTGAAAGTCATGCGATCGACGTAAGACAACATGTATATTCCTTAGTATATATATATATATATATATATATATATATATATGTGTGTGTGTGTGTGTGTGTGTGTGTGTGTGTGTGTGTGTGTGTGTGTGTGAGCGAGAAAGACAATTATTAATTATTTATTTTAGAGAGTGCGAACATTGAAATTAATACAACATATACTTTATCAGTTCTATTTCTTACATGACTTCCAGACTACATTTAATTTTATCTCCAATATATTAGTGAAGCATAGTTGAATACTTGTCTTTGAACAAAAATTCTATATAGTGTTAAAACTTTCTAAGTATTGTTGGGACTGAACCGTATCACTAAAACTTTGTCACATCTTGGTAGTAACATTTACCGAAGAATATACTTTTCTATGCATCACTTTCAACAAGACGTAATATATATATATAACTTTTGAGCGGTAAGAAGCAAAATAAAAGCAATCTAGCGGTGGATTTGCTTCCCAATGCTAAATTAGACGTGCCGCCTTTTCTTTGAAGTTTTATCGGTGATAATATCTCCATTATTTGCTGTATTATCATCGCCTATAAAGAGATACATAGAACCACACAAATGTTGCGCTCGTTCATAAACATTAGTGTTGAAACCTATGTCCATATAGATACGTAACATCAGACCTATTTATGCATTCTCTCTCCCGCCTCTTCTCCACCTTACGTAGGTATTTCTATTAAAATTTATGGATGCATTTACACTCTTGTGAAAAGGTCTCAATATTTTATTCGCATTTCGCACTAAACGAATGATGAAGATAGAAAAAGACTTTTTAAATTCTCTATGCACTCAAAAGTCATTCATGCCAAATTGAATGCATCAAAAGTTAGAAAAGAACTCAACTTTTAGGAAAAATTCAATAAACCATTGTACAGCCCCACTCACCTTACTTTATTTGGTATTCAATAATATATATATATATATATATATATATATATATATATATATATATATATATATATATATACTTAAATTCTTTTCTCTCCCTTAGATGAATTTTATAACATTTCGGAACCTTTTGAATGGAATCAATTCCTGTGTGAGTAAAAGAAATCGCTTAGATTTCTCGTATTTTTTCCGGGTCGATATGAATTTATTTCTCAGTTACCTCAGCGTTATCTTTTGTCGGCAGCTATAAAAATTGCTCTTGGAGGTTGAAGGTGACATAAGAAATGGAGAGGAAATTACGGTGTATAACTCGTGAGGTTCGAAAAAAGAAAATTCTTAATTATTTTTAAGAAAACAAGGATTTACGCAAAGTATGTGCGTTGTGGTGCAGTGGATATCGGCTCGGAACGAGAAATAGAAGAGCCGAGTCCAAATTTCAGTTGAATTTATTGCATTCTCTTACGCGCAAATACCCTTGGGAAAGGTATTAATCCGTCTATTCATTCCAGTTATGGGTTAAATAACAGGACAGCTTGGGTTTTATAGCCTTGGCTGGCAACCAGTCTACCGCAGAAAGCAATGGCAACCTACTGCCCGGTCAGTCATGTCTCTTTCGAGACATGATCGCCTAAGCGTGTTTCACGTATGGCACTTAACTGACTGATTAGAGATTCATTTCCAAAGAACAGGAAAATTTAGAAAATACAAATAAATCATATAAATTTAGATCAATTCCAACTGCGTTTCAATCATTTTTCTCCATCGTTTCCTTTTTTATATCTACACGCATCAAAAACAGCAAATGAAAACAATGGCAGTATTTTGTTTCATTAGAGTAGAGGAAAAATGCGACTATTCTGCTTAACGCGTTTGTTAAAAATATGTGGCTGAACAGTAAAATAAATAAAAAAAAAACAAAATTAGTAAGGAAAAGGAAGATGTCAAGAGCTATGAAACCTAGCACCCGGAGAGACATGTTTGAGTTTTTGGTGTTCCCTTGTATACTAGTGAGCCAGCCATGAGCTGACTCATTTGATAGTTCACCATTAGAAGGGTTAACCAATCATAAGACTCAAAATATTCAATGCGAACAAATTTTTCCGAGTGTTGGCGATATAGTCCGATTCAGTAGAGTGTCTGACTCGTGATTGTTAATCTTTGACGTTGTTTCATTGAACAGATTACGTACTGCGCTGTATTATATATTCATAAACTATGGTGGACATGGTCAACATACATAAAAAAAGCGAGTAAACAGAGAGACAGAAAGAGAGAGACTGAGATTGAGAGAGAGATTGTAAAATAGACTGTGATACGCAGACAGTGAGATATCATGCACCGTGTTAGAGAGTGTTGTATCCCGGATGGTGGGGGGGGATAAACAGAGAAAAGAATAGTGCAAGAAATAACTCTTAAAACTGAGTATATATAAATAGAGATGTATTATACGTTAGTACAATAAACCAAATATAAGTACACCCAGGAACAGTTAACACGAATAACACTTATGAAGGCAACGTCTCTGTATAGGACGTATGCGTCCGTCTTGAGAAGAAAGCTTCCGTCTAGTGACGTCTAACTCACGTCTAAGGTCGATGGCTCTCTACTCTCGTATAATGGATAATCTTAATCACTCCCATTTAATGACGTAGACTCTCGTATAGTCACGAACACACTATCTCTCTAATGCTATCCAGAGCTATCCTGTAGTTCGTTCCCATCGCAGTCTTTTATGACCCGGGGCGTACCCATTGCGGGGTAAGACCAGGATATTCCTCTACAACAATATATCTCCAGAACAGAGAGATAGAATGCACATTGGCAATAAGAATGAGAGTGAGACGCACAGTATGAGAGAGACACACATAAACATAAAACGTGAGTGAAAGATATACATCCAGTGAGAAGGGGAAACAAAGAGAGAGAGAGAGAGAGAGAGAATGAGACAGAAAGTGTAAGGGAGACAGATTGGGAGAGAGAGAGTGACAGACAATGAGAAAGAGACACAAGGAATGACAGACAAACGAAGTGAGAGAGAGACAGAGTGAGAGAGGCTCTAACAGTGAGTGAGAAAGAGACAGAAACAAAAAGTGTGAGAGCTAGATACATAAACAGAGTGAGAGTGAAACGTACACATACCGAGCAATTATTCTTACACCAAAACCACATCCAAGCATACAACACCTCCTATTCTCAACGGTTACCCATTTGCTAATGACCAAGTTTGATGTTGCTTAGTCCCGGTTATTGTAGGAGAACCGATGTTCCAACCTGAAAGGAAAAAATGAGAACAGTGGAATATTACTGAAAACGACAGTTTTTATTGATAGTTAGACAAAAAATCCAAAATCACTTTTAAAAATAACCACTAGATTTTTCATCAGCTGGATAATCAATTATTATCTCGCATAAAATTAGTGTCAGTAAATTGGATTAATCATTTACACTAACCCTATACTACCTCTACTTATACATCATGCCTCAAGTACTTTCGAGAGAAAGATAAATATTACACCTCAATCTTCACCCTTTGCAATCAAGTGAGTGCACCATTTAATGAGTCTTTAATTTTTCCAATTTAGAATAATATCTTATTCAAATACTTTTAACAATACATTTTATTCAACTATTAACTTTGTCATTTTCTCTCCTGCAGTATGAGTGTGAAACCCATGGAGTTCTTGTTTGATATATATATATATATATATATATATATATATAGCATAATGATGATCCACGTATACTTTCTTAATATGTTTAGGAAAAACTACTAAAAAGTTGTAAGTTTAAAAATGTATTTTTTGACAGTATTTATTTATTTCTATTATTATGTATGTATATATATATATATATATATATATATATATATATATAGAAATAAATAAATACTGTCAAAAAATACATTTTTAAACTTACAACTTTTTAGTAGTTTTTCTTATATATATATATATATATATACCTGTGCGCAAATTAATTGAAACAAAACGAATAATGACTTCCTGGTATCTTTCACACTCTCGCTGTCAATTTATATGTCGTCTCTTGGAGCTGATTTTCTCTTCCAACTGAATTTTTTTTATACATTTCGGAACTAGGAATCTAGTTTGTCAATTCGCCTTGATAACACGATTGACAGTTGAATTGCTCGTACCAACAATATCTGCGATCTCTCTATAAGACTTTCCAGTAGAGTTACAAATTTCGTACGATTTCTTGTAGTAGCATCCATCACTGTGAAAGGCTATAGGACAACGAATGAAAAGTCGAGACGATAGTGTCTGGACGTAACAAGAATCTGATGAAAACACGGATAACCCAATAATTTTCAAGGTCAAACTAATTTCATCATACCCCCATAAAATAGTATTCATATACTATTTTATGGGGGTATGATGAAATTAGTATTATAAATAACTATTATAAATAGTATTCACACCACTGCAAATTAAATAATCTGAGCAAAGTTAGAATTCGATTGTACTCTGTCACTCTCAGTTAAATGCCATGCATGACACACTTTTTTGGGCGATCATGTCTCGAAATTGACATGACTGACTGGGCAGAAGATTATCCCGCAGTAGGTTTCCATTGCTTTCTGCGGTAAACTGGTTGCCAGCCAAGGCTATAGAACCCAATTTGTCCTATTATTTAACCCATAATTGGATTTAAGCGACGCCTTACCCAGGGGTTTTTGTGCGTAAGAGAATACAAGGAATTCGACTGGAATTTGAACTCGGCTCCCTGATTTGTCTTTCTGAGTTGATAACCACTGCACCACAACATAGTGGGTCTAAATCTGACCTATGTTGAAAGAAATTAAAGTAAAGCAGATGTTTCAATTAATTTGCACAAGAGTGTACCATACGTTCTTGTCCGTATTGTGAGATCTCTTCTTGGTTTGGTTGACATCTGTTCAAACGGTGTTGCATAACGCGCACACATAACAGACACGATTCCATAGATGGTTATCCCTTCAAGTGTCAGCATTGAAAATCGATGTATTGCGGATTTCCTGCTTCAACTATTACCATCAGAGGGCAAGTATGCATCTGAATTCCTTTGACGGTCTGTTATGAAGTTAATGCGATGCCATATAATTTTCATGTGGTACAATTTCATGCATGGATCCCTGAACTGCCAAGCACTTTTATACAGGTAAATTTATTTTCTAATTCCTAAACATATTTTTCTGTCTCGTAATAAGTATCTTCCGATAGTTCGATGCCTTTGCGGATTACTGCCAAACTTTCCGTTCTGCATTTTTAATAGGTACCTCCACTTTTCAGTATAAATTTTCGATACCTGATTTTTAAAATAAATAAGTTATATTTTAGGTTTAAAATTAGTTTTAATTGAAAGTCAAGAGATTAAATTTAGTAATTCCAGTAAAAAAAAATACACTGGCGTATTTTAAAGCGAAATTAAATTGATTGGAATCTAAAATATTTCAGATTAAAAAAAAAATTAAAAGTACCGCTATTTTATTGACTGATGACAGATTTTTAAACAGTAGCCACATTCCTGTTTTAAAAATCTGGCAAAAATAAAATATACGTCGCTGACACGTTACTGAAGTCAATTTTTTAAGTTAAAACTTACCTTTATCTGTTTTCAAACGAGGTACTTGATTACTCTCTGAAATATTTGCTATAGCATTTTATTAGCTAAGGTAATCCGATATACGCCGGATATCTCAAGTGCCGAGTGACATAATGACAACCGGAAGTTATAAACAAGGCTAAAGTAGGGAGGCCGGAGGCGACAAAATTATACGAATGTAATTTTTTTATGTAAGGGAAGACAACCCTTTAATCACGTAACCTTGTAATGATAAATATCACGTACAGCCAACCGTAAAAATGCACCCAATTAAAATGTTTTAATTATTTGAAAAATCCAATGGCTTTTTGTATTAAGCATTTACATTTTCAATTTGTAATTGTAGTCTTCATGCATTAATTACATAACCTATCCGGACACGTGTGAGGAAGAAATTTAACAATAATTTTAAACTTTTTATGAATAATTTTTAAATATGATTAAAAAAATTTTAAAAAATGAAAATAATTCTTGTCAAAATTCATTATTCATTGATTTTTTTTTCGTTTCAGACTATGATACGCTTAATTTATATTGTTCATAAAAGCAATCAGAAGTTTATCAACATAGAAATTAGCATAATTATTGCATTTTTCGCAATTCGGACCAATTTTTTAGAAAAGGGGCTCTATTGGAGAAAAAAAAAACTGTTGATTAGCATTCCCCAATGACTCCTGAATTTAATTATATTAGGCTTAGTGTGGACAAAATTCATATTTTTAAGCATTTGTAGAAATTATTTGGTGGAGGGTAACATATGTAAAAAAAAATTATTTTTACCAATATTTTATACAAGATAATTATTTCACCATTGATTTCGGTTAATTAGGAATAATTCCTGAAGTTTTCATCAAAATCCAACCATTATTTGCTTCATGCAAGAATTTCCAAATTAATGTGTCTTTCACGGCCAAAAAAGTCCATTGAGTAACAATTACGTTTGTTTACTTAATAAAATAGTGGCAATTTGGATATCGCGCTTACGTAATAAAAAAAAAGACATTCTGCAACAATTTCGAACTTCTTAGAAATAAGTAAAAAATCATTAAAAATATTTAAAAAATGCTTTGTTCTATCCTCTTAATGGTAATATAAACATTTTGCCGATAGAACTTTGTTTGTATTTAGTTTGGGACCTTTTCCCTTCTGACTATGCTGTTTTTTCAGCGATTTTTGGGAGGTACCTAATTTTTAACCTTCACAGGTAGAAAGTATTTTCTTACTTGTTACAGTTTGACCTTTACGATGCGTAATTCACATCATAAGGTACTTTTTCTTCTCCACCCTACATTCAGTCGTAAAATTTCTTTTTTGTGGCTTCATCGGCTATGTTAATAGTGGTTCTTCCTGGTTTCTTTCTGAATTTGCCGTATTGTTTGTCATCTGCGTAGCCTATTTTGCTAACCTTACCGTCCGCCGACAGTACCCCTATTATACTTCCTGTAATTCTCTCATATTTGTCGTATTCGACAGAGATTAAATAAATATAAATTTATATATATTTGTTTAAAACCCATTTGACTAAATGTACTTTTCATTTTCGAAATAAAAATTCACATATCGATTCCTGGAGACAGAATAGCATTTTCTATAAAGAATTATGTTTCTTGGCCGGTGGAAATTATTTGCAATATTGAAAAGAATACGGAATGTCTACAAAAATAAATAAAACTTAAAAGAAAATGTCTGGGAAAAATATCACGTAAAGATGTCACAGAAACTAAAGTAACGCGATTAGTACTGTTTCAGCGTCTATAGTTAATAGACATTTCCTATCGGTATAGTATGTTGCATACCACTTTGATTCTGGCAAAGTGTGGGGCCTACTTCTTTGATTCTTTTATGGTATATGGCCTACGTCTTTGTTTCTGTAGATTAAGATGCCTACCTCTTTGATCCTTGTATATGTGGCTCACCTCTTTCATTCAGGTATACTATGTGGTTTACATCTTTGATTCTGACATAGTATGTGGCCTACATTTTGATACTGCTTCGAATGTATTCTACCTCAGTAGAATTATATTTATATAAGCCGGCTCACACTCCACCCACATCTATTGAACAGGTGAAGAGGCTCATCCCTTGTTTCCTGTTCAGGATGCGGTTTCCGGTTTTTGTCTTTTCTAATCTTCTCACTGTCTTTTTTTTTCTCAATTGGAGTAGATAGACTAAACTATCGCCCGGCTCACACTCCACCCACATCTATTGAACAGGTGAAGAGGCTCATCCCTTGTTTCCTGTTTAGGATGTGGTTTCCGGTTTTCTCTTTTCTAATCTCACTCTTATGTAGCCCCCTGCACATCAGTGGCGTTACCACCTTGCTTGGAATGATATGATTAAAAAAAAACAAAAAACAAAAAAAAGTATTCTGTTATTTATTGAAACTAATTACTTTTTTGCATTTATTTAATTTTAAGAAACTTAGTCATCAGCTCTGTATTTAATAATTAAAAATAATTAAAAAACAGCTTATTTAAAATTCAAAGGAAACTATAGATGCTATTCTGTATTCAATCAATAAAAATATCGCGCATATCCTGGAGAATGCATAAACAGTATGTCGGTATTAGCTCCCAGTGAAAAAACGCCAGCAGTATTCATCAACTATTCTCTGAGCAACATCTTTAGGATTTAGTTAACTAAACTGAGTTGATTTTTTCCTAAAAATAAATATGAGAAATATAAACAAATCACTTGATTATTCAATTATTAACAGCAATTATTTAACTACATGTTACTAAACATATTAAACAGCATTTTAAATTACCTGTAACTAATAAACGTAATAATACATCACCCTTTAATTGAAACAAGCATTTCTGAAACAATAATACTTTCTTATAATACGTTTTTAAGATAGTCCACGTTTTATTATATTATTGACAGAATTTAGTAGGCTACATTCGAAAAGTTAGGCCATATACTATACCATTGACAATTTCGTAGCATCCATTCAAAAAGGTAAGCTACATACTATACCATTGATAAAATTTCGTAGGCCCCATTCAAAAGGCAGGTCACATACTATACGAGCACCGACTTTTCTCTTAACCCTAAAAACAGCGTAAGTGGAAATATTTGATCTCAGTATTGTTTTGAATTAATGATACTTGGATTTAATAAAGAAAAATATTGACAGCAATAAGCGTGGTTTAAAATTCTTCTGGAATAAGTTCATTTATGTGCGTTGTGGTGCACTGGATATCGGCTCGGAACGAGAAATCGGGGAGCCGAGTTCGAATTCCAGCTGAATTATTTGCCTCCACTTACGCGCAAATACCCTTGGGAAAGGTATTAATCCGTCTATCCCTTCCAGTTATGGGTTAAATAACAGGACAGATTGGGTTCTATAGCCTTGGTTTGCAACCAGTCTAACACAGAAAGCAATGGCTACCTACTACGCGATAATCTTCTGCCCAGTCAGTCATATCTTTTTCGAGGCATGATCGCCCAAGCGTGTATCACGAATGGAACTTAACTGGCTGAATCTAAACAAAACTAGCTAAACTTTTTTCTCATGAAAGTTTTTTTTCCTCTCGGTCACCATAGACATAACGCATATAGTAATGAAATAATATACCCATAAAAATAACGATATTTGCTCCAAATATACTGCCTCATTAATTTTGACGGAGGCTACACATACAGAGAATATTATAATAGAAATAGTTATGAGCCACTTTTCAATTATATTTCGATTTTTTTTCCACCGGAAGCAATTCGCTTTTAGCGACATCAGGAAAGTACATTTATCTTCCGCTATATTTATAAGTGCATCTTAATTAGGACAGCGATACAGTTTTTACATGATTTTCCGAGGTGCTATATATATATATATATATATATTAATCTATCTATTCAATGTTGGACAACTGGACGTGGTGTTACAGCTTGTCTCGCTAAAAGCTATTAACACTGAGTAGTGAAATCGATCGTCACTGGTTACACCAAACTTTCTGCCATATGTCGTATCTAATCGGCGCCTAAAAATCAAATATATATTTAATATCTCTTAAAACCCCCAAAATAAATAAAAATTGTATCTGACAACCATGCCTAATTTTCAAATAAAAGCAATAAGTTGTTCATTTAGGTGTAGCTCGAGCATTGAAATTATTGCAAGTCGTAAAGTTTTAGGAGTTGCTTATCAAATGCAAAGTAAAATTATAAATCGATTCGTTGTTTGAATTTTGCTCATATTCATCGATTTTGCAATTATCTAACCATTACCTAAATATAGTATCTAATAGCCTGTATCCATTCAAGTAAACATACAGTTTTTCAATCTGTTTTCATTTATTTATATATGCCTTGGTCTATATCGGCAAAATAATTTTAGTTTAGTTTTTAAAGCCAAACATTATTTTCCTTTGTGGTTCTACAGTAAACAGTTTCTTTCTATTCGGTTCTATAATTAATACATCTATTTATTTGAATTTACTGTTACAATAACAATCACTACTTTTTATCAATTTAACATTTCATCATCAATTTCCAAATAGTTTAGTTGCTTTTTTTTCTGGTATGAAATGTATCATTACATGCTCTTAATTGATTCGACTTCTTTCACTAGGCAAATGATGGGTGACTAAATATAAAACCATATTTGTAATGAGCGTTTATCTTATATCTTCATCATTCCTGGCTACAACGATAAATTACATCCAGCAGCTAGTGCACTCATAGGGAAATAAGATATTTAGAGAAGCGTGAAACACTTTTTAATTGCTGTTTTTTCGAGGGCTACAATGATCCGGGATAGTTAGGGTCCAAGCTATTTTTTTTTAAATCATTTCACCCCGAGCAAGACGGAAACGCCACTGATTTGCAGGGGGTTACATAAATGTAAAAAGATTAATTAGAAAAGAGTGAGGAGTACAAACTAGTTAGAAAGGAACAATAGAAAGCTGAGAAAGCAGGTGCGATGACAGATACATAGGTGAAGAGAAAGGGAAGGTTATACAGGGAAGGGGAGAGAGCTAGAGGCCAGTGATTAGTAGATGAGTATTGACTTTGCATTTAAATTTCTGGAGGTTGTAGCCGTCAGGAAAGCAAGTATACGGGTGTGAGTTCCACAGGCGGGAAGTGCGAGAGAGGGAGCTGCAGGAGTAGAATTGGGAAAACAAAACATTTTGGAAATATAAGAATATATTTTTATACTAAAGTTACTCGCAATTTATTATAATTACTAACAGTACATTTTATTTGCAGTTGAAGGCATACAATTGTTGTCCAAAAAAGGTTTTGGCTTTAAATAACCCATAGAAGTTGATATACCGCTGAACATAATTAACAAAACAACAATTAAATCTACAGTGCTTTTTAATTGTTCAGACCCTGATATGTTGAACCATTTCAAACCTGCAAATGTATAAAGCAAAAAAATAGTTTCTTTTATTACTTCAAGAATATAGACATATTTTTTTATTTATCAGGAACATCTCAGCTGATCTTGCTCACAAGTTAAATACCTTACATCCGTTAAATTCTTTGACCTATGAGGAAGGACGTCTTGGAGAATTGTACACTCACAGGGCATTAAAAAGTTGCGGGCTATTTAACTGAGAAACTTGTGTGAATGCATGGTAGAACGGAGGATGGTATCTCAAAAAGGCATGCCCTATGGACAGCTGCAAAGGAAAAGAAGTTGTGGAGAGTCATCCTCGCTAGCGTTCGTTATTAAAATTACATATAAATTTGATATATTGAGTTGAATTCAGCTGAGGGTATCAGTTTGGGGCCTACTTCTTTGATTCTGGTAAGGTATGTGGCCTAAGTCTGTGATTCTGGTATAGTATGTTGCCTAAGTCTGTGATTCTGGTATAGTATGTTGCCTAAGTCTGTGATTCTTTAGAGTAAGATGCCTACCTCTTTGATCCTGTCATATGTGGCTCACATCTTTCATTCAGGTATAGTATGTGGTCTACACTTTTGATTCTGGCATAGTATGTCGCCTACATTTTTGATATCGCTTTGAATGTATTCTACCTCAGTAGAATTATATTTATATAAGTATTCTGTTATTTATTGAAACTAATTAGTTTTTGCATTTATTTAATTTTAAAAAATTAATCAGTCATCAGCTCTGTATTAAATAATAAAAAAATTAAAAACAGTTTATCCATAATTCAAATGAAACTGTAGATGCTATTCTTTATTCAATCAATAAAAATATCGCGCATATCCTGGAGAATGCATAAACAGTATGTCGGTATTAGTTCCCAGTGAAAAACGCCAGCAGCATTCACCAACTATTCTCTGAGCAACATCTTTGAAGGATTTAGTTAACTAAACTGATTTGTTTTTTTCCTAAAAATAAATATGAGACAAATCACTGGATTATTCAATTAACAGCAATTATTTAACTACATGTTACTAAACATATTAAACAGCATTTTAAATTACCTGTAACTAATAAACGTAATAATACATCACACTTTAATTGAAACAATCATTTCTGAAACAATCTGTTACGAGAGAGTTATAATACTTTCTTATAATAATAATAATCTTATGAACAGCTGCAAAGGAAAAGAAGCTGTGGAGAGTAATCCCCGCTAGCGTTCATTATTAAAATTACATATAAATTTGAGATATTGAGTTGAATTCAGCTGAGGGAAATATGCAAATATATAATACAAGAAAGGGTTTATTATTCTACACTACACGCAAGAAAGAACTATGTAATTTTCACTGACCAATATCCCAACGGCGTCGTTGCTGCCCACGATTATATCCTTTCCTGTGAAATGAGCGTCGGAATGTCCAGGGACAAGGCGCTTTTTTCTTAATCTATGTCAAAATACCCCGGAAGTGTGATTACTTTAAACTCAGTGAAAACGTGGCTTTTTCAAAACGTGAAATAAATATTATCCATTAAAATATATATTATAAACACTTTTCAGCGCTTTGGCAATTTGTTTTGTATTGCTTATCTCACATTCAGCAAAGCGCTGTGCCTTGAGCGCTGATTACCACATTAGCGCAACACGTTAACGTGATCCCTTGCTAAAAGGTAGTCGGGTCACTGCCATAATCTAATACGTATATAGCACGTCTTACTATCCTTTAAAGATCCATAACAGGCCGAAGAAAAGTGTACTCCTACCAAATGTATGCATGGGGCCACTTCCCAGTCTTGTTAGCGTCAAATACCTGTACGCGTCACTCAAATTAATTATTTTCCATCCAACTTTCTCGCTGACATATCGCTATTCGCACGAAAAGTGTTCAGACGGACGACAATTTTTACTTCTTCTATTTTTAACCTTCAGATTTAAAGCCTATGATGCCACAGGAATTTTAGCAAACCACCAACATACCGTTTTTATTCAACTGGAGATATCTAAGTTCCTTTCGAATAGCTTATAGACAACCTTGTACAACCAACTTCCAAGAGAATATTGCCTTAATAGCAACAACTGTAATTTTATATTAACCACAATTCCATTACATCTTAGTCTGTAACCCGCTAATTCGAGAGTTTTTTAGGGATTGTACATAATGAACATCAATATAAAAGATATATAGAGTAAAACAAATGTTAGGTATATAGTCATATTTATAATGTACTAGCAGTATAGCCCGGCGTTGCTCGGGTGTAATGAAAGTTTTAAAACTAATCCATGGTCCTGGAGCTCAGATTCTTTGGACGTTGACACAAAAGACTAAAAAGCAATATCAGGGGTATCGATTTCCGGTTTTGAGAAAAAATGAGACGTCTGAGAAGATCTACTAATGTTTAACTTTAAAAACTATAATTTTACCAAGTTAGAGCAGATTCTGCAGCAAAAACCACGATAAAAGGGCTGAAATCCTGATCTTGATCAGACCTGATTGGATATCGGGTTATCGAGTTCCCATATAGGGGATAAATTGGAAAAAATAAGTCGCACATGACCTGACCAGAAACCTAAAGAATATTTGTGTGAAGTTTGGTGTGAATTGGATAAAGATAGTGGATTTGTATAAAGACAGATAAACATACACACACACACAAACATCCTGCCTTTTATTTATATATATTATCGATTTTCTGCCCTATTGTAAGAACTGCAACCTTGAAACTTCTGAATATCGTTTCTTATCTCTTTGTCTATGAGAGTATCAAATTTGATTAAAATTGGACCACGCTTTCTATAGCCCGATTTTTTCGATTATCGATTTTCGCTATTTATCTGGGATACTTCGACACAAAACCTAGCTAAGAACACTCGCAGACACTTATAGTACAACTGTGTAAAGTTTCAAGAAAATCGGTTCATCCGTTTCGGAGTCTATAGGTACCGGACACACACACATACACACACACATACACACAGGCAAATGCCATTTATAAATAAGTTTAGATTCTGATTTCTATATTTTCAGAAAGATAATCATCAGAGTACGTTTTATTTCTTTTCAAGATAATTCGATAAATGTAACTTTACCCGGTACATTCAATCCTTTGATATTTTGTGCAATAATAATTTCCCCAAAATTCAAGGCGATAATACCACTAAGACGTAATGGGTTTCTAGGAATGGATGAAAATGAGAAAACTTTACTGAGGAGATAAGACAATAAAAAAATAGTAGACGGAAAATTTAACGAATAACAGAATTGGAAGAGAGTTCAAATTGTGAGAAGTGTGAGAAAAGAAACTATCAGAATAGAACTTCAGGTTACATCTACCTATTTCAATAAAAGCAAGAGCCTTAGTTTCCATTTAAGTAATTTGCTTAAATTCATACAGTCGAGATAAATATGTAGGAGCCATTGTCTTGATAATATTTATAGAAAAACCAGTATGGAAGCTTAGTCCAGTACGTTTGCAACAACATTAGAATCACTTCCGTTGAAGTTAATAGTAAGAAATGACTAAAGCCCCAGTAAACATATTTCAAAATGAGAATAAAAAAAAGAATAAATAATTTGAAATATGTAACGTTGCTGAGGAGACGTGAAATCTCTCTTAGGGATTTCATATTGAAATGTTCATTCAACAATTTTGAATATTGAAAATTTATTTATTTTATATTAGCTCAGTAATTTTAATTACATTGAGCTCTCCTCCTGTATCATTTTTTAATATTAAAATTTAATATTAATTACGATCAGATTTTTGGATTTACCTTCCTACTTTTCCGTTTTGGATTAAAGTATTTTGAACACATATATATATATATATATATATATGTGTGTGTGTGTGTGTGTGTGTGTGTGTGTGTGTGTGTGTGTGTGTATTATACAGTTATTGAAAATCCCCCGAGAACACCACTCATGGTAGGAACCTAGGTCGTGCAATAACACGTTTACAAATGGAATATATATATATATATATATATATATATATATATATATATATATATATATATAAATGATTGATTAAAAAGGAGACTAGAGTAAAACTATATTTTGTGTATCCGACGCGTTCCGGCCACTACGGGTTTTATGGAGGCAAAAATTAAATGAAATATAGTTTACCTCTTGTCTCTTTTTTAATCATACTTTTTATCAGCTTAGATTATCTGAGAATATTTACGCATATACGCACACACACACACATATATATATATATATATATATATATGTGTGTGTATGTGTGTGTGTGTGAAAGAAACTAAATACAAAGTCAGAATTAATGAAATTATATGGAAAATTTGCTTGGGATAATCGTCAAATTTTTTGTATGGACTTTCATTACCCTCCTTCTCTACCAACCTATAAACAAAAAAATGTGACGTGGGGTACATCAACTAATACACGATTAAATTCTCACAAAACGTAAACGAAATAAATTTACCCTTGAAAAATGGAACAAGTTTTGAAATTGATAGGAAATATATTATAATTTTTCTTTTTGGACTCTTTGGATAAAATTTAGCAACGGATGCAATTTTTACTTTGCCTGAATATTCAATAAAAATAAAACATAGCTAACATTTACAGGTTAATTGAAATGATATTAAATTTCAAATTATTCACATATAATTAAAAAAAGAAAATGGTAAGTTGGTCTTAATTATGATAATTTCTTTGGAAATAAATTATTATTATTGTTGTTCTTATTATTATGGTTTATTTATTTTATGCGTTAATCGAAGAATTTTCTTGAATAAAAACAGAATAAGAGGAATTATAATTGAGTTGAATTGTTTTTATATTCAAGTGTGTGTATATCTCAGTGAGTTAAATGAAAGATTGTTATTTTCTTCAAATCGATAATGTCGCCATATAGATTCGTTTCTTTTTTATGGATGAGTGTAAGAGTAAGCGGATTTTTTGAGCACCGCTTAGGTGTGGCATGTACGGGTTACCCAGTGAAGATCAAACACACTACTAGATTTTAGCAAGTTTTAGCGAGACAAGCTTTATCAACATTACACTACTTCGAGCTGCCAGGTGAATTGGAAATTGTTTCAGAATAATTTCTCCTGGAGATTATAACATTTTCTATATTTTTAATTGTCTTCTGTTTACAAATAAATGTCAAGCATATTTCATTTTTATAGTTGTATTTGTGTTCATTTGAATAGAATATTTGAAAAAATCTTCATTTATTTTAAATATAAAATATAAATTCTGTCTATTTAAATAAAAACCAGTGATCTCAAGTTAGGAATGAAGGACTTAGAAAAAACATACGGTTTACTCATTATCAATGACAATAGAAGAAATGTCTAGGCGGGGGGCATTGTTTAAAATCTCAAGAGATTAGCCGTAGCAAAGAAAGAGTGGGAAATTTGTTCTTGATATTTAATGTTTTTATATTTTTTTAATGAATTAAGACTACAAGCGACAAAAAAAATCTCGACTAGGATATATAATCAGGGAATATAGAAACATTGTTATGTACGGTGGTCTTTGGCAAATATGCATTTGTTTGCAACCTGACAAAAGTTAGGGTTTATTTTTTTCGCACAATTGACACATGGAGAATGGTCTCATTAATTTTAACAGTTGATCGAATTATTTACAGGAATGAAAAGAGGAGAAGTAGAATTATCACTGGCAGTTTTATAATTAAATGTGTGTATATCTCGGTGCGTTAAATGAACGATCATTACTAACTCCTTCTAATCGAGAGTTTAGCTATGTTTCTTACGAGAAAGAAACAATTACTGTGTTCCGTTCCTTTTTATAGGAGGACATAATAGCCGGTGAACAGGAAGTTGTTCGTGATTAGACTAAAAAATGCCAGATAGATCATTGTATGAGAATAACTGTAGCTGGCGGATGGGTACACGTCATCGTGAAGAAGGGGCGTATGGTGTTCAATAAACCAAATCTCCGATGATACGCTATTACAACAAGCATGATATGTGCCAAAGCAGCAACCAAATATATATTATGAAAAGTTATATATATATATATATATATATATATATATATATATATATATATACATACGAGTGTGTGTGTGGAAAGAGTATGTTTATATATATATATATATATATATATATATATATGCAATTTGTTATATATATTATATTATTTATGTATTACATATGAGTGGTACTTATTTGAAAGCGCTCAATATCAGTGATAGAGGTGACATATTCATATAGATAGGTGTTAGTTTGTAAACCTGAGTTTCATGTTCTTGCGATCGCCAGACAAACTGTTTCATACCAGTTTGTCTGATGATGACAAGAGCGTGAAACCCAGGGTCACAAATTCACACCTATATATATATATATAATCAGACTGATTTTTCTCCAGTTTCTGAAAGGATTTTTCTGTTGCTGAGGTGATGTGTTATCCCCCGTGGGGATTTTCATATCGAAATGGTCATTCAACATCATTGAATTAATCCTTTTTTAATTTATATTTGCTATGTAATATTTTATTACATGGAGCTCTCTTCCTGTATCATTTTTTAATATTAAAATAAAAAATTTTTATATTAATTAGGATCGGGATTTTTGAATTTACCTTCCTGCATTTTTCACTTGGATTAAAGTATCTGAATTAAAATATATATATATATATATATATATATATATATCCAGGTGCATAAAGAACGAAGAAAAAAAAATTTACAATGTCCAAAACATTAATTTAAAACAGTGCTCGATATATATTATATAGAGCTATGAATATTTATTATAAAAATATATACTTTAGAACATGTACAAAATTTTATATATATATATATCCACTACAAATCATACATTTGTTTTGACATTGAACTACAATGTCTCTTCAGGTGGTGTGGATATGAATCAATTCCTGTCTACACCACCTGAAGAGACATTGTAATTCCAATGTCAAAACAAATGTATGATTTGTAGCGGATATATAAAAAAAAAACATTTTGTGAAGGTTCTAAAATATAATTTATATATATATATATATATATATATATATATATATATATATATATAAGTGTCATGTTAAATCCGTTTCTGCTATAATTATTTCTTGTTACTATAAATGTTATATGTTTGCAGATAACCATCTGTGAGTAAACTCCCTGTTTTTATATTGAATGAATTACATCTACGTGTTTGTCCGTTTGAGTGTGTTAATGTAGCAAATGGCACAAGAATTTTGATAATTTTAATACGTGAATATTTCGTTACTTTGCTTGCTCCATACTGTACTTTTCCTTTAAGGTAAATAAAATATGCTTCATACTCTGTAACACACTACCACGAGTTGCTGCTTGGCCATGTAAGGGCAACCATCACTGTAAAAAAATAGTAACTACAAATAAAATGTATTAACACTTCTATTTCTTCAATGTGCTGTGTTCCTTCAGGACGTAGGTGATCATAGACCTCCACATCCCTCTATTTTTTGCAGGTCTTTACTTGTTAATTATCCCAAAACCTGCTCTTTCATCCACTTGCTTAAGCCTAACCAGTTTGTCACAGGTGGTTTTTCTCTGTCAATCTTTTCCTCTATCTTCCTGTGAATATTATATATTCAAAGTCCGCCTTCTCGTTACGTGTCCCAGAAACTTCAGCCACCTCTTCTTCATGTTAATTTTAATTTATCTTTTTTGGTTCCATTCTCTCCAAAGACTAGTTGTTGCCAATATTTTTGTTCAGGGTATTCTCATCACCCTTCTGTAGAACCACGTCTCGGATGTTTTAGGTCTTCCCCTTATGTTTGGTGAGATTGTCCAGCATTTGTTGTCATATCGAAGGAAAAACTCCCCATAACAATACAGTAATCTTTTCTTTCTTTATAAAAGTACTTTTCTTGTTTCAATATTTTGCTTAGCTTTTGATATGCATTCTTGTCCCTGCCAATATGTTCCTGTGAGTAACATATATTCAAAGTGCTTCTTATTACGTGTCCCAGAAACTTAAGCTACCTCTTCTTCATGTTAATTTTAATTAATGTTTTTTTTTTTGGTTCAATTATCTCCAAAGAATGTTTGTTGCTAATATATATTTTGTCCCGGGTATCCTCATAATCCTTCTGGAGAACCATTTTTGGTAGCTTCATGTCTTTACCTTATGTTTTGTAAGATTGTCCAGCATTCCTTACCATATCGAAGGAAAAGACCGCATGAAAATACAGAACTCTTTTCTTTTTTTTCAAAAGTAATTTTCCTGTTTCAATATTATGCTTAGGTTTTGTGATACATTCTTGTCCCTGCCAATATCTTCCTGTGTGTATCATATATTCAAATCCTCCTTCTCATTACGTGTCCCAGAAACTTAAGCTACCTCTTCTTCATGTTAATATTAATTTATTTTTTTTGGTTCAATTATCTCCAAAGAATCGTTATTGGTAATATATGTTTTGTCCCAGGTATCATCATCACCCTTCTGGAGAATCATATTTTGATTGCTTTAAGTCTTACCATTATGTTTGGTGAAATTGTCCAGCATTCGTTGTCATATAGAAGGAAAAACACCCCATAACAAAACAGTACTCTTTTCTTTCTTTCCAAAATAATTTTCTTGTTTCAAGATTCCGCTTAGCTTTTGAGATGCATCCTTGTCCCTGCCAATATATTCCTCTGAGTACCATATATTCAAAATCCTCCTTCTCATTACGTGTCCCAGAAACTTCAGTTACCTCTACATCATGATAATTCTAATTTGTTTTTGTTCCGTCCTCTCCAAAGTCTCGTTGTTGCTAATATTTGTTGTCCAGGATATTCTCGTCGCCCTTCTCTAAAAGCAAATTTCCGGTTGCTTTAAGTCTTTCTTTGATGAGATTGTCCAGCATTCGCTGCTATATCGAAAGAAAGACCACATAATAATACATTACTCTTTTCTTTCTTTTCAAGGTAATTTTATTCTTTCACTAGTATTCTTAACTTTTGAAATGGATCCTTACCCATGCTAATATGCCTTTGGATCTCAGTGTCACACTTTCCGTCCTCTGTTTGAGCACTTCCCAGGTATTCCCAGGTATTGTCACTATCAACTTTTAAACAGTGGCTATCATATTGAAATGTTTCTCTGGAGATGAGCGGATATCTTAAACTGAAAACTGTTTTCGATGAAGTCGGCATTATTCATTCAAGATTAAAGTTTAAATGTTTAATTAGAAGCCCGCGGATTCATTAAGAGAAATGTGCTAATATTGATGTTATGTTATTTTCTTGAGAGTTTGCTTGCAGCTGGAAGAAATGAAAGTGCTTATGATGTCGTCATGTTATTCGCGTAGAGAAAAGACGAAAAGTAAGGAAAACTAGTAAATAAAAAATCACATTATTTATTAATAAAATATTTAAATTACGCATATAATTTTTTCTATAACGCTTTTACTTTAATATTTTTATATAAGGGTAAAAATATAATTTCCTTGTTTTATTATTTTTATTTTTAATAAAAAAAAATAATATTATTGCGAAAATAATAATAAAAATCTACTCAAAATAATATTTCCACATTTGGCGCACATGATGATGTAAACATTTTCAGCCGATTAATTGAGATGCAGTAATTGTAATTGTAATGATTCTAGACAGACAAAATTGCTAACAATTAAAACAACATTCAGGTACTCTTTTTCGCTATTACGGTTTTTTTAACAGATATACACTTGTGTGGTTTGGAAAATTTGATGAGATCACAGAACAATGACAGATTAATGTGAGACATAATTAATGTTGTTACCAATGAAAGTATTGTTCCGTACCCTGATATAGACATTTATATCAGGTTGTCTTCCCTTTAACGGCCAACGACGTCATCCAATGTTTTAATATTCTTCCGATACATAGTATCATCCTTCATAAAATTATGGAAAATACTTATCGCAAGCTAGGGCTTATAAAATGCATTTCTTTCCTATGAAATCATTCCAAAAATCACCGTTCGTTCTATAAATCGAAGGTCGATGATATGAGCTATATCACTGGGATATGATTTGAGCATCATCTCCACAGTTACCTCCGATTCTCATCCTCACATACTTGACCTAAATAATAATTCTAAAACAAAGGTTGTTAATTTGGGGATTATAAATATGTTGATTAGCGGATTAAATGCCAGCAGTAGCTGCAAAAACTGACTGAATCATGAACCACACATCTAAGCAATGACATTTAATAGTAACAAAATCTCAGTATTCAATTAAGTTAAATTATGCCTGAATTTCTAGATGAGATTATAATTGTTTATACTATTCATATTTGAAAAGGTTTCCTCATTTTTGTTGAATTTATCACAACGTTTCTGTGGATGTAAATTGTACTTTTTTTATTAATTGTATAGTTAGGTCTTAAATGCTATTGCAATGCGTTTAGTAAAATATAGGAAGGTAAAGACGTTTTTTAAATATGATCTATTTATTATAAATTAATATTTCGAGATCAAAATCTCATTTTCAGAATGGTAGGAGAGCTTGTGTTCGAGTTTCAACGATAGTTCATTCTTGGCTGCTGCTGCTGTCATTAATTGTAGTGAGTGCGTGTGTGTGTGTGTGTGTGTGTGTGTGCAAGTATGTTAAAGCAGGTATGTGTATGTGTGTGTTTAGAGTATATATATATATATATATATATATGTGTGTGTGTGTGTGTGTGTGTGTGTGTGTGTGTGTGTGTGTGTGTGTGTGCGTCTATGTATGTGTGTGTGCGTGTGTGTGTGTTTTGATTGATAGTTGACGAATTTTTACGGTCTGACGATATTCTTCTTCTTCTATGTGCCCTGTCCCTTCAGGGCGTAGGCGATCATGGTTCTCCACGTCTCCCTATCCCTTGTGGCTCTTAGTATGTTTGAGCCTGTTGCTCCTGGCAACCCCCGTTCCGTCATCCACCTGATCAGACCCTGCAAATATGTTATCCCTGCCTTCCTCTGTCTCTGCTTCCTTCTATCTGACCAGTCAGTATCAGGTTCTCTCGGCGCTCTTTCCTCATTGTATGTCCCAGGAACTTCAGTTGTCTCTTCCTGATGCTCAGCATCAATTTTCTTTTTGTTGCCCTTCTTTCCAACACCTCATCGTTGCTTGCATGCTCAGTCCACGATATCCGCACCATATTTCTGTAGAACCACATTTTCACTGCTTCCAGTTTTGTCCTCATTTTCGATGATATTGTCCAGCATTCACTACCTTATTGAAGAACTGACATCACATAGCAATCTAGAACTCATTTCTTTGATTCTAGTGAAATTTTCCTGTATGTTAGTACTTTACTCAGCTTCTGAAACGCATTCTTTGCCATGCCAATTCGGCTTCGGATCTCTGTGTCGCACTTTCCATCTCCTGTTAGAATATTTCCTAGGTATTTAAATTTCGGTACTAGCTTGATTCTGATATCCCCCACCTGTATTTGGCATTTTGTGTTGTACCTTTTGCTAAAGTCCTTTTTTGTCACTCTCCACCGCTACCTTCTGTAGGAGGTCTTGTAGTTTCATTTCCGTGTCATAAATCGGTACTGTATCATCTGCATACCTTATGTTGTTCAGGTTGTGGCCTCCAATAACAAATCCTGGCGTGTTATCTAGATATGGTTTATCTAAGTATGTGTTGACCTCACCGTTAGTTTGACTTATGTTAATGTGATAGGGGGCTTTGTTTTATGACGGGTATCATATCTATCTGCTTTAATTGGCGTGTTTATTGCTACTTTTTTCTGTCCATTATTAGTTCTCGTGTGTTCTCGTGTGGGCGTGAGTGTGTCATGTGAGCATGTTTATGTGCGTATACTTCTTGTATTTTATTTTACTTTGTTTTATTTTTTAATTATTTTGTTTTATTTATTCATTCAATTATTTTATTTTACTTATTTAATTATTTTTACCGTCTGTGATCATTTTATATGTATATACCTACATACCTTTTATGTTATCATGTGTCCGTGTGCGTGGGTGTATATAGATACGTGTGTGTGTGTTCCGGTGTATAGTGTGTTGTAGTATATACGTATATGTGTGTGCTTGTGTGTGTTCCGTGTATAGAAAGTTGGAGTGTGTGTGTAAATATATATATATATATACGTGTGTCTGTGTGTGTATGGGGTCCGGTATAAAGTGAGTTGGGGTATGGGTAAGTGTCTGTGCGTGTGTACTTAAGTTTATTTGTGTGCGTTAAACTTTGAGAGCGTAATTGTGTGTATACGCCTTACTGTTGTGGCCGGTGTGTGTAAGGTGCATGATAGCGTTAATTATTCTCCGTTATCAAATCAACCGCTAGCCGAGCCGGTTCTGACGTGTATAGTGAGATAACATCAATGCTAAATGCGTATCGGTTATGCTGCAGCTGGTCTTGTTGAAGTCCGTGTAGTCTATGGATGACTTCATCGGAACTTTTGAGGTGACCGAGAAAGGTGGAGAGTGTAGGTTTGAAGAACTGTGACAAGAGCCATGATATTTTGTATGTGGGCCCTTCTATGCTAGACCCAATGGGTCTAATCTGTGATGTTGTGCTAGTATTATGTGTTTTGATTAGGTGGGAGAATTTTGGGAGGTTGCTGTTCTTGGTAGTAAAATTTAGTCTGTACTTGTTAAGAAGTTTCCGTAGTTTGCATATATCATTCCATGCAGTGTTGATGTGGTGTTCCATTTAGGTTGGGGTAATGTCTTTGATTTCTGTGTATAGTACCGACCTGTCCAGCGGTTGACTTCATAACGTAGTGCACCACCACTTCAAGCCTGTACTGCTACAACCTCACCCAAGCAGACATTCACTTACTCCTGATGACTACAGTAGACAACGTCTAATTAACGTTCCAAGCACACCTATAAGCAGACCACGGGCCTTCCGATGGAGTCCAGCCTATCGGGATTACTTGTCATCACATACAGGAATCAACTGGAAGGTCGCGCCCTCAACACCTGCCATTCGTACGCCTTATTCACAAAATACTCATCTTCACTTCTTCACGTGATGAGGCGAATAGAATAGCAGCAATGTTCAACAGTATGGACGGCAAAATAAAATTCACCATCGAACATTTGTAGAGCTATCTGCAGAGAGGGAGGGACATACAGCTGACCCATTCCGGCCCAATTCTTCCAAGACACCTCAATTACAACCACAAGAAACAACATACATGAAAGGACACCACATGTACACTGGCCGATTGCCCTATTCCTGACACCGGTATATGTCACCAGGTATATGTCGTGTACCGCATACAATGCTCCAAATGTGAGGAATTTTATTTTGGCAACACCACCAGACCGTTACACATTAAAATCAAAAAACACCTGCACGCACAAGCGTCTTCTTTTCACGAACACCTAAAAAATGCAAAAACGTAGACAAAAATATAATTGTCAACATTGAAGCTAAGGAGCGGAATCAAGAAAACTTACGCATAAAAGAGTCTTTAATAATATCTAAACTACACCCACAGATCAACGATAGACAGGAGCTCAACCTAGATTACATAACAGAATAATTAACGCTATCACGCACCTGACACACTCCGGCTATAACAGTAAGTCGTATACACACAAACACGCTATCATACTTTAATGCACGTATACACACACACGTATATATTTATATTTACACACACATTCCAATATACTATACACTGAACGCAACCGTACACATATACTTATATACTACATTATACACATACAGACACACACACACAAACATGTATCTATGAATCTAAACCCGACAATAGGCGCACATAATTACTCCTTTTACTCATCAACAAAGAGGAAGACAATTTTCTTAATGTAAATAATTACTTGACATAATTTCGCAATTCCAATTCGCACACCATTATATAATTAGAAAAATAATCAGAAACTGTTTATTGCAAGACGAAGCAACATGTGTACCATTTATTACTAACTGACAAGGTTTGAAATACACAATATATGAACTGTATGGGTAGAACTGCAGTCAATTTTTAGGCCAGTAAGAAATAATTGTATAACCTAGTTTTCTCTGCCAATTTGGTAAATTTTCATGAACGTTCAATGAAGTTATAAAACTTTTGTAGAATTGAGATGTAATTACATTGGGCATTAACTTCAACTTAAAGAAAACGCATCCACAGACTAGTAAGAAAAAATTGAATAATACAAGAAAACAAAATTTAAAATGATTTTGCAGGCTGCACTTAAAACTGCTGTGGGCAATATTCGGTCCGTCCGCCATAGTTGTACAACCCACTATCCTGTGAAGAAAATAATACTGCAGAGCTATAATTTGGTTTACTTCGGTTGTTTGTTTAACGACATATCAATTCCTTAAGTGTCATTTAATGATGAAATGTAATTCTCTTTTGATTTTTGGTAAAATCTTCTTCTAAATATCTATTGGTTGCAACATTTTCCCCAAGTAATGGTTTGCTGTTAATTTTTTTTAATGCATTTTAATATTTTCAGGTTTTGATCTCAGTTTGAGTGTTGACTATTTACCAAAACAGAGGCTACCCACCCGGGTGATGGTAGATCTAGAAACAAAACTAATTAAGAGGTTGTTCCGCGTTCCTCAAGTCCTCCGATCAAAGAAATTACTGTCTGGTGTGGGTTTTCGTCATACCAAGAACGGCAGTACTATAATTCGTTCGAAATATCTATCAACACGTGTGATACCCACATTTTGCTTTGCGTCTTCACAATACCACATTAATTACGAGTATGAGCAATCATGGCTCCACTACTTACAATCGTTTCCTATCTGCTCTACATATACACAAGCCCGTTTCTCTTTGTCTTATTTTTTTTTCAATATATCGCCTGAATATAAAAGTCATTAAGCTCTATTTCTGTGGTGCAGAAATTTCATCTTTTTCCTTTTGATGTACAAGCTGCATTTATTCTTAAATCTTTTTTGTAAAATCCTTTTGTAAAAACACATCTAAACATGTTTTCTCAAGTATACATTTCATTGGAGAAAAAATCTTCAAGGGTTACTGCTGTATGAGCTGAGTAGTATTGTGGTGATACTGACCGAGCAAAATCGAGGGACCGGATGTTTGCTCTATACCGACCAAAAAGTAAATGAACAAAAATCGTCGTTGTGCATCCGAGTTCGCGCAGATGTTCCCGCTGAAAAATAAAAATTAATCAAATATCAAATTTCTATTTCCCGAGTCTACGGCAATTTTATTTATCTGCCAATGGGAAGTCCAGAATCAAATACAAGTGTGAAATTCAAAACGAGCTGATTTTGATCCAAAAAGAAGATATAAAAGGCGGATATAACAAGCACCCAGCAGACAGACTGACGGTGACAGGCGAGAGTAATCGATATCCCCTTAAGTCAAGCGGCTACTACGTTCGCCTCTCTTCACCTCTCATCACTTCTTCCCTGTCTCAAAAGTACTTACTTACCTAAGGAGCGACTACTTCAAAGACATTCCTCACATACCTCCGCTCTCACATTCCTAACCACTAATTATCTTTTTCAGCGTTATATTTTTCATGAACATTTTAACCTCCGTTGGACCTATATTCAAGTATTATTTTATTTGTAAAAACCTTAATTGATATGTGTATATATAAATATTATTTTCAACTCAATTTGCTTTTCTTGATTTTATAATCATTTTATGACTTATAGTGGGCTATCTACCACAAGGCCAAATTCCCTTAATCTGCAACAATATAATACTACCCTTCACTAGAACAGAATCCTACTACAACTAGAAAAATATATAAGCAACAACACTATTGTATTACCACCAGTATTTACATTATTCGGACTATTGTCCTGATCTTTGTTGAAATACTAGAGAAAACCATTAGCATCAAAAATTGCAATATGAGCCCTAGTATAAAAAAAATTGTTTATTGGTCATTAGGTTTACAAGTAACAAAATTCATTTAAGTTTGTGTTCTTGTCCTTAAGGGCACATGACCCAGTGGATATAGACGTTGGTTCGTTCCAGTGACTTGACCCAAAGTGTTTTGAGCACAATGCCATGCTACTGCAGGGATGAACGAATAACTGGCAGGGTCAAAGGGAGATAACAAATGACTTCCAATCAAGGCAATACTACGCAAGGAATTAAGATCATATTCCGTAGTGATTATAATAAAAGGTTCGGTTTGAAATTCTTGAAGAAACGTCGTACGAATGGTAGATGGCAATAGTCTAAATAGCATAAATACTGTAAATTCTATCTCATCTCAATAAATATATAGAAAATAATAGTATTACGTACTTCTCTTTAAAAAGATGCAGTTTTTATCAGTATTTATATAGGTTTTAGATCTCGTCTTTTGCTGTTCCAATGTCCCGCTGGATTTTAGTGTTACATTTTTCGCCAATTGTTAAATGATTTTCTAGATATTTAAATTTCAGTATCTGTTTGATTTGGATGTATCCAATTTGTAGCTAGCATCTTGGGTTTTACTGACAATCATACATATCGTATTTTTCTTCTACAATCTTGAATATAAATCAACGTAACACAGCGTGCTGTTGCCAAGAAAGAAAGCAGCCAGTGACGGTAAGTATACCATGAAGAAATGAGTAATCGAATCGAGAAAGAGAATTAGATTGGAATTTAAACGATTGTTTTAAGCGGTCCGAGTATCGATGGAACCATTTAAAAACAGTTTGTGAAATATAGTGTAAAGAAAAATAAATAACTAGGTAAATATTGGCTGAGTTTCATCCCCGATGTTTGTCTAGACTTATCGGTGCCCTGGAATATCTCAAGCAAATGAAAATAACGCATCACAAACAAAAAATTTATTAGGAAAATTGGCATATTCATTGGTGGACGCGGATAAAAAAAATGATATTACGAACAATCTTCGAATATATTCCTCGATTATCGTTATCAGAGCAGCCATGTTTGTTTTATTTCCAAAAAAGTATTCATACGCACAACCTGTATTGTTCGTGCAAAATTTAAACAAATAACATGTCGAATGAGATAGCATTTTTGAGGGGTGGGGTTTTGTAAAAGTGATATTGAATCTTTACGTGCCGTATTCCTAGAGGAGACGGGCGATCGTGTCTTTTCACCATTTCCTTTGATTTGTTGATCATATTAATATTTGTTTTAAAATTATCCGTATAAATCTCTGCTCTTTCATTCATTTACGGTAACTTGCTAGCTTAGTTTCCCGCTGTTTTATGTTCCTCTTGTTTTTTAATGATCTTTATCTCTTAAATTCTCCAAGCCTTCCATCATCATTTTCTGACCTAGAAATTTAAAAAAATATCTTATTGATTTCTATCTACAATTGTCCTTTCTGTACTAACTTTCCTTAAAAGACCATCTTTGCTTATACTATATATATAATATCTGCCAGTCAGTTAAGTGTCATACGTGATACACGCTTGAGATATGACTAACTGGGCAGAATATAATCCCGCAGTGGGTTGCCATTGCTTTCTGCGGTAGACTGATTGCCAGCCAATGCTATAGAACCCAATCTGTCCTATTATTTAGCGTATAACTAGAAGGAAGAGACGGAATGATAAATTTCACAAGGGTATTTGTGAGTAAATTAATGCAAAGAATTCAACTGGAATTTCAACTCGTCTCCTCGATTTGTCGTTCCGAGTCGATTTCCACTGAACCACAACGCACATCCTCAGTATCCGTATATAGTATTTTAAGTATTATACTATAGTGCCACAACACTTTTCAAATTGGTCTTTAATATATATATATATATATATATATATATATATATATATATATATATATATGCCTCGTGGAAATAGTGATGGTACGTTGTAGTTCAACTTTAATTTATTGACCGTTTTATATTTTCTGCTATGAAAGTGACTATTCGGACTTCAGTGTCGTATTTTCTGTTATCTGTTAAACATTTTTTCTATAGATAAAATGGTTTCACCCCAAGCAGGGCACCACTGCCACTGCTGCGCAGAGGGTTGCATGCGAGGAGAGCGGATATAAAACTGTTCTATATAAATATAGAACAGAGTACTGGGGTTTTCGGAGAAATGATAAGCAAAAGATAGGAATCAAAGAGATAAATGACAGCAATTGACGTTGCGCTTAAACTTAAGCGAGTATACAGAAGAGAGTTTCATAGGCAAGAAATAAAAGAAAATAAATTAAAACTGTAGAAGTACCGTTTATACTTTATTGTTTTAACATTAAAAGGGTAGGGACGAGTTGTTCCGTGATATTTACACTTATGTGTTTTTGATTATGACATCACAAAGTCGAAGTTTACATATTTAGTTGAGCTTCTCTTTCTTATAACCGTAATCTCTGTCTTTATTTTGATAATCAGTCCTTGATTCTTGATTTTCTTTAATAAATGTGCCAGAATTACCTGCAATTTAATAAATGACAGCAATTGACGTTGCGCTTAAACTTAACCGAGTATACAGAAGAGAGTTTCATAGGCAAGAAATAAAAGAAAATAAATTAAAACTGTAGAAGTACCGTTTATACTTTATTGTTTTAACATTAAAAGGGTAGGGACGAGTTGTTCCGTGATATTTACACTCATGTGTTTTTGATTATGACATCACAAAGTCGAAGTTTACATATTTAGTTGAGCTTCTCTTTCTTATAACCGTAATCTCTGTCTTTATTTTGATAATCAGTCCTTGATTCTTGATTTTCTTTAATAAATGTGCCAGAATTACCTGCAATTTAATAAATGACAGCAATTGACGTTGCGCTTAAACTTAAGCGAGTATACAGAAGAGAGTTTCATAGGCAAGAAATAAAAGAAAATAAATTAAAACTGTAGACGTACCGTTTATACTTTATTGTTTTAACATTAAAAGGGTAGGGACGAGTTGTTCCGTGATATTTACACTTATGTGTTTTTGATTATGACATCACAAAGTCGAAGTTTACATATTTAGTTGAGCTTCTCTTTCTTATAACCGTAATCTCTGTCTTTATTTTGATAATCAGTCCTTGATTCTTGATTTTCTTTAATAAATGTGCCAGAATTACCTGCAATTTAATAAATGACAGCAATTGACGTTGCGCTTAAACTTAAGCGAGTATACAGAAGAGAGTTTCATAGGCAAGAAATAAAAGAAAATAAATTAAAACTGTAGAAGTACCGTTTATACTTTATTGTTTTAACATTAAAAGGGTAGGGACGAGTTGTTCCGTGATATTTACACTTATGTGTTTTTGATTATGACATCACAAAGTCGAAGTTTACATATTTAGTTGAGCTTCTCTTTCTTATAACCGTAATCTCTGTCTTTATTTTGATAATCAGTCCTTGATTCTTGATTTTCTTTAATAAATGTGCCAGAATTACCTGCAATTTAATAAATGACAGCAATTGACGTTGCGCTTAAACTTAAGCGAGTATACAGAAGAGAGTTTCATAGGCAAGAATAAAGAAAATAAATTAAAACTGTAGAAGTACCGTTTATACTTTATTGTTTTAACATTAAAAGGGTAGGGACGAGTTGTTCCGTGATATTTACACTTATGTGTTTTTGATTATGACATCACAAAGTCGAAGTTTACATATTTAGTTGAGCTTCTCTTTCTTATAACCGTAATCTCTGTCTTTATTTTGATAATCAGTCCTTGATTCTTGATTTTCTTTAATAAATGTGCCAGAATTACCTGCAATTTAATAAATGACAGCAATTGACGTTGCGCTTAAACTTAACCGAGTATACTGAAGAGAGTTTCATAGGCAAGAAATAAAAGAAAATAAATTAAAACTGTAGAAGTACCGTTTATACTTTATTGTTTTAACATTAAAAGGGTAGGGACGAGTTGTTCCGTGATATTTACACTCATGTGTTTTTGATTATGACATCACAAAGTCGAAGTTTACATATTTAGTTGAGCTTCTCTTATAACCGTAATCTCTGTCTTTATTTTGATAATCAGTCCTTGATTCTTGATTTTCTTTAATAAATGTGCCAGAATTACCTGCAATTTAATAAATGACAGCAATTGACGTTGCGCTTAAACTTAAGCGAGTATACAGAAGAGAGTTTCATAGGCAAGAAATAAAAGAAAATAAATTAAAACTGTAGAAGTACCGTTTATACTTTATTGTTTTAACATTAAAAGGGTAGGGACGAGTTGTTCCGTGATATTTACACTTATGTGTTTTTGATTATGACATCACAAAGTTGAAGTTTACATATTTAGTTGAGCTTCTCTTTCTTATAACCGTAATCTCTGTCTTTATTTTGACAATCAGTCCTTGATTCTTGATTTTCTTTAATAAATGTGCCAGAATTACCTGCAATTTAATAAATGACAGCAATTGACGTTGCGCTTAAACTTAAGCGAGTATACAGAAGAGAGTTTCATAGGCAAGAAATAAAAGAAAATAAATTAAAACTGTAGAAGTACCGTTTATACTTTATTGTTTTAACATTAAAAGGGTAGGAACGAGTTGTTCCGTGATATTTACACTTATGTGTTTTTGATTATGACATCACAAAGTCGAAGTTTACATATTTAGTTGAGCTTCTCTTTCTTATAACCGTAATCTCTGTCTTTATTTTGATAATCAGTCCTTGATTCTTGATTTTCTTTAATAAATGTGCCAGAATTACCTGCAATTTTCTTTCTGTCCGTACTATCACAATAATTTAAACTGAAGCATGGATCAATCTAGTCTCCCTGAAGTTAAAACACTGCGCCACCACGGATTAACTCTCACAACAGATCTCAAGTGAAATGACTATATAGAGTCCGTAGATGAATCCACTGCTAAGAAGGTCGGTTCTCTGTGCAGGACCAGGAAGTTTTTCCCGTCTGAAACAATCCTGCACATATAGAAATCTACCATCCACCCGTGCATTGAATACTGCTCCTGCTATCCACCTAGGGGTTCTTGACAAAATCCAACGAAATATCTGTAATGTGACTTACCAGCTTGAATACAGTCACTTTCTCACCGGCGTGATGTGGCTTGCTTGTGTCACTTTTATAAATGTTTCATGGCTTCTTCTCAGATGAACTTAGCTCACTGGTACTCAGCATACATGAATTTTATCGAGCCACAAGATTAGCAGCTAGGTCCCATCATTTTACTGTGAAACCGATAAATTGTAAATGCAAATTCTACTCCATCAGCTTCTTCTCTCGCACTTCCCGCCTGTGGATTTCACTTCCGTTTACTTGCTTTCCCGACAGCTACAATCGTCAAGAATTTAAATGTGAAGTCAATAGTCATCTCCTATCTCAGTAACTTGCATCCTCTCTCTCTCACACACACACACACTCTCTCTCTCTCTCTCTCTCATATGTTCCTTTCTTCGTCAACTCTAATCTCAGCAGTATTCTCATTTTTCTGACACTCCCTGTAACCTGTTACTCTTTGTCATAACTTAACTCCTATGTAAACCCCTGCTCAACAGTGGCAGTAAAATGCCTTGCTTGGGGCGATACGATTATAAAAAAAGAATACCCTTAAATAATTATAGCTTCCCATACCGAAAACGAAGAGAGAAATTGTATGTTTGTTATATGTCATGTATTTGCTTCAGATTTACTTTACGTAGGGCTATTCGGAATGTGGAAAACTTTTGATTCATGTCGAGTCTTTCGTCAATGCTAATTGAAATACGTAGGGGACAGAACGGCCGACATCTTGGGTGTATAATAAACAAGTTGAACATTCCGAAAAATAAAACATGTCAATGATAATTTCTCCTCTTAAAACTTCGGGAAAAATACAGTCTCATATCATGTTATACCGGTAGAATAATTATAAAAAACTAACTTAAATCTATAAGCAAGGTAACGTGCATTGTGGTACAGTGGATATTGAATCAGAACGACAAATCGGGAAGCAGATTTCGAATTCCAGTTGAATTCCTTGCATTCACTTACGCACAAATACCTTTGGGAAAGGTATTAATCCGACTCCACCCTCCAGTTATGGGTTGAATAATAAAACAGATTGGGTTCTTTAGCTTTGGCTGGCCACCAGTCTACCGCAAAAAAGCAATGACTGAATGCTGACATTAAAACGCAACGAACTACTAAGCGTTGGAGACTATGAGAAAAGTATATTAAAGAGAGAGAATAAGAAAAAACAAAAATTACGAAAATATAAGCCAATGATTGACACAGACGATGCCCAGCTGACCCTACTATAATATGCAGTTGATCATGTCAAAAACAAACAATGCGCATGCATGATATGAAATATATTACAGCCAAAATTTACCTATCGTGTATGTGTGCATATGATACATAACTGTGTGTGTGTGTGAATAGAAAATATGCGGATTATGGATATTGTATCAGAATGAGAGTTTCTGAGAGTTGCGTTCGAATTCGCGTCAAATTTGTTACATTCACTTATGCACGGAATATTTTGGGCACTTATCAATCCGTCTTTTTTCCTCTATCTATGGGTTAAACAGCAGGGCAGAACTATTTTTATAAACTTCGTTGGCCATCATTCTACCTCAGAAAGCAATAACAGACAACACTAAGAATTTTTTTATCAAGACAATCATAATTCTGAGAGGGACATGATCGTCTAGGCGTACATCACGTATGATACCTAAGTAATACCTACAAAACGATAGAGAAGTTTTTCTAGCGACCAATAGTGAAGTTACTATCTTCAGAGACTATTAGCGACGCAGTATTTTTTTTAAAAAATGACATCTTCCAGAAAACTAATACCTTCAATAAAAAAAGAGGAAGTAGATATTTCTTGGACGCAAAATGAAGAAGAAGACTACATGAATTTACCACTCAGAGGACAGTGAATGCAATATAAGCAGGAGAAAAATGAGTAACCTATATAATGAATTTATGTGAATTAATAGCAGAACAGGTACAATACGGAATGGTAAATGAAATAAAAATTTACTGAAAGCAGACTGAAGAGTAACATTTTGCATAAATGATGAAAAAAGCGTAAAAACCCTCATGTTTATCTCTAACAACTATGTCAGTCCTCTAGTCTTTTTTTCGTTTTCGTTTGACTTTCATAACAACTTTTACTCGTCCGTTAACTGAGCATTTTTACAACTCACAACGAAATAAAACAGTTCCCGCAACAAGCTTTTCCAATGGAAATGTTGGCTTGACAAGCAGCAGGGTTACAAAGAATGCCCGTCAACAAAGAAATGAACTTTCTTGTGAGATCAACAAATACCTAAAGCAATGGGTTGATTGGGCTCCATAGAAATATATGATACAAGTGATGTAATAAGCGTAGGCTATCTTAGAACAGAGTCAATACAGTGACTGAATGAAGTCAATGTGAAGGATCGTGCCAATGTGATCAATGGCCCCTTTCCAGTGACAAATGCGACCTTCCAGTTGGTAGATACCGGCTCCGGTTTAACCTAGAGACGGAGATGTTCCCCAAGATACGCTGTGCATGAATGAATCATTCTTCAGCTTTCAATGCAGATATATGGAACAGGCTAGTCATCTGTTCAGCATCTCTATGGCACTACGACAACTCCCATTTATGGGACTGTCTGAAGAGCATTGTAAAATTTATGGGAAACCATGAAAAGAGTCCTATACCGCTGGCCAATATCAATCTTTCTGTTTCTTCTGAAAAAAGTTATTTCCAGATGTGATATGAATCCGCAGAATGTTTTTACATTTTTCCAGATGCATTTAACGAAAATAACAACTTAAATTGCACGCATGCTTAACACTATGTACTGTTGAAATTACATAAACATTATGTCAAAAATAAAGTCCTGCAAAAAGTTAAACTCACAAGAAATATTAAATGTAAGGAGAACAGACAGAAGACAATAACCAATTTACATGATACTTTTTGTGAATGGATAAAAAAGCTGGAGCGATATGATTGCCAAACTTTGGATTTTTATCTTTTTTACAGTTTGATTTATCCTGTAAATGTTTGGTCGAAGTAGACGGCTACAGAGTAAATTGCACAGTTTAGGTGGATATGTGTAAACGATAACTTAATCATAGACTTGAACAGGTCAAGAATGTATATCGATCAGGAATAAATCAGTGGTCTGTCAGAAGAAAATGCTCGATTAGAACTTATTACTCACCAGTGAAATACAGAGGGAATGAGTGTTGTCTTAGCCGTGGAGTTTAGAACCAATGAAACTAAGGAACGTAATTTGTCAGTGCAAGTCACTCACTGATTTATCGCTACGATAGAGGCGGGAAATGCGTGTTACATCTTGTCTGTGAGGCTGGATTTGTAAAATGGAACATAATTTGCAAACCACAAGGACTCGGTGATAATTTTGGTCAATATAGTTATTGGAAAATAAGGCCTGAGCAGCTCCTGTCCAAATATGACAGCAGTAAAACATTTTACTCTGATCTTTATCTTGTAACGGACAAACATAAAAGGAGTCTTTATGGTGAGGCGATATTGAGAGAATTAGAATCTCTACCAGGATCCATCAAAGTTGGACACGATAGAAACGACATACAACGTGCAGATAGCTCAAGAGCTAATAGAAGACATAGAAAGGAAGTTATATAACTTCGACATAAGGTAGTGAAAAAAAAAGACGAAAGCAGAAGCTATACTGTAGTAGACGAAGCGTCCACTTACTAATTTAGATTTATGAGTCGACTCGACGTAACATGATGTCAGGATTTAAAGCAGGATTTAAGAAAGAACAAAAAGGCGAAAGTAACCAGAAAAACAATGTATTGACAAAGGTTACATGGGGTTGAGAGAGCATGCATAAGAAAGTGAAAAGGAAAGAGTCATTCCCCTTCGTCTGTTCGTAGAAACAAAATAAGATGTATGAAGTTTTTACTCTAGCTGAAACAAAGGTTTGTAACAATTGTTAAGATTTTCGTAAAGAGTTCAAAGTTCAAATCCTTGATGAAGAAAGTCAGACAGAAGACAAAGTTCTGTGTCTGTGTGTGCGTTGAGTAGAGAGATAGAGACACTTACATGCGAATGTAGCAGTCGGTGGATTTCTACTGACGAAGGTTGGAAAAATTGTGGAATTATGTGTAGGAAGTTATTTTATGTAAAGTCCTGTTTGAATGAAAGTTAATGTGCATAGTGTTAATGTCGGAGAAGAAAAATAAAAGAAATTTTGCGCCACTAATTGCTACACGCAATTAGTGCGCGTGTGTTTGTGTGAGTTAGGAAAACATGTTTGCTCTTGTCCCGGGACGAAATCCTAACTAGTGTACCACGTGATGTTTTCCGTTTTTATTAGCATCGTTTTTGGCGAGAACCAGTCATCACGTGGACGGCGAGTGACCATGCGTGTGCGTGTGTGTGGGTGTCAATGTATGAAACCCGACAATACAAAGAGAGAATGGTTTTTATTAAAATGATGAACCCAAAATAAAAATTACAAATAAAATTTAACAAAATAAAGCTAGTGCGTTTAATAGAAGAGGATATACGTCCGTTTCTGAACGTATGTTTCATGTTCGATTTCTATGAATAGTTTCAAAGTATTTTATTCGAATAACTTTTCTCTTTGCTAGCTAGACTTTACGAATTTAAGCTCCGCTGATATGGAGAACTAGAAAGGGGTGTTAGACCAGCATATGTCTTCTCACCGGACTTATTCATCATTTACGGTGAGGCAATTCTAAAAAAGTTAAAAGTCCTACAGCGTTCATTATTGACTATCTTAATATATGATATGCAAATAACATAATGTTGATATAAGACACGGAAAGAAAACTACACTATCCCCTACAGAATTTTGTGAAGGAAAACGAAAATAATAGCTAAATATCAACCCCAAAAGTCTCAATGCAGGTTTGTTTGCAAAAAAAAAAAAAAAAAAAAAAAAAAAAAAGCGTAGAATGCAAATTGCAAATTGAATATACCATAAGAAATATAACACAGTTAATATCTGTGAAGAGGTTCAACAAAAGGTGGAACGTATGACATTGAAATACTGAGATGCACTGGAATAAAGAAATATATCTTCCAAAAGCTAAGCAAATTATTAAGAAACAGGAAATTTAATTCGAAAAAAAGAAAATGCTACTGAACTTTAACATGAGTTTTTTTTTTTAATCGTATCACCCCGAGCAAGGCGGTAACGCCACTGATGTGCAGGGGACTACTTAATAGTGAAAAGATTGGAAAAGAGAAAGCCGGAAACCATATCCGAAACAGGTAACAAGGGATGAGCCTCTTAACCTGTTCAATAGACGTGGGTGGAGTGTGAACCGGGCGATAGATAGATCTATCTACTCCAATTGAAAAATAATAACAATAAATAGTGCACAATCTTCTCACAGATCAAGAATATACTTGAAGTAACTAAAATGAGGTTCTACAGAAGTATAATGAGAATACTATGAACTGACCAGGTGAGCAACATCATAGATTCAGAGAAAATGAAAACAGAAAGAATATCATATATGGAATATGAAAGAAATGTAGATTAATAGACAGCGTACGCGAAATGTCTGGTCCTAGCTGGTGGAACGAAAGAATATAGTTTGCTTGAATAAAGAGAAAGACATGGGAAAAGCTAGGCACATTCCGACTGTAGAAAATATATTGAAAGGTATCAAACAGTTCGTCACGGTCAAGTCTGGACAAACGCTTTTGACCACGGTCAAGGCTAGACATTTAGAAATGAGCATGTTAGTCCTAGATCCCCCCCACAATAATCTAGTTTTGTTCTTCTTAGGTAGAGGGAATTGTCAAGTAGTTTCTGGAGCGGTACATGGACCCGAGCATTTTTGCAGTATCATGTTTTGTTTGCGACAAATCAAATACACAAGCTTTAACATTAGTTTATTTGTCAGCTCTGGTTCCAATAGGATTTCCTAGTTAATGAGTATCGCTGGAAAAACAACCTTACCTGAAACGTCAAAATGCAAGTTGGTAATAGCAATGAGACTCCTTATTTGGAATATCTTCTTCTTCCTTCTTCACAATCCGTGTCTCTTCAGGACGTAGGCGATCATGGACGTCCATTTATCTAAGTCGCTTGTCACTTATTAACTTTCTTCTTGATATATCTCCCAAAATACGCTCCGCCATCCAGTTACTCATGCCTATCAAATATGTACCGCGCTGTTTTCTCCTGTCTCACTTTCTTTCTAGCTGTCCGTTGAGTATTAGATTCTCCAAGTACTCTTTCTTCATTACGTCTCTCAGGAACATCAGCCGTCTCTTCCTTAATGTTAAGTATGAGTTTTCTTCTCGTTTGTATCCTCACCAACACCTCGTTTTGCACACTTTCTGGGTCTGTGATATCCTCAGCAGTTTTCAACAGAACCACATTCTTTTGCCTTCAGTCTCTTCTTCATCTTTGAAAAGATCATCCAACATTCGCAGCCATATGGAAAGACAGATATCACAAAGTAATCCATTTTCCCGTGAGATTGTCATGTCTATCCGTACTCTAGTTAGCTTTGGAAATGCATCTTTATCTATGCCAAAGCGTTTTCGGATCTCAATGTCGCACGTTCGATCCTCTGTCAGAACGCTTCCCAGATATTTAATTTCTTTGTTTTATTTTTGTTTCTCCGACCTGTAGATGTCAGTTTGGGTTCTTCTTTTTGCTGATGGCAATACATTCAGTTTTATTGAATGTATGCTCATTACTTTCTTCTCTCTTTCTCTTGCTAGCTTCTGTTAGAGGTCCTGCATTTTCCTTTCCGTGTCTGTAGTACTGAAGAGCACACCAGCCCATATAGAACTTGTCAGTTTGATTTTCTTGATCTTTACGGTAGATATCTGATCACAGATATTAGAAGTTTTCATTCTAAGCATTTTTGTAATTCTTCTTGAACCAAAGTTACATTTCGAAAGTTTTAAACTCAAAACAAGAATGTAAAGTAACGCGAAAGAAAAAAAAATCTCTTTGCATTTCCTGGGATAAGTTTTGCCTTTTAATTTAATTTATGACGTACCGCAACCGCTTCAAGTCAAAATACATTTGACTCGACTGCATTTTGATAAAGTTGTATTTGAAAATTCAATTAATCAGTCAGTCAAACACACAGGAAAATGGTAAGCAGCCAAACGTCGGCTTTCGGTAAACGATTCCACATCACGGACGGAAAGTGTCTGACAAACAAACAGTGAAATACATCAGATGTCCATAAGGTCTACGATCGTCAAGAAAGAGCAAGTCATTTTAGCAGCTGACTGGCCGACCAATCTGATAAACTCGAAACTTAATCTGTGAGCCACCATGCAGAGAGAAACGCTGAGAAATAAAAACAGCCTGAACAAAAAAAAAAAAAAAAAAGGGAAGAAAAGAAAAAAATGAAGAAGGAAAAGACAAAAATTAAGCCAAAAAGAAAAAAACAAAAAACAAAAGTAAACACTGGAAAGGTCAGCACGGAAACTGGTGAAACGAGAAATATTCTCAGACGGCAAGTTATAAAGCACGTAGACTAGCAGTGACTGATTTAAAACCAGGCTGTACTTTCCTGATAGGGTGTAGAGTTTGTTCGGGGAGAAATAATTTAATGAAAAAAAGGAAAGGTCAATTTTATGTACTGTTCATTGACTCGAGATATCGAAGCAGACAATTTGTGTTGCCGTATTGCTTTTGTAGATAGCACTTACCACATTACTTTTATTTTCTGTTTTGACAGCTGACAGACAATCGAGATTTGATGACAGCAACAGTACTCAAAATAATGTCCCCTCTAAAAAATAAAGGTACATTTATTTTTAGTTTTTGATTGATCTTATATTCAATGAAAACCTTGCATATTTTGATGCTGCTTTTACTATATTTCAAAAATCATGATAAAATCCAAAAAAGAATGTGCAATGTTGTTTATCCTGAGGTGAAATCTCGGCTTCACTCACATTCTCAACAACATAACTTAGATACTCTGCGTCTTTTCTATAAATTATTTCTAATGAAGTGTTTCTATTTTAAATATGTTGTTTTTAGTGAAAGGTATACTGCAGGAAGTTTGAGTCAGTAATCGTAGGTAAATAAATTTAAAATAAAATGGATTGACTTACCCACTCCACCATTTTTGTCTTATTTAAGATTTTTGCATTATTTAAAAAGAACATTATATCCCTAAGTGATACATAAATTTTATAAATTTAAGCGTAGTGCTATACAGGCGGCAAGGTCTCACTTTAAATGGCTAAATCTAACTAAGTTCTACGCCAAAAAATTAATCTATCAAATTTTGCGCTTGCAATTGTAGATGAAGAAGAGTCTCTTCCTTCCCAGTCAAATCTGATCATTCAAAATTATAAATGCAATGCCAGTCGTTATCTTCATCTTAATTCTTATTATTTTATTGTTCTTTCTTCTTAATTGTAGTTTTTCTCATATTCTCTAACACTCTGTAACCTCTTGTACCCGAATTGCTTTCTTAGGGTTAATTGGTTAAAACAATATAGTATTTGTAATGTCCTGGGTATGACGGTAAACTACATCCGGCAGCAAAACCTCTGATTGGGACCACTTCATAAATGTTGTTGTTTCCAGGCGCACTCCGAAACGGAGTTGTAGCACCTGTTAGGGTTCCAGCTATGGGCAAAAAGTAAACCTCCAAATTGGGGTCAAAACACAATGAAATTATAACAATGGACTCTTTATAGAAATACGAACTTCTATAGAAATTTATACATCTCTTAAAAAAATATTACTAATAATACATTTTTTGAAGAAAAAGTTATTGCCATAACACATTTTTGAAGGAAAGAAAAATCTCAGTGAAACATTTTTAATAAAAAACTAAAAAATATTTTCATTTTTTTAAATAAAAAAAAATAAAAACAAAACTTTTCATCAAAATTATACTAAACCAACATTTTCACTATAAACGAAGATTATAAAAATACATTAAAGCCCCACCTTTTGTTGACATGCCGTTAAACAAAACTCAAAAAATAGTTTTCTTTTCTGTAAAATAATTAATTATTTAATGCTAAAAACGAACAGAATTACGCATGTCACAAACGAATTAGTTCCTATCAAAGAATATGGCTCACACGATTGCATTCTATATTTTCAGAATAAACTGCTAAGGCAGCATCCAGGAAAGTTATCTAATGTCCGGTTGTGTTCTTCTAAATATACATCACGGTCTAGAATAGCAATGCTCTCCCACGTAGATTTTGAATATGACAAATGCCAGATCTTCAATGCTAGGCGCATTCATTTTAATATGACATTTTTTTCCAATAAAATGGTGACGACATAATCATCCTTCAATTCCGATGGAACTTTTTCATTTTGTCAGACATGAAAGGAAAAGAACGTACAAGTTTAGAGAGGTTATATATATATATATATATATATATCGGTTTCCAAATTGTGATCTACTTAAAATTTAAAATTTAAAAGGAATAATTTATTTCTTTAATCCAAAATTGAAATTAAATATACAAATTTACATTAATTATAAAGACTCTGGTTAAATACAAAAATATTCTGCACAAAATAAGTATCCCACCCACTACCGACTCTTCTAAGAAGTCCAAAGGATATAGTCTGGTCGCAAGATAATAAAAACTTACATTCTAACTGCTAATGTTAAATCTGTCTAGAAATCAAAGACTCTCATTAATCAACCATATTAACTACTCACTTTCTTCAAAATTCTAACGGTCAATCCAAGAGACTTGTTCCCTTATCACTAACCCCCACCAACATCCCACACATAACTGACCAAATATAAGAAAAGAGGCTTTCCATTCCCAGCCACACCGCCTGTTGGGGCATTGAAGTTTCAATGTCGAAAGAAATGTACCATTTGTAGTGGATATATAAAAAATTATGCACATGTTCTAAAATATAATTTATAATATATATATATATATATATATATATATTGCTTATTTGGTCAGCAATCTATCTTTAATGTAGGCTTCATTAAAATGACAAACAAAGTAATATGGTTACGTTTTTTATATAATTTTGTCCCAGTTGATTCGTAATTTTTTTCTTTCAGAACATAAATTATATAAAAACTTAGAGCATTAATTATATACAAGTTGTCTACTTAATAATATCAACTACGTACACACACAATGTGCTTATCGTGTTCGGAATATGAAATAAACACATGACTCTACACATACACACAACACAAACAAAAAACACACACTCACAGAAACACACACATATATGTACGTATATGTGCATAAGTTTGTTGTTAGATTTTATGCTCTGAATCTAAACCAATTACTTTAAAAAAAAATAAGGATATCGATCAATTACATAGGCTATACACAAAGACGCAGTTTATAAAAAAGCGTTTTTATACATGTATGTATATATGTATCTATGCATATATTGGTCTGTTCCGAGAGTAATTACATTTAGAGATAAATTATACAAAAATCAAATATTAGCTAATTTTATTTAAATATTTCTGTTTATTTTTCTCTTTTTATTTTCTTCGAAAGAACGTTTAAAAATGGTTTCTCTTTCTTGAATTTTTGATTCTCAACGTTTTGCCTGTAACAAAAAGTATCTTTCAACCACTGTCTCTTACGATAACATAAACAAATTTTGCAATATTTTCCTGTAATAATTTCAGACCAAGTTAGGCGCAAAGGACACTAAGGCTCATATAGTGACTGTGTGTTATGAAATAGAAGGAACAAAACACTATTAAGAAAAGAGAATAATAAAAGAACAATAATTAAGAAGATAGAACATAAATATTAACAATAGATTTAAACTTTTGAAGGTCAAAGTTGACTAAGAAGCATTAATCCTGAAGAGTATTCTGCAAGCAGGAAATGTTATAGAGTTAATTGAAAATAAAGAAAAAAATTATGAATACGCCATTTTCAAAATTAACATGAATATGTGCTGTCAAAATAAAGACAGACTGCCTGGTTAAAATAAGGAGTGAAGTTCCCATATGGCAAGATTTCTCAATTATGTTCTAAACGTCAATATAAAAACCATATTCTCGATAAAATTATATAAGAAACTAATTTCAGTCGCACTTTAACAATTCAAGCTTCATTGATTTGTTGATATATATATAATTCATAAAGGAGAATTTTGAAATGATTTTCTGAAACTTATATATATATATATATATATATATATATATATGTATATATATTGTAACGTGAATTAATTAATATCCATATGCGTGTACACATAGACGTAGAGGAATATATATCTTATATATATATATATATATATAAAACTAAAAAAGCGAGATTTAAAAAAGGAAAATATTTATACGTTTTTGGTAACTGAAACATTTATAGTAGGTTGAAGGTGAGGTCAGTATATAAGTTTATATTTGTGACAATACGTCGAAAAAATATTAATGGAAAATAAACAAATAAAATAAAATATGATAAATACGGAAATATTTTATTTAATAAATTCGGTTTTGTACTAGTGTGTATACTGTTTGTATATTTATTTACATTATATATATATATATATATATATATATATATTACGGAAATTAACGAATTTTAACGAAACTTTGTTATAAGCAACCGACAATTTGTAATGAATTATTTTGAACATTATTTTTGCCGATACTCGTATTTAAATAGATATTCTGTTTTTAATATAAAATACTGTTTAATTAAAAGCAGAATATCTACTTAAATACGAGTATCGGTAAAAATAATGTTCAAAATAATTCATTACATGTATATATATATATATATATATATATATATATATATATATATATATATATAGAATACTGTTGTCATATCTGGTCAAGCACCACTGCTATTCGTTTAAGTGTTATCGACGACAGGCTCTAAAGTGGGTTGCTGCTTCATCTGTCTCCTCGGGAATTTGCTCGTGCAACCAGACTGGCAACAATGTCCCATATTTTACAGTTAAATCAACAAGATGCAGGCATCAATTCTACTGCAGAAATTATTTTCTCACACTTCCCGACTGTAGAATTCCCTTCCATATAATTACTTTTCTTACGGCTACAACTGCCAGAAATTTAAATGCAATCTCAATTCACATCTCTTATCCACTTGACGCCAGTCATTTCTACATCACAACGTATATCGTGTTCTTAATATTTCTCTCTATCATCGCATCTGTCTTCATTCCTGTGTTTACATCTTTCTCTTGCCGTTTCTCTGTCACGCCTGTAGCTAGTTCGTTTGCATTTTCACTATCCTCCTGTCTAAAACTTCTAACTCTCTCGATACCGCCTTGTTTGGGGTGAAATTATTTAAAAATGTCTACTTATTTAAACTATTATATATCTAAACATATTTAAAAATGGAAACTTTGTCTGTGCGTGTGTATCTGTGTGTATTCCGTTACTTATAGACTCCAAAACGGCTGAACCGATTTTCTTGAAAATTTACACAGTTTTACAATAATAGTCTGTGAGTGTTCTTAGCTAGGTTTTGTGTCGAGGTACCCCAGATAAATATCAAAAATTGATAATCGAAAAGATCGGGTTATAGAAGGAGTGGTCCGATTTTAATCAAATTTGATACACTCATAGACAAAGACATAAGAAAAGATATTCAAAAGTTTCAAGGTTGCAGTTCTTAGAATAGTGCAGAAAATTTGATATCGATACCAGGAAATCCAAATTTAACTTACATCCATTCATTTTTCTTTCAGTCTACGGTTTCGCTTTAACTGAAAACAACTATTGCTTTTTAGTCTTTCGTGCCAACGTCCAAAGAGTCTGAGCTCCAGGAGCATGATCTAGTTTTAAAGCTTTCATCACACCCGAGCAACGCCTGCCTATACTACTAGTACATATATAGAACACTCATATGCAAATCTTCTTTTCTTTGCCATTACCATTATCATTAATATTATCGTTTTATAGCCCATGTTCCTCTACTTTTTAATAAATTTGAAAACATTCAAACTAATTCTTCAGAAAACTCATAAAAATTTAATCATAATAGATTGAACCATTTTTTGATTCTCAATGAAATCCTATAAAAATAATTACTTAGACTTGTACTCCTTAACAACTTGCAAATGCATAACACTTTGTTTTTATTTTTCAAGCTCACAGAACTATGACGCTCATAACATTTGACAACCAAAGGCTTTGATCACCAGATTTTCACACCAAAGTTACTATCCTGATCACGTGATCATGATCAACCAATCAGATTAAAATAGCAATCGAACAAGATCGTAGATTTGTCATACGTTTCAATAGATGTTTTAAAAAACATGCAACTCTGAAACCAGTAAATTTATTCTAACTAAATATACTTAAAGATTCAATTTGAATTTACAGTTATATATATATATATATATATATATATATATATATATATATATATAATCCTGGGTAAAAAAGCAATCGGAGTCTAACCGTACTGATGAGCTGTGATACGGCGAAACTGATCTGTCTGCGGATGACAATATATATATATATATATATATATATATATATATATATACACAGCCTGATGAGACATTGAAGTTTCAATGTCCAAATGAGCGTACCTTTGTAGCGGATATATATTGAATAATTATGTACATGTTCTAAAGTATAATTTATAATATATATATATATATATATATATATATATATAGTCACATTTAATTTTTCCGAATATAACTCAGAAATATTTGCGACAGTTTCCAGCAAGCAAACAAGTACGCACATTTTTTCACCTTGGAAATTTGGACATTCAAAATCGTCTGATATTCTCTAAGAAACCTATCAAAATTACCTAATTTTCTCTATTGTTCAAGTATATTTTACTATAATCTAATGCAATATCAGTTTATTATTCAGTAATTTCGTCGTCGCGTGCCTGACAAATAGTTTCTTTTCCCCTAACAGGAAACATTATCATTTATCAAAAGATGTCCGATATTGTGCAGTGAACGGTCATCTGTCTAACGGATATCCCTTACTAAATCACAACATAATTTTATTGTCTTATATCTTACGTTTATAGAGTTCTTAAATAAACAAAAATTAAAAAATAGACAGAATTTTATAAATTTATTAAAAGATTTTTTGTAGTACAAAGAACATTATGTTCTACATGAAATCTTCTGACAATGAAATTTTGAACGTTTTTTTACGGAGTACACCCACAACCAAATATTAAATATATATTCTCCACGAATGTCCTTTGCAAAATACACACAACCTCTCACCATCGTCATATTTATCATCTTTTTCTTCTTCCATATTCTGATTCCCTTCATGATATATGCGATCATGCATTTTGTAACTCTGAATATAATTTGTCTTTATGCTCTTTTATTCTAATTTCAAATTCGTTTAAATCACTAATTCCAGTTCTGCTGACCATATATTCAAGTTCTTTGGTCGTGTTATGCACTGATTTCTTCTGTCAGTTCTCCTTTGAATATATTCTCTGAGTGTCAAATTATCCAATACTTCTTTCATGATTATATCCCCTAGAATTTTAATGACAAGTGAGATGTACAATAAAGGGACATTCTTCAAGAAGACGGAAGATGACGATTGACGTTGCATAAAAGCCTTTGAAGATTGTAGTTGTAAGGGAAGCAATGTTAGCGGCCATTTTTATATAGGGATTTATTAACGGATCGTACACTGAATCGTAGTAATTGTAAAGTCTATGAAGCTTTCATTTGATGAATAATATTCGCTAGATCAGCATAGGTTTTCGAATTCAGATTTCTAACTCAAGACAGTTTAACTAATCAAACTGAATAACCCAGTTTAGCAAAGCGTATCGCATATATGATGAATTCATATTTGAAAATGTTTGCTTTTTAGAATAAATTCATGAAGATTTTTTTAATAATAAGATTCAAGCACTACAACTACAATTGAAGTATCGTGTGGGAAGACAATTTGTAAAAATAAACGTAGTTTAGTCACATTTCAGTGTATGTTGATTAGCCTATGAACATTTAATCCAATCTCCCAACATTCATTTATATATATATATATATATATATATATATATATATATATATATATATATATATATATAGTGTATCGAGGCAGCAAATAATTTTCTAAACATATACTGTTAAATATAAGAGACAATGAATATTTATTATGTTTAATCATGAGCTGTTGCTTAGCAGAGTTTTATGTCAACACAAGATTAAATCGCCGCTGATAGTAGTTGTTCTTCGTTACCATTCTGAAGATGACTCATGTGACCCGAAAGCTTAGAACTAACTAAAGAAAAAATATCCAAATGTTGGAGAATTTTTGTCTTTATTTTCAACTGAAATTAAAGCCAAAATATGACGTTTAGAACGGCTCATCATTAAACATAATAGACAGTATTGCCCGGCGTTGATCGGGTGTAATGAAAGCTTTAAAACAAAAGCATGGTCCTGGAGCTCAGACTCTTCGGACGTTTTAAGCAATAGTTGTTTCCAGTTAAAGCGAAACCGTAGACTGAAAGAAAAATGAATGGATGTAAGTCAAATTTTGATTTCCTGGTATCGATATCAAATACGTTTTCGGGTCGTAAACTGAATTTTGAAGGCTAAATAAATTTTCTGAGTAAATGGTATCATGCCTGAGAGTAAGAACTACAATTATACCTACTTAGAGCCAAACTCGAAGTAAAAAAGAAAATAAAAGGTCTGAAAAAAAATACAGACATACAGGCAGATAAAGAGACACACACACACACACACACACACACACACACACACACACACACACACACTTTTGTATATGTATATATATATATTATCGATTTTCTGCATTATTCTGAATATCGTTTCTTATGTTTTTGTCTATGAATGTATCAAATTTGATTAAAATCGGACCACTCCTTCTATAACCCGATTTTTTCGATTATCGATTTTCGATATTTATCGGGGGAAACTCGACACAAAGCCTAGCTAAGAACACTAGCAGATGCTTATAGTACAATTGTGTAAATTTTTAAGAAAATCCGTTCAGCCGTTTCGGAATCTATATATAACGGACACACACACAGACGCACACATACATACATACACACAAAGTTCCATTTATAAATAAGTTTATATATATATATATATATATATATATATATGTATATATAAGTTTATATATATATATATATATAAGTTTATATATATATATATAATATATATATATATATATATATATATATATATATATATATATATATATATATACAAATATATATATATATCATAAAATGAAAGAACAGGTAGGTTAAAACCCAGTGTTCATGAATTTATTTTTATGAAGATTTCTCAATACATATTATAGCTTAATATTGTAATTTTGTTTTAACAATGTTTAATGAAATCATTATATTGCTACACAAAATTTGTATGTTTCAGAACGAAACTGTTTTTCTTCATGTGATATTTTCATATTAATAATGAAAACAGTTTATTTAGAAAATATAATATGAATCCACGGTCATTTAGAAAATTATGGACTGTTAGAGGAAATGTGTCTAGATCTGTCAATATCGTTCAATTAAAAATGAGAATTTGTCTGAACTACAAAGTTGAATATTTGATTTGGGAATGTAAACAGATGAGCCTGATGTCAGGCTAATTTTGACTGTTTAAGATACATAGTGGGATTATACATTATTCAAATGGATATTTTCCACACATTTTAAAACCGATAAAATTAGAAAACTAACTCACAGAGAATCCTAAGTCTAAACCTAAAAATAATATTAAACATTAATTGAAAATTAATAAATCTCCGTGATGTAACTCGGGACTTAGAAATTAACCATACATAAAACCTAACGAATGTATAACGAATGTACATTATAAATACACCTAAATCTAATCACCCACATGTATAATTGAGCATGTACCCTCCTCCATAGAAAATAGAATTAGTAAAACTCTACTCGAAAATTTTATAAACAGAGAAATTTTTATATTTCACTAAAGAAAGGTGGCTATAAAACCATGATATAAATTACATAAAAATGATGACTATTACAGGACGAAATAGAAATAAATATTTATTTGGTATACAAGTTCTTTGAACAAAATAGTTAGCACTAAATTAGGTCGGAGGTTCGTCAAATTAATTGAGAAATATTTTCCTAATAGAATACTCTAAGCAAAATTTTAACATAAATATACTTATATAAGTCACATTTGTACAAATAAGCTAGAAAAATTTGTAAATCTTACATTTTATGTAATATCGTAATTTATGTAATCATCGAAATCCTAAAAATTACTACTGGAAAATAAGTGTATAACAAATTCTTTTGTTCACTAATGTACCATAACATCAAATGAAAACATAACTATTAAATATGTTTAAATTGGATTTACTAAGAATTCTTTTAAGTAGTGTGTATATTTGCGTCTAGCATCCTTAAACTATGACAAGTATTTTTGTAAGTTGAATGATACAAACAGAATCTCTACAGTAAAATGGAACATTCTGGAAAAAGGAAGAATCTCTATGTCGTACTATGACATCTGCCCGCTTTTCCTGAATGAATAGGTATGGAATTTAATGTTCCTTAACAATAAATTGCTACTGAATAGCAGAGATGGAGTGACGGTTTTATGTAAACGTCTAAAATATTTTCTGTAAAATTTATTTAATTACAATTGTTCATTCATAACATATACCAAAATACGAATTAAAAATGAAAAATTATTTTACATAAATGAGAACCACGATATTTGTTTGTTTTATTTTTAACTACTGTATAGCTAATATACCATAATATTTAATTCTAATTCAAACCTAACCTTTTCATCACATTTAACACAAAACCACATTAAAAAAACCCTGAAATTCACACTGCTGTTAAAATATATCATCTACCCATTTAAATAATATATGGTCCCATTGTGTATCTTAAACACACAATATTTAAAAGTGTCGTGCCATGACATGTAGCTACACTGTTTTCTTTCGCGACCCCAATCTTCAACTTCACATTTCAACCCAATTCTCAATTTTGATTGAACATTATTGACACGCTAACAGGCATTTTCTCCAACTACCATTTCCTAAATTTCTAAATGACCACGTATTTATATGATATTTTCATAAAAATCATTTTCACCATTTATTTTAAAATATCACTTGAAGAAAAATAATATTGTTGTGAAACATGAAACATTTAAATATATTATGTAGTGATATATATATATATATATATATATATATATATATATATATATACGTAACAAAATCCCCGAATTTTGAAGTCATCACAAGTCAGCATAACACTACTCAGTTAAATGAAGAACTTCTGCGCATTTATTTTATTACGATATCGAATATTTTATTATAAAAACTAGCTTGCCAAAAATGTCTTTTTACCAGTAAACCACGTAAAAAAACACCAATTTGTTAGTAAGTATTATCACAATTTAACAGTATATATATATATATATATATATATATATATATATATATATATTATTCAGCCTGAATACCTTCTTTTCTGTAAGTTTCTTTACAAATCAAAAAAAAAGTTTCTGTGGTTAAGTTTTTTTGTATGGCATATCATATCATATCATCATTTTCTTTTCAGTAGATAAGTATTATATAGAAAATGTTCCGAATGTTTTATTTCTGGTATCACTTTCGGCTATTCCTTCAGCCATTATCAAAGATGAATTTCGTTTTACCTTTAACTAAATGCATGTATTGTTTCATGTATATATCTAGAGTTATATGATTTTTTTTCTTTTCCAAATACGGTCCATAAATTGTGACTGTGTTCATCGTTGGTCTTACTGAGTGTTGTCTTTTTTATTAATAATGCTTCCATTATTTTTAATTTCATTTTACATTTGGATGATGCTATTGTATTTGCATTATCGGATATACATTAGTTTGTCTCCATGAGTATTTAAATGTAAACGAAAGAGATGTAACTGGAATCTTTTTGTTACACATGTAGTAAATCCACTGTATTTATTTAAATATATATATGTGTATAAAATAGAATGCAAATCAAAAGTGTGAAATCACAAAATGAGTGACAGTATATATATATTTTTATATATAAATATATGGGTGCATGTATGCAAGCGTTTCTCCAATAACCCTAACGGAAGGGACTCACTACTAGACCTCTGCTTCACTTCCATCCTAAACTCTTGCACTACAAGGCAGCTCCGCCCTCTCGGAAACTCTGACCACGCCGTAGTTTCCGTCAACATCTCATTCCACTCCCACTCTACCCAAGAAACCCAGGCCAGCAGAATATCCTACTGCTACCAAAGAACAGACTGGGACCCGTTCCGAGACTTCCTGTGTGACGCTCTGGTAACAAAGTTTTTAGTCTTCCCGTCGAAGACTGTGCATCCGAGGTCTCCTCTTGGTTTAAGGCTGGCATCGATACTTTCATCTCTGCCAGGAATTTTCAGCTCAAATCCCATTCGTTTCTCTGGTTCTCGCCGCTTGCTCGGCCGCCATTGCCCACCGGAATCATTTCTTCCGGCTCTATCGAAGCTACGCGTCGAACCAAAACAGGCGCCTTTTCGCCTCAACTCGTAATAAGTGTAAAAAGATACTTAACGAAGCTAAGATGGTGTTTGCTACCAGAATGAAGCAAATCATAACATCCTGTATGTTCGATGCCAAAGACTACCGGCGATTCTGTAAAAGCGTGCTTAACAAGAGTAAGACCGCAATACCCCCAATAAATGAATTTAATGTCCTCACCTCCACAGCAGACAAGGCTGAATGCTTTGCTCGCATATTCTCGACCAATTCGAGAGTGGATTCGACTGGAGTTTCTACACCCGACTTCCCACCTAGAACTGTGGCTCAACTGAATGGCGTCCACATTACAACCTCGCTGGTCTCTAACATAATCTCAAAACTTGAGCCACACAAAGCGAGCGGAGGGGACGGAATCCCAATCATAGTCTTGAAGAAATGTACCCCTGAACTCTCCTCTGTTCTTTCTAATCTCTACAACTTCTGCCTATCTGCTTCCTGCTTTCCTGCTTGTTGGAAGTATTCCTCTGTAGTTCCTATATTAAAGAATACTGGAGAACCCTCGGACCCCTCAAATTAACGCCCTACCAGCCGTCTTCCGATCTTTAGCAAAGTGTTCGAAGCCATTATCGACGCCGAAGTGGTTCAGCATCTCACTGCCCACAGGCTCCTCTCGGACAAACAGTATGGTTTCCGCTTCAACAGGTCTACTGCTGATATGCTAACGACTATCAATGAGTATATATATCAGGATCTCGACAAGAATGGCGAAGCCCAAACCTTTGCCTTGTATATCTACAGAGTCTGGCATGTAGGCCTTCTACGCAAACTGCGGAACCGTGGTATAACTTGTTATTTGTTTGAACTAATCCAGTCATTCTTCTCTGACCGCCCATTGGAGGTGGTATTAAAGGGACATACCTCCCAAAACTACCATACGAACGCGGGTGTCTCTCAAGGCTATATCCTACGTTCTACACTCTTTGTGAACTACATTAATGATCTCCCCGATGCCATAAGATCCCAATTAGGCATGTACGCCGATGACACCACAGTTTACTCTCGCTTCGATCAAAAATCTGGTGTGGCCGACAAAGCGAACCTCGCTGTCGAGCTTGATAAAGACCTCCACTCCGTAGTGGACTGGGGTGAGAAATAGCTCGTAAATTTAATGCTTCCAAAGGGAAGCTGCTATCAATTAATCATCATAGACAATCGCACCTACCTCCAATTAACATGGAACAGGCTTGCATCCCAGAGAGTAAAACACTACGCCTCCTTGGCCTCACACTTTTAGCGGACCCAAATTGGAATGACTATATCGAATCCATTGCTAAATCTGCTGCTATGAAAATCGTTTCTCTGTGCAGGGCCCGGCAGTTTTTCCCTTCTGAATCTACCCTGCATATATATAAATCTACCATCCACCCGTGTATTGAATACTGCTGCCACATCTGGTCAGGTGCCCCTGCTATTCTCCTCGGGCTTCTTGACAAAATACAACGGAGAATCTGGAATGAGATCGATACCGATTGGCAGCTCGACTGCAGTCACTTTCTCACCGGCGTGACGTGGCTTCCCTGTGCTTCTTCTATAAATACTTTCACGGCTTCTGTTCCGATGAACTTAGATCACTGGTGACCCCTAGGTACGAATTTGCACAAGATACTAGATTAGCAACTAGGTCCCACCCTTTTACTGTAAAACCGATAAATTTAACTACAATTTTTACCCCAACAGCTTCTTTTCTCGCACTTCCTGCCTGTGGAATTCCCTTCAACATAATTGCTTCCCCGACAGCTACAATCTCCAGGATTTTACATTAAAGGTCAACAGACACCTTCTACCACACTAATTCGCATCTATTCTCTCAAATACTCTTCCCATCTACCGAAACCACATACTCGGTATCCTTACCCGTCTATCACCCTCCTTCTGACATATTTTTCCTATATCTAACCATTCTTTCTCATTACTTTCCTCTATGTAACACCCTGCGCAATAGTGGCAGTGGAATGCCTTGCTTGGGGTGAAATTATTTAAAAGAAAAAAATGTACAGGTTACGATGTATAAACTTTCGTGTAAATTAATCGAAAATTAAAATAGCACCAAAATTATACAAGAATAGCTTGAAATAGTAAAAAGAATGTTTTCTTATTCAATAAACTCGTTATTGGCTTTGACGACGTCTTAATATCTTGCAACTCTTCTGGTCGATCTCCTTGTCTAATTTGGTATATGCTGTCATCTTATATACTTTCATTTTATCTTTGGTGATACAAGGATTTTGTTTGTCTTTCACTCAGCTTCGCCTCACGCATTGTATTCTGGTCAGTTAGGTGGCCAGGTGTAAGAGGTGATGTCGTTTCAGAAATTATCTGACAGCCAAAAATGGGTCCTTTTGCTTGTGTGACATGATGCAGTGTCTTTTTGACAGTCAAAGAGACATCGGCATACACCCTGTTGACCGAGGGCAACAATACCTCTTCAAGGTACTAGATGCAAGTGACCGTGTTGAGTGTGAGCCGTGTGAACGGATGCTAAGTTGAATGAATCAATGACATCATCGATGTTGATGATTACAAATACCTTCCTAATCACCATTAATCTTATCCAACTCTTTCCGCATCTTCCACATAGTCCTCAGAATGACACACATCACACTGAATTGTTCGCATGGAAGCTTCCCGCGTGGATGTCAAGGCTGAGTGAATTGCATCATTGTTCTCGTTTTCTCACAGACGATGCCCAACTGCTCGTATTATATAAATAATATACAACGCACCACCCACGTCTAATGAACAGGTGAAGAGGCTCATCCATTGTTCCTTGTTTAGGATGTGGTTTTCGGCTTTCTCTTTTCCAGTCTTTTCACTCCTACATAGCCCCCTGCGCTTCAGTGGCGTTGCTGCCTTGCTCGGTGTGATATGATAAAAAAAAACATGCTTGAAATTAAAAATATTAAATGGTGACAATTTACTCATCACATCCAGTATACATGGCGAAAAATAAGATTTCCATACTTGATGCACTATGCTAATTTTTAACTTCCTACCTAATGTACCTGCGACTGTGTTATAGATTAAGCTAACACTTATATCAGTGAGCCGTCTGGGTATGAGTTTTATGACTGGGACGCAGGCTTTGATAAGTTTGTATGTAGTAGACTTATCTGTATGCACATCTTTCAAAACATTATTTAAAATTTGCACCTGATTCACTTTTAGGCAGTAGATTATTATAAGTTCAGACATAGTCTAACCAGGCCATATAAACACACTGCGAAATTAATAAGCGATGAAAATTCTCTATCTTCATTTATAATTCCTTCTACATAATATTTTGAGGTGGCAAAATTTAGAAGAAAGAGACCAGCCATCCAATTTTGTTTCGCTCGCAGAAATGGTCAGGATCCGACAAAAACGCAGATTTAAACTAGTTGATGTTCAACTAACAGTAAGCCAATCCTTAATACAACTCAATTTTGACAGTGTCTTTTTTTATATAATCGATTCACTTGTAGCAAGGCACTACTGCCAGTGGTGCAAATGGGATTAAAGTTATATTGGAGGGAAGAGAAAAAATAAAACTTACAGGGATGTCGAAGAAAGATTAAGAGATATGTGGCAGCCAAGGCGATAGAAGCTGGCAATCGAAGTTGGACTTAAGTCAATTAAACTGTAGCTATTAGGGAAGAAAGCATGCAAAAGGGAGTTCCACAGGCCGGATGTGTGAGAAAAGAAAATGATAGAAAAGTGGCAATTACATTTGTCTATTTTTACGGTAAAATCTAGTTGCACGAGTAAGTTCATGAGGGTTGCGCACAAGGTAATGAAACTCATCAGAGTAGAATCCGTGAAAATACTTGTAGATAAGGCAGAGAGAAGCCACATTCCGTCGGTAGGAAAGTGGCTGAAGGGGACGACTAAATTTCAGATTAATTTCTGGGTTTTGACAGAACACCGAGATGAACACCCGACCAAATATGGCAGCATATACGATGCACAGATGAATTGTAGATATGAAGTAAATCAAATTCGATTTGTACAGGGGAAAAATTCTTATATATATATATATATATATATATATATATATAGGGTGGCACATAAGTCACTTTACAGTTTGAAAATAAAACAACTGTTTCTTAAATGAGTGTATTTTATTAATTCTTTTTTATTACACAGTTTAGAGTGTGGAAATTTGTTCTGACTTCATTACGAAAGATAATGTCTCTTAAGTAGCCTCCATTCTCGGCTTCGCAATGTCGAGCTATTTCTAAGCTATTCTCCATGACAGTTCTTAACATCGGAGTTTGTAGGGAAAAAATTTCCTGTCGTGTGTTTGGCTTAACTTCTTGGATGGTTCGAGGCTTATTTGCGTACACTTTGTCTTTAAGATATATCCAAAGCCAAACATCTGGTGCTGTCAAATCAGGTGAACATGGAGGCCATTCAAAATCGGAATTTCGAGAGATTTTTTCATCCAGAAATATCGCAGTTAACAACTCCATTGTGGCTCTAGCGGTATGTGCAGTTGCTCCATCTTGGTGCCACCAATACCCTGGCATGTTTGCTAACTGAGGTTGAACAAAATTCACTCGCATATCTCTATATCTCTCAGCAGTTAAAGTCACAGCATTTTCATTCGCATCTTTAAAGAAGAAGGGCCCAATAACCCTTTCTGAGGTTACTCCACGCCATACTGTGACTTTTACTGGGTGCATTGGACTTGCATGAACTTGGTGTGGATTTTCGGTGACCCAGAATCTGGTATTCCGCTTATTGACATACCCATTCAAATAGAAATGAGCCTAATCTCCCATGATCAACTTGTGAATAAACTCATTGTCATTTATGGCAGTTTCTTGAAACCTGACAGCGTAATTTCGTCGTTTCTGAGAGTCTGCTGTTTGTAAAGATTGCACTTATTGAACCTTGTAGGGATAGATGTGCACGTCTCTTTGAATGCGCTGCAGAGAACTCCGTGAAATGCCAAGTTCTTGAGAACGCCTTCGAGTGGATGTGGTTGGGTTCTCTTCAATGCTACGCCTCACATCTTCAGTATTTTCAAATGTACGTACTGAGCGACCTCGTCCACGTCTAAACCTCTCATTTACAGAGCACCGCTTTTGAAAACCCCTCACTAGGTTCATTATTGCAGGCCTACTAGGAGGATGTCGAACATTGAAATGGCGCATATAAGACCTTTGCGTTGCAACAACTGACCGTCTAATTTCAAAGTAAATTCCTTTATCTTCACTCGTTGTTTTCTTGTAAACTTATCCGTACAAAAATGTCCAAAGATTCTATTTATTAATTCTGAAAAAAGAAATAAAAAGATATTAATAGAAAAAAGTTATTTAATTTTTAAAATGTAAAGTGACTTATGGGCCACCCTCCTCTCTCTCTCTCTCTCTCTCTCTCTCTCTCTCTATATATATATATATATATATATATATATATATATATATATATTACTCTCATTACGATTTAGAGGAAAATTTAAATGAGAACAGTTACCAATTCTGCGATCTATTCACAACTATTCAACAAAGAATTGAATTCTTTTGTTGACTGGCGTGTGTATACACCGATTATATGCAACACTCTAAAACTTGCTTCCTCGCATTGCATCAGCCTGTGGCTTACGGGTTAGCGACTCCGACTTTCACCAAATCGGTTGAGTTTCGATCCCGGCAAAAAGCATGTGGATGTTTAGTCACACAGATGAGCTGTGATACGGCAAAACAAGCTTGTATATGGATGACGAATATATATATTTAATATAAAATACTCTTATTTTTATAAACCCTTACTCTGATTTTTAACTTAATTTAGCCTGATTATAATATGGATCTGGATTTTTTATTTCACTTTGGTTTTGAGAAAATCTTTTTGTAATACTTCCACTGTTTTCGTGTCCATCATTTTTGGGGATGTGCCGAATTCACCACGATATGAAATGCGAGATGTGAAGACTCTTTTACCCATATCTGTTTGCCTGTGTAGATTGCCGTTGGCTCATAGGAACTTGTCCGTCCTTTGACAGGTTTTGCTTTTTTGTCCTACAAGGTGCATGCACAACACTAGTTACCGAGCTTTCACACAGCGGGGGCGTCGGTTTAGACGCCGACAACCCAACCCTTTTCAGATAGTACTGTGTTACGTGGTACCAGTAGCAGACATAGTCTGACTGGTCCTGAAGCTTACAGCGCCTGGTATTCCCAAGTGGACACCCATTTAAATACACACCAGGCACGACATTGCTTAACATCGATGATTCTACGGGAACCGTTGTTTCAACGTGAAGTAGCGTAGTGTATGTCATAGTGTATGTTTAATATATTAATACCGCCAACGTAAAGAGCTTTGTTTTAATAGGAGTAGACAGAATCGCATATCGCCAAGTCAGTACGTTTTCCATGTTTATTGAACAGCAATAGAGGTTCATTACTTGTTTCGTTTTTAGCAACTACTTTATTAGTTCTTTTCTTCAATGGATATAATGATTTAACTGTTTTTAATTACTGGTAGTCTGAGTGATAGCTTGTTGCGACTTTTCGCTATGAGTATAACAGGTTATTAGTTTTATGGTTACTGCATCTGACTGGTAGTAAACTGTCCGAACACTTTTGTAAAGAACTGTTGCTAGGGTAATTTCAAAGCTATATCGCGCATGTGTTTAGTTTGGGAGATCCTGAGGCAACATTATCCTTTATTCATGCCCACATTTTGAGTTGTTTGTATTGCCATAGATGATGGTTAGTGTCAATTATTTGGGCCTGTTCTCCTAAATATATGATATTATGAATGATAAAATAAATAGTAATAAGAGTAAGCAAAACTTCACCTACCTACTTTCTTTCTTCAATATTCTTGGATTCTGTATTGCTTTCTACTATTGTACAACCATTTTTATGGAGACGTTCTCGACAGACCTGATGAAATTTCGAAGTTAATTTCGAACTTATTCTATCGCTACTAAATAATAAGTATGTGCGTTGTGGATATCGACTTGGAACGAGAAATCGGGGTGCCAAGTTCGAATTTCACTTGATTTCTTTGCATTCACATACGCACAAATACCCTTGTGAAAGGTATTAATCCGTCTCTTCCCTCCAGTTATGGGTTAAATATCAGGACAGATTGGGTTCTATAGCCTTGGCTGGCAAGCAGTCTACTGCGGAAAATTATGGCAACCTACTACGGGTAATCTTCTGCCCAGTCAGTCATGTCACTTTCTAGACATGATCGCCCAAGCGTGTATCACGTATGGCACTTAACTGACTGACTAAATAATTCTCTGTTTCATGTTATGTTTCTCTTTGTCAAAAAGATTTTAGGAAACATAAGTATGGCTTTGGTTATGAACAAAACTGTTTATTGGATCCTACTTATTATTTTTCTGGTGTTTTGACTTTTCCTTGCACCCTGCTATTTTTTTAATACCATTTCGATATTCAATCCCAGCAAGATAACCCACGTACACCTTTGGCTAGTGGTACCCAACGTGTTTTGCAAACAAATGCATTTAACCACTAAGATTATAAAACCTGTTATGCGTTGAATATGAATGAGATATAATGGCCCATAACCTGACTAATCTATCGAGATATGATGGCTAATAGTTGCACCACGTTGATGTGCAAATTGTGTTTTTGTTTATGAGCGTCGAGATATATTCTCATGCTTTATTGTACAATTTAATAAGTATTATGAGAATTCCGGGTTTTTAACTAAAATTATGTTAACGCATAAACATTACTGTATAGATTCAAAATAAAACGATTGAACTACACTTAATAATACTTTTTTTTTTAATCATTTCACCCCGAGCAAAGCGGAAACGCCACTGATGTGCAGGGGGTTACATAAATGTAAAAAGATTAATTAGAAAAGAGTGAGGAGTACAAGCTAGTTAGAAAGGAACAATAGAAAGCTGAGAAAGAAGGTGCGATGACAGATACATAGGTGGAGAGAAAGGGAAGGTTATACAGGGGAGGGGAGAGAGCTAGAGGCCAGTGGTTAGTAGATGAGTATTGACTTTGCATTTAAATTTCTGGAGGTTGTAGCCGTCAGGAAAGCAAGAATATGGGAGTGAGTTCCACAGGCGGGAAGTGCGAGAGAGGAAGCTGCAGGAGTAGAATTGTCGTCTGCATTTGGCTAACCTGACTGTGAATGGGTGGGACCCAGTTGCCAGTCTGGTTGCACGGGTAAACACCTGTTGAGGAGGCATCAGTGACTTAAGCTCATCCGAGCAGAAGCCATGAAAATATGAATTTTAAATCTGTTCACAAAATGTGTCTTCTAAGTCTGTTAATTAGAATAAAGTAGGAGTGTTTATTGCCGTATAAATTATGAAAGAAATGCAGCCAATGTTCGTGAAAACATTCGCAAATTAATGCCTATACGAGTGTATCTTTTTTCTTTTTCTTTTTTTTTTAATCATTTCACCCCGAGCAAGACGGAAATGTAACTGATGTACGGGGGGGGGGGCTACATAACTGTAAAAAGATTAATTAGAAGAGAGTGGAGAGTACAGACCAGTTAAAAAAGAGCAATAGAAAGCTGAGAATGCAGGTGTGATGACAGTTACATAGGTAAAGGGAAAGGGAAGGATATACGGGGTGGGGAGAGAGCTAGAATCCAGTGGTTAATAGATGAGTATTGACATTGCATTTAAATTTTTGGAGGTTGTAGCCATCAGGAAAGCAAGAATATGGGAGAGAGTTCCACAGGCGGGAAGTGCGAGAGAAGCTGCAGGATTAGAATTGTCGTCTGCATTTGGCTAACCTAACTGTGAATGGGTGGGACCCAGTTGCCAATCTGGTTGCACGAGTAAACACCTGTTGTGGAGGAACCAGTGACTTAAGTTCGTCCGAGCAGAAGCCATGAAAGTACTAATTCTCAAAGAGGAAACCAAGTAATTCATGATTACGCAGGTGTGGTATTTTAGGTAAATTAAAACATTTCGTTGTGTAAATGTCTTAAACATAGTCGAGGTCCTTGGACAAACATATAAATTTGATACGATCTGCATGGCAAATATTTAGAATCAGCATATATTCATATGTATGTCCAGATCTCTATTTAATTTCTTAATTTTCACTTCCTCTGTGACACTCATTCTATCTCTATCTGTCATTCTTCTCTCCATTATGCATTCACTTATTTACTCACTAAGTCACCCAATCCCTCTCTTTCACTCTTTCTCTTTCCGACTGTCATATCTATCTATCTATCTATCTATCTATCTATCTATCTATCTATCTATCTATCTAGAAGTAGGATAATATATATATATATATATATATATATATATATATATGTATTATGTCTTGAAGGCTGTTACAATGCGTTGAATTAAATAAAGGAAGGTCGGGAGGTGTTTGTATGACCTGTTTATTTATAGTTTTATTTTGAGACTATAATCTCATCGTCAGAATGGCAGAGAAAACTTCAAACTGTCCGTGCTTTTAGTTGTCCATCGGTGAATGGCTGGCTTTATCCACTGCTGCTGTACGTGTGTGCTTGTATGTACGTGTGCGTGTGTGCGAGTGTGCGAGTGTGTATCTATGTGTGTTCTAGTTTTTTTTAATGGTCTGATGGTGTGTGTGTGTGTGTGCGTGAGAGAGAGAGATAGGGTGTGTGTGTATGTGTGATTGATTGTGTATGTGTGTGTATTCAAGATGAGATTTTTTGTTGGTCTGATGGAATCAGTTCGTAGGATCCAGGAGTTGATGTGACTTTGACCCGGTCAAAGGATATCAGTTACATGGTTGTTATCTTATCTGTTTGATTTATCTGGTGGTGTTTGCTCGTTGTGTGAGCTGTAATTGAATTTTCTTTTGTGTGTGTGTGTGTGTGTGTGTGTGTGTGTGTGTGTGTGTGTGTGTGTGTGTGTGTGTGTGTGTGTCCTGACCTGGTGCGTGCTTTTTTATGGGTACCTCTGCTAATACGGCCCGGGGTGGGGAGAAAGTGTGTTAGCATGGTTATTGTAATTATTTTTTTGTGTGTAAAGGCTATGTGTAGTATTGTAATTAAATCTAAAAGTTATTTATCTGTGTGTGTGTGTGCTTTAGCCTGGTTAACGGTTTGTTATAAGGGAGGAAGAAGTGTGTGTGTGGTTATTGTTACTGATTGCGTGTGTGTGTGTGACCTATGTTGTCGTTTTAAGTGCATGTTATGTGCGTCTTGGTGTCGTCTATACGTAATCCAGGTTTAATCCACGTAATCCAGGTTTAATTCTTGGCGACTGTTAATTGAAGGATGTAATTTAGATATTATTAGGGACTCTTTAATGCGTATATATATATATATATATATATATATATATATATTATCCTACGTCTATGACATGACACATAATTTCATGTTATGTAATCACCAGGTGCATATTTAAAACTGACAGTTCAATTCATTTGAAATTATGTTCACTCAAAGTTCATAGGAATTAAATCGTATAAAATTAAGTTACTGCTTTTTGATAATAAGTTTAAAATTTTAAATATTCTATGGTTACATGCAGATAAAATTTTAAATTTCAATTTAAAATTTAAATATAATCAAAAAATAATAACAATAAAATGCAAGGAAAATAAATATTACTTTTAACAATTATGAATTAACCCTTTTTATTTTGGCCTCTTATATCGTTTAATTTTTAATTCTTAATTCTAAATTTTAATTCTCACTATTTCTTTTCATTTATTATTTTGTTTTAAGATATTTTCATTTAAAATTTTCATTTTTCCTACATTTTTATGTGCACATAATATTTGAATATTTACATTTTTAAGTCTCATGATTTACGCACCTTTGATTTTTTCTCCTTTCATTTTATAATTTTTTCATTTTTTATTAAGCTTGCTAAACATTACATCACGTTTAGGTGCTTAAAGTCCCGTATAAATCGTGTGTAGAGGGAAATTATCAATTACATATAACATTTGTATTATCTTCGTATTTGCATAAAAGGAAATATATTGCGATCCCTAAACTGGGAAAACGTCATTGCTCATTATTATTTATTTTATGACAAATGCAGGACAGAATGACACAAAGACTGACACTGAATGTGCGTGTTCAGCTAGCATTCCAAAATGTGGCCGCCCGTGTTACATGTGCAGAGATGATGGCGCAGTGTTCGTGGACCTTGTGTTTCAGTAGATGTCACAACCATCAAAAATTGTCATTCAGGCAGAGGAGTACGGCATTTGTAGAAGATACCCGAAGAATCTGTCAAATGTTCATATCCAGATACAAAGAAAATGTCCAAAGAGAATGGAAATTTCATTCTAAAATTTTACTATTAAAAAATAATAAAAATCAATCAGTAATCTATATATTAATACTGTAGTACCTACGTGTGTCCCGCGTTTGCCAAGAAGAACTCACACATTGCATTTTTTTATTTACCTTCATTCTAAGAAAATTCAAGGAGATTTGTAGTTTTTACGAATATGGTTAATAAAATGTTATTATTATAATTACAAGAAGAAGACAAGAACAGGAAAAATAGAAGACGAACGAAAAGAAGTAAAATAAAAAGAAAAATGAGAAAAGAAAAGGATGAAATATAAGACGAAATAGAAGAGGAAGAATGAGGAGAAGAAGAAAAGGAAATAGAAGGAAGAGTAGAAGAGGAAGAAACAAAAAAAAGAAAAAGAAGATAAAGAAAGCCTATCATCGCGTAAATATATATTGGCTAATGAATTTGATAAAATTGTAAAATATACGGATATGGAAATAAAATGTGCATAAATATCATATTTAAACACAAATACTATTCAAATAATAATAGAATACTAGAAATTATGAAAAAATATTGATACACATTCACAACTAGTTAATATTAATTACTTAATCATGTGCGTTGTGATCCAGTGGATATCGGCTCGGAACGAGAAATCGGGGAGCCGAGTTCGAATTCTAGTTGAATTCATTGCATTCACTTACGCGCAAATACTCTTGGGAAAGGTATTAATCCGTCACTTCCTTCCAGTTATGGGTTAAATAACAGGACAGTTGGGTTCTATAACCTTGGCCGGCAACCATTCTACCACAGAAAGCAATGGCAACCTACTGCGGGATAATCTTCTGCCCAGTCAATCATGTCTCTTTCGAGACATGATCGCCCAAGCGTGTTTCACATATGGCACTTAACTAACTAACTAATCACCATCCATTGTATTTTTATTTGAATTCGCAAAAATATTATCACACGTCCCGTTAGTTTTTTCCTGAGTTAAGCTAGTTTATAAAAATGAAGCATTTCTTAAAAGATATTTAAAAAATAATCTGCTGTTTCTTGTCACCGAAACTGAAAATGATCACTTGAAATCAATCTATTTCTGGTTTGCATTGCAATATTTCCTCTAAAGATGTAAAAATCACAACCTCATTCACAATGTTTAACAAAAGAGGAATCCAGTCTTCCTTGTTATAAACAATTATTTCTAATCTAATATTTTTACTATACTTCGTAGATTACATGAACATGTCTTAAAAAGTAATTCACGAAATAAATCTTTGAGATTGATTAATTTTTCGTCGTTATGGAAAATTTTATTCAGAACGCTCATATTCTGTGCAAACAAATAATGACTGACTGAATACTGAAATACTGCATGTGATAAGGATGTCATTTTCCAAAATACTTTTTGCATTTAATGAATAAATTATAAAATATTTGCAAGTTCAATGGACAAAGTATTTCAGAGTGTTTGTTTGTCAATCTCAACACTGTACAGAGAATTCTAAAAGAACTTGATGTGTTTAATGGTGTTTGGAGTGATCACTAAGTGATGCCGCATTAAATTTCCAATTATCTTCCCACATGGTCCCAGACTCAACACGAAAGACTTTATTAGCTACCTTTAGAAGAAAGTGCTACCATGGTTAAAGAGAATGTGGCCATGAAGACTTTATATCTGTCAACAAAACTGCACTAAGCCACACAAGCAGAACAACCCAGTCATTAGTTGAGAGACCCTAAATATAACCATGTAACTAAGCAGAAGGCGAACCCCTTGATCATTATGTGTGGGTCGCAGAAGAGTGAAAAAACAACAAAATTCATTATAACACCTGAGATGAACTCATGCAAAAGATTATGGTAGCATTCACCAAATTAATAAGGAGACCGCCCAGAAGACAAGCAGAAGATTCCGAAGTCGTTTAAAGGTCGTAGTTGACGCCAATGGCGATTTTATTGAATAAAATTACTCTTTAGTATTTTGATATATTTTCGGATAATTTGGGTAAATATATCTGTTAAAATGAGATGTCGGTTATTTCCATTTTTGTGTAATATGGAAAATTCTTCCTACAACACACACACACACACACACACACACACACACACACACACACACACATATATATATATATATATTCAGGGTTCAGTGGTTGAATTTTCCATATATATTTTTATATATATTGGTGTGTATACGTGTATGTGTTTTTGTGCGTTTTTTATTCTTTACATACATATACAACAGCATATTTGCATGACTGAAATTATCTCTCTCTCTCTCTGTGTGTGTGTGTGTGTGTGTGTGTGTGTGTGTGTGTGTGTGTGTAAATGTATACCTCATTATATCTGAGTCCGACGAACGGCGATTAAGGTGTATTTTATATACATCCATATCATTCTGTGACTTTCTTTCTTAATCCGCATACAAATATATATGCATGAATATATGCATATATGTACATATAACAATATACATGTTTCTGTATGTCTAGGCGTGCATATAACTATGTGTGTTCATATGCCTTATATATATGAGTATCAGCACACACACACACACACACACACACAGATATATATATATATATATATATATATATATATATATATATATATGTATGTATGTATGTATGTATGTATGTATGTATGTATGTATGTACAATCCGTTTTCATCCCATACTTAACTGGATGCACATAATTTCAGACAAGTAAATATAAAAATTTAAAATAGGAAAATACGTTACTAGAGCCGGTATAGGCAAAAAAAATACATTCAAACAAACAAAAAAAAATAACCGGAGATTTCAGAAAAGTAAAGAGAAAATTCTTTGAACTTAAAGGAGATTCTGAAGCTAAAAATGCAGAAAAAAATGTAAAGCATAATTGGGTGGGGCTTGGTAGGAAAAAAAAAAGAGAAAAAAGGAAAATGATTAGCAAAGACAAAAAACATATTGGAATCTCTTGTGGTGGGTGTGGGGAACGACAAGCTACAATTCTTAGAAGATAAGCGGTGAAGAAATCTTCTGATTCCTTCTTTTGACTAAACGTCTATTACCATTAGCTCGAGTTGGCCAGGTTCGTTAGTCAGTTGTTTGAAGTAAAATCGAAGACTTATAAAATGAACCACTGTATAATTTACAGAGAGTAAACGAAGGCGAAGTTTTACTGGTGTGGCAGCGACTTCTTGCGTAAATATGAGATGGAGGTATTTTTAAAGAACGCAGAAAAGGTGTGTTTGCATATATGCGTACAGCAATAATACGTTCATGGAATTAATGTGAATACTTTACAAATACACACACTTGTCGGCCTTCCACAGCTCGCGGTTAAATCTGTGCATATATTTATTCATAAAGGTTTCTCTTGAGCTGCATATATGAATATTTGGATAAAGTAGATATATACAATTATTTCAATAATCGTTTCACCCACGCTGTATTATATATATATATATATATATATATATATATATATATATATATATATGGATATCTTCAGTCAAGCATGATTTATTGAATAGTTTAGACTTATGTCTATTTATTACGTTTTACTCCTTTGATATTCTCGAATTAATTTCCTCATGTCACAATTAAAATATTAATGAAGACACTGTCGTTTTTCGCATTACTTTTATTTTTCTAAAGTACTTCATTCTCATTGAAGTTCTTTTTCAGGGTGAATTGCTAAAGCAAAATTGATGTATTTGAGATTAAGCATTTTTGTAAGCGTGTAGAAAGCACTCTATTACTTGTAAATGAGGTAATTAATTTATATTTTTTTAGAAATTTAAAATAATAATTTGCGTGTTTGAAAACTATTGTGATTGTAATTTTTAATGTCTTATTATAGATATTTCAAAGCCATGCTGGTTTTCTCATAATTAATTTTATTCAATGTTGTTTACACATTTTTATACCGAGAGTTTCAAAAATGTGAAGTTTTTGTTTTTCTGTTTTCATGGCAGAGCGTATTTGTATTATCGTTTAATATTTCTCTAAATCGTTAATGTTGACAGAAATGTACCTCTAATCTTGTGCAATAAAACTTCAATCTGCCATATGTAATGAAATTCACCACGATAATATTGTCGTTGTGTAACCAACACATATATAATTCTTTTTATCAGGAATACACTCTCTAAAACGACATTTAAATTGTTATTTTGCAAGAAAATTATTTGAAGGAAAAGAGTTACGGCAGATGATTATTTGGTTGTATTAAATTTAGTATAGTATGAAATTACGTTTATTTTTTACTGTAATCAGTTGAGGATATATTAATTGCTTGTGATATTTTTTTAGTTTTTTTTTTATCCTGTTTGTAGTCATAATGCAATTGTGATCAGTTGAGGATATATTAATTGCTTGTGATATTTTTTTAGTTTTTTTTTATCCTGTTTGTAGTCATAATGCAATTGTGATCAGTTGTGGATATATTAATTGCTTGTGATATTTTTTTAGTTTTTTTCTTCCTGTTTGTAGTCATAATGCAATTGTGATCAGTTGAGGATATATTAATTGCTTGTGATATTTTTTTAGTTTTTTTTCATCCTGTTTGTAGTCATAATGCAATTGTGATCAGTTGAGGATATATTAATTGGTTGTGATAGTTTTTTAGTTTTTTTTTTATTCTGTTTGTAGTCATAATGCAATTGAGATCAGTTGAGGATATATTAATTGCTTGTGATATTTTTTTAGTTTTTTTTCATCCTGTTTGTAGTCATAATGCAATTGTGATCAGTTGAGGATATATTAATTGGTTGTGATAGTTTTTTAGTTTTTTTTTTATTCTGTTTGTAGTCATAATGCAATTGAGATCAGTTGAGGATATATTAATTGCTTGTGATATTTTTTTAGTTTTTTTTCATCCTGTTTGTAGTCATAATGCAATTGTGATCAGTTGAGGATATATTAATTGGTTGTGATAGTTTTTTAGGTTTTTTTTTATTCTGTTTGTAGTCATAATGCAATTGAGATCAGTTGAGGATATATTAATTGCTTGTGATATTTTTTTAGTTTTTTTTCATCCTGTTTGTAGTCATAATGCAATTGTGATCAGTTGAGGATATATTAATTGGTTGTGATAGTTTTTTAGTTTTTTTTTTATTCTGTTTGTAGTCATAATGCAATTGAGATCAGTTGAGGATATATTAATTGCTTGTGATATTTTTTTAGTTTTTTTTCATCCTGTTTGTAGTCATAATGCAATTGTGATCAGTTGAGGATATATTAATTGGTTGTGATAGTTTTTTAGTTTTTTTTTTATTCTGTTTGTAGTCATAATGCAATTGAGATCAGTTGAGGATATATTAATTGCTTGTGATATTTTTTTAGTTTTTTTTCATCCTGTTTGTAGTCATAATGCAATTGTGATCAGTTGAGGATATATTAATTGGTTGTGATAGTTTTTTAGTTTTTTTTTTATTCTGTTTGTAGTCATAATGCAATTGTGATCAGTTGAGGATATATTAATTGCTTGTGATATTTTTTTAGTTTTTTTCTTCCTGTTTGTAGTGATAATGCAATTGTGATCAGTTGAGGATATATTAATTGCTTGTGATATTTTTTTAGTTTTTTTTCATCCTGTTTGTAGTCATAATGCAATTGTGATCAGTTGAGGATATATTAATTGGTTGTGATAGTTTTTTAGTTTTTTTTTATTCTGTTTGTAGTCATAATGCAATTGTGATCAGTTGGGGATATATTAATTGTTTGTGAGATGTTTGTAGTTTCTTTTTATCCTGTTTGTAGTCATAATGCAATTGTTTGCGGTATAGTCAGTCAGTTAAGTGCCATACGGGATACAAGCTTTGGGCGATCATGTCTGAAAAGTGACATGACTGACTGAGCAGAAGATTATCCCGCAGTAGGTTGCCATTGCTTTCTGCGGTAGACTGGTTGCTGACTAGGATTATAGAACCCAATCTGTCCTATTATTTAAATTATAACTGGAGAGAAGAGAGGGATTAATACCTTTCTAAAGGGTATTTCTGCTTAAGTGAATGCCATGAATTCAACTGGAATTCGAACTCGGCACCCGGATTTGTCGTTCCGAGTCGATATCGCCTTTGGTATTATTCAAGGAAGTATTATGCCATTTTTTTATTTATCCTTATTTTTCTAATAACTCGTCTAATTTGTTCATCAAGACTGTAATGAATTAAGTTATTATGAAATAAGAGTGTGTTTAATGTTCTTTTTTAAAATTCCGTGTCGAATATGCATTGTGGTGAAGTGGATATCGTCTCAGAATGAGAACTCGTAGAATCGAGTTCGAATTCGAGTTGAATACGTTACATTGCCATACGAGCAAATACCCTTAGAAAATGAATTAATCCTTCAATTCTCCCTCTGTCTAAAGGCTAAATATCAAGATAGATTGGGTTCTATAGCCTTGACTGGCAACCAGTCTACCACAGAAAGTAATGACTATCTACTGCTGGAAAATCTTCTGGCCAATCAGTCATGTCCCGAAGAATCATGATCACAAAAGAGTATATGACTTATTGTATTTACCAGACTGCCTCTAGAATATAATATTAGTGGTAGAGTTAAATTAATTTAAGAATTATATATTATTTTAATCCTCATAGAAGTTAACAGCCGTCGTAAAAGTCAATATCGTTCCCGTAATTTTTTAGGTTTAATTTTTAATGCAGGAGAGACGGGGTGTAGTTAATGTTCTTCATAAGATCAAGAATTGTTTCTCTAACTGGGGTATTGCTAAATAAGATTTCAGCATCAAGTAAGGCTATAGTTTTTTTTATCAGGTTTTTATGTTTCTAAAATTTGGATTAGTTCGTGAGTTGATTTAGTACTGTATTTACTAGGTAAGAAGTTAAGTATGATGCATTGAGTTTGTTAATAATTTTAGTGATAATTGATAAACAGGTTTGAGGATTTTGGATATAATATTAGAGAAAAGGAATTTGGGTTTGTATATTTTTGTAGTTCCGCACATGTATCTTGATTTATACTCGCCTTTCATTTTGGGAAGCTTTAACGAACTTTGTTCTATGATTTTAGCTGTGATGAGTTCGTTGATTTTCAATTTCATCGGGTTAAAATGATTCCATGATTATTTGATGCATTTTTTAATTATAATTGCAATTATTTAATACAACGAAGTTATTGGGTTCATCTGCCGATATATTATTTTTATGTGTTTGGTTCTGTAGATACCTAGTAGCGATTCGTATGTTTTGTTAGAAACTTCGACGAGGTTTTTCTTTTAACGTCTCTCAATTATTGCTTCAGCTATGAGTATGTCAAGAATTTTTATTTTCATTTTTATAAGTTAGTGTTACTTAAGTGTTTGTACGTTTTGATATAACATTTCTGTTTCATTAATTATCCAAGCTATTGCATTGCCTGCAAAGATAAAAGTTGGATCTAATACTAAGTTTTTTTTCTTTTGGTGGCCTTTTAGTTTATAGTTAGATGAATTTGTCTTTGTTATTTGAAAGATGAATCCTTCATTTTACAATGTATACAATGACCGTCTACTTTCGTTTTATAAGCACAGATGTCTTCCAGACCGGCTAGTCAGTATCTGCATATATATAAGGCAAGATGTTTGTGTGTGTGTCTGTTTATCTGGCTGTATGTCTGTATTTTTCAGTCCTTTTATTTTAGTTTTTGCTTCAGGTTTAGTTCTAATAGGTATAATAGGTATATTTGTAGTTCTTAGTCTCAGCCATGATACCATTTACTCAGAAGACTTATTTAGCCTTCAAAATTCAATATACGACGAAAAAAACTTATTTGATATCGATAACAGGAAATCAAAATTTGACTTACATATATTCATTTTTCTTTCAGTCTAGGGTTTTGCTTTAACTGGAAACAACTATTGCTTTTTAATCTTTCGTGCCAACGTTCAAAGAGTTTGAGCTCCAGGACCATGGATCAGTTTTAAAGCATTCATTACACCCGAGTAACGCAGGGCTATACTGCTAGTTTTTTTTTATAATTATCTGAATAGTTTATATTTTTTTATTCCATGAATTCGTTCGATTTTATAATTGAGTTTGAGTTTGAGTTTTGTTTAACGACATATCAACCTTTGTGCGATATTTTTTGCCAAAAAGGTGGGTTTTAAGGTACTTTGTAATGTTCATTTATAGTGAGAAATTTGATTTAATTAGATTTTTATTCTTTTTTATTTTAGAAAACTTCAAATGTGATCTAGTTCTGTATTCAAAAATGTTTTGCTGAGAATATTTTTTCCTTCAAAAATGCGTAGTGGTAATTTCTTTCTTCAAAGATGTATTAGTGGTAATATTTTTTCTTCAAAAATGTATATTTTTATAGAAAAGTCTATTTTTATGTATATATTTCTATAAAAGTGTATTTTCATACTTTCATATAATTTTGACTCGAGTTTGGGTGTTAACTATTCGATTATAGCTGGGATCCTAACAGGTGCTACCACTCCAGGTCAGGGTGAATCTGGGAAAAACATCATTAAGCGGGGGTTCTATGCTCCTCACTACCTTCCAGCCATTCCTTGCTGAAATATGCAGATTGCCGTCATGGATTTTAAAATTAATTTTAATTCTAAAATATTTCTGATGAATTATTTAACAAACTGTTCTCCTTTTACGAACTCCAGCAAATGTTCCACTAACTGTTCAACACCTCGAAAATAGATATCATTAGATTTTGACTCCGGAACTTCAACAAGCCAGTTTTTAAGCTACATATTTTTGTTGAAGGAGACACCTCTTTAGAAAGTCACGATAAATGTGGAGGCGACACTGTCATGTTTAATAATCTCACTATCGCCGGTTACGTCTTTTGAGCTTGTTCATTTGTTTAACACACAATTTAACATTGATCTTTTAGCTTTTTTGAAGCATTTGTTATCCTTCTTCACTAATGATGTCGTCTCCGTACGCAAAAAATGTTTCGAGTAGATTTCCCAGCCTCAACTAAAAACGAAGACAAGATTCTGAACAGGGACATACTTGTCTACATGACCTTCCTTCTAAAAGGTGTTTCTCATCTTAATGAAAATTTCAATAACGTTGGACAATATTTTCACAACATAAAACATATTTATATATTAGTTATACCCCTATATCTATCTATCTATCTATCTATCTATCTCTCTCTCTCTCTCTCTCTCTCTCTCTCTCTCTATATATATATATATATATATATATATATATATATATATATATTAATTCAGATACTTCAATCCAAGGGAAAAAAGCAGGAAGGTAAATTCCAAAAAACCCGATCCTAATTAATATTAAAAATTTATTTTAATATTAAAAAATGATACAGGAAGAGAGCTCCATGTAATAAAATATTACAGAGCAAATATATATTAAAAAAGGATTAATTCAAAGATGTTGAATGGCCATTTCGATATGAAGATCCCCACGGGGGACGACACATCACCTCAGCAACAGAAAAAACCTTTCAGAAACTGGAGAAAAATTTTTCTCCAGTTTCTGAAAGGTTTTCTCCAGTTTCTGAAAGGTTTTTTCTGTTGCTGAGGTGATGTGTCGTCCCCCGTGGGGATCTTCATATCGAAATGGCCATTCAACATCTTTGAATTCATCCTTATTTAATATATATATATATATATATATATATATATATATATATATATATATAGTGATGATCATCCACGTATACTGTCTTAATATGTATAGGAAAGAATATTAATAAAAAGTTTTGAATTTAAAAATGTACTTTTTTTTAACAGTATTTGTTTATTTTTATTATATTTTATATTTCAGACCGCCCTCGGTCCTTCATCAGAAACAACTGATTTTTAAATTTGAATTAGAAACGTATTTCACGATAGCGTTCGAATATTTTTTTTGTTTACATCACGTGGTGTGTTTGTTCATAACATGCGGCATGTCCGTAGAGAAAGTCTGTTTGTTTTAGATAAAAATTTCTTGGAATATCTGAAAAAAATTTTTTAGCTATTGAAATATTTGTAAAGATTCAACACACCTAAGTCCCTATTTAGCCCTAGCTTGTGTGTATTTAATTTTAAAATCCAGTATGTTACACACGCAGAAAGAAAGAAACATACTGGATTTTAAAATTAAATACACACAAGCTAGGGTTAAATAGGGACTTAGGTGTGTTGAATCTTTACAAATATTTCAATAGCTAAAAAATTTTTTTCAGATATTCCAAGAAATTTTTATCTAAAACAAACAGACTTTCTCTACGGACATGCCGCATGTTATGAACAAACACACCACGTGATGTAAACAAAAAAAATATTCGAACGCTCTCGTGAAATACGTTTCTAATTCAAATTTAAAAATCAGTTGTTTCTGATGAAGGACCGAGGGCGGTCTGAAATATAAAATATAATAAAAATAAACAAATACTGTTAAAAAAAAGTACATTTTTAAATTCAAAACTTTTTATTAATATTCTTTCCCATATATATATATATATATATATATATATATATATATACTATACATATTCTTGATGTGCTGTAAAGGCGTCTATACAAAACCACTTCAAATTTAACTGTTATAAAATTTCAATTAGAAAATAGTGTCCTTTTTTGTTCATGGAAAAATTCAAATAAAAAAAAGAATCTGTCTTTTGCTGACATGGTTCATTTAAGAACACAGTAAATGTGGGATATTAAAACATAAAACATATTTATATATTAGTTATACCCCATATCTATCTATCTATCTATCTATCTATCTCTCTCTCTCTCTCTATATATATATATATATATATATATATATATGTGGGATATTAAACAATAAAAAGGTGTTGTGATGTGATTTAATGATGGTTTACTATTACACAATCAGTTGACATGGGTATTTTACGCTTAAGGAATTATAATGTGTTCCGTGTTTGGGTTGAAAAAACAATTCTGATATGGTTTTTAGGTAAGCGCAGAATTAGGATCAAATTAATGAATAGTAAACTGAGAATGGAAATCGATGCCAAATCAAATGATAGGAAAACACATTTGAACAATAAAAAAATTAGATAATTTCGTGTAATTTCTTGGAGAATTTGAACGATATGGATTCGCTAAGTTGGGAAAAGTGCGTATTTGATTGCTTAGAAGAAAATACAATGATCCTGCGTTATACCCCGGAAAATTAAATTAACACACACACACACACACACACACACACACACACACACACACACACACACATATATATATATATATATATATATATATATACACATACACACACACACACATATATACACACACACACACACACACACATATATATATATATATATATATATATATATATATATATATATCAAATATGCAACAAACTGTAGAGTTAAGCAGAAAAGCGGTTAAAACGTGGAAGTAAATCTTGGTACCTTATTCCATCTTTTACAGTGTAGAGAATAAAAAAAGATAATAAAAATCTCAAGAGAAAAAGACTTAGAAAATTTAATATTCACAGGACACATTAAAAGTATGAGGGAGGTAGAAACAAACTTGCCTAAACCGTTTGTCTAAACAGTTGTGTGAACAGGGAATAGGTAGGATAGCAAAAAGGCCTTTCTTATTCAAAGCCCGAAAAGACAGGCAATTGTAGAGATCGATGGTCATCAACATCCTGAAGGCACTGGTCACATAGTCGAGGATGACAAAAGCGTTTACACCAGTACTACCTAAAGCATTACACGGGAGATTAACTGTGATTTTAGCGCAGTGATTTTAAACGTGAAATGTTGCATCGTCCTGGAGAATTCGAAATTCTATACGATACTGCTTTGTACAGTTTGAACAATTAATTTAATGGTGGGAAGACATCTTTTATCTCCTCTCTATAGGGAAGACCTTAGACGATCAAATCTTAGTCGGAGAAAATTCTAGAAGTAGTAAATTCTACATTCACAATCATTTAGGAGTGCGATTAGCAACTTGAAAACTAGTTGCTTTGAAACCAACAGTATGATGTCTAGGAACCTTTAGTGTGACATAAAGTAAACATATTTTCAATATACCACGATACTCTAATTCCCTTTGTGAATGTTTCAGATTCTCTAAAGTTTCAATCATTCCATTGATCTCAGGTTATGTTAGAGATTTCCTCTCCATAAAGACTATGGCTATTCCCATTTTAATATCCTTAAGAGGTGTAATAAAAAGGTGTTTTCTTGTTGTAGAGTGGTTAACACCATGCAGCATTCTCTACAATAGAATGGCTAGTGGTCTGAACTCGTCTCTTTAAGTAAGGAATATTAGCATTCGAGGCGTAATATTCGTGTGTCATACGAGTAATATTCGGACTGATTACTTCGACAACTATTACAATGTAACCCCTTCTACTGTTTGTTTTATGTTCTGTCTTGTATGTCATTGTAACTAGTGTACCATTCTCTGTGTATCCGTTTAGCACAGAATATTGGGCTGAATAATACCGAAGCAGACATTATCTGTGTCGTGTATCCAGCTCGGTGATACAATACTTCCTATGGAATTCTTACTAGGATTTATTGTTGGCGAACACAAACTTAATAAAATAAGATGTCACAGTTTGAATAGCAGTCATTGAAAAGAAACTGCCGGAATTCTTGCAGGATGTTGTAAAAGAACACGAGAAGAAAAGATTAATCATAAATAGAAACAAATTAAATTGCATGTTTTTGCAAGAGAAACAGCACAAGTTATGGACGACTAATTAGAGATAACAAAGTCAAGCCAATGCGAACATTTAAATTTTTAGGAACTGTTAACAGAGGACAACAAATCTCTGTATATAAATGACAATCTGTGAGTCTGTGTGTGACAGTTCCCTATGCACGCCTACATATTTTAAGCTACGCCATTCAAATTTTCTAGGGACACATATCTATAGGGAAACCAGGTCGACACATACATTTTTAGTTCAGCAAGTTTTCCTCTCGCACTTTTTAACCAATGGAGCCGATTTTTTTACATTTGCCCTGTAAAACTAGTAGGATCTAAGATGCTTGCTAAATTACAGCACAGAAATCAAATCAGACGTGTCAAACGCGACTAACATATTTTTTTATTTAAAAACATCCTTCTAAAATTAAAAGTGGGCATTTTTAAATATTCTTCGAGTTTTAAAGGGATTTATCCATGTAATATTATAAATATTATTGCATCACGATATTTGATGTTTGTGTTAATATTGTAAAAATTGTAAATGTTCTGAGTTGCACCGACAATGCCGGACTATTTTTCTAGTGTGATACTAAAATTCGAAGTTGTATTGCAGTAGAGAAATAGGAAGATTTTGCGAGGAACAAATACAAGAGTAACATATGATTATGTACTACAGCATCATAGCCCGGCGTTGCCCGTGCAACTCATAATATTTTAGTAGTAACTCGGTTATATAAAAAATAATTATAAAAAAATTGTTGTTTAAAAATTGTTCAAAAATTCCATTAAAAAATCTATTTCTTTTGTTTTGCGAAAACGCGATTTGATGTTTTTTTTTTGTTTTTTTTGACATTGTAGACAATATTGCGTTTGTTTTTTTCCGAAATTACGGAGGAAAATATTTACATTTTTTGTTGACTAAATAACGTCAACAAAAAAATAAAAATTATTGATTTTGTTTTACTGAAATTAGAAATATAAGACTATTACGCTCTCAGCTCAGAAATATTCGAAGAATATTTAAAAATGTAGACATTTAATTTTAGAGGAACAATTTATTACAGTCAGTTGATTTCCTGCATGAAATACCTAGCGAAAGAAAAAGCTTTATATTTTTTTAATCTTATTTTTTGGAGTATGAAATATGAAATGTGAAAAAAATATAAAGGCTCATTTTTTTTAATAAAAAATATTTTAGTCGCGTTTGACATGTTTGATTTTATTTCTGTGATGTAATTTAGCAAGCATCTTAGATCTTACTAGTTTTACAGGGCAAATGTAAAAAATCGGCACCATTGGACAAAAAATGTAGGCGTGCATAGGGAACAGTCACACACAGGTTAACAGATTGCCTTTTATATATTTAGATTAGTGCTTCTACGAGTAGAGTGTTGGGAAATCTCCGCATATGTTGCTGAATTCCACGAGAGGGAATCATTGCACTCACTTGGATAATGGTTTCAGCTTACATAATGTTAGAGAAGTATATTAAATCAGTTGCTAAGTCTGCAGCTGTGAAAATTGGATCACTGTTTTGTCCTAAATACTTTTTATCTTCAGATTCTATCTTATTTATAAGTCTACTATTGGCCCTTACTTTGAATATTGTTGCCATATCTGGTCTGGTTTTCATGATATATATTTAGAATTCTTGATATAACCCAAAGAAGAATCTGCGATGTTTTTACTCATCACGTGGAATAACATAATTCCGTCTTTTTCCCACCACTGTATCGTAGCATGCCTATGACTTTTCTATAAATAATTTCACGGTAAATTTTCTGATAGATGGTAGTTAAACATGTTGAATTTTAGCTACGCGAAGTACTAGATTGGCGTAAAGTTCTTAACAGTTTAAATGTCTTGATGTTACCGTAAGTTATAGCTATTTATTCTTTCGGATTCTAGCTTGTGGAAACTTTTTCCAGCTTCTTGCTTCTTAGTCAAATTTGATCTACAAAAAAATAAGTGCAATGGGAATTTCAGTAGTTTGTCTTCTTAATTTTTGCCTTATATTGTCCTCTCATATTAACAGTAGTTTTTCTCATATTCTCTAAAACACAATAAAATGCTGATGACTTTACAGCCTTGACTAGAAGAAACATGATTTTAAACAATGAATATTTCGAATATTATGGACTAAATATATGTGTAACGAGGAAGATGGAAACCTAAAATGAACACTGTTATTTAGAACTTGAATGAGACAGTTAAAATTTCTGACACATGATGGAGAATAATGGCTTACTTAATTTGAAAATCACGGTACATATTGCAAGTAGAAGAGACAAAGAAAAGCAGAGAACAATTTACATAACAGACTTTTGTAAATAGATGCCAGAAACGAGATTGTGAGAAGTGGGGACAAGACATAATTTACTAAGAGCTACAAGGGAAAAGAAAATTAGGCAAGATTTGATCGCCTACTTCCTGAATGCACACCGCATAGAGAAGATTATTAACATCCTGGTACGTACATGAAACCTCTCTATACTTTCACATTGTTTTTATTCAGTCAGTGTTCTGCTAGATGAGCGGACCCCATTACATGACCTACCAATGTGTTTATTTGCGTTAACAGGAACTGTCTTATAACAGGCCTTGATATTTTGTTTGAAATTAAATTACCGTGATATTTTAGGCACTAAAATTTGTTGGATAGATTTCCTTTTGCGCATGAACACTTATTGTGCAGACAGCAAATGCGCAGTTTCTATTTGATCAATTTTAATTTTTCAGATATTCCAGTTCTTTCCGAATAAATTTGTTACATCCGTTTATAATTCGATTGATTTTACTGCAGACTTTTGTTTTACACGTGTAGTGTATCTCGTTCTTTCAATGGATGCTTTTATTTTCAGTCGATATTTTTTTCTTATTATTAACTTAATTGACATTTGCGTTTATTTCATGTAAAGAAACTCGCTTCATCATTAAATTGGTCAATTCAGCCTATAGGAAAATGCGATTTTAAAAGTCCTTAACGTACGAAATGTTCCTCTCGTGAAATGTAAACGCTTCAAGGTTCGTTATAATTAACCGCAGAAGTACATTTCAGCATGTGTGTCATTTAAACAAACAGAAACCCACATACATATTCAAAACTAACGCACAACCACACAGAGAAACAAACACACAGATATATATCTATATATTTCGCGTGTTGTAAAAGTGGACTGTGAGAAAATGTTTTAAACATTTAATAAGCAAGTTGTGTACGTGTGATGCTGAACAAACCAGAGGAGTAGGATTAGTTCGGAAATCACCTTAATTGAATAAAGGAATATATATAGAGCTATATCTTTAATGGTATGTTTATATATATATATATATATATATATATATATATATATATATATATATATATATATATATATATAAGCAGGAATATAAAAACTGGTATATATTTATTAAGAGGAATATACAGTTACACATAAGATGGTGAATAATCATATAGCTATATATTTACTAGTGACGTTATACACAACGCTGTATATTTAATGATAAAAATAAGCATGCATCTATATATTAATAACAATATTCATAATAATACATAATTAATTGCAAAAACATACATACAGCTATAATGGCAGGAATATAAATTCAGTTCAATATTCATGGTAGTAATATACATAAACGTATTTAATAGCAGGTATATTCATGCACCAAAATATTTAATGAAAGTACTTGGATACAGTTATATTCTAATGGCAGTTGAAACATTTTTATTGTGAAGCAAAATTAATACCGCATAATATATATATATATATATATATATATATATATATATATTTGCGGTGTTATTAGTAATGAATTAGAGCACTCTGGCTATTGGGCATGTATAATGATAATATACACTCTAAAAAGTCTGTTTCCTTCTACCGAGCGTCCATAGCCCAGAAGTAGAATCGGCGACTGACACCAATTTGGTCGGGTTTCAATGCTAGGTTAAAAGCAATCGGAGTCTAACCTTACTGATGAGCTGTGATACAGCGAAACATATCTGTCTGTGGATGACTATATATATATATATATATATATATATATAGTTTAAAATCTTGTCAAAAAGGTCTTCACTTTTATTCGTTTATTAAAGTTCTGCCGTGTCTAGTTGGATATATTAAGGAACGTAACATAATAATATGAAAGAATCACGCTTATCACGAATGGGTATTCTATAGAGAAATACTACAAGTCGAAATTTTGTTGGACATTATAAATAAGTTTCCGTTATAATAAATAAGTTTCTGAGATGTTATTTAAAAGGAAGGCCATATTTTTTTTATTATTATTTTACCAACAGTGATTTACTAATCTTAGCTAAAATGTGACACAAAGCGCACCCAGATGATTGAAATTATATATCAATCGAAGATGATCTGTGACACAGAATTGCTAATCACGACGAAGTACCTAACATGTACGTACGTACCTTTAGGCAAGCGGAGGGCGCTTATTTCCCCTTAGTAGAAATATTCCAATTGGGGGTCACATAGCGACAGCTTCGTGATGTCACTTTGTACAGTGACCAAAGCGGTTTTCATTTGAGGCATAGATGAATCTGTCCTGTTTAAATCTTTAAAATGGCTTTTTCAGTTCAGAAGTATCAACAGTTTAATGAAAGACACATCCTTTCGTTAAGTCCTATACATTATTTTGTTGTGTGCATATAAGTGCTATATAGTTCTCTACGCCAGATACTTGTAAATATGTATATGCTTAATAATGTGTATGTCGTATTACATAAAGTCTTTCGGAGAACGCAGTATGTTTGTCATATTTTCTTGTCAGCCATTCTCCTCCGTCCCATCCGTTGATGTTATAGCACAATAATGCACATAACAGAAGAAAAGTGAAAAAGTGAATAAGTCTTTCGGTCCTAACTCTCCTCTTGTTCAATGAAAATTCGGCTAAAAGCAATCGGATGTCTAACCGTACTGATGATCTGTGATACAGCGAAACAGATCTGTCTGCGGATGACTATTCACGCTCTCACACCCTGATTGAACACTCTGGATGAATGATAGACTTCGAAAATAAATTCCTACCCTAGCATCTACCCCTTGTTCATTCACTAATGAAATAGAACACTCTTGGCTACTGGCCTATATTTACATGGTATATCACACACTGAAATTTTACCGAGCGCCCTTGGCTCAGAGGTAGAATCGCCGACTGATTACAATTCGGTCGGGTTTCAATTCTGGCTAAACGCAATCGGATGTCTAACCTTGCTAATAAGCTGTGATACAGTGAAATAGATCTGTCTACAGTTGAATATATATATATATATATATATATATATAATACCCATAAAAATTTAACATAGGTAATACTGGAATTTTCTTGGTGAATGTCAAGTTTTGATTTAATTATTGCTAACTACTTTGCGTGTTATTTGATGTCACCGTGAAAAGAAACCTATTAGTGGCGTTGTGGTCCCTGGTCTGATTACAGACATTTGAGTACGTTATTGGAAATATCAAAATTGATTGTATTCAAACCAGGTTTAAATTGTTTCATGTAGATTGCTTATTATCTACATTGGCCACACCACAAATTCTCTCTCACGGCGTCTGACGTTGCACTTAAATAAAAATTCAAATATATTCCGTCATTTAGAACAACACGGTTATCAACGAACACTTCTGAGAAAAACGCTTGTTGATAACACGTACATACTTAAACAAGAAAATAATAAACAGAAACTAAAAATCCTCGAAGCAATCGCCACTATTTTGTCACTGTCTTCGGCCATCCGCCACGGTAGGGATGGACTGATATTTTCAATTCAATTCTCTTTATTGTTAATAACTTAAATGTTCTATGTTTACTGTGTGCTAATATTTAATCTTTGATAATGGCTTTTGTGAGCCGAAATCTTAGACCCGATAAAATAATCAACAATTACTGTGATTTTTTGTTGTCTTTCAACGACATCACCATCAAGTATATCAGACGGTATGAACGGATCCTACACAAAATTAATAGACAAAACTTGTCTATATTATTCAATGAAACCTGCATTAAGGAAAAAATGCTGCCAAAATACACAATATATATATATATATATATATATATATATATATATATATGTGTGTGTGTGTGTGTGTGTGTGTGTGTGTTTGACACGATAACTAGGTATATATGTATTTTATTATAATAGATTAAAATAGAAAATGAAAAGAATAGAAAATAGTTTAAAAACATATTTAACAAAAGTGAAAAAGAAGAAGAAAAGTAAATAAATAAAAGCTTTTTCTTTTATGAGGAAAATTGTGGAAGAGACAAGAGTATCCGATTACTGTTTTAAATCCTACCACTCTTCCGGTAAATATTTGACTCAGTGATTTAATGTGATAAAGAGATAAGTTCAGGAGATAAAAGTTCAGGAGGTGCGTTTTCGAATGACTAGGTCAAAGGCTGTCTTTTACTATATCTTAACCACACATTAAGAATTTTCTGGCGGAAGCTTTATTAAGATAAAAAAAAAGATAACTGAAATTTCAGACTTACAGTCGCCAATGTTTATCACCGGTGGTTTAAAGCATTTCCGGATTCATTTTAAATAAATAGAAGTTAGTTAGTGAGTTTAAAGCAGTTCAGCCGGGCGCGTGCTTGAATTAGAATCTCCGTTCGTCTTGTTTCGGTCAGTTCGGATTTGTTGATCTCCATTAATTAGAGTTAGAGCCTGCCCCAACCGAAAAGGGTTGTATGGTAGTTCTGAGAGGCATGTCCGTTTAATACCACTTTCATTGTGCGGTTAGAGAGGAATGACTGGATTAGTTCAAACAAATGTCCAGTTATACCATAGCTCCGCAGTTTACATAGAAGGCCAGCATGCCAAACTCTGTCGAACGCCTTAGATATATCCAATGCAACGGTTCGAGCTTCGCCATTCCTGTCGAGTGCCTGGTATATGTACTCGGTGATGGTCGTTAGCATATCAGCAGTAGACCTGGTGAAGCGGAAACCATATTGCTTGTCCGAGAGGAGCCTGTGTGCTGTGAGATGCTGAACCACCTCGGCGTTGATAATGGCTTCGAACACTTTGCCAAAGATCGGAAGAAGGCTGATAGGGCGGTAATTTGCAGGGTCAGAGGGTTCTCCAGTGATTTTAAATATAGGAACTATAGAGGAAGATTTCCAACAGGCAGGAAAGCAGGAAGCAGATAGGCAGAGGTTGTAGAGCTTAGAAAGGATAGAGGAGAGTTCAGGGGCACATTTCTTTAAGACTATGGTTGGGATTCCGTCACCACCGCTCGCTTTGTGAGGGTCAAGTTTTAAGATAATCTTAGAGACAAGCGAAGGTGTAATGTGGACATCATTCAGTTGTGCCTCGGTTCTAGGTGAGAAGTCGGGTGTAAAAACTCCAGACGAGTCCAGACTCGAATTGTTCGAGAATCTGCGGGCAAAACATTCAGCCTTATCTGCTGGGGAGGTGAGGACCTCAAATTTGTTGATTAGCGGGGGTATTGTGGACTTGCTCTTGTTAAGTACTCTTTTACAGAGTCGCCAGTAGTCTTTAGAGCCGAATTTAGAACATGCTATGCGTTGCTTCATTCTGGCAGCAAACAACATCTTAGCTTCGTTAAGTACCCTTTTACACTTATTACGAGCTGAAGTGAAAAGGCGCCTGTTTTGTTCCGACGCATAGTTACGATAAAGTCGGAAGAAATGATTCCGGTGGGCAATGGCAGCCGAACAAGCGGGTGAGAACCATGGAGACGAATGAGATTTAAGCTGGAATTTCCTAGCAGGGATGAAGGCATCAATGCCAGCCTTAACCCAGGAGGAGACCTCGGATGCACATTCTTCGATGGGAAGACTAAAGACGTTGTTCCAAGGGATGTCACAGAGGAAGTCTCGGAACGAATCCCAGTCTGCTCTTTGATAGCAGTATGATATTCTACTTGTCTGTGTTACATGGGTCGGGCGGGAGTGGAGTGAAATATTGACGGACACTACAGTGTGGTCAGAGTTTCCAAGTGGGCAGAGTTGTCTGGTAGTGCAAGAGTCTGGGATGGAAGTGAAGCAGAGGTCTAGAAGTGAGTTCCTTCCGTTAGGGTTGTCGGAGAAACGCGTGGGGAAGTCCACTACTTGCGTAAGGGATTGGGTGATTGAAAAGTTCATGGTGTGGACACCAGCAGGGTCAGTGACAGCGTTCTTCAGCCACTTGGTGTGGTGGGCGTTAAAGTCACCAAACACGAATACATGGGCAGAGGGATGGGTAGAAATGGCTTTGTCAATATTGTCAGAAATGATGTCAAGTAACGAACAGTCAGGGGAGGAAGGAGAGCGGTACAGAAAGAAGAGATAGCTAATCGAGCTGAGAAGTGAGAGGCGGAAGCACATGAAAGAATGATCTGGGGATTCAAAAGATGACACCCTAGCTAAGGGAAGGTGTTCGCTGACATAGACACCAAGCCCATGCATATGAACATTGGAGTCCTTCCTGAAGAGGGGAAGGTAGCCAGGAACGCAGAACTCAGATGAGGGGATAGAAGGGTTAAGATTAGTTTCACATAGGGCTAATATATCAGGTGAGTTATTATGGAGGAAAGAATCTACGCTGGGGAAGTTGGTGCGGATGCCGCGTAAGTTAGTGAAAGAGATGCAGACAGGTTTGGGCGTTTTCAAATGAGCTGGTTTAGTTTTGTTATTATGTTTGCTTTTTTCCATAGTAATTCAGTTAAGGAGTGGTCTTAGAATAGAATCAGTCGGTCAATCATTTGCAACTTGTGAAGGATGGAGACTAGCGCGGCCTACAACATAATGTGGCCTCGGGGTTGCCCACCGAACGTTCATGCAGGGACGCCCGTCCATGCGCGATATGGCACTACAAGAACCCCGGTATTATTCAACTGTGGATCAGAGCAGCCTCTCAAGACGCTACGCAAGAGTTCGGGCTCCTAACTACCAGTCGGAAGCAGCAACCAGGAAACTGCCAACCCGGTACCCTCAGAATGTAAAGACGTTGCCACCATACTCCGTAACTGCAAAGAGCTTCCAGCTGAACTAACACCAAGACCAGAGAAAGGGGATGAACCGGGAACCCCTTCCTAAACAAGAAACAAGGTGATCACCTCTAAACTCATTCAAAAGAAGGGGGTGGAGTGTGAGACCGGGCGATAGTAGAAACTATCTACTCCAATTAAAAAAAAAAAAAAACAAGGAAAAAGTGACTGAGGCTTACAAAGTTTTAACTTAGTAAAAGTCGAAAATACCCTTCAATAGCAAAATTATTTACACAAATTAAGTGACGAAAAAAAAAAAATCAAAGACGACCAAAAGACGAAAAAAAAAATGAATAAATAAATAAAATAATTTCCAAGAAATTTCACAAAAACAGACTGAAAAATGGACTGAATCCCGGTTGACTTACCACAAGCAGCTAACACTGTAAAGTTGATTTAATTCAATTTCTGAAGACAAAAATAGAAATTAAACCGTTTTTTACAGAATATAGTCGAGTTATGTTGCTTGCGTTCGCTTGCCAAACCGTTAAATTCAATCTCTCGAAGACAGAAATTTAAATCTTCTACAAGACAAAACTAATGGAAATAATTGAACCGTGATGCTATTTATCATTAGTCGAAAATACCCAAAACGAATATGTTATTTACACAAATTAAGTGACGAAAAAAAAAAAATCAAAGACGACCAAAAGACGAAAAAAAAAAAAATGATAAATAAAATAATTTCCAAGAAATTTCACAAAAACAGACTGAAAAATGGACTGAATCCCGGTTGACTTACCACAAGCAGCTAACACTGTAAAGTTGATTTAATTCAATTTCTGAAGACAAAAATAGAAATTAAACCGTTTTTTACCAGAATATAGTCGAGTTATGTTGCTTGCGTTCGCTTGCAAACCGTTAAGGAATTCAATCTCTCGAAGACAGAAATTTAAATCTTCTACAAGACAAAACTAATGGAAATAATTGAACCGTGATGCTATTTATCATTAGTCGAAAATACCCTTGAATAGCAAAATTATTTACACAAATTAAGTGACGAAAAAAAAAAAAATCAAAGACGACCAAAAGACGAAAAAAAAAAAATAAATAAATAAAATAATTTCAAGAAATTTCACAAAAACAGACTGAAAAATGGACTGAATCCCGGTTGACTTACCACAAGCAGCTAACACTGTAAAGTTGATTTAATTCAATTTCTGAAGACAAAAATAGAAATTAAACCGTTTTTTACAGAATATAGTCGAGTTATGTTGCTTGCGTTCGCTTGCCAAACCGTTAAGAATTCAATCTCTCGAAGACAGAAATTTAAATCTTCTACAAGACAAAACTAATGGAAATAATTGAACCGTGATGCTATTTATCATTAGTCGAAAATATGAATAGCAAAATTATTTACACAAATTAAGTGACGAAAAAAAAAAATCAAAGACGACCAAAAGACGAAAAAAAAAAAAAAAAAATAAATAAATAAAATAATTTCCAAGAAATTTCACAAAAACAGACTGAAAAATGGACTGAATCGATTTGACTTACCACAAGCAGCTAACACTGTAAAGTTGATTTAATTCAATTTCTGAAGACAAAAATAGAAATTAAACCGTTTTTTACAGAATATGATCGAGTTTATGTTGCTTGCGTTCGCTGCCCAAACCGTTAAGAATTCAATCTCTCGAAGACAGAAATTTAAATCTTCTACAAGACAAAACTAATGGAAATAATTGAACCGTGATGCTATTTATCATTAGTCGAAAATACCCTTGAATAGCAAAATTATTTACACAAATTAAGTGACGAAAAAAAAAAAAAAAATCAAAGACGACCAAAAGACGAAAAAAAAAATAAATAAATAAATAAATAAAATAATTCCAGAAATTTCACAAAAACAGACTGAAAAATGGACTGAATCCCGGTTGACTTACCACAAGCAGCTAACACTGTAAAGTTGATTTAATTCAATTTCTGAAGACAAAAATAGAAATTAAACCGTTTTTTACAGAATATAGTCGAGTTATGTTGCTTGCGTTCGCTTGCCAAACCGTTAAGAATTCAATCTCTCGAAGACAGAAATTTAAATCTTCTACAAGACAAAACTAATGGAAATAATTGAACCGTGATGCTATTTATCATTAGTCGAAAATACCCTTCAATAGCAAAATTATTTACACAAATTAAGTGACGAAAAAAAAAAAAAATCAAAGACGACCAAAAGACGAAAAAAAAAAAATAAATAAATAAATAAAATAATTTCCAAGAAATTTCACAAAAACAGACTGAAAAATGGACTGAATCCCGGTTGACTTACCACAAACAGCTAACACTGTAAAGTTGATTTAATTCAATTTCTGAAGACAAAAATAGAAATTAAACCGTTTTTTACAGAATATAGTCGAGTTATGTTGCTTGCGTTCGCTTGCCAAACCGTTAAGAATTCAATCTCTCGAAGACAGAAATTTAAATCTTCTACAAGACAAAACTAATGGAAATAATTGAACCGTGATGCTATTTATCATTAGTCGAAAATACCCTTGAATAGCAAAATTATTTACACAAATTAAGTGACGAAAAAAAAAAAATCAAAAGAAAGACGACCAAAAGACGAAAAAAAAAAAAAATAAATAAATAAAATAATTTCAGAAATTTCACAAAAACAGACTGAAAAATGGACTGAATCCCGGTTGACTTGCCACAAGCACCTAACACTGTAAAGTTGATTTAATTCAATTTCTGAAGACAAAAATAGAAATTAAACCGTTTTTTACAGAATATAGTCGAGTTATGTTGCTTGCGTTCGCTTGCCAAACCGTTAAGAATTCAATCTCTCGAAGACAGAAATTAAAATCTTCTACAAGACAAAACTAATGAAATAATTGAACCGTGATGCTATTTATCATTAGTCGAAAATACCCTTGAATAGCAAAATTATTTACACAAATTAAGTGACGAAAAAAAAAAAAAATCAAAGACGACCAAAAGACGAAAAAAAAAAAATAAATAAACAAATAATTTCAAGAAATTTCAAAACAGACTGAAAAATGGACTGAATCCCGGTTGACTTACCACAAGCAGCTAACACTGTAAAGTTGATTTAATTCAATTTCTGAAGACAAAAATAGAAATTAAACCGTTTTTACAGAATATAGTCGAGTTATGTTGCTTGCGTTCAACAAACCGTTAGAATTCAATCTCTCGAAGACAGAAATTTAAATCTTCTACAAGACAAAACCAATGGAAATAATTGAACCGTGATGCCTATTTATCATTAGTCGAAAATACCCTTGAATAGCAAAATTATTTACACAAATTAAGTGACGAAAAAAAAAAAAAAATCAAAGACTACGACCAAAAAAGACGAAAAAAAAAAAAAATAAATAAATAAAATAATTTCAAGAAATTTCACAAAAACAGACTGAAAAATGGACTGAATCCCGGTTGACTTACCACAAGCAGCTAACACTGTAAAGTTGATTTAATTCAATTTCTGAAGACAAAAATAGAAATTAAACCGTTTTTACAGAATATAGTCGAGTTATGTTGCTTGCGTTCGCTTGCCAAACCGTTAAGAATTCAATCTCTCGAAGACAGAAATTTAAATCTTCTACAAGACAAAACTAATGGAAATAATTGAACCGTGATGCTATTTATCATTAGTCGAAAATACCCTTGAATAGCAAAATTATTTACACAAATTAAGTGACGAAAAAAAAAAAAATCAAAGACGACCAAAAGACGAAAAAAAAAATAAATAAATAAATAAAATAATTTCAGAAATTTCACAAAAACAGACTGAAAAATGGACTGAATCCCGGTTGACTTACCACAAGCAGCTAACACTGTAAAGTTGATTTAATTCAATTTCTGAAGACAAAAATAGAAATTAAACCGTTTTTTACAGAATATAGTCGAGTTATGTTGCTTGCGTTCGCTTGCCAAACCGTTAGAATTCAATCTCTCGAAGACAGAAATTTAAATCTTCTACAAGACAAAACTAATGAAATAATTGAACCGTGATGCTATTTATCATTAGTCGAAAATACCCTTGAATAGCAAAATTATTTACACAAATTAAGTGACGAAAAAAAAAAAAATCAAAGACGACCAAAAGACGAAAAAAAAAAAAAATAAATAAATAAAATAATTTCCAAGAAATTTCACAAAAACAGACTGAAAAATGGACTGAATCCCGGTTGACTTACCACAAGCAGCTAACACTGTAAAGTTGATTTAATTCAATTTCTGAAGACAAAAATGAAATTAAACCGTTTTTACAGAATATAGTCGAGTTATGTTGCTTGCGTTCGCTTGCCAAACCGTTAAGAATTCAATCTCTCGAAGACAGAAATTTAAATCTAAGATAAAACTAATGGAAATAATTGAACCGTGATGCTATTTATCATTAGTCGAAAATACCCTTGAATAGCAAAATTATTTACACAAATTAAGTGACGAAAAAAAAAAAATCAAAGACGACCAAAAGACGAAAAAATAAATAAATAAATAAATAAAATAATTTCCAAGAAATTTCACAAAAACAGACTGAAAAATGGACTGAATCCCGGTTGACTTACCACAAGCAGCTAACACTGTAAAGTTGATTTAATTCAATTTCTGAAGACAAAAATAGAAATTAAACCGTTTTTACAGAATATAGTCGAGTTATGTTGCTTGCGTTCGCTTGCCAAACCGTTAAGAATTCAATCTCTCGAAGACAGAAATTTAAATCTACTACAAGACAAAACTAATGGAAATAATTGAACCGTGATGCTATTTATCATTAGTCAGAAAATACCCTTCAATAGCAAAATTATTTACACAAATTAAGTGACGAAAAAAAAAAAAAATCAAAGACGACCAAAAGACGAAAAAAAATAAATAAATAAATAAAATAATTTCAAATTTCACAAAAACAGACTGAAAAATGGACTGAATCCCGATTTGACTTACCACAAGCAGCTAACACTGTAAAGTTGATTTAATTCAATTTCTGAAGACAAAAAATAGAAATTAAACCGTTTTTTACAGAATATAGTCGAGTTATGTTGCTTGCGTTCGCTTGCCAAACCGTTAAGAATTCAATCTCTCGAAGACAGAAATTTAAATCTTCTACAAGACAAAACTAATGGAAATAATTGAACCGTGATGCTATTTATCATTAGTCGAAAATACCCATGAATAACCAAAATTATTTACACAAATTAAGTGACGAAAAAAAAAATCAAAGACGACCAAAAGACGAAAAAAAAAAATAAATAAATAAATAAAATAATTTCCAAGAAATTTCACAAAAACAGACTGAAAAATGGACTGAATCCCGGTTGACTTGCCACAAGCACCTAACACTGTAAAGTTGATTTAATTCAATTTCTGAAGACAAAAATAGAAATTAAACCGTTTTTTACAGAATATAGTGAGTTATGTTGCTTGCGTTCGCTTGCCAAACCGTTAAGAATTCAATCTCTCGAAGACAGAAATTTAAATCTTCTACAAGACAAAACTAATGGAAATAATTGAACCGTGATGCTATTTATCATTAATTGAAAATACCCTTGAATAGCAAAATTATTTACACAAATTAAGTGACGAAAAAAAAAAAAAATCAAAGACGACCAAAAAGACGAAAAAAAAAAAAATAAATAAATAAAATAATTTCCAAGAAATTTCAAAACAGACTGAAAAATGGACTGAATCCCGGTTGACTTACCACAAGCAGCTAACACTGTAAAGTTGATTTAATTCAATTTCTGAAGACAAAAATAGAAATTAAACCGTTTTTTACAGAATATAGTCGAGTTATGTTGCTTGCGTTCGCTGCCAAACCGTTAAGAATTCAATCTCTCGAAGACAGAAATTTAAATCTTCTACAAGACAAAACTAATGGAAATAATTGAACCGTGATGCTATTTATCATTAGTCGAAAATACTATAGAATAACAAAATTATTTACACAAATTAAGTGACGAAAAAAAAAAAATCAAAGACGACCAAAAGACGAAAAAAAAAATAAATAAATAAAATAATTTCCAGAGAAATTTCACAAAAACAGACTGAAAATGGACTGAATCCCGGTTGACTTACCACAAGCAGCTAACACTGTAAAGTTGATTTAATTCAATTTTCTGAAAGACAAAAATAGAAATTAAACCGTTTTTTACAGAATATAGTCGAGTTATGTTGCTTGCGTTCGCTTGCCAAACCGTTAAGAATTCAATCTCTCAAAGAAGACAATTTCTGCATTAACTTCTACAAGACAAAACTAATGGAAATAATTGAACCGTGATGCTATTTATGTTAGTCCGAAAATACCCTTGAATAGCAAATTATTTACACAAATTAAGTGACGAAAAAAAAAATCCAAAACGACCAAAAGACGAAAAAAAAAAAAAAAAATAAATAAATAAAATAATTTCCAAGAAATTTCACAAAAACAGACTGAAAAATGGACTGAATCCCGGTTGACTTACCACAAGCAGCTAACACTGTAAAGTTGATTTAATTCGAATTTCTGAAGACAAAAATAGAAATTAAACCGTTTTTTACAGAATATAGTCGAGTTATGTTGCTTGCGTTCGCTTGCCAAACCGTTAAGAATTCAATCTCTCGAAGACGAAATTTAAATCTTCTACAAGACAAAACTAATGGAAATAATTGAACCGTGATGCTATTTATCATTAGTCGAAAATACCCTTGAATAGCAAAATTATTTACACAAATTAAGTGACGAAAAAAAAGAAAAATCAAAGACGACCAAAAAAGACGAAAAAAAAAAATAAATAAATAAATAAAATAATTTCAAGAAATTTCACAAAACAGACTGAAAAATGGACTGAATCCCGGTTGACTTACCACAAGCAGCTAACACTGTAAAGTTGATTTAATTCAATTTCTGAAGACAAAAATAGAAATTAAACCGTTTTTACAGAATATAGTCGAGTTATGTTGCTTGCGTTCGCTTGCCAAACCGTTAATAATTCAATCTCTCGAAGACAGAAATTTAAATCTTCTACAAGACAAAACTAATGGAAATAATTGAACCGTGATGCTATTTATCATTAGTCGAAAATACCCCTTGAATAGCAAAATTATTTACACAAATTAAGTGACGAAAAAAAAAAAATCAAAGACGACCAAAAGACGAAAAAAAAAAATAAATAAATAAATAAAATAATTTCCAGAAATTTCACAAAAACAGACTGAAAAATGGACTGAATCCCGGTTGACTTACCACAAGCAGCTAACACTGTAAAGTTGATTTAATTCAATTTCTGAAGACAAAAATAAAAATTGACATTTTTACAGAATATAGTCGAATTATATTGCCGTTCGCTTAAACCGTTAAAAATTCAATCTCGAAGACAGAAATTTAAATCTTCTACAAGACAAAACTAATGGAAATAATTGAACCGTGATGCTATTTATCATTAGTCGAAAATACCCTTGAATAACAAAATTATTTACACAAATTGAAATTGACGAAAAAAAAAAAATCAAAGACGACCAAAAGACGAAAAAAAAATAAATAAATAAAATAATTTCCAAGAAATTTCACAAAAACAGACTGAAAAATGGACTGAATCCCGGTTGACTTACCACAAGCAGCTAACACTGTAAAGTTGATTTAATTCAATTTCTGAAGACAAAAATAGAAATTAAACCGTTTTTTACAGAATATAGTCGAGTTATGTTGCTTGCGTTCGCTTGCCAAACCGTTAAAATTCAATCTCTCGAAAGACAGAAATTTAAATCTTCTACAAGACAAAACTAATGGAAATAATTGAACCGTGATGCTATTTATCATTAGTCGAAAATATATGAATAACAGTATTTACACAAATTAGTGACGAAAAAAAAAAAAAATCAAAGACGACCAAAAGACGAAAAAAAAAAAATAAATAAATAAATAAAATAATTTCCAAGAAATTTCACAAAAACGAATGAAAAATGGACTGAATCCCGGTTGACTTACCACAAGCAGCTAACACTGTAAAGTTGATTTAATTCAATTTCTGAAGACAAAAATAGAAATTAAACCGTTTTACAGAATATGATGAGTTATGTTGCTGCGTTCGCTTGCCAAACCGTTAAAATTCAATCTCTCGAAGACGCGGAAGAGGTAAATCTTCTACAAGACAAAACTAATGGAAATAATTAGACCGTGATGCTATTTATCATTAGTCGAAAATACCCTTGAATAGCAAAATTATTTACACAAATTAAGTGACGAAAAAAAAAAATCAAAGACGACCAAAAGACGAAAAAAAAATAAATAAATAAAATAATTTCCAAGAAATTTCACAAAAACGAACTGAAAAATGGACTGAATCCCGGTTGACTTACCACAAGCAGCTAACACTGTAAAGTTGATTTAATTCAATTTCTGAAGACAAAAATAGAAATTAAACCGTTTTTTACAGAATATAGTCGAGTTATGTTGCTTGCGTTCGCTTGCCAAACCGTTAAGAATTCAATCTCTCGAAGACAGAAATTTAAATCTTCTACAAGACAAAACTAATGAAATAATTGAACCGTGATGCTATTTATCATTAGTCGAAAATACCCTTGAATAGCAAAATTATTTACACAAATTAAGTGACGAAAAAAAAAAAATCAAAGACGACCAAAAAGACGAAAAAAAAAAATAAATAAATAAATAAATAAAATAATTTCCAAGAAATTTCACAAAAACAGACTGAAAAATGGACTGAATCCCGGTTGACTTACCACAAGCAGCTAACACTGTAAAGTTGATTTAATTCAATTTCTGAAGACAAAAATAGAAATTAAACCGTTTTTACAGAATATAGTCGAGTTATGTTGCTTGCGTTCGCTTGCCAAACCGTTAAGAATTCAATCTCTCGAAGACAGGAAATTTAAATCTTCTACAAGACAAAACTAATGGAAATAATTGAACCGTGATGCTATTTATCATTAGTCGAAAATACTCTTGAATAGCAAATTATTTACACAAATTAAGTGACGAAAAAAAAAATCAAAGACGACCAAAAGACGAAAAAAAAAATAAATAAATAAAATAATTTCAAGAAATTTCACAAAAACAGACTGAAAAAATGGACTGAATCCTGGTTGACTTACCACAAGCAGCTAACACTGTAAAGTTGATTTAATTCAATTTCTGAAGACAAAAATAGAAATTAAACCGTTTTTTACAGAATATAGTCGAGTTATGTTGCTTGCGTTCGCTTGCCAAACCGTTAAGAATTCAATCTCTCGAAGACAGAAATTTAAATCTTCTACAAGACAAAACTAATGGAAATAATTGAACCGTGATGCTATTTATCATTAGTCGAAAATACCCTTGAATAGCAAAATTATTTACACAAATTAAGTGACGAAAAAAAAAAAAAATCAAAGACGACCAAAAGACGAAAAAAAAATAAATAAATAAATAAATAAAATAATTTCCAAGAAATTTCACAAAAACAGACTGAAAAATGGACTGAATCCCGGTTGACTTACCACAAGCAGCTAACACTGTAAAGTTGATTTAATTCAATTTCTGAAGACAAAAATAGAAATTAAACCGTTTTTTACAGAATATAGTCGAGTTATGTTGCTTGCGTTCGCTTGCCAAACCGTTAAGAATTCAATCTCTCGAAGACAGAAATTTAAATCTTCTACAAGACAAAACTAATGGAAATAATTGAACCGTGATGCTATTTATCATTAGTCGAAAATACCCTTGAATAGCAAAATTATTTACACAAATTAAGTGACGAAACTCTAAAGGGTAACTCTAAAGGAAATAAAGCATCCTTTCAACTCATCCAAGTTGTGGAAGTTTGTTCCTTATAGTTCAATCTTGTACCCCCAGCTGTTCGGCCGACATTTTCAACAAACTCCCGGTAAACATCACAACGTGGAGAACAGCCGCCGGAGAAATTGTTAGGACAGACCGTTGGGGTGTTACATATATATATATATATATATATATATAGTCATCTGCAGACAGATATGTTTCGCAGTATCACAACTCATCAGTACGGTTAGACTCCGATTGCTTTTAACCCAGGATTGAAACCCAACCGAATTGGCGTCAGTCGGCGATTCTACTTCTGGGCTATGGGCGTTCGGTAGAAGAATGCAGACTTTTTAGCATGTATATTGTCATTATACACGCCCAATAGCCAGAGTGCTCTAATTCATTAGTGAATGAGCGATGCGTTATATATGAAGTATATATATATATATATATATATATATATATATATATATATATATATATAACTTTAAACTTTATTTTAGTAATACCATGTTAGTGTAAACGCTCAGTTTATTTTTTGATCGTATTTTTTATCGTGTACAGGTCTGAATATTTCAGTAATTTTATTAACGAAAATTTGCTCTCGGTTAAAAACCTGCCGGCTCTCTTTGCTTTTACCACTAATCTCAATAATAATAATAATAATAATAAAAATAATAATGAAAATAAGGATAACAAGGATAAACGTAATATATGACAAAATGCTAAATGTTTAATGAAAAGAGAGGTTTGGTAACTAAATAAAGTTCTTTCTCCTATAAAAGGAATGGACCGAAATATTATCGCCAGAAATTCTTCATTATGTGCCATGTTTTTGCAGAACGTAGGCTTTCATGGACTTCCACCTGCCTTCATCTCTTAATGTTCTGAACATTTTTCTCATCGTATTCTCTCCACAAACCTCGCTCCACAAACATTTGCTCAAATCTATCAAGTCTGTCCCGCGCTGCTTTATCCTGAGTCTATTTCTCTCTATCACAATGAGGGCATCAGTATATATACCTGTCCCAGAAACGTCAGCTTTTTTCTTGATTTCAAGCATAAGTTTCCTTTTTCGTTTGCATGTTTTCGTGTTAGGTCTATGATATCCTAATCATCCTTCTGTAGAACCACATATCTGTTCTCACGACTCCTTTCTTAGTTTTTAATGAGATTGTCCCGCTTTCGTTACCATATAGGAGCCAATTACTTTTTCTTTGTTTTCAGCAATATCTTCCTGTCTCTCAATACTCTGCTTAGATTTTAAAATGCATCCTTGGCCATGTCAATGCCCCTTCGGATCTCAGACACGTTATCTGTCATCTGTCAGAACACTTATCATGTACTTGAATATATGCACCTGTTTGTTTTAGTATCCCCGACCAGTACTTTGAATTTTGGGGGCATCTTTTGTTAAATAACATGAATTCAGTTTTCTTGTTATTTATATGTGCTTTTTATTCTAAATGTCTCTTGCTACAGTCTGTAGGAGATCCTATATTTTTCATTACGTGTCTACTATCTGCATTGTGTCAACCGCATATCTTATATTGTTCAGATTGTGGCTGCCAATGAAGAATCCTAACAACTTTTTCTGTACATGTTGAATAGGTCTGATTTGAATACACATCCTAATCTTACACCCCTTTCTTTTTTCGTATGTCTGCTGAATTAATTTCTTGTCTGTATGCAGGCTGTTTGCTAAAAGTATAGGCCCTTGATAATTTCTAATATCTTTATGAATACGTCGAGCTTGCCAAGCATATTTATATGATGCAAAGAAGGTAGAACATGATGCCAAGACACGGAACGGAATACCGCAAACTACACAAAGAATTATGGAGCTAATGCAGACTGGCTAAAGAAAATTGTTTCAACGACATTTGTGTAGAAATAAAGAGACTGAGCACTACAAATAAAGGAGATATGCAAAAGAAAATAGAACAGGAATATATATGCTCGGCAAAAGAAAAAGCCTTTACGTAGCCTATAAAACTTAGGCACACATGCTTCTTCATTTGTATTGCTTTTTCTTACATCATTCTGAACATAAATACCGCGTTCCATGTTTCGGTCTTTGACAAACCGGCACTGTAATTGTCCTAACTCTGGACCGATTCTGCTGTACGCTGTTTATCAGAATTCGGTGGATGGGTTTTGTCACTCATGAAGTTGATTGTTCGGTGGAGTTCAAATTCCTTTGCAACCGACTACTTTGGCAGTGCTATGAATATTGATCTGCTTAGGTCCTCCAGTATATTGCCACTATTGCAGATTTCTTTTATCATTTCTCTGAAACCTAAGGCCATCAGCATCTCATTACAATATCGTCTGGGCATGTTCAATCTTTCTATTTCTACACATTTTTCATTGCATCACGTCAGTAATCCTAACATGTAATCCACTCATTTTTCATCCTGCGTCCGTTTTCCTCTGGAATGATGTTTGCTGGTGTCACTAAAGCTTCTTTTAGTGCGTTCCATTTCAAGTTTCTACTTCCAATTTGTCCTTTGTATTTTCGTTTCACGCTGTGCGTATATTTCTCCTGAAGGTTCGGGTCGTTCACGAGACTATTGTATGCATTATGGGTAATACGTTAGGCTTTTTCCATCTTTAAAGTTTTATCCTTCAATTTCATTTAGCACTTGGAGAAGTTTTGCAGTGAGGAACTACGTCCCGGAATGTTTAATTTTTTTTGTTTTATTAACCTCCCACCAGAGACAAGAGTTCTAAATAAGGGACAAGTTAGAGCTTCATGGAGATTCTGAGGTATTATGGTAGCTGTTGTGAGAATGGTAAGAATGTGTTGATTTTGTGTAAGTAATAATGTGTTAAATTTCGCCAGTGATAGAGACAAGATTAGTTTAATTATAAAAAGAAGACTATAATTTTGGCCTTGCGACATTATTTAACTGTATCACCCCGATTAAAGGCGGTAGAGCCACTGATGTGCAGGGGGCTACATAAGAGTAAAAAATTAGAAGAGAGTGAAGAGAGGGACGAATCAGAAAGGAGCAAGAGAAAGAAGGAAATACAAGTCTGATGATAGTTGCACAGGTGGAGAGACACGAAAGGATAAAGAGGGTGGTGAAGAAATAACTAGTGTCAGGGTGGTGAAGAAAGTTCAAGGGTACTAGCCGGCAGAGAAAAAGAAAGAAGGAAACAATCTAATAGCCGGCAGAGAAAAAGAAAGAAGGAAACAATCTAATAGCCGGCAGAGAAAAAGAAAGAAAGAAACAATCTAATAGCTGCCAGATTAAAAGAAAGAAAGAAACAATCTAATAGCCGCCAGAGAAAAAGAAAGAAAGAAAGAATCTAATAGCCGCCAGAGAAAAAGAAAGAAAGAAAGAATCTAATAGCCGCCAGAGAAAAAGAAATAAAGAAACAATCTAATAGCCGCCAGAGAAAAAGAAAGAAACAATCTAATAGCCGCCAGAGAAAAAGAAAGAAAGAAAGAAACAATTTAATAGCCGCCAGAGAAAAAGAAAGAAACAAACAATCTAATAGCCGCCAGAGAAATAGAAAGAAAAAAAGAATCTAATAGCCGGTAGAGAAAAAGAAAGAAACAAACAAACAATCTAATAGCCGCCAGAGAAAAAAAAAGAAAGAAACAATCTAATAGCCGGTAGAGAAAAAGAAAGAAAGAAAGAAACAATCTAATAGCCGGGAGAGAAAAAAAAAGAAAGAAAGAATCTAATAGCCGCCAGAGAAAACGAAAGAAAGAATCTATTAGCCGCCAGAGAAAAAGAAAGAAAGAAAAAATCTAATAGCCGGTAGAGAAAAAGAAAGAAAGAAAGAAACAATCTAATAGCCGGTAGAGAGAAAAAAAGAAAGAAAGAAAGAAACAATCTAATAGCCGGGAGAGAAAAAGTAAGAAAGAAAGAAAGAAGGAAACAATCTAATAACCTCCAGAGAAAAAACAAGAAAGAAAGAATCTAATAGCCGCCAGAGAAAACGAAAGAAAGAATCTATTAGCCGCCAGAGAAAAAGAAAGAAAGAAAAAATCTAATAGCCGGTAGAGAAAAAGAACGAAAGAAAGAAAGAATCAATCTAATAGCCGCCAGAGAAAAAGAAAGAAACAATCTAATAGCCAGTAGAGAAAAAGAAAAAAAGAAAGAAACAATCTAATAGCCGGCAGAGAAAAAGAAAGAAAAAAAAGAATCTAATAGCCGGTAGAGAAAAAGAAACAAACAAACAAACAAACAAACAATCTAATACCCGCCAGAGAAAAAAAAGGAAAGAAACGATCTAATAGCCGGTAGAGAAAAAGAAAGAAAGAAAGAAACAATCTAATAGCCGGTAGAGAAATAGAAAGAAAGAAAGAAAGAATCAATCTAATAGCCGCCAGAGAAAAAAAAAAGAAAGAAACAATCTAATAGCCGCCAGAGAAAAAGAAAGAAAGACACAATCTAATAGCCGGTAGAGAAAAAGAAAGAAAAAAGAAAGAAACAATCTAATAGCCGCCAGAGAAAAAGAAAGAAAGAAGCAATCTAATAGCCGGTAGGGAAAAAGGAAGAAAGAAAGAAAGAAACAATCTAATAGCCGGCAGAGAAAAAGAAAGAAACAAACAATCTAATAGCAGCCAGAGAAAAAGAAAGAAACAAACAAACAAACAAACAATCTAATACCCGCCAGAGAAAAAAAGGAAAGAAAGAATCTATTAGCCGCCAGAGAAAAAGAAAGAAAGAAAAAATCTAATAGCCGGTAGAGAGAAAAAGAAAGAAAGAAAGAAAGAATCAATCTAATAGCCGCCAGAGAAAAAGAAAGAAACAATCTAATAGCCAGTAGAGAAAAAGAAAAAAAGAAAGAAACACTCTAATAGCCGCCAGTGAAAAAGAAAGAAAGAAACAATCTAATAGCCGCCAGAGAAAAAGAAAGAAAAAAAAGAATCTAATAGCCGGTAGAGAAAAAGAAACAAACAAACAAACAAACAAACAATCTAATACCCGCTAGAGAAAAAAAAGGAAAGAAACAATCTAATAGCCGCCAGAGAAAAAGGAAAGAAAGGAACAATCTAATAGCCAGTAGAGAAAAAGAAAGAAAGAAAGAAACAATCTAATTACCGCCAGAGAGAAAAAAAGAAAGAAACAATCTAATAGCCAGTAGAGAAAAAGAAAAAAAGAAAGAAACACTCTAATAGCCGCCAGAGAAAAAGAAAGAAAGAAACAATCTAATAGCCGCCAGAGAAAAAGAAAGAAAAAACAGAATCTAATAGCCGGTAGAGAAAAAGAAACAAACAAACAAACAAACAAACAATCTAATACCCGCCAGAGAAAAAAAAGGAAAGAAACAATCTAATAGCCGCCAGAGAAAAAGGAAAGAAAGAAACAATCTAATAGCCAGTAGAGAAAAAGAAAGAAAGAAAGAAACAATCTAATTACCGCCAGAGAGAAAAAAAGAAAGAAACAATCTAATAGCCGCCAGAGAAAAAGAAAGAAAGAAAGAATCTAATAGCCGGTAGAGAAATAGAAAGAAAGAAAGAAAGAAAGAAAGAATCAATCTAATAGCCGCCAGAGAAAAAAAAAGAAAGAAACAATCTAATAGCCGCCAGAGAAAAAGAAAGAAAGACACAATCTAATAGCCAGTAGAGAAAAAGAAAGAAAAAAGAAAGAAACAATCTAATAGCCGCCAGAGAAAAAAGAAAGAAACAATCTAATAGCCGCCAGAGAAAAAGAAAGAAAGAAACAATCTAATAGCCGGTAGGGAAAAAGGAAGAAAGAAAGAAAGAAACAATCTAATAGCCGGCAGAGAAAAAGAAAGAAACAAACAATCTAATAGCAGCCAGAGAAAAAGAAAGAAAGAAACAATCTAATAGACACCAGATAAAAAAAAAAGAAAGAAAGAATCTAATAGCCGCCAGAGAAAAAGAAAGAAAGAAACAATCTAATATCAGCCAGAGAAAAAGAAAGAAAGATAGAAAGAAACAATCTAATAGCCAGCAGAGAAAAAGAAAGAAACAAACAATCTAATAGCAGCCAGAGAAAATGAAAGAAAGAAACAATCTAATAGCCGACAGAGAAAAAGAAAGAAACAAACAATCTAATAGTCGGTAGAGAAAAATAAAGAAACACTCTAATAGCCAGCAGATAAAAAGAAACAAACAAACAATCTAATAGCCGTTTTTTTAAAAAATAAATATAGGTACTGGAATCGACCTTCAGTTTATTTCTTACAAACCTCTCGGCGTATATCTAAGCAAGACTTTCTATTATAACCGTAGAAAATTAGTTATCAGAGAAAATGATTGACGTCTCATTGCATAGATACTCCTCATATTTCATGTTTTATTTTTACCAGGAGCTCCCTCTTTCGTCCTTGTTATCATATTCAGCATATTTCTGTAGAATCAAAGTATTTTCCTCCTTTTCGATGAGGTTATCGACTACTATATAAGAGGGCTCTTAAGTACTTTTTCTTTGTTTTTAACGATGTTTGTACCCCTTAATACCTTGCTTAGGCTCTGGAAGGCATACTTTGTTTTCTAAATATTTTGTTTGTAATTCTCCATGCCATCTTTCTTCATCATATCCCACAAATTTAAGTTGACTTTTTCTAATTCTAAGTATATTTTGTTTTCAATTTCATTAAAACTTCTTCATCAATCACATGTCCCGTCTATGGTATTCTAAGAAATTTTGGAAAACCGAATTTCAATTACATCCTCTTCCGTTTTTAATACCTTTTGGATATATACAGTCGACTGCAGTCAATGCAGTCGCATACATTTTACCGCAGAGGAGTGATCCGGACAGACAATATAAAATATATGTTTAGTTAATTTCTCAATATTTTAACATAACAATGAACATCTAAAAAATTATGAAAGTACAGAAAAATAATTATTCAAGATATAAATTTGAGAAAAAGTAACATTACACCAAAATATATCAAGTATATCCGTATGTATCATAGACATTAAATGTTTTGAGCATATAGCTACTTAAATATTTATAAATAGAAGATTAAATTATTTGGACGAATAAACTTTCTGCAGCTGATAATCCAATAAATCACTGATGATAAATTGAGTATCGTGAATCCAATTGAATATACAAAGCAGTCAGCTAAATGCTTCTTCAAGTGAGTTTCTACGTGTTTCTGTATATATAGTAACCCTTCTATAGACATATTTATGCACATTTTTACTCTATTATTATTCAATCAAAAGAGACTCAGGTTAAAGGCTTAATAAATATGATTGTTTTATGTAAATATAATCTAGATTATGAAGATTTATAACAGCTGACCCAGGATTCGAAGAGGTTAAGTTTGAAATGATCGGAGAACTTTCCGCTCTTGTTCTTAACGTGCCATGTCTCATCAGTACATAAACGATCATGGCTCTCAAATATTTCCTGCCTTGCAAGCTCTTGAAAAAATTGTATGTTTTATATTTTCATAATATCTATTCCATCATTTTTTTTACTCAGGATCAATAAACATACCATGCACTATTTCTTCTGTCTTTCTCGCCTTCAATATGTCTTGTGAGTATTAGTTTTTCATGCCTTCCTTCCTCATTATGTGTGCTATAAACTTCTACTGATTCTTCCTACTGTTATATATAAATTTATTTTTTGTTTCCATTTACTCTAAACTTCGTCGTTGCTCACATGTTCCGTTCATGTCAGCCCCAGCATCCTACTGTACAGCTAGATATCTGTTGCTTCAAGTCTTCTCCTAATCTGATAAAATGGCCAGCACTAACTGACATACAGGAAGATATATATAACGCACCAGTAAAGTACTTTTTTCTTATTTCAATTTAAACTTTTCTATTACTTAGTACTCTGCTTTGAATGCATCTTTGGCTACCTAAATACGTACTTGAATTTCAGTGGTGTCTTTTCCGCCATCGGTTAAAACACTTTCCAGATATTTAAATTTCCCCACTTGTTTGATTGTTCTATCACCGATCTTCAATTGAGCCAATCTTTTTTAGCCTGTCTGAATTTGCTTTTAATTTCCTTCTGGAGTTTCCTGTTGTTAGCTCCATGTCTTAACATCGTTTTTATCTCCTTTGCATCGTGTCATGAATCTCATCGGTGATTCACTCATTTTTCCGCCTCCGTCCGTTTTCCTCTGAGAAGATGTCTTTTGCTGATGTCAGTAAAGCTTTTCGTATTGCGTCCTATTTCGAGTATCCGATTCCAATTTGTCATTCGGAATTTATTTTCACGCTGTCCGTATATTTTTCCTGTTGGCTCGGGTATTATCCTTTTGCTAACAACCATGCATTCTGCCTTTTTGCACTTGATGTTTAAACATTTCTTCTCGTTTTCATTCAACACATTTTTGTAGTTTTCTTTCTGCTATCAGCATTGTTTCACCTGCATATCTTAACAAAATAAGATATGCATGTGATACAATGCTGATAGCAGAAAGAATAACTCGAAAGAATACTAAACAGACCAGCGGCTCTTTGTGAGAAAGCCGTCCAAATGAAATTTCTAAATTATCAATGGAATTCAAAGAGACTGAATAGGATTCGGCACTGTGTACATAGGCTGACGGCTTTTACTATTAACGAAAACTACTGGTGGAACAATGGGTTGTTACCCGTTAGAAAACTTTTCAAAAATAGAGTAGCATTAAGCCTGCATCGTTTTATCAGTGGGAAAAGGATTTGTAGACAGTATGCGGGATTTGAAATCTGGGAGGCTCGAAAATTGGGGTTTGCTACGTCTCCACCTAGGAAAGAAGCTATACTATATTTTCGGTATGCTGTGGATGTTTTTCTGATAAGAAAGAGCATCCAGGTATATTTTAGATCGGTATAAAAAATTATATTTTTTTATACGCACACATACTCACGCACATACATGTACGTATAAATACACACATATAGGCTCAAATATATACACATATAAATATGTCTAGTAATAGACAGATACAAATGGCAAATGCACATTACACACACACCTATATATATATATATATATATATATATATATATAGTTTCGCTTTACCCTCCAAGCAAGGAAGAACCGCTACATTGGTGCGCAGTGGGGTTAGAGTGATAGAAATTAAAAAAATGAAAACAGGTTATGTCAAAGAAAGGATAAGAAAAGAGGACAATATAAAAATATAAAATACGCCAAGTGACGTTGCATATGAACTTTAGGAGATTATAGCTATCAGGGAAGCAAGCAAACGGTAGGGTGTTCCACACACGAAAAGTGAGAAAAAAGAAAATATTATAATAGAAAAGGCTAAAGCATTTGACTGTTTCGACTGTAAAAGAGTGGGATCTTCATGTCAATATAAAAGCACTCATAAACACCTGTGATCGGGGAACTAGGAAAAATAGCTCGTGAGACCAGTTATCTTGAAAAGACAAAAGGAAGCCGCAACACATGGGTGACAAAATGACTGAAATTATACATGCATATACACACACACCCACACACCCACACACACGCACACACACATATATATATATATATATATATATATGGTAATTGTATGTTCTATTTTATATATATTACATTAAACATAGATGTGCTATTATAGATTCTGTTCCAACGCAATTTATCAAGCTTTCGATTTTTTGCCACAAAATACTTTATGGTTGTTCCCATCTAGGATTAAAACTTCAAAGAAAAGAAAATAGAATAAATGATTAGAAAAAGTAAACCAAGTCCTCTCAGATATTTGCAACATTTTTTCTATATTCGCCAACTAGACGATATTGAAATTAAATTATAGTGTCTGTAATGGTTCTTCTAATGAAGTCTGTTGACAAAAGTTAACGTAACTTAAATCTTACAGAAAAGGTAATTCTACATATATATACTGTATACAGTATTTAGAAATGACTGACATTTACAAGTAATATATAAATAACTATTAGATTCTGTAGAAAATAATATACGATATTAGGAAAGTAAAGGATTTATACTTGTTCTATTATACAATTGTTATATTTGTAAAATTTATTGACCCCATTCTCTAACAAAAACGCGTCAGAGCAGACGTAAAGAATCCTCGGATCGCATTCAATCCAGTCATATCCGAGTTTTTCTAGTTAACAGTGTGACATGTTCGGTCAATGATATCCGCAGCATACTTCTGTAAAACCACATTTCCGCTGCTTCAAGTTTTTACCTCATCTTCGATGATTATTGCCCAGCATTCACTACCATATTGAAGAACTTTTTTTAAAATCATGTCACCCCAAGCAAGGCAATCCACTGCAACTATAGCGCAGGGGGTTACATAGAGCGATTGGGTATAGGAAATGTCTGAAGGAGGGTGATAGACGATTTAGGATGTAAATAGGGAGAGATTTGGAGAGAATGGGTGTGAGTTAGTGTGTTAGGAGGTGTCTATTGACACTACATTTAAACTCCTGGAGGTTGTAGCCGTCGGGGAAGCAAGCATGCGGTAGGGAATTCCACAGGCGAGAAGTGCGAGGAAAGAAGCTGTTGGAGCAGAAATTACGTTTACATTTCATCAGTTTCACTGTAAAAGGGTGAGACCTAGTTGCCAATCTAGTATCTCGTGCAAATTCACATCTAGGGGGCACCAGTGATTTCACTTCGTCAGAGCAGAAGCCATGAAAGCCATGAAAGCCATGTCACGCAGGTGAGAGAGATACTGCAGGCGGTCAGCCAAGTCGGAATCAATCACATTACAGATTCTTTGCTGTATTTTGTCAAGAACCCCGAGGAGGATAGCAGGGGCACTCGACCAGATGTGGCAGCAGTACTCAATACACGGGCAGATGGTAGATTTATATAAGTGCAGGATAAATTCAGACGGAAAGAATTCCCTAGCCCTGCACAGAGAGCCGACTTTCATAGCTGCGGATTTAGCAATGGATTCGACGTAGTCATTCCACTTGAGGTCCGCTGAGAGTGTCAGGCCAAGCAGGCGTAAAATTTTACTCTCTGGGAGGCAAGCCTGTTCCATGATAATGGGAGGGAGGTGCGGTTGTCTGTGGTGGTTATTTGACAGCAGCTTCTATTTGGAAGAATTGAATTTTACGAACCATTTCTTACCCCAATTCACCACGGATTGGAGGTCCTTTTCAAGCTCGGCAGCGAGGTTCGCCTTGTTATCAACACCAGATTTTTGATCGAGTCGAGAGTAAATTGTGGTATCATCGGCCTACATGCCTACTTGTGATCATTGATGTAAATTAAAACAAGGTGTCTTGTGATCCCATAGGCATATATTTTTTTTGTTGTTCAAGTTTCTGTGGTTTCCGAGACAGTTTGTAACGCCTCACTTCCCACCCAATCTGTTTATTACGTCCGTAGTTTTAGTGAGAGCAATCGTTTAAGTGTTTCCTTTAATTTCAACATATTCTAGCAATACATTACTGCACTATCCTAATGAATAAAGTGTACCTCGGTGTTCAATTATATAGCAGTCGCTTTGAACACTAAAAATAGTATGAACATAAGATTTTTGTGACTGTCTGGTCTTTCGTCACTGGAAATATTGATTTCGGTTTTCTGGAAACTAACCAGATCTATAGCTACTGAAGGTTACTGCCAGCAGGTGGAAGAAATGCACATTCATTTGAACTAATATCGACGTGGTTAATCAATACGGCCAAATGCTCGGACACATGTTACCAGAATGACACTTCATAAACTGACCGATTTGGAATACGAGTCTTCATTACATCTACTATATTTCCTTTTTCTCCCGCCCAGTAAATACTATTTTGTTCAAGCTTCTTGAGAATGTTCGTAAACGAAAAGACATTCCCTTTCAATGATGATTCAGAAACCGCAGTCTGTCGTCCAAGGATTACGGCCTATCACGTTGAATACACCGGTTCTCGCTCGATCACCGAAGTTAAGCAACGTTGAGCCTGATCAGTACTTAGATGGGTGACCGCTTTGGAATACCAGGTGCTGTAAGTTTATAGTGACGGATGTGCGTTCTGGTGCAGTGGAGATCGGCTCGGAAAGAGAAATCGGTGAGCCGATTTCGAATTCCAGTTGAATACCCTGCATTCACTTAAGCACTGGTACCCTTTGGAAAGGTATTAATCCGTCAATTCCCTCCAGTTATGGGTTAAATAACAAGAGTAGGACTTGGGGACCTTGCTCTTAAAAACAAATCCCAATGAATCGTGAAAAGAAAACTGTTGTAAAAATAAATAACCTTACCCAAAATCATTGGTTATGACCTTAAAATGATCCCATAGGGATTGATAGGTCGTTACGCCTCAGAAAACAAACTGTCGTCCAAACATTTTAATATTTAAAGTAATGTGCTAAATATATTTGTATTTCGATTACAGAAATTTCTAAATGTTCAAGATCCCTATTTTTACAGTTTAAAAATATTAATTCAGAAATAAATATTGATTCTAAAATCGAAAATTATTTTCTGAATACCCTCATAAATTTCGTAAATCTCATTATTATTCCATTTTTATAACATACCGCATATATCAGTATTTGTCTATACTTATGAGATGAGGTAGTATTTAATTTTTAAATTGTTCGGACTGTTATCCTCATTTTTATAGCCATATTTAAGACGTTTCGACTGTTGTACGCTCCCGACTTCTTCAGGTGCTATGAATTTTGAATCGAATCCTTTTTTCATTCTCTGTATTATATAATTCAAGAACACATGATCCAGTGGATATAGGTGTTGGTTGGTTTCAGTGGCGTCGCCTGACGTGTTAAGAGTTCAATACCTGGCTACAGCAGTCCTCAAAAATAACATGTTGATTTAAAGGGAGATAACTACATGTCTCCGGAAGTTGAATCGCACATGGAATGAGAAATATATGCCCCAGTGTACAAAATAAAGGGTTCGGTTCAAAACGTTTAGCACCTAAAGAAGGCCGGAGTGTACAACGACCGAAACGTCGTAAATGATTGTGAGAACAACAGCCTGAACAATGTAAATAATGTACACCGCATATATTTTATTTTTGTCGTGTTTTCTGAAGCAAATGGGAAATTTATCGCAATACATTAAATGAAATTGGGGAAAGAACCACTGGGTAGTCAGAATATTTGGATCCTTATAAGTGTGCCCTCGAAGGGAGAAACAAGAAAGTGAGAGAGAATGAGCAAGAGAGTAAATAGGAAGAAAATATACATAATGAGGACATCCCTTTCCGCGCTTTCAAGAAGTTTACTGCTGATTTGACATGCCATAGCCTATTCGGTGTGGACATTTCTCCGTCGACATGTATACTGCCCGTTTATCTGTTAGTGTGGTTCAATAAATTTAATTACCATCAATTCTCTTATTTGCCACCCATGTAGCTTAATGTCATGAAATGAGAGTTCCACACATTATCTTGGAACATTTAAGAACTACACGGGGCCTCAGATCACCAATCTAGAATTTCAAAGTTTTATCTTGTAACGCATGATCGGATTTTGCTTTTAATATGCCTTAAATGTAATATTGGAAATTCGTGCATCTCTTCAAATAAGTCTATTTTCACTACTGCTGAATGCTGAAGTTATTCATAAATTATTAAAACACGAAAAATTATTCTTTCTGATAACAAGTATCTTGAGGCTTTTTAACTGAATGTTTGGCAGATACTTCTTCTGGAGCTCATATTAAAATGATTTTCATTCGAATTTTGCAATGTGGAAATGATTATAATTGTTAAAATATTATTATGCAGTGTTTGTTGACATTTCTTCGAAATTATTAAATAGTGAGCTGGTTAGATGTAGTCGTAAGTTCTATACTAGTATTTTCCCACACCTCTCGCCCGTGGAAATTCCTTCTTATAACATGTAAGAATTTAAATGCAATGTTAATTGCTATCTATTCTCCTCCTGACAAGTTTAATCTTTTTCTGCTCAATATTAATGCTTCAGTTTCTAATACTGCCTCACTCTGTAGTCCTTGCTTTTTAGTGGCTTTAACGTCAGGCTTTCGGTAATGCAGATTGAAAAAGAAAATTCAAAGATTCATCATTTACATTTGTCAGATAATCGCGGTCATATTTATACTAAATTTTTAAATTCTGTTTTCTTAGACTTGATAGAATTGAAAATACTTTATGTAGTTACGTTGGTGATGATATAATTTCCCACGGCAGCCATTTTACTTGTAAACTCAAAGTCACAAGCTTATCGATAATTTATGCGCTAATCTTCATAACTACCTACCTACATTCAGTGATAGAGATACTAAACATAATGAGATAGATAGATAGATAGATAGATAGATAGATACGAACAGCCTGAGATAGATAGATAGATAGATAGATAGATAGATAGATAGATAGATAGATAGATAGATACGAACAGCCTGAGATAGATAGATACATATGAACAGACTTAGATAGATAGATAGATAGATATGAACAGACTTAGATAGATAGATAGATATGAACAGACTTAGATAGATAGATATGAACAGACTGAGATAGATAGATAGATAGATAGATAGATAGATAGATAGATAGATAGATAGATAGATATGAACAGACTGAGATAGATAGATATGAACAGACTGAGATAGATAGATAGATAGATAGATAGATAGATAGATAGATAGATAGATAGATAGATATTTAGCTAGGTAGATACTAAACGGAAATAAGTAGATATCGTTCACGAAAATACACTGAAACTTATCAGAAAATTCATACTGTTTTGTCAATACAGGAAATTCCCAGAAATATTATTATTTTTTCAAGCAATGAAAAACTGAGATTATAATTCTAGTTGAATGGTGTATTCCTGGAAATTGTATGTATAATCAATTCTAATCTTTGGTTAATTAAAGAAGGTAGATTCATTTTTCAAGGACCTTGAGGAAAAAGTAACATTGAAAAACAGCCATAAATATTCTGGTCCATGTATTTTGTGAAATTTACTTTTTTAACAGGGATATATATTAGATTGTTAAAAAATATCGCTCACTTATAGAATTTTAGAATTAAATGTTATTTCGTAATTAATGCGCGTGTTAAGATTTTATATCAGTCAAAATAAAAATACCGAACATACGCGCTCGTGGAAATTGAAACAGAACGAATAATAATTTCCAACGTGATTTTACACTTTTTCTTGATCACATATGCGTCTTCTCTTGGCGTTGTTTTTCTCTTCCGACCATATTTTCCTTTATGATTTTAGACTGATGGATTCATTTTTTTTTTTGGGGGCCTTGACGACACGACTGACAGTTGAAAGGCAGATACCACTTTGTCCGTGTTCTCTCTGTAGGGCTTATCGGTGTATTGGGAAGCTTCACACTCTGATGCAATCACGCATGACGCAATCGTTTTCAAGGCCAAACAAATGTCATCATACATTCTAAAAACATATTCATATTACAAGACACCAGTGCAAATGACTTAACCTGTGAAAACAATTTTGAAATCAATTACACTCTGTAACTCTAGTGGTGAAAGAAAGGAAACTGTATGGTGAAAGGAAAGGAAATTAAGACAGATGTTTTAATAAATTTGCACAAGCGTATATATACACGACTTTCATCGAAGTGCACACTTTAAAAATATAACTCTAATGTTTTCTATATAAAAAGACAAACGATGAATGCAGTTTCAGCGTCATTTTTACACGGAATGTCGAAGCCCGAACAGTAACCTTGGATATAGCTAAAGCGTTCGACAGAGTCTGGCACGCTGGCATTCTACGCAATCTGCGGCGCTATGGTATAACTGGACATTTGTTTGACCTAATCAAGTCATTCTACATTGAAGGTGGTATTAAACGGACATGCCTCCCAGAACTACCATACGAACGCGGGTGTCCCTCAAGGCTATATCCTAGGTCCTACGCTCTTTTTGATGTACATTAATTATCTCTCCCGATGCCATAAAACCCCAAGTAGGTATGTACGCCGATGACACCAGAGTTTACTCTCGCCTCGATCAAAAATCTGCTGTGGGCGACAAAGCGAACCTTGCTGCCGAGCTTGAAAAAGACCTCCAATCCGTAGTGGACTGGGGTAAGAAATGCCTTGCAAATTTTAATGCTTCCAAAACGAAGCTGCTATCAATTAACCATCATAGACAATCGCACCTTACCTCCCATTAGCATGAAACAGGCTTGCCTCCCAGAGAGTAAAACACTACGCCTCCTTAGCCTCACACTCTCAGCGGACATAAAGTGGAACGACTATATCGAATCCATTGTCAAATCTGCTGCTATGAAAGTCGGTTCTCTGTGCAGGGCCCCGAAGTTTTTTCCGTCTGATTCTATCATGCGCATATATAAATCTACCATCCGCCCGTGCATTGAATACTCCTGCCACATCTGGTCGGGTGACCCTGCTGTTCTCCTCGTGGTTCTTGACAAAATACAACGGAGAGTCTGTAATATGATCGATACCGACTTGGCAGCCCAGCTGCAGTCACTCTTTCACCGGTGTGACGTGGCTTCCCTGTGCCTCTTCTATAAATATTTTCACGGCTTCTACTCCGATGAACTTAGATCACTGGTGACCCCTAGGTACGAATTTGCACGAGATACTAGATTAGCAATTAAGTCCCACCCTTTTACAGTGAAACCGATAATATGTAACCGCAATTTCTACTCCAACAACTTCTTTTCTCACATCCATTCTCTCAAAAACCCTTCCCATCTACTCAACCCTCATCATCTGTATCCCTACCCCTCTAACGTCTTCTGACATGTCCTATATTTAACCACTCTTTCTCATCACCTTCCCTATTTAACCCCTTGCGCAATAGTGGCAGTGGAATGCCTTGCTTGGGTGAAATTATTAAAAAAATGTCATAAACTTAAAGAATTATCAAGATGCTGGAAGAAGTGGTTGCCATTGGGCATGAGGATTAGTGGAACAGGTTTGATCTTGTAAAGTCTCTTATTCCAAATCAGTGAAATACTGCATTGACACTCAGGTAACTTATAGACGAATATTCTCAAGAAACAGTATTCGTGTTCGTCAGGTTAATCAGTGCCTGTTGCATTTCACGTTACTATGAGTATCTGGATGAAATGCCCATTCTTTTAACTAGGGTAGGGATGCTCTGCTTAAGTTCCAGAACTATAACAGATAAAGCTAAATAAAAACCAAAATTGTCCCTATAATCTTCTGTTAATACAACTTTGCTTTTAGAAAGTGTCTAGGTGCTTCGTCATGATCAAGTGATTGAAATGATCGTTTACTATTATCATAACGGCTAAATTTCTCAACAGAAGTCATTATTCGACCAGGAAATGAATCATTCGAATTTCGCAGATGCAGCGTCTAACTCCCTTCAAAGCGTATCTCTTTAACATTCACTTCGGTCATGTGGAACGTATTAACCGTGTTTCTTTCACTTGCCAATTATTTTTAGATAGTACGATATTGTTGAAAAGCTGACACATTATCTGAGATATTTCTCTGAAATTTGATGTGGGTTTTGTACGACATGATTTTTGGGATTTTGATTGTCAATAGCAAACGGACGTTTGCTTCCACCATGACGTTCAAGAAATTGAAGCGTCGTACTGTCCGATCAGAAGTCATTAACATCATGCTGTGTTAATGTTTCTAGGAGTGTGACATGCATTATGACGTATCGATTGCTTTTTTCATATTTAAGATTTAAAATATATACGGTTTTATTTTGAATTCTGAAAGACATTTATATGAAATTACCAAAGAGGCGACGTTAATTTATTTGAACTGAGTAAGAAGTTTTCGTCCATTTGTTATAGCACAATTTAAATGCTTATTGTAAACTAGGGCATTATTTTACGAACAACTTAATAACAAACAAAATACTTTTATATAATTACTTGAGAACTGTTAATTAGTTATTTTTATAAGGTGTAGTTCGTTCACAGTGAAATGATACTTAGCGAGCTCGCCTTAGAAAGAAATTATTGTCATAATATCTTCACTTAATGTCTCATAATTTTTCCTTATTACGTTACACAATATAACTCGCAATAAAATATAGCTACAATAATTTAAATGGAGCAACTTGAAGATCATGACATTTTAGCAGTTTTAATTGAAACATATGGGCTTTTATTTTTTATTCAAATTACTGCAATATAATTCATTTTAACATTACGTCATTCATTGAAAGAATATTAAATACTTTTTACGGATTTATGTTCACAGAAAAAAAATTATCGCATTCATATTAATAGCATTCATTTAATTTTATATTAATTAAATGAGCCATGTTGATCAAGGAAAACAATGCAAGACGTAACTTGATTTGTAAAAATAAATATCACAAATCGAGATGGGGTACTAAACGCTAAAGAACTCGGGATTACCATTATAATTCATTAAATTCAGTCATATCTTCTCTAAGATTTCTCGGACGCCCAGTTGATTTTAGAATGTTTCTGCACACACGAGATAATATGCAACAATGTACTAACCTATTATACCGTTTTCCTCAAAAGGATTTCTGGCCAAAAGTGTAGCTTGTCAACGAATAACAAAAACAAGATCTGGTTGATGGTAATTTTGTCAGATCACCGACCATCTTCCGCACACGTTAGATCCGCCGTCCCTTAACCGGTTCGACGAAGAAGACTCGCTATTTGAGAAAAGGTTGAAACGAGCCATTACGAGAAATCCTTCTCGTATTAAATTCCTCGAAATTTTAATATATGCTCAGTTTTATTTTCAAAAGTAATTTTCCATGTGAATAGAATTTATTTATAAATCCGACATAATTTATTCATAATTTTAATGGCTAGAGATATTTGATTAGAAGTTGCATTTATTTATTAAATAGCATAACTATTAAATTTTGTCTACCAGCCTGAATATTCGAGCATATTGATAATTTAAATCCATAATATTAGCAAAATTACATGCAAAAATGGGTAAAATTATGTATATATAGTAGATGATGTAACCCAATAACAGCCGAACATTCAGGTGAGAACCAAGGCGATGAACGATATTAAACTTGGAATTTTCTTACTGAAATGAAAGCATACGTGTCAGCCTTCACCCTGGTGACATCCAAATCGCATTTTTGAACAGGGAGATTAAAAAAATTAGTTTCAAGGAACGCTACGAAAGAAATCACTTTGATCAGAGAAATATATTATTTTGTTGTTTAAAAGAAGATAATATAATTCAAAGGGAAAATAGGATGAACGCAATAAATAATATAATACCCAGCTAAGAATTGTGTTTATATCGTACATAATTTAAGCAAAAGTGAAAATGGGGTATACACAGTATGTAATATAATAATCTGGCCCAACCCGAGAAGGCTGAGGAAGCGTGGGTGTTTCCGGTCATTGAAAGGAACGGATGTTTGTTTGACCCTATTTCCGACAGATGCGGAAATAACTCTGAGAAATTACGTAGGCGTCGAGTAGGCGTCGCGAATCGAGGCAAAACTTGGAAGATATATAAAGGCCTCGAAACACGGAGTCAAGCAGTCTGGTCGGCAGTAGAGAAGCAGTTCACAGCTGCCCCCAATAGCATACATGCTATTGGGGGGTACGCATTCGTCATTCGTCCATTCGTCAACGTCGACCCTTAGAAGCATTCGTCAACCCATTAGAAAAGCGCTCCCTCAACTCTCTGTCCACTAGGCGACACGGTCCAGCGTTCATTAATAAAAATATTAATATATTTTTATATATACATGCTTGTTTGTTGTTTATCGATATACAACAAGTAGACAATCAAACACTGTTTAAATGTTCTTTATACAGAAGATAATATAGCCGAAAAGTAAAATGGGTTTTATAAAGAAGACAATGTGACGCACATGTAAAATGGTGTTTTACAGTAGATAATGTAACCAAACTGGAAAATCTGTCTTGTGAAATAGGCAATGTAACGCAATGGTAAAATCGTGTTTACGAAATAGACAATGTAACACACAGGTAAAATATTGTTTATACAGTATAAATATAACACGCTTAGAATTGTATTTAGACAGTAAAAATATAAAACTCGGGTGAACCGGTGTTTATAATTTAGATTATGTAACTAAAGAGAAAATATTGTATATACAATAGACAATTTAACACACAGTTAAATTGGTGATTGGACAGTATTTTAATATGCTGTTTATACATTAGATAATATGACCCAATTGGAAAATAGTGTGTATAATCTAGAGACTGTAACGTAAAGGTACGTATACAGAGGAAATGTAACCCCCAAGTAAAATGCATTAAAATCTAATAGCAAAAATAGCTAAGTGTTTGTAATGTTTGCACAGGAGTAAATTAAATCAAAGAAAGAATTCACGAAATTTTTTCTAATGGAGATTTTGAATGTTTATATTTGTAGACAACCCTTAGATACTTGTAAATGGAAAAAACTCTTAGACGTTTCAATTTACTTCTTAAAACATTTTATTGAATTTTCCTAAGACGCCAATTCTCGTTTCTGCGATGATATATGTTACATATAACAGGGTATTTCTTATTTGACAGATGTACTCATAAAGTTCACCAAAGTTATTTTGAACAGCACTGAAATAAGGTTAACCACATCAATGTCAAATCATCTTTGTCCAGGTATCTGTCCAAGATATATTTATTAGAATGTAACCTAGCCTGAGGTTTTTTCATTTTCTTAACATCTCTGAAATGGAAATGGAGAAGAGAACTCTATCCAGAGACCGTCTGATGTATCTTTCACAATGGGATGTGTTCTTTATAGACATGTCTGACAGCTTTCTAGAACTTTTTTCATACAGTGAAGAAGGAATTCATTCCATTTATTTTAAATAATTCAACAGGATCTGGCATAAAAATCGGAATATTTCAAAGTTGATTCAATTACTTTAAAAATTCTAAAAATATAAACAAACTGGGTACGATGTCAATTCGCTACTTTTCAAATGGTATGAATGTTAATTCTATTTAAAATTAAAACATTGCACAATAAAATAAAACTGGTTATCATTTAAAATACTAAAACAGATAGATTAAATGATGACAAAACACATGAGAAAGAAAGCTTTACATGGGCATAACCGATTGGCCAATAATTACTAGGTAAATATGGTGTAGACACTAAACTATGTATAAACATAGTCATCTCAAGGATATACCATATAAATAAAGAAGAATTTGCAAAAATATATATGAACGGTGAATCAATATTCGGGCTCTTGGGAATTATATAAAATGATAATCATACATCGATCGTGAAATACTTCTAGCTCTAGATCGTGTAGCATTGATAACATGTCCTTAACCGCTTTCAATTAAAAGGGGTGTATACAATAGTTCATGTACCCCAAACTTAAATTGCGATGGATAGAATAGACCATGAAACCTACAGTTAAAATGGGGTGCATACTGTGGCCAAGTAACCAACAGCTAAAATTGTACGTATGAAATAGCCTATGTAACCCATAGTAAAATTGGGTGTATACAGTAGAGAAATTAATAAAATAAAAGATTTGGTGTATCTTGGATGGTATGTAATCTACAGGTTATAAGGTTTTGTATACAGTATATCATATACCACTCAGATAAAATGGAGTGTATACGTTATACAGCCCATAATATGCAGATTATATTAACGTTATATCAGGAATATTGACTACCTAATTGATATAAATACATAGCTGGTAAAAGTGTGTCGTATATTTTTAAATATTTTTAAATATTGTGAATATTTTATGTCGTCACATACTGAATTTTTGTTATGAACATTAAACTGAACCAGTCAGAGGGGACCATTGTCAGTAACCTCTGTGACTTTAACACTCATATGGAGGGGGTTATGGTAGCTAATCGGCCAGATATAGTGAAGAACAATGTATCATCTCATGGGTATGGCTCTAATATCAAACAGAGTTTGTACGACGTTTTTTCTTCTTGTCCCATAAGAATATTGTCGATCATGGCTCTTCACAATGTCTTCTCCTTTATAGGTCTTACCAGTTCTTTTTATTTTTGTTATATGTCCTGAACCCTATTTTTTTAAGCTGGTTAGATATGTTATGCACTGTTGTCTTTTTGACTTCAATATGCCTTGTTCGGGTCAAATCTTTGAAGCCCTTTCCTCATTATGTGCCGTAAAAATTCTGATGTCTCTTTCTTATGTTAACTATAAAATTTCTTTTTTGTTTCCATTTTTTCTAAAACTTTCTTGTTGCACATATTTTCAGTTCATGCTATTCCCAGCGTTCTTCTATAAAAAAAAAACTATATCTGCTGCTTCAAGTCTGTTATCCGCTTGTGAGGAGATTATCTAGCGTTCACTGCCATATAAACGGACTGACATTATAAAAAACCTAATATAAACGAATTTTTTTTTTATATAAGCGTTTCACCCCGAGCAAGGCATGTCACTGCCACTACTGTGCAGGGGGCTACGTAGAGTGGAGAAAGGCTGATTAAATATAGGAAATGACAGAGGGTGGGTGATAGGCGGGTAAGGATACCGAGAATGAGGGTTGGGTAGATGAGAGTGTTGTGAGAATAGTTGGGAGTTAGTGTGATAGGTGTCTATTGACCCTACATTTAAACACCTGGAGATTGTAACTGTCGGTAAAGCAGACTTGTGGAAGGGAGTTCCACAGGCGGGAAACGCGAGAAAAGAAGCTGTTGGAGTAGAATTTACGGTTACATCTTATTTGTTTAACTGTAAAAGGGTGGGAACTAGTTGCTAATCTAGTATCTCGTGTAAATTCCTGCTTAGGCGGCACCAGTGATCTAAGCTCATCGGAGCAGAAGCCATGAAAGTACTTGTAGAAGAGGCAGAGGGAAGCCACGTCACGCCGGTGTGAGAGCGGCTGCAGCCGGTCTGCCAAGTCAGTATCAACCACGTTACAGATCCTCCTTTGTATTTTGTCAAGAAGCCCAAGGAGAGAAGCAGGGGCACCCGACCAGATATGGTAGCAATATTCAATACACGGGCGGATGGTAGATTTGTACATGTGCAGAATAGATTCAGGTTGGAAAAATTTCCGGGCCCTGCACAGGGAGCCCACTTTCATAGCAGCAGATTTGGCAATGGATTCAATATATTCATTCCATTTGAGGTCCGCCGAGAATGTAAGTCCAAGGAGGCGTAGTATTTTACTCTCTGGGAGACTAGCCTGTTCCATGCTAATGGGAGGTAGATGCGATTGTCTATGGTGATTAGTTGATAACAGCTTTGTTTTGGAGGCATTGAAATTTACCAACCATTTCCTACCCCAGGTCACTACGGATTGGAGGTCCCTTTAATTTAAAAAACTGCTATAAATAAAGGTTTTTGTTCAGTGACTCATGATCTTTATAAACCCCTGTCTTTTGTCATTCTAAGTAAGTTTTCCCTATTTAGCATAATTCAAAATCATTAAGTGTGTCACTTTTTTTCGCCCTACTTTCATTGACTCCAGTATCTAGTGTACTATACCCCAGGCATACCCCAGGCGTAATTGAGAACCAAACCTGGCAGCCTATTGAAACGTGTCCGATTGCCAGAAGCTTTAGAAGAAAATAAATTTATCAAATTTTGAAAACATTTAGAATAACATTTGGATACAAAACGAGGATTAGAGAATATATTAAAGTTAAATAAAATGTAAAATATTTTTTGTTGGAGTCACCGATAAGCGTTAAACAAAATAGAGGTGTAGTTATGATTCTGGTAAATAACGTAGTCTACATAATGTTTAAAATGAAACATAAAGACTATTTACCGATATCACTGAAGGTTTTATTTAATCTATACACAGGGATTGAATAATGAGTCCAGTTAAAATTTCCATTAAAATTATGGGGATCAACAAGCAATAACTGAAGAAGGCTGGAAGGTATCAGCCGAAATGTGTATATGATAATCAATCATCTCAGAGATACAGACAGATAAATCAAAATCATTCTAGAAATGTCTTAAAACATGTAAGATGGTTCTTTGTCTGGATGTGTAATGTTTGAAAAAGTTTTTTTTAAATATATATACAAAAACAAAGTTTGTATTCTCTCCATGTTGTACAAGTGAAACGCAGAAATAATCATAAAGATATTATTTAAAGATTTATAGCAAAGTTTTTTTTTATTGTATGGGAAAAGATTAAACAAAAAAATGCATTGTTAAATGTGGTCAGTTGATCGGGAGTGTAGATGGTGGATTTTGGTGGCGTATTTTTTATTGAACTGGTATGATTTCAAAATTTCAAGGCCAGTGTAATTGACAAATAACTACAGTTTGCAACATTTATTCAGATATGCATTTACAACTAATTTTCTCCATCTCTCTCTCTCTCACTCTCTATCTCTCTCTTTCATTTTCATTTTTTTTAGAAGAGAATAAACTGATATTTTGTTCATCTCTCACATAGTTTTGTCTTGATGGCTTTTGTAATTTGTTCTGCAAACAACAACATAAAAGATTAGGTGACATTGCAGGAAACTAGTAATATGTGAAATGATAGATGAAAGTTCTTAAATACTTTTATTTCTTTTACTGCTTTAATTTTGCACGTTCAGTTGAATTTTACATGCATGAAAAGTATAAAATGAAATAAATAAAAACGGTTTTCATATTTAATGAGATAATCATTATTTCTAGTGATATATCCAACTATGTACACGAGTGTAAATTCTATTTCATAAGAAAGATATGGTACTATATATTCCGGATTGTCAAATATTTTTCAAACTTCCTCAAAAGTTCATCACCCCAAGATCAAAATTGTAGAACAGGTTTAAGATAAAATACATCAATATTTGCATTTTTATATAAAATTAAACATGTATGCCTTACTATTCAGCTTTTCAATTTACTGTTGAACATTGATAAGGTAGGTACCCCATGATCTCTTGACGGAGTTTTAAAAAATTCTTTTTCTAATTGATCAGTTGTATATAGCAAATATTTATAGCTTATAACTAAAAGGTGTCGGCATAGACAAACTATTCCATTACAAGTATAGTGTATGGTAGTAGCAAAGTGTTTGGATAATTAATTGAATTGAAAAATTTTATTACAAGCCATTTTACCAAACTCGAGGATAAAATCAAGTTGACTCATTTGGCGATCTGATTTCAGATTGTAGAATCTCATTGCTTAGTTTATCAAATTAAGGAGTCTTAACATGTAGAATTTATCACTATGTTAAAACCTTATTTATGAAGATGGCAGTATCATTCTCATCCGCACTTATTCCAGACTAAGTCAGAAGTGCATTATTTTTTGTTTTCTAAAAGTTCTCCTAGCCAAATAGAAACCATTTGTCTTGCTATGATATTTGATGCAATGGGAATCTGAAAGCTTAAATCATCTTCATATTCAAAAGGATATAACTTTTAAAGATTTGCCCATTTCGCTAATAAAGTTACTCCATTATTATCAAAGAGTAAATCTCATGTCTTTTGTGTGAGCCAAAAAGTTCAACAGTTTTTAACAGAAGAACATAATCAAAGAGTAAACCTTTATTTTCTTCAGTTAATCAAAGGTTTTTCTTCAGTTAATCAAAGGTTTTCACTGTGTGGTATATAAATTTAAACAAAAAGCTTGATTGACTTGGTTGCCATCACATATGAGAGCATTTACATCAGCTGATACAGTGTGAAAGACCTGAACTTTTAATTCAGTTTGTTCAAATATTAAGGCTGATGTTAATTTTGAAATTGTAATCAATCTTGAAAGAAATTTGGACACACAAAAGACATATCAACATTATGCCAAATACAGTTTGAGCATAGCCTGGATTGTCAACTAAATTATCAAATAGTTATTTACCATGATATAGTAACATTTTCTTGATATATGATTCTTCATGGATAATTATGCAATGCTTTTAACAGACATTAAGTGAATTAAATACAGATAGCGAAACAGACTTTCGTTAAGCTTTGAACATTTTGATATCAACTCGATTAGTGTTACTGATGATAGTAATTAAAAACTCAGTATTTATTACTATTATACAATGACCGTAATATTACTTATATTATTAGGATATACGAGCTGCATTTCATTTCAACCTTTTTGAGAGTCATTGCTGAAAAGTGCTGAATAAAGATATCCTTGTTGGGATCAAAACAGAATTTAAATATAAGTATTTCTTTCAATGTTGACCAAGTATCAACAGTATTTGTACAGATTATTGAACAGGCCGATAATATAACATTTAATTACATTATGTTTGCTTTTCAAATTTATTGATATGTTGTCAACATAAATAGAGGGATGCCATTGATAAATTTTGACAAGTGAACAGGAAAATATTTTCAACAAAAACTGCTACAACTGGATGCACAAAATCTTTTTTGTTGTTGATTAGACTTTCTTTCAAATGTGTATAAATAATCATGCCTAATTCTAAAAAATATTTATTTCATCATCAATTTGATTTCGAGCACGACTGGAGTATTTTTGTTTATCCCGTTGAACAGCAGAGTATATTGGTATATTTGACACACTTGGCCATATACACTCCTGATCAAAAATTTAAGTCCACTTAAAAATCTTTAAAAAGAATGATTTTTTATGGATAGATTTTAAACTCCTCCCACTTAAGGTTACCAATACTACAATCTAAAAGGTTATGGAAACAAAAAGCTACATTCCAAACATTTGATTTAGAAATTTACATATTTATAAAATGAGGCGATTTACACATGATCAAAATTATAAGACCAGGGGTATAAATTGTTAGATCTATGGCAATTCCAATGTTTTTAGTTCAGTTAGAGATTAGCAATCACTGCGTAAATATGTTACCATGCCTAAAGCAAGCAAACTTACCGATATTGAGCGTTCTCGAATTCTAGAATTCCATAAGCAAGTTTTTTCACAGCAGGCGATCGCAGCTAAGGTAAATCCCAGTAAAACTGTGATTTGCAACTTTCTAAAGAACAGTGAAAATTATGGAAAAGCAAAATACTATGGTAGGCCCCAAAACATTTCTCCTGCACTGAGTAGGAGAATAAAACATGTTGTTATGAAAGACGGGGGACTTTCTTCTAGTCAAATTCAGGCAGTCACAGATGCTGATAGCAGTCCCGTAACCATCAGACGACACTTAAGACAAAAAGGCATGGTAAATAAAAAGCGTAAACAAATTCCTAGGCTGCTTCCACGTCACAAGTTGGGCCGCTTAAAGTTTGGTCGTGAATAGCAAATATGGGACTTTGAGAAGTGGTAGAAAGACCTGTTTTCTGATGAGAAAAAATTCAATCTCGATGGTCCAGATGGCTTCCAACGATATTGATATAACAAAAACATGCCTCCTGAAATTTTCTCTGCACGTTATAGTGGTGGAGGATCCCTAATGGTATGGGGTGCCTTTTCTTACAGAGGGACAATGGAGCTCCAGGTGATGCAGGGTCGTCAGAGAGCGACTGGTTGTGTTAACATGATACAAAAAGCATCTTTGATGACGGAGGGCCATCGTTTGTGTGGGGATGGCTGGTTATTCCGACAGGATAATGCTGCAATCCATGTTGCAAGACGGACCTTGATTTTTCTACAAGAAAATGGGGTCCATCTCTTGGGACATCCTGCATGCTCACCAGACTTGAACACAATTGAAAATGATTGGGGATGGATGAAAAGAGATGTTTATCGAGATGGCAAACAATATTCAACAAAAAATGAACTTTTTGAAGCCATCTTCAGAAGCTGGAGCAACATTCCCCGCACCTTAATGGAAACGCTTATTTCTAGCATGCCCGACAGAATATTTGAAGTCATCAAAAGCAGTGGAGGTAGACTTCATTATTAAATTTGGTTGTTGAATATTTCCATACGCTTTTTGTACAATTTCGTAGAGGTTTTGTCTCTGGTCTTATTATTTTGATCATGTGTAAATCGCTTCATTTTATAAAATGTAAATGTCTAAATAAAATGTTTGGAATGTAGCTTTTTGTTTCCATAACCTTTTAGATTGTAGTATTGGTAACCTTAAGTGGAAGGAGTTTAAAATCTATCTTTTAAAAAGAAAATAATTCGTTTTAAAGATTTTTAAGTGGTCTTAAATTTTTGATCGGGAGTGTAGATGATGGATTTTGGTGGCGTATTTTTTATTGAACCGGTATGATTTCAAAATTTCAAGGCCAGTGTAATTGACAAAAAACTACAGTTTGCAACATTTATTCAGATATGCATTTACAACTAATGTTCTCCATCTCTCTCTCTCTCTCTCATTCTCTATCTCTCTCTTTCATTTTCATTTTTTTAGAAGAGAATAAACTGATATTTTATTCATCTCTCACATAGTTTTGTCTTGATGGCTTTTGTAATTTGTTCTGCAAACAACAACATAAAAGGTTAGGTGACATTGCAGGAAACTAGTAATATGTGAAATGATAGATGAAAGTTCTTAAATACTTTTATTTCTTTTACTGCTTTAATTTATGTGTAATTTATTAAACCAAATTAGTTATTCACTTAATCCCAAATGTTACCTTCTCCATACCAATAAATTAAAAACTGAAATTTTACAGGATTGTTTTAAACCTCAGAATCAAATTTTTAAATTGAGTTTTTATTTTTTTTTTAGGGTATGTTACTAAATGATTTGTAATATATTAAATACTCTTTTAAATAATTACTGTTTTAATTATTATTTAAATTTATGTAATTTATCAACATAAATCAGTAATTTCCTGGCTTTCTTCCAGTGTTCTTCTTCTTCAAGTAACAACTCATCTGCGATTTGTGGGCACCAGGGCTTTTGCCGGTGTCTGAGATGCCCTACAAGATGAATGCTAAGAGAAAAAAGAGCTTTTTCTATATTGAACAAGAGGAATTGTGGTGGGATAATCCACCACAAAGTAATTTAATTTTGGCCTTCTTTCGTCGAATATTCATTTCATCCACAACTTGACTAAATAAAAATGACTCAGTAGCAACTCGATAGGTGATTAATATTTCGTTCACCGCGTATTATAGTATCGAATCAAATATATTAAATTTTATTATATGACATTGATTTTACATAAATAAAAACATTCTTAAATGACTTTTCCAAAAATTTTGTAATAAAATTATGATATTTATTCCAATTTTTACGCTTTAAATAGATGAAATAAAAATAAAAGTTAATATTTATGTGTTTATTTACATTAACTTAACGAAAAACAAGTTATAAAAATAATTTTATGAATGCATTTGTTCTTTATAAATAACAACACGATTACAGAAAATATTAAAGTTACTTTGTAAAATGATACGGGCTACTTATTTTTAATAATTTCCGAAATTCTAAAATCAATCGTAGAAAAACATCTTCAAGAAGACGGACGTTTCTTAAAACGTAGGCATTAACTTTATGAAATATTATTTACTAATGTCGATTTTTCTTTATTTTATTAAATATATCATTACAGTTCACTCAAAAACAAAAAAAAATGTGGTAAAAAATCAAACTTTTAACTTTTAAAGCGTCGCAATTTGCTTTTATTTCAAGAACATAGAATACAATTTTAACAGAAAATATTAAATAAAAAGTTATACTTTGAACATAAAAATTTTGAGTTAGTTGTCATTAAACTAACATTTTACTTCACTTTAAAACTTTTAAAAATCCCTAGAAAAATTATTAAGCCACATGATTATTTTTATTCACACTTTACAATGTCAAAAATAAATAATTTATTAAATATTTAGAATAGAATCATAATTATATATCATTAAGTTTACATAAAATCAATCATAATTTTTCCTTTATTCTGTAATACTAAAATGTTACATCTACTTATATTTTATGTTTAATTGTAAATTGAAACTAAACTATAATAAATTAATGATTAAAACATAAGCACAATTTATTTATAAAATAATTAAATTGTATTGGTGAATAATTTTTATCAATAACAATATCTCAGAAAAATATTAAAATAACGTTGTGCTCCTTGACAAATAATGGAATTTTGTTTAATTGTACATAAATCTATTTAGAATTAATAACAGAAGTTTATAAATAAAAATATTTTAAAAATCTAAACCTCATAAAAGAAGTGAAGTGCTTTTGCTATTTTTCTTTGAAAAGAATATTTATAAATTTTAAATGAAAAATGTTCAAAAATTAAATGGTATATATTTAATAAACTTTAATTTGAAAGTGTCAAATAAGAACATAAAATTTAAAGTAACAATAAGTCCAATATTTCTGAATACCATTTTTGCGCAATTAATTATAGGCCCAAATATTTGTTTTTACAAGGTACATAAAACCAATAACATAGATTAAATGCGTCTTATATTTACTTAATTTAATTACATGAGGTAAATGATATACGAAATATGAGGAAATTTTCTTTCTATTTCTTAAGTCAACACCACTAGAGTCAGTCAGTTTAGTGTCATACGTGATACACGCTTGGGCGATAATGTCTCGAAAGAGACATGACTGACTAGGCAGAAGATTATCCCGCAGTAGGTTGCCATTGATTTCTGCGGTAGACTGGTTGCCGACCAAGGCTATAGAACCCAATCTCTCCCGTTATTTAACCCATAACTGGAAGGAATAGACGGATTAATACCTTTCCCAAGGGTATTTGCAGGTAAGTGAATGCAATGAATTAAGCTGGAATTCGAACTCGGCTCCCCGATTTCTCGTTCCGAGCCGATATCCAATGCACTCCAACGCACATCCGCTGTATCACAGCACATCAGTACGGTTAGACTCCGATTGCTTTTAACCCAGGATTGAAACCCGACCAAATTGGTGTCAGTCGGCGATTCTAGAGTCAGTCAGTCAGTTAAGTGCCATACATGATACTCGCTTGGACGATCATGTCTCGAAAGAGACATGACTGACTGGGCAGAAGATTATCCCGCAGTAGGTTGCCATTGATTTCTGCGGTAGGCTGGTTGCCGACCAAGGCTATAGAACCCACTCTGTCCTGTTATTTAACCCATAACTGGAAGGAAGAGACGGATTAAATACCCTTTCTCAAGGGTATTTGCGCGTAAGTGAATGCAAGGAATTCAGCTGGAATTTGAACTCGGCTCCCCGATTTCTCGTTCCAAGTCGCTACCCAATGCACCACAACGCACATCCTCTAGAGTAAATAGCTCAAACTGAAACTAACATACCTTGTTGCTCTCATGGGGTCAAGGAACGTTTAGAACCGGCTTCTACTTGTGTTTCTTCTCTACATAATTCTAATATAGAACGCGTGGGGCTTTAGTATTTTCTGAGAGTGTTTGATTCTCTAGGCTGACTTTTTTCAGTTCCTCTCGAGAAATATTAAATGTCGTTTTCTGATTTTACTAATAATTTTATTTCTTGTTCGCATTTAACCTGAAACGTTTACTTTGTTCATCTCTTCTATTCATCGTATTCTTAGCCTGTCTCTGCCGATCTACGTATTTCACGCCTGCAATTGCTTCTTCTTTTAGGAGAATATTGTTCAACATTCATTATCATGTAAGATATGACAGAGTAGTTCCTATGTCTTTTATTTATTAGGCAAATTTCCTAACTTTCAGTATTTTGTTGTTTTGTTTATTTTTCCTGGAAGACATAATTTGATATGCTTAAGCAGCTACGATTTTGTTCACTGATATGAAAACGCGAGTGATAAAAAAACATCATCGTCGGCATAGTCGTGGATGAGCTCATAGCGTTATTGTATGGAGATGTGGATGGCGATTCGAATCAAAATTCAGCTTTTTCCCCTTTTGAAGAGATATTCTTGAGAAAGATATGAATCATGGGCTCCCTAGCTTTAGTCGGCAATAAATATTGAAGAAATATTGAATTCAAAGGCTGCCGCTTGTGAAGTTAACACATCTTAATATGTTAAATCTTTACTTGCTAGAGAGTCCACATCTAGCATCCTCTAGCCTATCAACGTACTGGACAAAGGAGTATACAAGGTTACCATACTACAAGTAGTTGTAATAGTAGCAGTAGCAAGAACATAAAAATTACTACCAGTACTGCTATTAATACTACTAAGATAAATAATAAAAGTTATTGAAACGGCTATGAAATCTCTCGTTCTCTGTATTTCTCTTATATATATATAAATATATATGTGTGTGTAATTGTGTGTGTGTGCGTGATTTTGTGTATATATGTATATTTGTTTTTTACTGTTTATTTGCAAGACAGAAAATATCATTAGATTGTAAGAATTTTGAGGAGATAACACTGATTAACTGATGCAAATCTTACTAATTAACAAATAGCTCCGAGGGAGATAAGAAGTGGATTGGGAACTTTCTCTAGGTCACGTGTTCGTGAATAATATAATGAGTATTTTTTAATCATTTCATCCCACGCAAGGCATTCCACTGCCACTATGGCGCAGGGGGTTACATAGGGGAAAATGATGAGAAAGTGTGGTTAGATATAGAAAATGTCAGAAAAAGGGTGATAGACGGGTAAAGATACCGAGGATGAAGGTTAGGTAAATGGAAAGAGTGTTTGAGAGAATGGATGCGAGTTAATGTGTTAGGAGGTGTCTATTGACATTACATTTAAACTCCTGGAGATTGTAGCCGTCTGGGAAGCAAGTATGTGGAAGGGAATTCCACAGGCTGGAAGTGCGAGAAAAGAAGCTGTTGGAGTAGAAATTGCGCTAATATATTTTCTCGGTTTCACTGTAAAAGGGTGGGACCTAGATTCTAATCTAGTATCTCGTGCAAATTCGTACATAGGGGGCACCAATGATCTAAGTTCATCGGAGCAGAAACTGTGGAAGTATTTATAGAAGAGGCACGGGGAAGACCACATCACGCCGGTGTGAGAGAGAGACAGCGTATAATCAAAATTCGTAACTCTGCTCTTTAATGTTTAACTCCAAAACGATATCATTTACATCATCTGTACATGCAAGTTTACAGCATAACAATCAGACCTCGAAATGGCTGCTATTGATCAGATAGTTTTATAAAACTTAACTTAGTTTGACAAGGCCCTTAAATGGGATGACTAAATCGAATCCATACCTGCATCTACTGTTAGAAAGTTTGGATCACTGTGTCGATTGAAGAACTTTTACCCGTCAAAACTTATTTTACACATTTATAAACATACCATTCGTATGTGCATTGAATAATGTTGCAATATGTGGTCGAGTGACACTGCTCTTGGTTTTGAGGTTCCCCAAAAAATCGAAAATATGATCTGCTATATAACTGACCCTGAAATGGCAGCCCGCATTTAGTCAATTTTTCAACGACGGGATGTTGCTGCTTTCTTGATTTTCTACAAGTATCTTCATGGCAACTCTTCTGATGAGCTTTTTCCCCTGGTTCGTGACCATATATGTTTACGCGTGTTACTAAATTGACATCAAAATCTCACCATTTTACCGTCGAAATAGTTGAATTAAACCACCTCGTCTACTATAACAGTTTTATTATCGTAAGCCCCGTTTCTGGAGACCCTTCTGTTTACTTGCTTCTCTGACAGCTAAAATCTTCAGATGTTTAAATCCAACGTCAGCTGCCATCTTCTATCTCATTGAATCCTATTCACTTTTAATCCTTTCATTGAAATCCACTCTAACTTGATTTCTTTTTCTCTGTAGTCCTCTCCTCGCCAAACAGTGGTACTCATAACTTGCTTTGGGTTAAAAAAAAATATGCGTCAGGATTGAACTCATTATTTAATAATAATATCAAAGAAAGAATGGAACATTTTAAAAACTTTTAGCAAGAGAATATTCTGAACAATAAATAAGAGAATTATGACTAAAATACTGAGTAAATTTCTTTCAATTTCTTTACTCTATTTACTATTCTGCGTTTTGTGTCCCTGCAGAACGTGAACGATGATATTTCTAAACAACTTACTGTTCTTTGTAGCTGTTAATGATCTTTGTTATTTTACCATTTCTCCTACACCACATTTCGGCCATTCATTTACATACGCTCGTTAGGTATGATCCAGTCCGTTTTGTCTTCAATATGGCGAGTCTCAACGACAACCTTTCTAATTATGTGTCCCAGGGATTTCAACTATCTTTGCTACAAACCTGAAAACTCACCAATAAAAAAATCAGCAAATACATTGTAAGAAATATGTATTTTGCTATCAGATATTATTATTAAAGATTAAAAGAATATCAGTCAGCTAATTGCAATACGTTATATACGTTTGGGTGATCATGGATCTTTCTAGACATGACTGACTGGGTAGAAGGTTTTCCCGCAGTAGACTGCCGTTCCTTTCTGCGGTAGACTTGTTGCCAAAGAAAACTATAACTCCCAATCTCTCCTGCTATTCAACCCATAGCAGGAGGGAGACGATATGGATTAATACCTACCCAAAGGATATTCATGAGTAAGAGGAAGAAACGAATATACCTGGAACGATCTTGACTCGCCGATGTCTTTTTTTTTCTAATTCCGTGCCGATATCCATTACATCACAACCTGTGACCACAATTTAATAAAATTATAAGAAAAATCACCGGACTGTCTTCCTGAAAAACAAATATAATATAACTGAAATACAGAAAAAGAAAGAAAAAAGATTTCAGTTTTAGTTCGTATATAATAAAAATGAATTAGCAACAATAAATAAATCAGCGTATTCATTAAATAATATTACTTTATATTTTAACGATGAAAAATTTAAAAGTCACGAGCTGATATGTAACTTAACGACAGAAACGTCTTTTTTCATTAATTGTAATCTTTGCGATTCGTGATGGAAACACGTGTGTAACAGAAGAAAGACGGTCTCTATTTATGATTAATATCAACGAAGACTAGTTGATGCTGTTATAAAAATAAACTAAAACTTAAGACGTGATATGAATCCTTTGAAAGCTGTTTTTTTTTTATAATCAAGTACAAACCCTATAATGTCGGATCATTAAGTTGGAAAGAATGAAATCAGATATCAAATTAATGAACCTACTTTTTTATCTACGTAAACGTTAAATACATTTTAAGAATATGTTTCTTTTTTTCTTAAAATTCTATTAAAATTATTTTCAAGTGCAATCCCGTTCATTTACATTTTGTTTTAAATTGTTTTTATTTGATTTTCTAAACCAAACATATTTGAAATATTTCAGGAATATTTTCCTTTTCTGTTCTCTAAAATGTATCGTTTATATATATATATATATATATATATATATATATATATATATATATATATATATTCATGCGTTATATTTATATTGCCTTGTTTTACTTCGACTCCTGTTACTCTATTTTCTTTGTTTGATAAAGAATTATTCTACTTTTGTTTCGACTTGTTTTCAATTTCACCCGACAATTTAAAACTAGCAACTGCCTTCGAAATGACCTGTAAGTAGTGGTTAACTGAGGCAAGAACTGGCTGGTAAATTGTATTACCTCCCAAATAGAACTAATTTCATGTTATCAGAGAGAAAGCTTTCTTACTGTCATCCGCGTAGCTGATAAATACTGCATATAATCAACACTTTACAACTTCTTCGGCTTGCATTTTCCATTGAAATGTAGTGGAGCGGCCATACCGAATCATTTGCTGCGTCTACTGCTAGAAAAGTTGATTTACTGTGAAGTGCCAAAAAACTTTTCTCGTCAGTATCCATTTTGCACATTTATAAATTTACCATTCATCCGCGCATTGCATATTGTTAACATGTCTGCTCTGTATTTTTATTTTTATTTTTTTGCTATATATCTCTCAATTCTTGGGAAAATACAAAGGAGATTCTGTAATATAATCGATCCTGATATAGCACTTTCTCTACGATGTAATGTGGTTTCCATCTGTGTTTTACGAATATTTTCATTGCAATTGTTTAGATGATCTTTTTTCCTTCATGCCAAGACTGCGTGAATTTAAGCATGCTACTAAATTGGAGACTGGGTTTCTTCGTTTTTTTTTTTCTCGAACTTCACAGCAGTGGAAATTTCTTCTAGATATGCTGCCACTTATAATCTTCAAAAATTAAAATCCGTCAACAATCCAAATATTTTGTCTTTCTAATTCTTTTTCGTTTATTGTTCTTTCTTATTTCTCCTCATTAATGCCTTCTTATTCTCTTTCCCACTCACAACCTATCTAACACTAGTGGCCTTATTGCCTTCCTTGAAGTAAAAGAAAATGTTAAATGAGTGTGCCTAGCTTATTCTAGCCTGATGGCATAAGCATGGGTCACTTATTCAAGATTGACCACATATTTTTTGTAGAGGCCGGTGAGATTATGTTACGAACCAATTGAACGATGATCTACAAATACATATAATACTTTTCCCCGTTTTCGTTAACACTGCCTTAAGTCTAAGGTATTGCTTTCCGTCACGTTTTTCTGACTTGTGTTTGTTTTTGTTTTGTTTTCTGTCTGTCTGTTGTCAAGATATCTACTAAACCCGCTTGATGTAGTTAGATGGAAATTACAGGGATGATTGGTCACATGACTAGCACGAACTAATTAGATTTTGGGTACAATTCGGCACACGGTAAAATTTCTGGGTTTCTTTTACCGTTTTTTTTTTTTTTAACTAATATTTTCTACGTTTCCCATGCTATATATTGAATTACCTCCCCTATATTGCTTTACATCATTACATATTTTGAACGGATTATTTTTTCCGCTATGATTTTATTGCTTACAACATAAATAAAATATTTATTACCCAAAGGTAAAAAATAAATAATTAAAGCTCTCACTTTCTTTGTAGCTTTTTTCATTTTAATAATCATCTTCTGCTGATCGATAAGATGATATTGGTATTGTCATGGTAGAGATGGCTAGCAGAACGGAATCAAAAGTCAGGTTTTCTATATTTACTTACGAGCTTGGGAAAGATATGAATCCACTTCTTCAACTCAGCTATGGGTTTACTTAATAACAATCGTGTAATTAAGTCATGATTATTTCAAAGAAAAATATTCAGATCTAAAAAAAATTCTGGATTTAAATAACCAGCAAGGTGTTGGTTAATCGTAGAAACCTAATCAATAAATCAATCATTGTATTCAAACAGTTAAGATGCCTGCTCGTATCGATTAAAGCGCCTTTCTTGTATCTTGTCATACTTTGCAACTCTATCCTCTTGGCAATTCGGACAAAGCTATAGTGTTTGTTGGTATTTCCTTTGATTCAGCTGTTATTCCTTATCCCTCTGTACAAACATTTCCCTTATTAGCAGGATTTTTAGGTTTCATTTTCATTTTCCAGATTTTTGTTACGATGCCTCTTTTTGTTTTCCTGTTGATAATTGTGTCTCTGAATTGAATAAGCCATAAAGAATAAGAAATCAATCATTTTATTCCGTTTTTCCTAATTCATTCTTATATTGTAAGTCGCGTCTTTTGAGCTTTTTGATTTTGATTTCATATTGAAATTCTTGACGTTTACACATAATCACGCGTTTTTCTTTATATTTTTTCTGTTTATTAATTTTAAATTATGATTGATTTAGTTCTCTATATATTTTATTTTTGAATTAACATCTTCTTTTCAGTCATTTTTTTTATCTTTCTCTTAATTACTATTATTTGTTGACAATATACCATTTTAAGATATATACAATACAATACAATACAATATACCGTTTTAAGATATATACAACACAATACAATACAATATACCGTTTTAAGATATATACAATACAATATAATAAAATATACCGTTTTAAGATATATACAATACAATAGAATACAATATACCATTTTAAGATATATACAATACAATACAATACAATATACCGTTTTAAGATATATACAATACAATACAATACAATATACCGTTTTAAGATATATACAATACAATACAATATACCGTTTTAAGATATATACAATACAATATACCATTTTAAGATATATACAATACAATACAATACAATATACCGTTTTAAGATATATACAATACAATACAATACAATATACCGTTTGAAGATATATACAATACAATAGAATGCAATATACCATTTTAAGATATATACAATACAATACAATGCAATATACCGTTTTAAGATATATACAATACAATACAATACAATATACCGTTTTAAGATATATACAATACAATATACCGTTTTAAGATATATACAATACAATACAATACAATACAATATACCGTTTTAAGATATATACAATACAATACAATACAATATACCGTTTTAAGATAGATACAATACAATATAATAAAATATACCGTTTTAAGATATATACAATACAATACAATACAATACAATATACCATTTTATGATATATACAATACAATACAATACAATATACCGTTTTAAGATATATACAATACAATACAATATAGCGTTTTAAGATATATACAATACAATACAATATACCGTTTTAAGATATATACAATACAATACAATACAATACAATATACCGTTTTAAGATATATACAATACAATACAATACAATATACCGTTTTAAGATATATACAATACAATAAAATACAATATACCGTTTTAAGATATATACAATACAATATAATACAATACAATATACCGTTTTAAGATATATACAATACAATATAATAAAATATACCGTTTTAAGATATATACAATACAATACAATATACCTTTTTAAGATATATACAATACAATACAATACAATACAATATACCGTTTTAAGATATATATACAATACAATACAATACAATATAACCTTTTAAGATATATACAATACAATACAATACAATATACCGTTTTAAGATATATACAATACAATACAATACAATACAATATACCGTTTTAAGATATATACAATACAATACAATATACCATTTTAAGATATATACAATACAATACAATACAATATACCGTTTTAAGATATATACAATACAATACAATATAATATACCGTTTGAAGATATATACAATACAATACAATACAATATACCGTTTTAAGATATATACAATACAATACAATACAATATACCATTTTAAGATATATACAATATAATACAATACAATATACCGTTTTAAGATATATACAATAGAATACAATACAATATACCGTTTGAAGATATATACAATACAATGCAATACAATACAATATACCGTTTTAAGATATATACAATACAATGCAATATACCGTTTTAAGATATAAAATACAATGCAATACAATACAATACAATATACCGTTTTAAGATATATACAATACAATACAATACAGTACAATATACCGTTTTAAGATATATACAATACAATGCAATACAATACAATACAATATACCGTTTTAAGATATATACAATACAATACAATACAATATACCGTTTTAAGATATATACAATACAATAAAATACAATATACCGTTTTAAGAATATATACAATACAATATAATAAAATATACCGATTTTAAGATATATACAATACAATACAATACAATACAATAAAATATACCGTTTTAAGATATATACAATACAATATAATAAAATATACCGTTTTAAGATATATACAATACAATACAATACAATATACCGTTTTAAGATATATACAATACAATACAATACAATATACCGTTTTAAGATATATACAATACAATACAATACAATATACCGTTTTAAGATATATACAATACAATACAATACAATATACCGTTTTAAGATATATACAATACAGTACAATACAATATACCGTTTTAAGATATATACAATACAATACAATACAATATACCGTTTTAAGATATATACAATACAATACAATACAATATACCATTTTAAGATATATACAATATAATACAATACAATATACCGTTTTAAGATATATACAATAGAATACAATACAATATGCCGTTTGAAGATATATACAATACAATGCAATACAATACAATATACCGTTTTAAGATATATACAATACAATACAATATACCGTTTTAAGATATACAATACAATGCAATACAATACAATACAATATACCGTTTTAAGATATCTACAATACAATACAGTACAATATACCGTTTTAAGATATATACAATACAATGCAATACAATACAATACAATATACCGTTTTAAGATATATACAATACAATACAATACAATATACCGTTTTAAGATATATACAATACAATAAAATACAATATACCGTTTTAAGATATATACAATACAATATAATAAAATATACCGTTTTAAGATGTATACAATACAATACAATACAATATACCGTTTTAAGATATATACAATACAATATAATAAAATATACCGTTTTAAGATATATACAATACAATACAATACAATATACCGTTTTAAGATATATACAATACGATACAATACAATATACCGTTTTAAGATATATACAATACAATATAACGTTTTAAGATATATACAATACAATACAATATACCGTTTTAAGATATATACAATACAATACAATACAATACAATATACCGTTTTAAGATATATACAATACAATACAATACAATATACCATTTTAAGATATATACAATACAATACAATACAATACAATATACCGTTTTAAGATATATACAATACAATACAATACAATATACCGTTTGAAGATATATACAATACAATGCAATACAATACAATACAATATACCGTTTTAAGATATATACAATCCAATACAATAAAACATACCGTTTTATGATATATACAATACAATACAATACAATATACCGTTTTAAGATATATACAATACAATACAATACAATACAATATACCGTTTTAAGATATATACAATACAATACAATACATTACAATATACCGTTTTAAGATATATACAATACAATACAATACAATATACCGTTTTAAGATATATACAATACAATACAATATACCGTTTTAAGATATATACAAAACAATGCAATACAATACAATATATGGTTTTAAGATATATACAATACAATACAATACAATATAACCTTTTAAGATATATACAATACAATACAATACAATATACCGTTTTAAGATATATACAATACAATACAATACAATACAATATACCGTTTGAAGATATATACAATACAATACAATATACCGTTTTAAGATATATACAATACAATACAATACAATATACCATTTTAAGATATATACAATATAATACAATACAATATACCGTTTTAAGATATATACAATACAATACAATACAATATACCCTTTGAAGATATATACAATACAATGCAATACAATACAATATACCGTTTAAGATATATACAATACAATACAATATACCGTTTTAAGATATACAATACAATGCAATACAATACAATACAATATACCGTTTTAAGATATATACAATACAATACAATACAGTACAATATACCGTTTTAAGATATATACAATACAATGCAATACAATACAATACAATATACCGTTTTAAGATATATACAATACAATACAATACAGTACAATATACCGTTTTAAGATATATACAATACAATACAATACAGTACAATATACCGTTTTAAGATATATACAATACAATACAATACAGTACAATATACCGTTTTAAGATATATACAATACAATACAATACAATATAACGTTTTAAGATATATACAATAGAATACACTACAATACAATATACCGTTTTAAGATATATACAATACAATACAATACAATATACCGTTTTAAGATATATACAATACAATACAATACAATATACCATTTTAAGATATATACAATACAATTCAATACAATATACCGTTTTAAGATATATACAATACAATACAATATAACGTTTTAAGATATATACAATACAATACAATACAATATAATATACCGTTTTAAGATATATACAATACAATACAATACAATATACCATTTTAAGATATATACAATACAATACAATACAATATACCGTTTTAAGATATATACAATACAATACAATACAATATACCATTTTAAGATATATACAATACAATACAATACAATATACCGTTTTAAGATATATACAATACAATACAATACAATATACCGTTTGAAGATATATACAATGCAATGCAATACAATACAATACAATATACCGTTTTAAGATATATACAATACAATACAATACAATATATCGTTTTAAGATATATACAATACAATACAATACAATATACCGTTTTAAGATATATACAATACAATACAATACAATACAATTTTACCGTTTTAAGATATATACAATACAATACAATACAATATACCATTTTAAGATATATACAATACAATACAATACAATATACCGTTTTAAGATATATACAATACAATACAATACAATATACCGTTTTAAGATATATACAATACAATACAATACAATAAAATATACCGTTTTAAGATACTGCAGAAAGAAAGGAAGCAGCATAAAATTTTCTGAGTCTAGTGCAAGTATTTGTAATTGGTACAAAGTTAAGCACGAATTCGTTGCTCTTGCTTTCATACAAACATGGAAAATAATTTTAGAAATCTTCTTCCTAAAAACAGCTATTTTGCGGAACGGACGACATCATCATGTCCCTCCCAAAATATAAAACATCTAACTAGTCTAGATTAGATCTCTATTTATACTATATGCCCTTGTAATCTAGGCAACTTGCTCAGACACACCTAATTCACTAACTGTCTAACTTAAGTGGCTCTTCAGGATAATAACGTGGTGTACTATAGTAAAATATAGAAGACATCTATAATAATCTACTGTTGCAATTCAAATTTGCCTAGACAATTTTGTTGTGAGGAAACCAGGTAATTATTTAAGAAATCACAATTATCTAATAAATAACAATGGATTTGCGTTGTGGTGCAGTAGCTAACGGCCCGGAACGAGAAATCGGAAATTCCTAATTCCAATTGAATTCGTTGCATTCACTTATGCGCAAATATAACCTAGAAAAGGGATTAATCAGTCACTTCTTCCTCCAGATATGGATTAAATAGCTGGTCATATTTGCTTGTATAGCCTTGGATGGCAATGAGTCTGCCACAGAAAGTAATAGCAACCTACAGCGAATACCTTTTCTGCCCAGTCAGTCATGTCACTTTCCAGACATGATCACGAAAGCGTGTGTCACTTATTGCACTTCAATGACTGCATAACATGTAAGCAAACATGACAATATTAACAGTCCAATAAAGAACAATATTAATGGAAACTGTAGTTAAAATCTATATAATTAAAATGCAATCTCTCTTTCTTGCTCTCTCGTCATATATATATATATATATATATATATATATATATATATATATATATAATTTGGAAATGAGTCATTTTCACAACCTAGGTTTCAACCTGTCGGTGTCTTCAGGTGACTGATCATAAACGTTTCTTGAACGTACAAACAATTATTATTTTTTTACGAAGACAGGATTATAACTATTAACCAGACGAAAATTTTAAAACTTAGGTAGACGTTACTTAAATATCTTCAAACATTTTTCTCAATGTTTCTATGAACTTAAGGTATATCTATATGTGTGATTACATCTGGACATTACATCTGATCATTCATTCAGGATTTTCTTTCTGTTCTGAAACATGATGGATATCTCGTTCTTCTTGGCATAATCTGCAGACATCAACACTGTTGTAAGGTTTAGCTATGTTTTAATACACTCTATTTTATATAAATGTTTTTTTTTCATTTTTAATTTTCACCAGTCACTACCCAGTTATATATATATATATATATATATATATATATATATATATTCAACAGCTATATTTATACTATAATGAGCACTGTTATATTATCACCTGAAAAATATTTTCATAGATAAGTGTATCCTCATATGTATATTTATTAATCCCTACCCCCCATATAGAGCACCAAAACGCCGGAGGACTTTCAGTTCATCTGTACCAAAGCCGTGGGGATTGATACAAGAGGCTAATCCAGCTGCGGAAGTTTCGAATCCAGCGGCCTGCAGGACTGCCGCCAGGTAACGATGGTCAACACTTTCAAATGCCTTGGACTGATCCAAATTGATCAGCGCGACATTTTCGTCGTCTTTTATCCTTTCTATTAAAATTTTTATCGATGATTTTAATGAATACATTTTTACAAATTCTTAAAAGCTTTCTCAACCAAATAGAAAACCCCGAAAGAAAGGCGCAAGGAGTATGTATTCAAACATTAAAGCCCTCACTGTGTAAACAGAAGGAGTATATATTGTACCTCCGAATTATTTCCATTTAAGAATTACTTTTTTCACTCTACTTTTTGTTGAAACGATAATTATTTTTTAATAACCTCGATTTAGATACCGGTTAGTTAGCCCATTTTTCATTTTCATTTTTAAATATTATCATTATAAATACGTTTGTCTCTTCATGTAGTTAATGTAGTTTTCTACAACCAATCGTATTTTCGAATACTTCAAGATAAGGTACAATTTGGACGTGAACTGAAGATTAAATTCTCTGTCAAAAATCAAATGTAAAATACAGACTACTCTGGCTAATGTTTTCTTCCTTCAATTGTGTTTGGATGATAAAATCTGTCTTCCTTTTATTACTTTTAGAATTAAAAGGACACAAGATTAAAGCGGCTTTCATTTTCAATTTCACTTATAAGCACTGCTATAGCCTTACCAAATTGAAAAATAAATATTCTCAATTATAGAGCAATTCTCTCAATTTACATTCTTATATTGATAGGATTCGTTTTTTTTTTCTTGTTATGATGCACTGATTCATGAGCGGAATTGTTTTCTGCTTTAAGACAAAACATCGGTACAAGTTGCAGCATTTGATTTACAATAAATTTGGTTGTTCTGCTGATCCTAGTTATGGTCAGAATATTCTGACACATTCTTTATCCTACTTGTCAATGGCAGAATTCCTTCTTTTTTTGAATTGATTTGATTTTTGTTTTCCCACTCGCATAATAAACGAGAGGAAATTTATTCAGCGTTTGAAGTTTTGTTTGCCCCGTTGGCTAGAAACAGCCTAATTCAACCAGCAAAATTACTGAGTCTTAAAGCGGAACTTAACGATATTACACATTTCTTCTCATTTTTCATAATGCGTCAAAATGGAACAGAGAGCAATATAAAAGTATCAATTCACTTCGGCCTAATAATTCTTTGGTTATTACGAAATTTTATAAAGGCTCAGATGTCATTATTGTTGATTATCAAGTTATGCACACAAGATGATGATTATTCTTGAAGACACTTCTGTGTTTGTTTGATTAGACCTAATAGACAACTATGACTCTACAGCATCGATTTAGGCTAAGTTCCAAAAATGCCTAATAAAATGGGTTAAAGTAGAAATTTTTTCCACTGAAAAACAATTAGTGATAATATTGATAAAAGTGGCAAAAGTAAGTTAAGTAAAGAGCTGTAGAAAAATGTGAAGTGGAGATGCTGTTATGTCGTGAGTAAGAATAAATAACTCAACAACAGGAATAAGTTAATTGTTGTATTCCGTGAAAATAGTATTTACAAAGGTCATTAGTACCCAATACAAGAATAAAGGTTAATCGTCTCAACCGTCGTAAGACGTAGTATGAGCATTGGGTACTTCCGGGTCGTCACCGGAAGTCTACAACTGACTTGTCGATACGGCTGCTCGGCACCCACTACCTACGTAGATGCCACCATTACTTTACATAGTAATGGCATAGTCCATTATAGCCGAATAGGCGCGGGTGTCCCAACAGATGCCAAATCCGAATCCATTATGTTACATATTCTGCTTTGATTTTCTCAAGAATCTTTAAAGAGATTGCAAAACATTTCGATCGAATTTGGCATTAGTATTTGATTCCCGATTTTAAATTGGCAAGGTATATTCTGTCGGATGTACGTTTGGATGGGCGTTGTGGTGCAGTGAATATCTCCTAGGAACGACAACTCGGGGAGCCGAGTTCGAATTCCAGTTGAATACGTTGTATTCACCTACGCGCAAATATCCTCGAGAAAGGTATTAATCCGTCTCTTCCTTTCAGTTATGGGTTAAATAACAAAACAGATTGGGTTCTATAACCTTGGCTGGCAACCAGTCTACCGCAGAAAGAAATGCCAACCTACTGCGGGATAATATTCTGCCCAGTCAGTCATCTCTCTTTCGAGACATGATCACCCAAGCGAGTATCACGTATGGTATTTAAGTGACTGATATTCTGTCGAAAAAAAGTGTATTTATACATAGTGAACCCAATTTCTTATCAACAGACTTAGCAATTGATAGAATATAAAGAATTCCACTCAATGTCAGTGAAAAATGTGAAACCAAGAAGGCAGAAGAATCGACTTCCTGGAGATAAGCATCAGCCATGCTGACGTATGGAAATAATTTTCTTTAAGTTGATTAAGTTCCCTTTTAGAGTCGTTAAAATGAACAAACAACTTATTGAAGCAGTTCACAACTGATTGTAATCAATTTTCGATATCAGGCTTTTAATTATTTTTTTTTAAATTAATAAACTTACTATTAAGCCAGGAACTATTAAATTAGCATAGATACTCAAACAAATCCATGATATCAGGAAGGTCGTTTGGGTAAATATGAAGTCAGTCTAGAGGAGCTGGCATAAATGATCTTTAGTGATGGCCTTTAAATACATGTTTGATTTTCATTACTTTTCAACTTATCAATTGTATTACGATGCGAATAGCCTATGAAATGAGTAAAGCAAAAGCTGTTACTTCGTCATTATTCTTAAATAAAACATGAAATTATCTTTTAGTTATAACAGTTAAAACATCGACAGTTGACCCAACGAAGGGAACGTCGTATTGTTTTTCTGAAAGTAGACTTTTGTTGTATTTTAGCAAAGAGAGGAAGAAAACTAATAAATTTCCTGTTCGAAAGAGGCAACCGATTTAACAGAGCACTTAAAAATTGGGACTACACAAGAGGAATTACAACAATCTGGAAAGCAATTATTAGTGTGGCATTTATGAGAAAGCTTGATCAGAAGAGGAGCCTGTTCAGAAGCAAATTTCTCAATAACATTTCTAGGAATACCATCACATCCACATATTTTGCATGGATCAAGACTGGAGTCATAGGCATATACAGAGGCACAATTTTAAGAAAGACAATCAATGAGAAAAGAGTATGATTATAAAATAAGTTTGCGTGCAGAGCATTCGATTTATCGGCCAAAGAAGATAGCAGATTTAATGGATTTTACTGAGGACAGATCGATGAATTAAACATATCTAACTAGTCATTGGTCTTTATAGGAAACAAACCTCAGAGAGACTATAGAATGTTTCACTCTATCAGCAAACAAGGATGATTTTCTGTGTAAAGGCATTGAATCTAATAGACGTTCCTAACGTAAACACACTACAGCGTGCTCCGAATTGCCTAAGGCAATAAAAACTACCAGAAGTTGACGAAGACTAAAATATAACATGTCCTCGGGCTTGCCAATTGGAAATACTTTACGGAAGTTTTTATTCATGCACTATTTGGCCCTTCAAAAATCCCCGTTTCACGTGTTGTACGAACAGAGTAGCCTCTTTAAGCATTACCATATAATTCGGTTTTCTTACTACCAGTCAGGAGTAAGCAAACTGATTATTTTCATCACGGTAACCACAAAATGACAAGTTGCAGCCACCGATCAGTCGTATCCTCAAAACGTTGACAGCTAAATGTTTTCATTAAAGCCTCGGAGGATGGACTCGGAAACCACCTATGAAAGAGAAAAAATCGATAAACCACTACCCCCGTTTAGTAGAAGAGGAAGTAGTATGAACTGGACGATAGGTGAACCTGTCTAATCTTATCAACCTGTTCAGAGCACAAGAGTCTAGGTGCGTTTATCGAGATGCCAGCAATAGGAAAGAAGCCAACTTGATAAATACCCCGTCAAAGTAAGGGTAATTCGATGAAATATCAGTGATGGTAAGCTAGGGAATTTAACATTGCGGTCATGGATGCGAGTCTCCACACCTTTATTTAAAATTAGGTAGCAGTTCTTGCATAATAGTATTTTAATATATATATATTAATAAAAATAAATGTCGGAAAAAAGCTGCGTTATCACGAGCAAAACTGTATTTAAATATTGACATTAAAAAATAAGAAATCACAGAAGATACATGAGCATAAGTTACAGATTCCGTTTGGTGAAAAGTTTCGTCTTTTAGTGGAATTATTTGGCATAGAGATCAGAATTATATATGCTCTATATTAAGTTGAGGTCAAACAGCGACTATTGGCTGTAATGAGAAGTGCCTGACCATTTCAACTGTTTCTTTTCTTCGATTAAGATGTATTTTTTTTTTTAATCATCTCACCCCAAGCAAGGCATTCCACTGCCACTATTGCGCATGGGGTTACATAGGGGAAGGTAAAGAGAAGGAGTGGATAGACATAGGGAATGTCAGGAGAAAGGTGATAGATGAGTAAGGATAGCGAGGATGAGTGTCGGGCAGATGGGAAGAGTGTTTGATAGAATGGGAGCAGGTTAGTGTGTTAGGAGGTGTCTATTGACCTTACATTTAAACTCCTGGAGATTGTAGCCGTCTAAATGTAAGGTCAATAGACACCTCCTAACACACTAACCTGCTTTTTCTTTTTTGTACATAACACTTCGGCTTCTATTTGATCGACCTTAATTTTCATTCCTTGTTTCTATCGTTTCTTTGAAGCAGTGTTGCTTTCTTTCTTATACTTGTCGTCTATGTTTTATTTCTTTCTCTCCGTTGATCAAAGCGCAGAGTTTACTTTTTGTCTTTCATACAGTTATTCAGTCTTTCGCGGATTTATTATTTTCGATTCTTTGGCTTCATTTTACCGTCAGCCTCCAGTAATACCTTATTTTGGTATCTTGTCTTTTAAAACCATTTATTTATCTATTCCTGTCCCATATACCTTTCTTTCTTTTTTCTTTCTTTCTTTTATTTCTGTTATTAATTTCTTTCGGTCAAATACACCCTTCCCATCTTCTGTTACATATTTCTTTCTTTCTTCACTTCCATCTTTTGTTCACCTTAATATTTCTTCTTTTATTTCTTTCAAATTATCTCTATATTCCTTCTTGATTTATTTATTTATATCAAATATGCCTCTAATTTTCTGTTTTTTCTTTCATATACTCCCATTCTGTCTTTGCTCATATATTTATTTCTATTATTTTTTAATTTTTTTTCTTTCTTGCTCTGTACCTTGCTTCTCTTATTTATACCTGATACGCGCTGCAGTGTTTTCTTTCTTTCTTTATTTATTTATTTATTTTAATCTAATAAACTCTACATTCATTTTTCCTCTTCAAATAGTTTTTTTCATTTTTGTAATTCTATGATTGATATCTTATATTTTAATCAATACATTTCAAACAATTATACGTGTATACTCTCTATAAAAACTTATGGGAGTGGGTAGTATCTATATTTAATATTCTCAAATAAACACTTAATATCGTTACAATATTTACATCCAGGACCCGAAATGTAAATTTTTCTGAAATCAAATGAAATTGTACAAGTATTTATGACACGACACCATTTTGAAATTTCTGAAATCATTTCCACTGCAAAAAGATTATTCATTTTTGTAAATTTATAAATTATGTATTTCCGTTAATTTCTTAATCTATACGTGTTAAACTGTATATAAAACAATTATAAAACAAGCTGTATATAATACAATTAAGAGTATTTACATTCAATATGCTTAAATAAACACTGAACCTATTTACAATATATACTATTCTATTTAGTAAATATTTTTATTACTTAATCATGTATTACAGGTTGATCTGCGAAAATGTAGTAATATATCGTACTTTTGTCTTTTATAAAAATGTATTTATTAAACATAATTGTATAAAAAGTTGTTAACATATTATCAACTTATCAGTGAACAATTTCCGTAGAGAAAAAGGTCATCTATCATGACTTCTCGCACCCATTACTCCGGCCGAATTCCCTTCACAATGTTTGGGCGATTAATCACAATTTTGATAGCAATTGTTTTTTGTCAAATTGATATTTTGTTGTTGGCAGGTCTTTGTTGATAGTTTTCATTTGCTTCCAACGAACAAGAAGAGAAGTCAACCTTCCAAATGACGATCGTTATACTTTCTTTCTTTTTTTATTCGTCTCTCGCTACAGCGTTCCAAGCTTGGGTGTCGGTTTTCGAAATGCTTATTAATAACTGCTTATCGAGATAACAAAGACAGTCAGGAAAGGAAGATGCCGGTTCAAAGGAACTACACGGCAGGCAGAAATATGTTCGGTCAATTCACAACGTCTTTTACGGATATCTTTTCAGAAAATTTCAATAGATACGTATATAAATAGACAGAAAAAAACGCGTCGTAAAAGAATCTCAACCCAAGAAAACAAGAATATATAGGGCCAAGATATTTTTGCACACACACACACACACACACACACACACACACACACACATATTTTAAATTAGAGTTTAAACATGTACGAATTATGTAGTACATGTTCTAAACTATAATTTATAATAAATATTCGTAGCTCTTTTTCTATATTGAGCAATGTTTTAAATTAATGTTTTGAACGTTGTTAATATTTTCTTCGTTGTATATTAACTTATATATATATATATATAAATATATATATATATATATATATATATATATATATATATACAGACACAGACACACACATTTATATTACATGCGTGTGTGTGTATGTGTGTTTGGCTTAATTGACTGATTGGCATATTTGTACAACTGATCAATTGTTTGATTTTTTTTATTTTGTGTAAGTTTTGAATTGTTTGAAGAACTTATTTTTCCTAGATCATATTGTATTATCAATACTTTTTAGAGAAAATCAACAATGGTCTCTCACATACAAGTTCTAATATATAATCCAAACTGCTGAGGCAATTGATGTTACAACTGATATTTAGCTTAAATAAAATCTAACAAACTAGACTGGAATTCGAACTCTGAACTCCGACAGTTCATTCGGAATTCTACAAGTCTTTAATCATCAGCCGTCGAGGTCTCTGTACCCCTAGCATGCCGGAGTGTCTATTTAACTGTTTCTGTTTTGTGAATGATTTTTCCTACATCCTGGCTGTGGGCACCACGACGTGGTTTTAAGCAATCTTATTCGCTTGAATCATTACGATTGGTGAGTTCGTTTGGCGCACTGAGTGCCTCATACATTCGGCCTAGATTCACATCTACGCTTCACTTAGAAAATCACTATACCCTGCCAGTTATAGACCGATGAACCTAAAGTGAAATAACTTACGATGGTAAGCCGACATAATATCTTCTATTAATGTGAATCTTGTGCTTTGGTTTAGATTTGACCTGGTATTATTTTTTATAATCCTTGAACAAGATTGAAAAGAAATTCACAGAAACACACAGACACATACATACACACATGTATTCTTACAGATTTGCTGTATTTATGGAGAATATTTTCCAATATCGATCTTTAGCAATAACGAAAATCGTCAAAGAGATCAATACTAGATATTAATTCAGTTAACTAATGCAAATATCTAAATTATTTATTGTTAGGGTGCCGCTCCTATTTGACTACAAATGGACTGTTCCCATTGCTATATATAGCAATGGTGGATTCTCTACAAGGGAGTCGTACCGAGTCACTAGACTGACGACTCTACGATACTGTCAGCCCTCTGCCTTCGGGCTGGGGGCGCTCTCTGCTTCCGAGCAGAGAGCAATAACCCAGTCGTGGTTCCGCCTAAGGGTAGAACCACGACTGGGCAAAAATAGACAGACATTTTTTGGCCCGGCTATATGGCCGGGAATACCCACTATAAAATGACCATGTGTCACATCCAGCCTTGCGTGGGAAGGCTAGTAAATACAGTCGTACAGAGTCACTAGACTGACGACTCTACGACACTGTCCGCCCTCTGCCTTCGGGTAGAGGGCGCTCTCTGCTTCCGAGCAGAGAGTATTAACCCAGTCGTGGTTCCGCCGAAGGGTAGAACCACGACTGGGCAAAAATAGACAGACATTTTTTTGGCCCGGCTATATGGCCGGGAATACCCACTATAAAATGACCATGTGTCACATCCAGCCTTGCGTGGGAAGGCTAGTAAATACAGTCGTACCGAGTCACTAGACTGACGACTCTACGACACTGTCAGCTCTCTGCCTTCGGGCGCGGAGGGGGGGGCGCTCTCTGCTTCCGAGCAGAGAGCAATAACCCAGTCGTGGTTCCGCCGAAGGGTAGAACCACGACTGGGCAAAAATAGACAGACATATTTTTGACCCGGCTATATGGCCGGGAATACCCACAATAAAATGACCATGTGTCACATCCAGCCTTGCGTGGGAAGGCTAGTAAATACAGTCGTAGAGAGTCACTAGACTGACGACTCTACGACACTGTCAGCTCTCTGCTTTCCGAGCAGAGAGCAGTAACCCAGTCGTGGTTCCGCCGAAGGGTAGAACCACGACTGGGGAAAAATAGACAGACATATTTTTGGCCCGGCTATATGGCCGGGAATACCCACAATAAAATGACCATGTGTCACATCCAGCCTTGCGTGGGAAGGCTAGTAAATACAGTCGTAGAGAGTCACTTGAGAGTCTCTAATGAGTTACTGAAGAGTCAGTTCGACTCAGTGAAGAGTTAGTCACACTTCCGGTGGCGTACCTGAAGTAATCACGTATACACACGTCTTACGACGGATTGGACTCTTGTATCTTTCTATTGTAAATATTACTAATCACTTCTGTACATACTAACCGTCTTTCCGCGGAATACAACTTATATTCTGATTTTGTTGTTGAGTTATTCATTTATACTTGGCGACATAACATTTATAAATGGAACTTTGCCTGTGTGTGTATGTGTGTGTCTGTGTGTTCGTTACCTATAGACTACGAAACGGCTGAACCGATTTTCTGGAAGATTTACACAGTTGTACTATAAGCGTCTGCAAATGTTTTAGCTAGGTTTTATGTCGAGGTACCCCCGATAAATATCGAAAATCGATTATCGAATAAAATCGGGTTATAGAAGGAGTGTTCCGATTTTAATCAAATTTGATACACTCATAGAAAAAGGCATGAGAAACGATATTAAGAAGTTTCAATGTTGCAGTTCTTACATTAGAGCAGAAAATCGTTGATATATATAGAAAAAGGCAAGATGTTTGTTGGTGTGTCTGTTTATCTGCCTGTAAGTCTGTATTTTTTCAGCCATTTTATTTTAGTTTTTGCTTTGTGTTTGGCTCTAAATAGGTATAATTGTAGTTCTTAGCCTCCGCCATGATACCATTTACTCAGAGGACTTTTTAGCCTTCCAAATTCAGTTTACAACGAAAAATACTTCTTTGATATCGATACCAGGAAATGAAAATTTGACTTACATCCATTCATTTTTCTTTCAGTCTACGGTTTCGCTTTAACTGGAAACAACTACTGCTTTTTAGTCTTTCGTGCCAACGTCCAAAGAGTCTGCGCTCAAGGACCATGGATTAGTTTTAAAGCTTTCATTACACTGAGCAACGCCGGGCTATATTGTTAGTACTAGAGATAGTAACATACTGATATGACATTCCATTTCCCATGACGAGCCAAATATAAGTGAACAACAAAGTATAAAAAAATTAATGAATTTCAAAAATATTATTTCGTCATTGTAAAGGGATCTTGATTATTTACACCCTAGATACATACTGAAAGAAATTTTGTCTGCAAAAACAAGAAGCGATCATTTGCAACTTGCCTATATCTAGCTGATGTATTATATCAATGATGTTCCTATTTGTGTATCTGCATAATATGTCGGGACTTGATGTACAGAAGGGTAATTTGATGACTCACTTGGATAGATGTTTTCAGGAAACTATGCAATGAATCGAAGCATAAGAATAATAACACAACAATCTTTTTTTTTTTGTAAATCACATATACTAGAACTAACACCTTCGAAGAATATTGTCAGTCCATTTTTATTTTCAGACACGAATGCTACATATGAACCCATTTATATATTACTTTTATAATGTCATGTAATCCCAGTAGCACGATTTGTCTAATTACATCAAAACGATGTTGATTCTGTTTGTTTAATCCGGGTTTAAATTCAAATGTCTGCAGCGACACTGTATTCATATATGACACTTCCCCTTTGGGGTCTATATTTCTTCAGCTTTGGTTGAATACTTAAAAATTCTGCTGTTGTTCTTTTTTCTTTTTACATAAAACCTTAGTTCAACAGTTTGATGGCGTGGGTAAGATGGATTTTTTTTTAAACATTTCACCCCAAGTAAGGCATTCCACTCCCACTATTTCGCAGGGGGTTACATGAGGGAAGGTGATGTGAAAGTGTGGTCAGATATAGGAAATGCCAGAAGGAGGGTGATAGACGGGTAAGGATACTGAGGATGAGGGTTGGGTAGATGGGAAAAGTGTTTGATAGAATGGATGCGAGTTAGTGTGTTAGGAGGTGTCTATTGACCTTACATTTAAACTCCTGGAGATTGTAGCTGTCGGAGAAGCAAGTATGTGGAAGGGAATTCCACAGGCGGGAAGTGCGAGAAAAAAAGCTGTTGGAGTAGAAATTACGGTTACATTTTATCGGTTTCAATGTAAAAGTGTTAGACCTAGTTGCTACTCTAATATCTCGTGCAAATTCGTACCTAGGGGAACCAGTGATCTAAGTTCATCAATGAAACCTTGAATGTATTTATAGAAGATCATACGAGATAGAAAATTAATATTACAGACACCGTATAGTATTGAACACATATGGATTTAAAAAAAGGTGTTCCCACACATTCAGCGTTAAAATACAGCGCTGGGGATTTATCCCAATAAGCTATAATTATGAAATAGAGTTTCTACAATCCAAAACCTTGAGTCATACGGATAGACTATCTAGACTAATCCTCAAATTATGTGAACCTCAATGAGACACAGAAATTACGGCGATAAGTGCCTAAAATGAAATTAATAATGTGTTATACATTAAAATTATTATATAATTCTCTACTATATATGAAATTATGAATCTTGTCAACATCAAATATGATGGCCAATGATTCCTCTTCTATCTGAATGTACTTCTTCAGCTGCAGTTAGTCATCTGGGAACATGGGTTAGTTTTTCCATCTTCATATTTGTGTAGTGTCACCATTCCAGTACTCGAATCACTTGCATCAGATACAACCGCAACCTTTAACTTAGACGCAAAATTAGTCAGCGTCAAGTCCAAATTTAAGATGATTTTAATCTCTTCGAAAGCACTATAACATTTATTTGACTAATTCCATTTAATAGTTTTCTTTAAAAGATTATTCAAGGGTTCCCTTAATTCATTCATGATTTTTATATATAAATGATAGTAATTGGTAAACCATAAAACTGCTTTGTTACATTTCTTAGAGGCGGGCCTGTCTTTTATTGCTCCCGATTTTGATCGATCTGGTCGTCTACTGTTTACATAGAAAATTTATCCTAATTATTTATTTCTGGACATAAACTGTTCACATTTTTCTTTCACTGATCCTAAAACCGCATAAATCTCAAATACGTTTTACATACTTTCTGTATGTCTCAATTGTAACAAGTGCATCATAGAAATATGCTTAGGCACAAATACAAACGGCCAGCATAGTATCCATAACCTGTTTAAATATGCTTGCTGTAAGCTTTATACAGAAAAAAAGTTGGTAAGCATATTAGGTATTTAAATAAATCCGAAGATGATTAATTTAACTTTAATTTCTCCAATTCTGAATTCACGACTCCTCCAAAAGTGACGAAATGTTTATCTTCACGCGTCACTAATTTCAAATAATTTTAGTATGTATTTTACAACGAGCTCCAATCACGAGAAAATTTTGGTATTATTACTAGAGTTTCATCAAAAATGTATCACACCCAGCTGTTTTTGCGAAAAACAATTTCCATACGTTTCATGTTCAGCGGGGAAGCGTATTTTTTAATAATAAACAGACATTATTTTTAACATTCTAAAGTGAATAATTAATTTTGAATGTCCCATTGTGTTTTCTATATAATCTAGTAACGTTATCCATTCGTCTGGACAGTGTAAAAAAGTCCCTAATTGAATTAGCAACAGCATCTGGATTGAATAAATCTGATATTGCTTCTTCCAAAGTTTTAATAATTAACAATTAAAACAAATTCAGTTGTTGTCTTAATTGTAATTATTGTTCACTAGCAGTATAACCCGGCGTTTTTCGGGTGTAATGAAAGCTTTAAACTAATCCATGGTCCTGGAGCTCAGATTCAGCCTAAAGAATATTTGTGTGAAGTTTGGTGAGAATCGGGTGAAAATGGTGGATTTGTATAAAGGACATGCAGAGAGATAAACAGACACACACAAACATCTTACCTTATATATATATATATATATATATATATATATATCATCGATTTTCTGCACTATTGTAAGAACTGCAACCTTGAAACTTCTGATTATTGTTTCTTATGTCTTTGTCTATGAGTCTATGAAATTTGATTACAATTGGACCACTCCTTCTATAACCCAATTTTCTCGATTTTCGATTTTCGATATTTATCGGTAGTATCTCGACACAAAACCTAGCTAAGAACACTCGCAGACGCTTATAGTAGAACTGTGTAAATTTTCAAGAATTTCGGTTCAGCCGTTTCGGAGTCTATAGGCAACGGACACACACACACACACACACACACACAAACAAAAATTCCATTTACAAATAAGTAAGTTTAGATTTAGATATTGCTGATTTAATTGCTGCCGTTTTTGTTCTTGTTATTGCTTTTATTGTGCCAACATTTGTATCATGATAACTTTTAGTTCTTTTTTTTTTCTCTATTCAACTAAATATTTCGGAGATTAAGTTTTTAACAAATTCGCCTAGTTATTTCTATGTAGTCCTGCGAATAAATCGATTATTTAGTGAAGTGTTAAATATTAACGAAATATCCTGTTACGACGCGTAGAAAAAGTATTTCATTTTTGATTCCTTGTGGAATTTCAAACGAATACTCGTCGCCATTTATGCAAAGTCACATAGAGTAGAAATAAAGCCTTCGAAGAATACAGTCAGACCTTTTTTCTTTTTTAAAACAGAATGCTATTTATATACCCAAATATATAATTTTACAACTTCACGTAATCTCAGCAGCAAGATTTCTGTAAATAAATCATAATTTTATTCACTAATGACAAAAATGAATCCTAAAACTTTTATACATGTTAATTTTGATATGACATCTCGACCAGTCAAGTTCTCAACGACGTATTATATATATATATATATATATATATATATATATATATATATATATATATATGCATGCGTAAGTGTGTAGGGGTATAAGATTTCATTGATTGATTGATTTGTTTGTTTTGCTTATCACTTATTTCTATTTTTTGTTTTAAGTCGATATTTTGAATTTGTTGAAGAACTGATTTATCTGTGATAATATTGGATTGAAAAATTTTTTGGGGAAAATCAATAGTTATCTTCCAGATAAAAAGTCTTAATATCAAATCGACAAATGGGAAGTGAATTAATTACATAGAACGGGTATTTAACTAAATTGATTTTAACGAACTGAACAGGAATTCGAACTCTAACATCTCATTTCAAATTCTATGAACCTTCAATCATCTTTAATCGATATTTTATATAATCATTATTTTTAATTTTTCTTTAAACTCCACTTTTTGTGGTGTGACTACAAATATATGTATAAAAGAGGCAAAAAATGAAATATGTCAGACAAAGTCGCTCTGAACCTGTTTAGTTCTAAAAATGATCCGCTGGATAAAACATGATATGAAAATTAAACCAACAAAGAAAGACTGTTAGAAGAAAATATGGTAGTCGGTAATGACCAAAACCGAGACTATACAAGAAACAAGGAAATTGACGAAAACCAGACAAATATACGCAGAAATGTCAACGTACTAGCCGGGGAATCGCCCTCTTACTGGAAGTTCCAACCGAATTTTTGGAGTTTTTGGGTGAGCCCAAATTTACAGATATCTTATCAAAGAAGATGGACTTTTGGTAGAAGTCTAGAATTACAGGAGGTTGCGAAAAGAATTGTGTCTGTCTTTGACGTTTCTGGTGTGTTTAATCCCAGTGATGCAAACGTGTTATAATTATTAATAACAAAGAGTGCTTAAAGAGAGAGTGCACTTTACGTTGGACGTACTGCTACTAACGCCTGTTGACAGTAAATGTGCCTAATGACTAATGATTTTGTAATAAAGTCTGAATACAAAGGTAGGCGACTGAATGAAGAGTCAATTTACGAGGTTCATTTTCAGGTCTTATTGGAGCCCTTATCTCCTTATTTGATTAAGTTTGGGTTGATTCTCCGTGCATCCTCAGATGAATTGAGTGGGGGATTGTGTTTCGAATTAATGAGCGACCAACAAAGCTTCATCTCTATCCCAAACTCGTAGAGCGCCATAAAATGCCGGTCGTTGTATCCAAACATAAAAGAAATTACTGGAAGACTGGTCACCTTCATTCTTTCTTCCTAGAAAAGTATTCCTCTGAAGTTCTGATTTTTGCCTACCCAAATCCCACTACGGTCGAAATTGTTATTTTCGTCTTGCCTGATGTGGGCATCCAAGAACTGGAACTGGTGCCGTAAAACGCTCGGTCTGGTCCAAAGTTCGAACCAATTATTTTTCGAAGAACCTTTAACAGCCACCAACAAAAAGTAAGAGGCAGAATGCAATTATATTGGCAAGGGGGAAGGGAAGCACTTGATAGCGCGACTTCAGTCCCCGAAAGCCCCAACTGCTATGGACACCTACAGCCTCCACCAGTTTCAAGGGCGATAAGCTGGCCAGCCATGCAAAAGAATTAAGAAAGTTATACCAAAGATAAGAGCCAAGCCTTGAGAAAAGGAAAAAGCTAATACAGCTTAAGAAAGTTTTAAAGTATAAAAGATCCCAGCAACCATAAGCGGCACGACCATTTGTCTCGGCAGCGACTGTCCTTTAAAACATATTATGGCCTTACATCCGTTCACAACGCCATTAACAAAATTAAAATGACCAACATTTCAAAATCTCACCTCATACACATAACACCTAAGACAACACCAAATCTTATGTACTCGATTTAGATACCCTAAAAATATAGAATTTAACGAATCATCATCCTCCGACACCAGCGAGAAGAAAAAAATCTAGACTTTATTACAATTTAAAGGAAGATATGTGCCGTGTCACAAAAGAACAAGCAGAAAAATCGATGTTACATTAATCACAAATGAACAAATTGAAAGTTCTACTAAATTTTAAAATTCATCAAGTAGAACGTTGAGGATCCAATCAGTTTTCTCTAGGCTAAATGGATTTTGATTGTTGACCGATCGGGACAAGATTCCCAACAAATATGAGGAATTTGATTGAAGTGAATGATGACATTGCAACATACCCTACACTTTCATGTTTTAACGAATTAGTTAACACCAAATTGAATTAGGTTCGTTCGGGGAGGACCCCTAATTATGTTCGTACATCCGTGTATAGAGCCATCAAACTCACGTTCTATAAGACATTGGTAAGCGGTCCCTTGACGGCTCCATCAAAAGTGACATGAGCAAAATATCAATAAGACATTACGTTGATGTCATGTTCTCAGATATATATTTGGTGAAAATTTCTAAATTTAATCGGAGTTATAATGGCTCTTTGGTTTTTTGTAGAAATATCTGGGGCCTGAAACAGGAGACACGCAGAGCGTGTCTCTATCGCAAACGTCAACGCCTTGGTGTGGATTATATTGTGTTCAAGAGACCAGTTTTTTAACTCGCAACCGTGAATATATACTGCTTAGCAGGTTCGATCTTTATTCAGCATTTTTTGATGGATGCTCGAGAGATGTTTCCTGGCCAGATCGCAGATCCAGCCGGCAGATTTTGCGTGCAAGATGTTACTATCTAAATTTATTTATCAATGGAACTTTGTCTGTGTATGTGTGTGTGTATGTCTGTGTGTGTGTGTATCCGTTACCTATAGACTCCGATACGGCTGAACCGATTTTCTGGAAAATTGACACAGTTCTACTATAAGCGTCTGCGAGTGTTCTTAGCTAGGTTTTGTGCCGAGGTATCCCCGATAAAAAATCGAAAATCGATAATCGAAACAATCGGGATATAGAAGGAGTGGTCCGATTTTAATCAAATTTGATACACTCATAGACAAAGACATAAGAAATGATATTCAGAATTTTCAAGGTTGCAGTTCTTACAATAGTGCAGAAAATTTGATATCGATACCAGGAAACCAAAATTTGATTTACATCCTTTCATTCTTATTTCAGTCTACAATTTCGCTTTAAATGGAAACTATTGCTTTTTAGTCTTTCGTGCCAACGTCCAAAGAGTCTGATCTCCAGGACCATGGATTATTTCTAAGCTTTCATTACATCCGAGCAACGCCGGTCAATACCGCTAGTAAAATATACGTCTCTTCGTCTAATTGGCGTTTATGCGCCTCAGGACCATGGCGAGATGCCTGCTTTCTTCATCAGATCGAACCGTTTTTGATGACGGGTAGTTTTAGCGGATGATTAGAATACCGTCCTTGACCATGATATATATCGAACAGGGAACAGATCTGGTGCTTACAACCCGGATGTAAAGCCATTTAAGGAATTCATCGATAAGTTCGATTTTGTTCATAATTACGGTAATAAGTGCGGACTTTGACTAATAGATGCAGCTCGGCTACGGTGATACGTTCAAGGTACATCGACAGTATTCTAGTGAAGAGAGTCGATTTAGGGTTCTCAGGTTGTCACAGTTTCTATTCAATTGTTTTACTCAGATTATAGGCTTGCCCGGGTTCATGTATTCTTAGAAAAGTAAAATTCGCTGGCTACTGCAAATTGAACTGTTCATTGTTTAATGAGCAAGATTTCCAAGACCAGTCAATGATACAGTGGTGTTTGCTGGAGCTGTGTTTGAGGATTAAATGTGGGATTTTTTAACATCCAAAATTACGTCGTTTACTGCTGAATATAGTCGCCGATTCAATCTATCTATGTTTGTAACACTAACTGAAGTAGAAACTAAATGGAATGGACGATTAAATTACATATTAGTAAGGACTTAACCTGCATTAGGGCGGAGCAGTTCCCTTTGCATATCTCGTAGTTAGGGCTAGGTTAAAAAAAAAAGTATCCCGAGGCAACGAATATGGCCGCTGAAATAGGTGTACAGGAACAGAGAAATGCTTTCAAACGATATATCGTGTGTCACTTGCAGGGTAAGAGGACCCTGACTAAAAACGTGTGCATAGTTGAGGCTTTTCCTTACAACCTTCAGGAAATTTTCACCAGGGGACCGATCTAAGAACTGTCCACTTCAGCGCCTATTTGGCCGCCTTGAGGCGGCTTGGTGCGAGCGTCCCGTGATAGAGTCTAACGTCTGTGATCCGCTGAAGCTGGTTAGCCGGGACAAAACTCCGGGATTAGACGGTCTTCCTTACGAACTATATTTGAGGCAGTCGCCTTTCTTCTTCCCATACTGGCGCTGATTTACAAAAACTGAATAAAGCAGGGGTTTATACGCCAACTTTTCACCAGCGCAGTAAACAAGTTACTGTGCAAAAACAAGGAGAGTAGGGATGGAATAGATAACTTGAGGCCTTTGACGATGTTAAATACAGAGTTGAAGATTTCAGTCAAGATCTTAGCTAGCCGTTTGTGGGCTGTCCTCGGTAGTCTCATTGGCCCTAAAGACGTGAACGGTATGACTATTCAGGACAACCTTCTTGGGTAATATTGATAGTCGAGAATGTCGACACTGAAGGCGCGCTGATCAATTTAAATCAGTCCAATGTATTGGATAGGGTTGACCATCATTTTCTGGAGTCTGTCTTTCCGAGTGCTAGTCTTGGGCTGTATTTTCTCACTCGGATCCGACTTTTGCAAGCGTCCCCTTGGGCGCTGCGGAAGTGAATGTGGTACGATAGAAGCCTTTTCTATTGATTTACTCTATGCGTAAAATTTGTCCGCTTGTGCCTCTACTTTACGTTCTTGAGTTGAAACTTTTTGTCTGGCTTGTTTCTGATATCCAGTTGGAAATTATTGGCCGCAGTTGCGTGAGAATCTTTCCTTAATCAGGAAGGCAGAAATATTTGTTTCTGAAATATACCCAAATATCCTTTACCAACTGTACGTGATTTCACTCCCGTATGCCATATTAATTCTATTACTCAAAGCCTTGTTCTCTTTTTTATGAGGATTCAAGGCTCCCATGATGTGTCGAGAGATCTGTTACCTCCACTCTTCTAAAGGCGGTCTAGTCTGCCTACCGTTAAGATTCGTCAACATAAGCTTCGCAACACCTTCTTAGAACAAATCTTGTTTTTTTAAGAACCGTTAAAATGTGCCACACGGGTGAATATCTGGGGTACCCAGGGAGGATTGAACTCACTACCTACTAATAGGTTCTTGTGAGACGAACTTGCTAACCATTACACTACCTCTCACCTTACTAGAACGAATGTGTTTGCAAGGAGATAAAATAGCAAATACTGGGAGGAAGATGTCCACAACAACGTCCCGTCCATAAGAAGTGTGCACTCGTCTGAAGAGGTGTCGCAACTTTTACCTCGGTGTGAGTGCTTTTTCTACCGTGTATGTGTTAGCACTCAAGTACCTCTTACGGGTGACACATGGCGTCTACATCATCCAGGCGTTATCCTGTCAGACATTATATCAGCTACGAGTGAGGGTATCTATTCAAGATGATCTGATCGACAAGCTCGAATTGACGAAGCGTGAGGCTCGCTTTATATGGCCTAAGGTGCTCGGGAATAAAGGCTTTACTAGTACCGAGTCATCATTCATGTGTTTAGTTATGTGAAAGGCTCTCTGGGTTGGCAAGAAGCTTTCTTCGGCGGATTTAGGTAGTTCGCACAATATTGTTCACTGCGGTGAGTCGTTGTCTCAAACATTTTTTCTACTGCAAGGTCATAATGATGTTGTGCAGTGACCTGAAGTCTTAATGGTTTGCCTGTTGCACGGAAAGTTTATTTTCCTTCAGGTCGCTTCTGTTTGGAGAAATGTGGTGCCGTCGTTAACTAGGGCTAAGAATTATGTGTTCATACGCTTATTCGTTATGCGAGTCGTGATATCGACGACGCGACAGAAGAAATTCTATGGGGATGAGAAGTTATTCTCTTCCCAACTGATCTTGTTCTTTAAACACCAGCTTAATGTCAGAATCAGGACAGAAATGTGACGATTCTCTTCATCAGAATTTTGCTAAAGGTGGATAAGATTTGCACGCAACAGTCGAGTGAAATAATCGGACTTGAAATTGAATTTTAATGCCAGTACGGTAGTAAGATATTGGGAATCCTGTATTAAACATCGTCAACCTCATCCAAAAGTAGGTTGGCTTAGATTTGTATTTCTTTTTTGCTTCGACATTTTTTTCAATCATCTCACCCCAAGCAAGGCATTCCACTGCCACTATTGCGCATGGGGCTACATAGGGGAAGGTTAAGAGAAGGATTGGTTAGACATAGGGAATGTCAGAGGGAAGGTGACAGATGAGTAAGGATACCGAGGATGAGGGTTGGGCAGATGGGAAGAGTGTTTGATACAATGGGAGCAGGTTAGTGTGTTAGGAGGTGTCTATTGACCTTACATTTAAACTCCTGGAGATTGTATCCGTCGGGGAAGCAATCGTGTGGAAGAGAATTCCACAGTCGGGAAGTGCAAGAAAAGAAACTGTTGGAGTAGAAGTTGCGGTTGCATTTTATCGGTTTCACTGTAAAAGGGTGGGATCTAGTTGCTAATAAAGTATCTCGTGCAAATTCTTATTTAGGGGGCACCAGTGATCTAAGTTCATCGGAGCAGAAGCCGTGAAAGTATTTATAGAAGAGACACAGGGAAGCCACGTCAAGCCGGTGGGAGAGACTGCAGGCGGTCTGCCAAGTCGGTATCTGTCACATTACAGACCCTCCTCTGAACCTTATCGAGAAGCCCGAGGAGAATAGCAGAGGCACCCGACCAGATATGGCAGACATGTTTAAACTTATCTAGGGTATGTATCGTTCTTGACCCCACTTTCATTTTCCATATTTTCATTAGTTTAATTCCCCCTTTTCTCATTAGGTGACCAGAAATGATAGTTACTCGGTAGATGCGGGGCACTTTTCCTTTCCGAGTGCGTTTATTTATTCATTGTGTTTGGATGAGTGCGTGACTTTTTGTATGTTTCGACGAATGGCTGTTTGATATACATAGGCCCCGCTAAAATTTCGTTTAGCTAACTTATGTTTCTGTCACGATTAAGGACTGATTTTTTATCACTAACAATACTAATTACTAAGAGTATTATCTCATGTATAAAAATTCATAGAGGTTTTCAATTCTAAATTTGTTATTTTCCACTCCCCACAGGCGGATTTAAGTATGGAACCTGTTGGATTTTAACAGAATCTTTAAGACATTGTGGTGTTTGCATCCTTTGTACCAAAACATCACATTCTTTCTTACTATTACCTTGTGTTGACATAAAACATTGCTATGCGACGTTAAGAGTCACCAAATAGCAGAAGCAGTTCGTAAATTTGTAATACTGCTTTATGAAGTCACACCGCATGAGAGACCGAAATGTTAACAGAACTAAATGCAATGTAATGTTTTGTGACCAGATTGAAATGTGATTCCTTTGATTTAATGAAGATGGCCTCAAATATTTGAATGCTCTCTTTACCCTGTGCATGTTTTACAATGTTTTATGTAAAGACAAGGTAATATCATCATTGATGTTGGTTGTTTTATGTTAATGGCCCTGTAACATATCTGAAGGTGACTCATGCGAACCGAAAGTTTTATTCCAGCATAATAAAAAAATATTCAAATGTTAGACAATGTTTGTCTTTATTTTTACTTGAAATTAAAGCCATAATACGATGTTTAAAACGACTCATGATTAAACATAATATACATTCATTGTCTGAAAATTATCTGCTGCCTTTATACATTATACATTATACATTATATATATATATATATATATATATATATATATATATATATATATATATATATATAAAGTAAACTGCGGCATATACCAATTCGGCATTTAATTCGAAGTAATCCCTGAAGTCACACATTTTATTCAGCGCCATTTCCCAACAAAAAGAAATAATATTAAATTTTGTAAAAACTGCACATAACCATCTTTGGAAAATAAAACAAAACAACCCTTCACAAAAGAAATCTAAACACTCGGTGTAAAATATAAAATAAAATACGTCTTTTATAATGGCTTTGAGAATAGCCACAATGTCTCGTAGATATAAAGCATTTGTGCATTTTTATATACTTTTATGTTTCGAAGAGAACACACTTATACGGACACAAGACAAATTACCTTAAGCACAGTAACTCGCCAGTCGTTTTTAATACCACTTGTATAAAACATCGATTGCTGCCCAAATTACAAGTCACTTCAAAAATACAGGCACATATATGATATGCGATGGATAAATTATCGTTATTTTAATTTATGCATGTGCGTTGCTTTTTTTGCCGACTACGCAGCATTATAGGTTCAGTTAAGCACAGTCTATAAGAAAAAGTGCACCATGATGCAATTCACTCCGCCAGAAATTTGAAAAGTGTATCTTGTTCTGTATGCATTCGCACCGGAAGCTCCAATCCAAACATTGTAGAGCGTTTTGGTGTCAATATAAAGAGAGTGCAGAGAATTTGGAAATAGTTGGCTTAGTCTCATGGTGATTACGAGGGTATATCACCTCGGAAAACTCATTCTGATCGTTCTGATGAGAATAAAAGTCCCAAATGTTTTGGAAGGAAGCTCAGACCAAACAGGAAGACGTAAATCAAGTACCTTGAAGAAATAGTGCTGCCCTGGATAAAGAGGGTTCTGACAGGTGATTCTGTATCTAACCAGATGATTCTGCACCATACTACACATGTTAGAGAACCTAGTCACGGCTGTGAGACTATTTTTCCGATCACATCAATCCTTTCATCTGGCTACATAACTACCAGATTGCAATCCCTGAGATGTGATCTGCAGTTAAACTATAGCCCAGATAATCTCAATTTAGTACCAAAGATGAACTGAAAGCAATGATCATGGCAGAATTCACAAACTTAAACAAAGAAACTATTATGAATATTTTGGGGGAATTTTAAAGTAATATAGAGGCCGTGGTTGAAGCCAGTGGTGATTGTATTGAATTAATTTTCTCTTTAATATATCAATAGATTTTCTGTTAAATATATCTGTTAAACTGACATGTCAGAGCTATTTTCATTTATTCGTAATTTAGACGACATCACATACATTATATATATATATATATATATATATATATATATATATGAAATTTAATTCGAAAATATTTCATGTGCAATTTGGCTCTTTCGAAAGAGTGACGACGATCGAAGTGTAAACTTTTAAATCAGCTATACTATTCCGTAATCACATTTATAAACAACTATAGTTTTATCTTCGTTTAACACAAACACAGAGACGATTTCCCTTCAGATTCTGAAAATAATGCTTTGACAACATCAATTGGGATTCACTGTTTCATAGTCTTTCACGTCAAAGCGAAAATGATTTATCGTTAACGAAAATGTCATCCATGTAATGAGCAAGTTTAAAGAAGCGGAATAAACTGCAATTATCAAACTTGTTATATAGTTTGAAAAGACATAATTTTTTATCGCAGTAATTCTTTACTAGCATGGCTTTAGTGTTAGAATTGTGGGCTACAAGCTTTAAGTCTACATTTTTCAAATCATCGATTTTTAGTTTATTTTTATTTTTTACATTAATGTCCACGCTATACAAATCACGAGAGCCACTCGAGATTTTATTAAATAATCATTTCACTTCTAAGCAAGGCACTACTATCACTAGTGTGCAAGAGTTACACTGAGAGGAGACGAATACCAGACGAATACGTTGCATTAAAACTTTTGGAGATTGTATTTTATGGGAAGCAAGCATGGGAAGGGAATTCACGAGGCGGGAAGTGTGAGAAAAAAAATTGCTAGAGCAGAATTGGCGGTAGATTTAGTCTATTTTGACGGTTAAACGGTGGGACGTAATTGCCAATCTACATGCACGTGTAAATTGATGAGGGCAAGCCACAAAGAAATAAAGCTTTTCATAGCAGAAGCAGTGAAATTGATGTAGAAAAGATAGGGAATTTACATTCCTTCGATGAGAAAGTGGCTGAAATTAGAGGGTTACCAAATAAGATATATTGTATGCAGATATTTTGAGAAAGAAAACGATTAACTCAAGATTTGGACAACTTAAATTGCGGTGATCGGTTAAGCATCCTCTTGGAAGTCACTTCAATAAACAGCAGTGTATGGGAAGAAAATGCTCTGTTAGGTGATATTTAATCATTGAAATGTCTTTGGAATGTGTATTGTTTGCTACAATAATCGTAGCATGAAGAATGTTCGACTTGAATGTTATTAATGTTGGAACTAAGGAATGAAGTTCGTCTGATCACTTTCCATAGAAATAGAGATAGAGCAACGAGAGACGTGCGATGTTTTGTCTGTGATAAAGAGGTTGTACGGTAGAAAATAACTTTTCACTCCCAAGAAAGGTGGGAAGATTTGGGACTTTATCGGAACTAGAACGTGAATCTGTGCTGTTCCTGCAATTATTTGGCAACTGTAACACATTATTGACCTGATTGGGTTCTTTATGAGCGAATATTTAAAAAGAAATAATTTAATTCTCTTTCGCAAATATATTTAGTGAGCATGCAAAAAGTTCTACTTTGCAGTTTCAGGCTTCTAATATATTGCTAGCTATTATAAATTGATTAAATTTTTAAGGTATGGTTTATGAGAATTTTATGTGCGTTCGGAAATTTTTGAAAACTACTATTTGAACTTGTTTCAACCATGAACTGGTGTCATTTTTTGAAAAAAAAAATAGAAATCACATTGGTTTCAGTGTCACTGGCCACACGTGAATCTGATTCTCTTGTAGGTTAACTTGTGACTCATTAAAATTTCAGGTGATTCTTACACACGTTGATAACTACAAAACAACCAAAAATATAAATATTAACGTTAAAAAATATTATTAAATAATACAATAATATTTACAGAAAATAGTGTAAGAAAACCTGAAATGATTTGAAGTTATTATTATAAAAAACGCATTAAATAACATTTTTCTTCACGTGGTAAACTCTATGTTAAAAATGTATCAAATATTTAAAGCGTATAAAAATATTTATTATAAATGGAAATATTTCTACATAACCGTTTCCGGCTTTAGTCATGCGCAATGAAACCATTCGGCACATGACATCACGTATAAAAATAAGTATATTTTCATTTAAAATTGAAGGTTCCAAAATGCCAGGCTACTAATAAAAAATTCCTGTGTACGATAATGGCAAAATTTTGTTCCTCATAATGAGTGATTTCGAAGTCAAATGTTGTGGATTTACTTTGCCAGTTTGTTGTGGTGTTACAGGGAAACTCCGCTGCAAACTTGCAGTGACCAGTTTGTGCCGGAAGTAAGATAAAATGGTAGGGCTAAAACAGTGTATTAGTCCAACATGAAACAAGATAATCAAAGGAAGTGTTAATAATAAGGAACTAGAAATAAGTCCGAAGGTATTATTACGCTGCTTATTGCCTGACTAGTAGCTGTCGTTAACTGCTCTCTCTAAGTGCTTTCGTTAACTGCTGTCAACTTCTTTTCGGAAGTCAGTCAGGTAATCACATATAACAAGAGGAAGAGCCCATTCCTCGTAGGAGGGAACCATAACAGAATCCGAACAAAATTAGAAAAAAAAGAAACGTAAAGTTTTATCAGTTTATGTGCAATTTTCATTCAGATATCCATGCAATAATCATATTTAATAAACACAGTCAGTTGAATTTAATGATACGTGTTGAAAAGATCTCTTGCATCTGGCATCTCGGCTTCATCTATTATATCACTGCCATAACGTAGTATTTGCTTGTCACAACTATAAGTATCTCCGTGATAATCGTTTGGACGAGCATTCCTCTTCACAAATTTCAATAAAAAATGTTTAACAAAATGTGTTACAAAACCTGTTGAAACTGCTAAATATCCTTGACATATATACAAAGGATATAGTATTCGTTGGTCATACGTGCACTGGAAAATTAAGAATTATTTCATTTTTTGTGCTATTAAAGCACAGAGCTCTCTTCTTATTTGCATGAGTGATTTTTTGTGCGTGATTTATATATTAAATGTATATCTGATTTTTGATTATTTTTAACACACAAACAAACACACACACACACACACACACACACACGTGTGTGTGTGTGTGTGTGTGTGTGTGTGTGTGTGTGTGTGTGTGTGGGTTTATGTGGGTTTCTTTTATTCGTCTACTGGTTGCTTACGGTTGTCTATTTTGTCGAGATTGAGTGAGTGCATATTTTTTTATAGACGTTATTTTTGTTTTGTATTCGTTTATTTTATCTGATTTTTGTCATGATTGAGTGTTTTTATATGTTTTATATTTTTATTTTTAGCATTTTAATTTTTAATTTGTAATTTTGTGTATTTATAAGTTTTCTTTTTGCTTGATTTTGTTGTAATTTATTGTTGTGTAAAATTTTAAGTACTTGTTCGCATGTCTACACTTTCACACTATTTCGTTTCTTTTGATTAGTAATTTACTTTACTTTTTTTTTTTGCTAGCATTATTTCTTATTCTACAACATTGCTATTACCGCTGTGAAGTTGTGCTGTTTTTTGTTTTTTGTTTTTTTGTTTTATTTAATTTTTATGATAATGTTATTTTCTTTCTGGTTCCATATTTATATTAATAGCGTTTTTTGTTTTTTGCATTAATCTGTGTTGAATGATGTTTTGTGGTCATTACATTTTTCTTTAAAGGATATATATATATATATATATATATATATATATATATATATATATATATATATATCCTTTAAAGAAAGATCTACACTGAAAAATACATATATAGACAACACTCCACACTAAAAATTACAAAACCAACACACCGCAATCAAAATATATATGGAACCACAAAGAAAATAACATTACCACCTAAGTTAAATGGAAAATATTGTAAAGACCACGACCAAACATCAGCAATACCAAAAAATTGAAATTATCGTAAAAGAGAAGCTAACAATAATCAACTTTAAGCACTAAATTAACATATATAAAAGAAAGAAAATGTGGAACTGGAGACATACAAACAATTTGCTACACAAATGACAATAAACAACAAAAGAAATCAAAAGCTACAAATAAAAAGGTAAATATAAACATACAAAAAGCCATTTATTACAAAATACGGAAAATTGTATAACCACGACCAAAAGAAAAAATTCGCATCAAACACACATAGAGAGAAGAATACAAACACCCAAAGTTAACCTAATAAAAAAATTCATGTTCAAGCACTCCGATATGGTAAGAAAAATATCAAACAAGTAACTAAGGCCAATACAATGTGTTAAATAAATGACAAGAACGAACAAAAAATCAATTTAGTGGGCAATTATTAAATGTAAAGTTATTAAGCAGATATCCACTCACGCGTACATTTTAAAAGCAATTAAAAATGTTAAGAATAAGACAAACAGCTGCAAAATAAAATGAAAAGATAAAGAAAAATTAAAAGAAAACCAACCACAAACAAGACTAATCCCACAAAATACCAAATCATACGAAGCTCCCTATAAATAAGAAAAAAAAAAACGAAACTTAGCAGGCAGGAACCTAGCCTCGATGAGTGAAAATATCATAAATGTGCCCTCACGAAACTTCCAAGTCCGCATGAACTTGCTCAGACAAAGGTACAAATCATATGCACAAAAACTACATATACAGTAGCGAGCATAAAGATCAGAACAATGTTAAGAAAAACTCTAAAGACGAGATAACTTTTTATTTTAATGCTTCAATGAATATTTTATTAAGAAAAAAAAGGATATAAACGTAAATGATATAATTCCAAAACATAAAGTTCAATTTTGACTTATTTTGATAAGATTATAAGGATAACTATATAACATTCGAAAAATAGTTGATAAATAACTTCAGAATGATTAATTGAATCCATATAATATTATAAAAAAATTGGAGAATCTAAAATCGGGTATTTTACTAAATTACACAGGCTCTTTACTGGCTCTTGCATTGTAATTATAGCGAAAAAATCTGTCACGTGATTAGAATTAGAAAACTGATAGTCAAGTCACGTAATGAAGATAAACTCCCGATTTGAGATATTACAATGACTGTAGGGAGATCTAAAAATGTTATTCATAGTAATTTATAAAAAAACTTGACGGAAATGTGTCACGTGTAGCCAAGAAACCACCTGGCAGGCCTAAAAAACTACTGCAGTGAAAGACAGATGAATGGGTGAAGAATAAAAAAGTGGTAATGCTAACGTTTGAATTAAAATATCAAGGATCACTATTTCCCAAAGACTTAATAAAATAAATCTGAACAATCGAGTAGCCTCTACGAAGCCTTACATTTCTGAAAAAACCAAATGAGCCGATTGAAACTTGTAACTGAGCACCTCATAAGAATTGTGAGATTGTGTTTATTTCAGCGAAGAGTCAAAGTTTAACCTGTTCGGTTGTGACGGGAGATGGTTCGCTAGACGCAGTCCTAATAAACGATATTTGTCTCAGTAAACTAAAAGTAGCATTAAATTTGGAGGAAGAAGTGTGATGGTGTTCAGCATGATTTTAACTGCCAGTTCGGAAAATCTTGTTAGGCTACACGATAAAAATTAACGAAAGTGTATACAAAGAAATATTGAAGAAGCATGTTGTACCTAATTTGAGAACTGCAATTAATCAACCAGATGTAGTTCTGCATGATAACGCGCCATGTCACACAGCGAAGTCTGTTAAGACATTTCTTTTTACGGAGGATGTTACTGTAATGGTGAGGTCTGCACAAAGCCAAGACATGAATCTTTTTGAGACTGTTTAGAAGTTCCTAAATGAAAGAGCTAAGAAAAAGAATCCAACAAACATCGAAGAACTATAGACAAACTTGAAAAGAGAATATGCGTTTATAAATGCAAGACATTAATTCGCTCATGTAACAAAAAATATCAAGCTGTTATTGAACGTAAAGATTTTACACATCAAGTACTAATGAATTATGAACGCTGTTTTCATTTGGATATGATGTATCCATTATAATAGTATGATTGTGTTAATCGTTCTAATATTTTGGATCATCTATTATTTCGAATGTTATATAATTATTCTTATAACTTTATCAAAATATATTTATTGAGCTTTACATTTTGGAATTATATCATTTACCTTTTTTTCCTTATTTTTCCTTCATAAAATGTTCTATGAAACATTAAAATAAAAAGTTATTTCACATTTAAACTTTTTTTAACATCGTTCTGATCGTTATGCTTACAACTGTATATACGTATATATAGTTAAAACCCGCTACTCACAGTAATAATATTGCGTATCAACTGACTCTAAGAACATTCTATCATTACCCTCTTGTAACACGAGGTATTTACACATATGTTCCTACTGAAGCGAGATGTAACATGGATTTAACGTGACGAATCCGATCTTGTACACCCGTGCTAATGGTAAAAAATTACACAGTCATAGCAGCCACAGTATCGGATATTTTTCATTTTCTATTTTTCTCAGACAAGTCTCCATCAGTAGATAGAACCCCGACAGAATTGCATTTTAACAGAAAACAGAGAGCTTGACAAACGTGAGCTAAATAGCGAACTTTTCTTTGTTCGTTCTGTTCATTTAGATTAACATATGCGAGGGTATTACTCTCTGCCTGAAGACAGGTACTGACAAAAGATAGTTCTCGCGAAAATCTTGGTATTTACAATAGTCGTCATCACTGAGGTTAGATGTGACACACGGTCAGTTATTTTACGTGATAATCCCGACAGCTTACGCTCACCGCAAAAGTAAAGTTATACGCAGGATCGAGTAATAAGCTCGAACAAATTGTTCAGTCAAACTCTGCCCCTAGTATTCCCCGTGTGTCTGCCCGAAGACAGTGAGATAGACAAGTGCAAGTTCTCAGAATATTAACCAAAATTATTCCTACTGTGATGGAATGTGCCACAAAGTCAGATTTAACATAGGTATTCTGAGCGTGTGAACACCGTCAATGGGAAGAATCTACCCAGAACTGGCGTACTCGTAATCGGGCTGATCCAAAAATAGCTAGCCCATTTTTTTTGGTCGAATTTTCGTCCGTAAACTCAGCCTCGACTGAGTCGATCCTGCTCAAAGTCAAAGAGATCTTTTCAAACTGGGTCTCAGTTCTTAGATCGAGTTCCGAATGTGTCATTCTATGTTCGAAGACAAAAAGCTTGATTCAAAGTTCTGTGTTGGAGAAGAAATCTGGATATTTACACTGGGGCGTGTGACACACAGTCCAGCTGAAAGTAAGCTTTCCGAGCGCGTACACCCGTGCTAAAAAAAACTTTCTTGGGTAACCAATACGCAGGATCGGGTTCTTGACAATTTTTTCCCAGTCGAGTGTCTGCTCATACACATACTCTGACAAGCACGGAATTGGGTGTAACCTCTCTGTATATAGCTATAGTAAATTGAAGGAAATAGAAATATAACGAAAAGACTGAATTAGAGATCTAGATACTGCTGAGAAATAAACTGATACATCGATGCTGAGCAGAATTAGATGCGGAACAAAATTATAGATCATGCTAAAAGTCTACGCCCTTCTACCAAGCGCCCATAGCTCAGAGCTAGAATCACTGACTGACGCCAATTTGGTCGAGTTTCAATCCTGGGTAAAAAGTAATCGAGTGTCTAACCGTACTGATGAGCTGTGATACAGCGAAACAGATCTGTCTGCGAATGACTATTTACGCTGTCACACCCTGAGTGAGCACTCTGGAAAATGGTAGACTTTGAAAAAACAGTAGCTATTCTAGCATCTACGCATCGCTCATTCAGTAATGAATTAGATCACTCTGGCCACTGGAGTATGATACATCATGCGCTGAAAGCCTGCCTCCTTCTACCAAGTGCACATAGCTCAGAGGTAGAGACGCCGACTGAAGCCAATTCGGTCGTGATTTAATCCTGATTAAAAAAGTAATCGGATGCTTAACCGTACTGATGAGCTGTAAACAGATCTGTCTGTGGACAACTATATATATATATATATATATATCAACTTATCACCCGATGAGAAGTGCACATAACAGCTTCGAAACGCGAAAATATTTGTGTAGTGAGACTATAAATTTATAAACCATTGTAACAACTAGTACAATATAATGCTCTACGTTGTATTGAACACTCTTTATAAAGGTAAATGCACGAACAGCAGGTAAAAAAGCCTACGAGTTCTATAATTTTGTTAAAACTATATATATAGTTAAAACTATATATATATATAAACTATATATATATATATATATATATATATATATATAGTTAAAACAATATATATATATATATATATATATATATATATATATATAATCAAATAGGAATACAGATTTACTATATTTTTGAAATGCAAGAATGGTAAGTAATGCACCTTGATGATCGTCAACTCTGTGCACCAAAACCAGAGCATGAAGGATGTCAGATAGACCACAATTAATGATTGATAAAGTCGCGAAAAATAATTTTTTCTACGACCAAATATAATAATCGGTTTGAAAGATAACACAATGACATAAAGCTTTGCACTTAGAAAATAACTTCTCGATAACAAGCATATGAGTATGAGAACCATCTACTTGTGTCATCAGTTTAGTACATATCACATTGAATTATCTAAACTAATTTATAAATGGAACTTTCTCTGTGTGTGTATGTGTGTGTGTCCGTTATCTATAAACTGCGAAACGGCTGAACCGATTTTCTTGAAAATTTACTGTTGTACTATCCCCGTCTTAGAGTGTTCTTAGCTAACTTTTGTGTCGAGGTACCCCCGATAAATATCAAAAATCGATAATAAAAAAAATCAGGTTATAGAAGGAATGGTCCTATTTTAATCAAATTTGATTCACTCATAGACAAAGACTATAATCAATGCTGAAATAGTTCATCATCTCACCGCCCACAAACTGTTCTCCGACAGACAATATGGATTCCACTTTGCCAGGTCCACGGCCGACCTACTAACAACCGTAACGGATTACATGCTACAGGCCCTTGATGTGTCTGATGAGGCTCGCGCGGTTGCTCTGGACATCTCCAAGGCTTTCGACAGGGTTTGGCACTCTGGCCTCCTATGCAAACTACGCGGTTATGGTATTACCGGTCGCCTGCTTGACCTAATCCAATCTTTCTTAAATAACCGCAAAATGAAGGTCGTTCTGAATGGGCGTGCCTCTTCGTCCTACAGCACGAATGCTGGCGTCCCACAGAGCTCTATCCTGGGCCCGACGCTCTTCCTTATTTTCATCAACGACCTCCCAGATGAGATCAAGTCCCAAGTAGGCATCTACGCAGATGACACTACAATATACTCCCGCTCCAGTAAGAAACCTGTCCTGGCGGACAGACATAATCTCGCTGCTGGCCTTGAGCGGGATCTACACTCTGTGGTGAACTGGGGCAAGAAGTGGCTTGTCAACTTTAATTCATCTAAGACCAAGCTGGTGTCTGTCGACCATTACAGGCAACCTCTTCTGCCTCCCATAAGCATGGGCCAAGTCATTCTCCCTGAGAGTAATACACTACGCCTCCTCGGACTTACCCTGTCCTCAGACCTCAAATGGAACCACTATATTGAATCCATAGCAAAATCTACTGCTAAGAAGATTGGGTCACTATGTCTATCCAGGATGTTTTTTCCACCTGAATCCATCCTGCATATATACAAGTCAACCATCCGTCCGTGCATGGAGTACTGCTGCCATTTATGGTCAGGTGCCCCTGCCGTTCTCCTCAGTGTTCTTGACAAGTTCCAAAGGAGAGTCTGTAATGTGATAGGTACTGATCTGGCGGCTCGACTGCAGCCACTTCCCCATCGTCGAAATGTGGCCTCCCTCTGTCTCTTCTATGAATACTTTCATGGCTTCTGCTCAGATGAGCTTAAGTCACTGATGCCTCCTCAACAGATGTTTACTCGTGCAACCAGACTGGCAACTGGGTCTCACCCATTCACAGTCAGGTTAGCCAAATGCCGACGGCAATTCTAATCCTGCAGCTTACTCTCTCGCACTTCCCGCCTGTGGAACTCACTCCCGTATTCTTGCTTTCCTGACGGCTACAACCTCCAGAAATGTAAATGCAAAGTCAATAATCATCTACTAACCACTGGCCTCTAGCTCTCTCCCCTCCCCTGTATAACCTTCCCTTTCTTTCCACCTATGTATCTGTCATCGCACCTGCTATCTCAGCATTCTATTGTTCCTTTCTAACTAGTTATTACTCCTCACTCTTTTCTAATTAATCTTTTTACATTTATGTAACCCCATGCACATAAGTGGCGTTTCCGCCTTGCTCGGGGTGAAATGATTAAAAAAAAAATTAAAAAAATAAGAAACGATATTCAGAAGTTTCAATGTTGCGGTTCTTACAATATCGCAGAAAATCGATAATATATATATATAAAAAGCAAGATGTTTGTGTGTGTGTCTGTTTATCTGCCTGCATGTCTGTATTTTTTCAGCCCTTTTATTTTAGTTTTTGCTTCGCGTTTGGCTCAAAGTAAGTATAATTGTTGTTCTTACTCTCACCCATGATGGCATTTAGTCAGAGGACTTATTTAGCCTTCAAAATTTAGTTTACGAATGAAAAAAACTTATTTGATATCGATTCCAGGAAATAAAGTTTGACTTACATCCATTCATTTTTCTTTCAGTTTACAGTTTCGCTTTAACTGGAAACTACTATTGCGTTTTAGTCTTTCGTGCCAACGTCCAAAGAGTCTGATCTCCAGGACCATAGATTAGTTTTAAAGCTTTTATTACACCCGAGCAACGCTGGCTATACTGCTAGTATATCTATAAATACATGTTTATCTCTGTATTTGTATTGCCATGAATTCGTTAGAGAAAAATAATATGTAATTTTGTTTCTTCTATATGGCAGTGAATACTGGATAATCGCTTCACAGATGATAATGAGATTTGAGCCAACAGAAATGTTGTAATGATAGATGCTGAAAATCTGAGAAACCAAAAATAATGCACATTTATACTTTAGATAAGAAAGAAACCATTGAATATTCAAAGGTATATCATAAGTGAAAGTAGATTTAGAAAATTTGAAACTGGCAGGCATTAAAAACACGAGAAAGATATTCATCTAGATACGGCTCTTTGAAACAGATGACGGCCAAATACCCAAGCCGACGATGGCTAAAAACTGGCCATCCTCGATTCTCGGTGATAACTATCCAGCCTCTATAACCGATAGTAACTTGCCAGCTTATGTGCTCACTAGTAACTTGCCACCCTCGTTGCTCGCGAATAACTAATCAAACTTGATGCTCGATACTAACATACCAGCCTCAATATCCGCTAGTAACGTGCCAGTCTCTATACTTCCTAGTAACTTGTCAGTCTTGATGCTCACTAATAACTTGCCAGCAGCGTTGCCTCGATTATTGTTGCTAACTTTGACAATAAGTTCTCTTTATTGTCTACACTTGATTATAGTTTTACATTCAAAGCAGTAATTCGTGATTTGCAATCTAACAACCTGCTTCAATTGGCTTAAACATATAATTGACACGGGGAGCTTAGGTGCTGTTTAGATTTTTTAAGGTCTCACCTCACCACCCGGAATGTGTTGGTTTAATTATCCAGTGGTGAGGTGGAAATCCAAAGCAGCAAAGTAGAATGTTAACTAAATGCTCCGCAGGAGCAGCCTAAATTTACTAGGTATCGACCAGCGTTGGTTTTACAGGGGAATTCACTCCAATGCAGAAAGTGGCAGTTTTAACGCGTCTTATTCAGAGAGTGATTAGGTACTCTGATCGATATATTCTGATAATCTCTTCCCTGTGTCCCTATCACGAGATTATGGTGTTTGCTAAAACAAACAGTGGGTCATACCCCAGCCAAGTGAAGTAAAATTCAGGAAGCCAGAACTGTATAGTAAAAGCGTTAGTCAAATCTTCCGCAGTAGCATCCTAACTGTATTAGTTATCGCCACGTTTTGATTGTTACCTGACCCGACTGCCAAAGACGGCAGTCCTAATGAATATGATATAGACACTGTTCAGACAATACAATCCTCCAGTTTATACCACTTGTTTGACAGTGTATCTAACATGGGGGTCATTGGTGCAGGTAAGACTCGTTCATGATCTCACCGTTGCGCAATGAAAATAAGGAGTCAGTTTGCATCCCTATTGATAAACGTCAATCAAAAGAGTTGACTTCACCCTTCATACACCGCTGATGAGATGCAGTGCGAGTGATATTATTAGCGGAACTATCTTGAATGTCATTATTTGCTTCCATTATCTTTTGAACTTACCTTTGTCATTTCCTCACTGCAAAGAGAAGGCTAATCAACCAGGTATTGATTAAAGTAATTTTACTTGTCATACGCAATTTGTTGATATGTCAATCACACAAGATTATGCATAATATACGCACAATGAGTAGTTCATCATTAAAAACCGCAAGATTGTTCCCGAAATAATAAGGGGCTTCATTGTTGCATACTTTTAATGTCATCCATAATCGTACTCGGCACAATTATTCTTTACATTTTACAGAGAAGTAGAGAAAAGAGATTTCGATATGCAAACAATATCATGAGTAAATTTAAATGTATTTGCTGAAATTATCAAATGTTTCTTAACAGACAAACATTGCGAGAGAAGACACTATTATAACTATAAAATTGACGGTTGCATTTAGCAAGTTAGAAGTAAAATGGAGAGATTTAGGTGCCAATCTCGTAATACACTCAAATTATGAAATCCAGAAAATTTGAGATTAAATAACGTATAGATAAATTATTTACAAGATATAAAATGCATAATAATTACAGATTATCCCAAATTATATATTTTTTTCTGTTTTTCTTACATTTGTGATTCTTTTTGAAAAAGGTCTGGGAAAGTTAGTTTTTTGCTTAAAATTACACCCGGCTTATCTCGTTGGGAAGCAGCCATGGAAAAATATCATCAGATAAAGTTGTTACGTTGAAATTATTATTTTTCAGACGATGGCAATGCGATTAACACATAGAGGGACGAGGTTACTGAGTTTAACGAATTTGAGATAAGCGTCCAACGCCAACAGCTAAAAAGTTAGAAACAGTTCTCGTACGTGTTTGTACTTGTATTTCTGAATATATATATATATATATATATATATATATATATATATATATATACCAGCCCGTACACTTATATATATATATTGTTTAATTACTTAGTTTTGGGTCATAATAAAATTAGACCAGTGCACATTTGTATTAAGAAAGTATTCAATACAATTATATTGTAGAATCTTTTGAACTTTATTCATTTGTAAACAAGTTATTACGCGACCTAGGTTTCCAGGTTTACAAATGAATATATATATATATATATATATATATATATATATATATATGTGTGTGTGTGTGTGTGTGTGTGTGTGTCGCGGAATTATAACGTTAACGTAGCAAAATTGAGACTCGGGTAAGAATTTAACCCGTTCTTAGCATCGGCCTGGAAAATGTCTCCATCATGCAATACATTTGGGAAGACCGTGAATATATGCCAACTTCTGACACACGTCTCGTGAGTGAAAGTTGTTAGTTCGAAATGTTCGTAGAACTTCGTGTATCTTGCAGCACAATGTCACAAGTATTCATCCTCGACTGATTGAGTATACTGTCAGATTATAGACACACTCCTCGAAAATGAGTCCACTTAGCACAAATGCGTATAAACCTCATGTTGGCTCTGTGATCATTGAAGAAACACAAATGGAACAGACAAGGACATCAACTATATCGATTCATCAGCATAGATTGAACTAAAAGCGGTTACAAATCTCTTGAAATATTGTACATGTTCATCTAAATTTACATTCATACATATCATTGTCTAATTGATAATTGTGTGGCTGAGTGGTTAGAACTTTCGCTTTCTAAACATACGACTGGTTTCGAATCTCAACACGGTCGATTTGTTAGAATGGTGGTAACATCTTTATGTCGATTTGTCAGGAAGGCGATAACTTCATGATGTTATAGGTTCGGAAGAGACGATCAGAGAGTGCGGCACTTTGGAAAGTGGGTTAAATCAAAACTCATGATTGAAATTGGGTAGCTGGGTTTTAAACACAGCCCCGATGAGTAAATGTATCATAATGGTGTCTTCATGAAACCCACTCAGTTAAATTAACAAATTCTTTGCAATAAACCTATCACGCTCTATCACAATATCGAGCACTTTTCGAGAAAAACAAAATCTTGCATGCATAATTACGTTTTATTTGTTAAATTACTGAAAAAGCAACAAGCTTAGCACTAAACATTATCATAACTAAAATCTCTCTCTCTTTCTCCGACTTTATATATATATATATATTGTTACAGCCAAAATATAATATATTTTCTCTTCTGTTCAATATGTCCAAATAGTGGATATATTGGTGAATCTGGAAATAGATTTAGATTCCGTTTCAATAATCATAAACTAAGCATACGACAAAACAACCCGTATTCACCCATAGCAGAACACTTCAATCAACCAGGACACACATTAGAAAACTGCAAAGGTTCACTAATAGATTCTGATTTTAGTTCGACATACTCACGCAGAAAGAAAGAAAAATACTGGATTTTAAAATTAAATACATACAGGCTAGGGTTAAATAAGGACTTAGGTGTTTTGAATCTTTATAAATATTTCAATAGTTAAACATTTTTTAGATACACTTAAAAAAAATTCTTTAAGAGAACATTCATAAGTATTATTAAAGATAGGTTTACGTTTACAAATATTAAAAAAATCTGTAGTTTCTGCGTCGCGTGATGTAAACAATCTCACAACGAACGTTCCTCGCGAAAACGCTTCTACTTTCAATTTTAAAATCATTTGTTTCTGATGAAAGGCCGACGATGGTCTGTAATATGAAATATAATAATAGAAATAAATAAATACTGTGAAAAATATACATTTTTAAACTTACAACTTTTTAGTAGTTTTTCCTATATATATATATATATATATATATATATATATATATATATATATTGCATTTCAAATTGTCAAAATATTACTGGTTTTAATGTAAGAAAATTATAAAAAAAAAATGATGGCAGCATGTATAAACACCTATTCTGCAAAATTTTAAGGTTTTAGAAAAAATGAAGAAAAGGTACGGTTATTTACTTTGTATGCTTAAGGTTTTAGTTTGTCATATTATTAAAGTGTGTAATATAAAATCTGTAAAAAAGAAACACTTTAATCACTTCATTTACAAATCTTATGAATACATACAATTGCTAAGATGAAATTAAATCAAATAAAAATGTAAACAAATTTCAAAACAGATAACAAATTTAGTAAATATAACAAATGTCAGCCTTTTTTTTTTAAATTGACTTGAAACTGACAGTGGTCCATCGAACATGTCAATTTCTTGATCTCCTCTGATGTAATTTCACGGGATACTTTGACTATTTCCTGCCATTAGTCATCCTTGCTTCTAAATTGGCGTCCATCTCGACAAGCACGTCGCTTCAGAATTCCCTATAAATTTTCAGCAGGATTTAAGTCTGGAGAGTTGACCGAATAATTCATCTTCAGAGAAGATTTCTGCAGGTACTCCGTAATTTAACGAGCTGAATGCGAAGACGCATTACGTTGCATAAATACAGTCGTTCTCCTGAAGATGACTTTTAGCTCTTTTAACAAAAATTCCAGGTACTGTTTGAGTGAGGCTTAATAAGCATCTGTAGTTATATTTGTACAAACAAGCCCTCGCAACGAACCGACCATGAGACCTCTAATTATACCAAACAAAATTTAATACTTCCTTTCCCTTGTTGGCGTAAGTTTATGGTACAACAATTGCTTCAACTATTAGGACCATCAAGTGTTTTAATCTGTGAGCAGAACTTTCGAGGAATCAACATGAGTGATTGTATTGCTTATTTCAAACACATTTGTACGTGTACTTTTGTTAACTGAGGCTTTGTCATAAGTCTCACCGATGTCTTGACCTTTTCCAGAAAACAATAGCGAGTAATTCTTGAAACTCTTGCTTCTCCAGTACTCCTGAAAGCTGCTCCGCTGGTCAAGATTAAGTTATTTACAGATTCAAGTTTTACTCGGCACAAGGAAACTCGGTAAACAAAAAACATCGAGTTATACTCATCGGCCTTCGTAGAAACTGCAACAACCTTTTCTTTTTGTTTAGCGATATCTTCCAATTAATCTTTCAAATGTAGATTTGCATTAGAACGTTCAAATTGTATAATATATTTCTCAGAAAGGGGTCGAGTCATTGTGAGTATACATAATAATGATACACGTTTATAGTTTGGAACACTTCTATATCGTATGAATATTGTAATTGACCACCGTTTGTTCCTATTGCGTAAAAGAATACAGTTTTATAGAGTCTACGCATATAAGAATTCCCATTATACTGTAAAAAATTTGACTAGTAGGTTTTAGACAAAATGGAAAAGTATCAACACATTGATAATTTAAAATGGAGTATATATATATATATATATATATATATATATATATATATATGTGTGTGTGTGTGTGTGTGTATATAAAATTTGAAATGCTGTATATATATATATATATATATATAAATATATATATATATGCGTGTGTGTGTGTGTTTTTATACAGCATTTAAAATTATATATATATATATATATATATATATATATAACTTGAAATGCTATATATATATATATATATATATATATAGAGAAGAAAACTCAGTAAATAACTTTTTGTTCTTAGCATGTTTTGTAATCAATATATTTTCTTCTAAATATATATTCTCTGATAATAACCACTGAGCTCTTTATTTCTATCTACTCCGTACTTTAGATTAATTAGTTAAAATATATTAGATTACCTTATCGTTTCCCGTTTTTTGGGTTGTCATTATCTTATCTTATATATATATATATATATATATATATATATATATATATATATATATATATATATATAAAGATAGAGAGAGAGAGAGATTTGTGTGTCTGTAATTGCATAGAATTTTTTAATTCCCTGACAACCAATATGGCTTCCGCTTTGCCAGGTCCACTGCCGATATGCTAACAACCTTTACGGAGTACATGCTTCAGAACCTCGATGAGTCAGGCGAGGCTCGTGCAGTTGCTCTGGCTTTTGACAGGGTTTGGCACTCTGGCCTCCTTTGCAAGCTACGGGGTTACGGCATTACCGGACGCCTGCTTGACTTAATCCAGTCTTTTGTAAAGGTTGTTTTGAATGGGCATGCCTCTTTATCCTACAGCACGAATGCCGGTGTACCTCAGGGCTCTATCCTGGGCCCGACGCTCTTCTTTATTTTCATTTAGGCATCTACGCAGATGACACCACAATATACTCCCGCTTCAGTAAGAAACCTGGCATGGCGACCAGACATAATCTTGCTGTTGACCTTGAACTGGATCTACACTCTGTGGTGAATTGGGGCAAGAAGTGGCTTGTCAACTTCAATACATCCAAGACCAAGCTGTTGTCTGTCAACCATCAGAGGCAACCTCTCCTGCCTCGCATAAGCATGGACCAAGCGATTCTCCCTGAGTGCAATACACTGCGCCTTCTCGGCCTTACCCTCTCTTCTGATCTCAAACGGAACCGCTACATCGAATCCATAGCTAAATCCGCTGCTAAGAAGGTTGGGTCACTGTGTCGATCCAGGACGTTCTTTCCGCCTGAATCCATCCTGCATATATACAAGTCTACCATTCGACCCTGCATGGAGTATGGCTGTCATTTATGGTCAGGCGCCCCTGCCGCTCACCTCAGTGTTCTCGACAGGCACCAAAGAGAGTTAGTAATGTGATAGGTGCTGACTTGGTGGCTCGACTACAGCCACTTCCCCACCGACGACATGTGGCCTCCCTTTGTCTGTTCTATAAGTACTTTCATGGCTTCTGCTCAGATGAACTTAAGTCAATGGTGCCTCCTCAACAGGTGTTTACTTGTGCAACCAGAATGGAAACTGGGTCCCACCCATTCACAGTTAGGTTAGCCAAATGCAGACGACAATTCTACTTCTGCAGCTTCTTCTCTCGCACTTCCCGCCTGTGGAACTCGCTCCCATATTCTTGCATTCCTAACGGCTACAACCTCCAGAAATTTAAATGCAATGTCAATACTCATCTACTAACCACTTGACTCTAGCCCTTCCTCCAGTCCGTATATCGTTCCCTTTCTTTCCCACCTTGCAACTGACATCACACCTGCATTTTCATCATTCTATTGCTTCTTCCTAATTGGTTTGTAATCCTCTTCTCCCTCCTCTAATTGACTTTCTTTCAGTTATGTAGCCACCCGCACATCATTGGCATTTACGTCTTGCCCGGGGTGAAATGATTAAAAAAAAAAGATATGTCACATATCCGTAGCCTTCATACACGCTGACATAAAATATCTGGACGTAATGATAATTTAGTTGACAGAATCAATGGGATAGTTTCAATTAAGCATTTTAAAAATAAATATTTGTCTACAAATTAATTGAAACATCTGTTTTAGTTGTCTTTCTTTTACAATAGGTCACTTGAGTTACAGGGTAAATTCGATTTCGGTTTTTCTCTATATTATGACATCTTCCGTAATGTGAAGTCATATGAATCTTTTCGTGGGGTGCATGATGAAATTTGGTCGTTAAATATTTTTTTTTTATAAATATATCTGCTGCTTCAAGACTGTTATCCGCTTTTGAGGAGATTATCTAGCATTCACTGCCATATAAACGGACTGACATTATAAAAAACCTAATATAAACGAATTTTTTTTTTTTTTATAAGCGTTTCACCCCGAGCAAGGCATGTCACTGCCACTACTGCGCAGGGGGCTACGTAGAGTGGAGAAAGGATGATTAAATATAGGAAATGTCAAAGGGTGGGTGATAGGCGGGTAAGGATACCGAGAATGAGGGTTGGGTAGATGAGAGTGTTCTGAGAATAGTTGGGAGTTAGTATGATAGTCGGTGTCTATTGACCCTACATTTAAACACCTGGAGATTGTAACTGTCGGGAAAGCAGACTTGTGAAAGGGAGTTCCACAGGCGGGAAGCGCGAGAAAAGAAGCTGTTGGAGTAGAATTTACCGTTACATCTTATTTGTTTAACTGTAAAAGGGTGGGACCTAGTTGCTAATCTAGTATCTCGTTTAAATTCGTGCTTAGGCGGCACCAGTGATCTAAGCTCATCGAAGCAGAAGCCATGAAAGTACTTGTAGAAGAGGCACAGGGAAGCCACATCACGCCGGTGAGAGTGCGGCTGCAGCCGGTCTGCCAAGTTAGTATCAACCACGTTACAGATCCTCCTTTGTATTTTGTCAAGAAGCCCATGGAGAGCAGCAGGGGCACCCGACCAGATATGGCAGCAATAATCAATACACGGGCGGATGGTAGATTTGTATATGTGCAGAATAGATTCAAGTGGGAAAAACTTCCGGGCCCTGCACAGGGAGCCGACTTTCATAGCAGCAGATTTGGCAATGGATTCAATATAGTCATTCCATTTGAGGTCCACTGAAAGTGTAACGCCGAGGAGGCGTAGTATTTTACTCTCTGGGAGGCTAGCCTGTCCCATGCTAATGGGAGGTAGATGCGATTGTCTATGGTGGTTAATTGATAACAGCTTTGTTTTAGAGGCATTGAAATTTACCAGCCATTTCCTACCCCAGGCCACTACGGATTGGAGGTTCCTTTCAAGTACGGCAGCGAGGTTCACTTTGTCGTCCAGACCTGGTTTCTGATCGATGCGAGAGTAGATTGTTGTGTCGTCGGCATGCATGCCAACTTGGGATCTAATGGTGTCGGGAAGATAATTAATGTAGAAATATATAGCGTTACCCGTGTTTGCATCAAATTTTTATCACGCTCAGACAATATTGCCTCGATTGTCGTTTAGTTGTCTTACAGCCAATGTCTGTGATGGGCATTTTTTTTAATCATATCACTCAGAGCAAGGCGGTAACGGCACTGATGTGCCGGGGGCTACGTAAGAGTGAAAAGATTAGAAGAGAGAAAGCCGGAAACCACATCCGAAACAGGGAAAAAGGGATGAGCCTCTACACCTGTACAATAGACGTGGGTGGAGTGTGAACCGGGCGATAGTTTAGTCTATCTACTCCAATTGGAAAAAAAAGAAGAAAAGTGAAAAGTTTGGAAAAGAGAAAGCCGGAAACCACATCCTAAACAGGGAACACGGGATGAGCCTCTACACCTGTTCAATAGACGTGGGTGGCGTGTGAAACGGGTGATAGTTTAGACTGTCTACTCCAATTGAAGAAGAAAGAGGAAAAAAAGGTAGCGGTGGTGAGTTAACTAAGTTTTGACTTAGTTAACTTGCGGTCGAAGAAATTTCTTTGAGAAAAGATAAAGAACACTCATTCAAATAACCATGAAACTCTTTTAAAATTAGCCACAAAAAATAAAACAAAATAAAATCAAAGCAAAATTATAACTTACATTTAAGAATATTTCAAAGCTGATCTTAACCCAAACGCACGTGTACTACCGCCAGTAGAGAAAAATAATTATTTTATCTTTTGTCTGAGGGTTGGTGCAGTCATCTAGACAATTGTGTTCATGTCTTTGGTTGGCAACCCGTATACCGCAGTTTTTTAAGGGAAATTATTTTAACAAGTTAGTTACGTTTTTTTCGAGACATGATTGCCCAAGCGTGCATCATGTTGGGCATTTCACTGACTGATTACATCTACATATGAACCAAAAAGAAAAGAAAAAAATTGTTATATGTCTTTCATTCTCTGTCAAAAATAAGGAATATGATGAAAAATATCCATGAAATCTGGAACTAAAAGCAAATAATAAATTATAGGATATATATATATATATATATATATATATGCTGTTAAATGAATGTCTATTATGTTTCATCATGAGCCGTTCTAAATGTCGTATTTTTGCTTTAATTTCAGAGATCCCTGTATCTATTTTTTATATTTACAAAATTATAATTTTGTTAGGAAAATATGTGTCATTTCGTAACAAAATTTATCGTAAATAATCAGTTCGTTAGAAATAAATTTATAATTATACTCTTTGATCTATCTCAAATGCGAATATCAATAAAAATATAATGTTCAAACAATTAAAGTAAATTAAAGTCACATTAGTCTAAGGAAGCGTACGAAAATTGTAACGCAGTACGAACCCACTGGCAAGCTTTACAGAGAAATCACGGATCAAGTTGCTCTCAGTCTTTCAACCGTCATTCGTGTCATCATGGCGAATAAAAAAAACTGTATCCCCCAATTCAAAATGAAAAGGAAAATACGGTCAAAAGAAAAATAAACAAAGCCAAGAGACGACATATAATTTTTCAGGGAAAGTGTGAAATTTCCTAGGAAGACATTATTCGTTTTGTTTCAATTAATTTGCACAGAAGTGAATTATCGAAGTTCGCTTATTTTCGGTTAACTGCATCTATCTTTGTGTGTAAAGTTATTTTCTTACTCGATTATTTTTTCCCTGAATCAGCTTTGTTTCGATTAGGAATTTTCGTATGGTATTTTTTTTTGTATTGAACTGATACCCTTCATTTTTTTTGGTTCCACCGAAATACTTTTATAAGCCAATTAATTTCGCATTTTTATTTCTTCTCTCCGAGTATAATCCTGCTGATATCTCTTGAGAGTAAAATGTTGCACACTGAAATCTCACATCTAAATTTCGTATTCTGTCTACTTCTAAAAAGGACTAACTTATTAAACCTATAAAATTCCTAATTTATATACGGCTGAGGGTTTTTCTAACATTTCTCAGTTAAACTTTACTGTTTTTTCTTTTTTTCTTCTTTCATTCTTAGCTTTTGTCACACTCCATTCATTTAGGGTTGTACACCTTTAGTGTATCTGGAATTCATTCATATTCATATATTTCATGGGTACTGTTCTATAATGCATTCTTTAACGTTAATATCCGTGTATTGCCATTAACAAACTATATAGAACACACAGTATTATTGTACAGGGTGTAAACGATAAATTGGCAGTAATTTCAATCCGCAATTTAGATTTTTTAAAGCGGCATTATCAGTCTGAAATGTTAGTTTCTGTACTCTTTAGAGTCTGAAGTCCAGATTAGCCACCTAAAAATACTAACAAAATGAGTGCCAGTGTAAAATTTAACCATAGAATGTTTATTGCTGAATTGTTCCGCGCCGGGCATAAGACATCTGACATTATCAGAGACACCGGCTATGCTCCTAGGATTGTTTATCGTATTGTAGCAAACTTAAGGGAAGGTAAAGACATGCAAAGGAAGGTTCACAGCCCGAGAAGTGATAAAATCCCCACCAAAAGGTTTGAAATGATCCATTGCAGCAAATCCATCACAGTCAATGGTTGACCAGGCGAAAAAGCGGAATGTAGCCATAATGACCATTTCTAATGCAGTACGGAAAGATCTTGGGATGAAGTCATATTGCAGACGATGTCGTAACATTCTTACCGCGAAATCTAAGACCATTCGTAAAGAGAGAAGCCAGTTGCTACTCAATCACCCGAAACACCATGGTGTTACCGTTCGCATTTTTGTGGAGAGAAAAAGTTCGTGGTAGACGAAGTCGCCAACTGCAGAAACTCAAGAGTTATCGCCATTGACCCTTCTTGTGTTCCTCCAGTCATGCAGAGTAAACACCCTGTCTCTGTCATGGTGTTTGGAGCTATTGCCAGGGATGAGAATGTCATGCCCCGTCACTTCATTGAAGTTGGCCTGAAGATCAATATGGCGGAATATCTGAAGATTCTGGAGGAAGTTCTCTTAACCTGAATTAAGAAGAACGATGATCCCAACAAAATGATATTCATCCTGGACTCTGCACCTGCTCATGGGTCAAAAACAGTGCAGACCTTCTTGAAGAGAGAGTTGCCGTTTTTTGTGCCCTCAAATATCTGGCCCTCTAGTTCGCCAGATTTGAACCCCTGCAACTATTGGTTATGGGGCTATGTTGAGAAAGTCTCTAATGCTCGCCCCCATAACAGTGGGGCCTCACTGAAGACCTCCGTATGGCGAGCATTCCGCGATATCAAGAAAGAGTTAGCTGTCAAGGCCTGTCGTGCTTTTAGGGCTCGCATTCAGCAATTGTGGACGCAGAAGGTGGACGCATAGAATAAAATGTTTGTAATTAATAAAACAGTTAAATAAACATACGCAAATCTTAAATGTCTTTAAATGTCCCTTCTTTATCAAGGTTTAAAGTCTGAGATCTCAAACTGCCAATTTATCGTTTACACCCTATATAAACAGTTTTTTCACACTCCATTAATTTAGAGCTGTACATCTTCAGTGCATCTGGAATTCATTCATATTCATATATTTCATGGGTGTTGTTCTATATTGCATTTTTTAACGTTAATATCCGTATAATATTGCCTTTAGATGTGCGTTATGATGCAGTGGATATTGGCTCAGAACGAGAAATCAGAGAGTCGAGTTCAAATTCCAGTGGAATTCATTGCATTCACTTACGCGCAAATACCCTTGGAAAAGGTATTAATCCGTCTCTTCCTTCCAGTTATGGGTTAAATAACAGGACAGATTCGGTTCTATGGCCTTGGCTGGCAACCAGTCTACCGCAGAAAGCAATGGCAACCTACTGCGGGATAATCTTCTGCCCAGTCAGTCATGTCTCTTTCGAGACATGATCGCCCAATCGTGTTTCACGTATGGTACTTAACTGACTGAATATTGCCTTTAACAAACTATATAGAACTCACAGTATTATTGTATAAACAGTTTTTGAAAACACTCTAAAAAATCCTTTCATTTATAATAAAGACCGTTGTATATATATATATATATATAGTGACACGCATAAGTATTGGATACATCTTATTTTCTATTATAACTTTAGTTTATGTTCGCTATTTTGCCTGATATTTTGGTAAGTAATATCTCGTAAAGGTCTTTTTAGTTTTATGCGTAATGAATATTAAAAAACTCATGGTTGAATCCATTTTTTTATCAAAGTTTAAAATTACCCTATGCAAAAGTATTGGATACATGATACTTTTTCAAATTTCTAAATTTTGTATTATAAAAGACATTGAATATTCAAATTTTTGATAGTATTGGAATGTTATCTCTGACCAGTCAGAGAAGTACACAATTGCTTGCATGATAGTGCTACTAATCATCTTAATCTTTGGTGTGCATGCTGCAATTCAAGGATTAAAAATTGCAAAAACTATAGAATTTTCCAGAGATAGAATCATTGAACTTCACAAAGGAGGGCAAAGTTACCGAACAATTAGCAAAGAAATGTATCTAGCACTAATTACAGTAGGAAATATCATCAGAAAGTATAAGAAATATGGCGACGGCACATCAAACCTTCCAAGAAATGGAAGACCGGGAAAAATAAATGAGTGGACTACAAGGTGGATCAGCGGAAATGTCCACAAAAAAAAAAAAATAGAGAAAAAATAAAACACTTCATTACTCATTCTGAGATGAAAACTGATCTTGAGGGTGCTGGAATGAATGTAAGGATACCATTAACAGAGCTTTATATCGTACAGGCTTTCATTCAAGATCACCAAGAAAAGTGCCTTTAATGAAAACCGAACATGTCAAAGACCGATTAAAGTTTGTCGAAACTTGTGGAAAAGAGGTATGCAGATTTGGGAAAAGATAATCTGGTCGGATGAAACGAACGTTGAACTATTCGGAAGGAACACAGCGACAACTGTTTGGCGAAAAAAATGGCACTGCCTTCAACATGCAAAAACCATCCCCACAGTTAAGTTTGGGTGTGGTTCCATTATGATATGGGGATACTTTTCATTCAAGGGCACTGGTGAATTACAAGTTATCCATGATAGAATGAATGATAGCATGTACAGGGAGATTCTAGAGAAGAACCTTCAGAAATCTGCATTTTCTTTAGAACACGTACTTCAACACGACAATGATCCCAAATATACAACAAAACTTACAAAGGAATGGTTTGAAAATAAATGTATTAGTACTCTCAATTGGCCAAGTCAGTCTTTTGACTTGAATCTAATTGAGAATTTATGGAATCCTTCGAAGGTTAAAGTTCATAAGCGGAATCCACAAAATATTAAGAAATTAGAGGAATTATGCAAGGAAGAATGAGGTAAAGTAACGGTGGATCAGTGTGGAAAATATGTGGCCAACTACAGAAAGCGAATGGAAGCCGTGAAACAACCAAAAAAAAACAGAGGCAACGCAACAAAATATTAAATTGAATTTATCCAATCCTTTTGCATAGGGTAATTTTGAGCTTTGATAAAAAAATTGATTCAACCATGAGTTTTTATTTTCATTCCACATACAACTGAAACAACTTGACTTGATATTACTTACCAAATATCAGGCAAAATGGGAATATAAACTAGAGTTATAACAGAAAATAAGATGTATCCAATACTTATTCGTGCCACTATATATATATATATATATATATATATATATATATATATATTAGCATCATAGCCTGGCGTTGCCCGTGCTACTCCGAACATTTTTAATTAGATGATTAATGCAGCGTGTTGCGATTTCCGAGAAAAAAGTTACATTAATGTCACACGGATTACAGATAGTTGATTTCCTTGCTGAAATATTTAGCGAAAAATAGTTGCTTTTTTTTTATTTCATTTTCTTAAATATGAAATATTAAATCTGAAAAAAAAGACTTAAATATGATTTTATTTTTTTTTACTTATTTGGTTTTTTGTTTGAAAAACACTTTTATTTTTAAATATTTCTTTTGTTTCAAAATTGCGGACAAAATTATTCACATTTTAAAACGTCGGAATAAAAATTAAATATAAAGGCTCACTTTTTGTCGCGAATGACACGTGTGAATTGTTTTGCTGTGACGTATTTTAGCTTCAAAATGTAGGCGTACATAGGGAACAGTCGCACACAGACACATAAATTGCCCTTTATATATATATATATATATATATATATATATATATATATATATATATATATATATGTGTGTGTGTGTGTGTGTGTGTGTGTGTGTAAAGTTTATGTATAGTGTGCTTTCGGCTATCCTTTAACTGTTATCAAGAATGTAATTTTGTTTTAATGTAAATAGATATGTGTAAAGTTAATTATGATGTGTGTGTGTGCATGTGTATGTGCGTGCATGTGTAGGTTTCATAAAAAAAAACAGACAAGTTATGATGGTTATTTTTTTATATGAATTTTTATGTTATCTTATAATTCTTTTTGGGGGGCGACATAAATTAGAATAAAATTATCCAAATATTTTGTTTATTCTTGCGCTTTCGGCTATACTTTTAGCCATTTACTTGGATGAATATCATTTTACTTTTAACCGAATATATCTTGTTTTATATCTGATACAGAGTATGTGTTATGTACCGAACATGGTTAGCATGTTTCTACGGCTAACCTCATCATCAAAAACCACAATTCACTGGCCAGATCCAAACTACAGAAACTAATATTATTTACGAATGCACATGTCCCTTGAAGATCTGAGATTTTGACAAGTATTTCGTAAAAAATTGTATCGGTCATAAAACTCTGAGACTGATTCAAAATCCCATGCTGCATCTCTTTGATCAAAGCTCAATTCGATCTTATACAATAAAATTTCCCCCAACAAATGAAGAGACTTCACAAAATCCGTCTGTTGGCAAAGGTAAGGCTTCTGTAATGATATGCAGACTGTTATTTATTTTGTCAACTCGTATTTTAAAAATACATGTTGATTAATTCTTGTTTCTAAATGTAAGGTTGTACGCCCCACATAACCAGCAGCCCACTGGAAATTAAATTCATGTAACAAATTGTTTAATTTGTTGTAGGGCAATTCATATTTACGAAAGGTTGAAAATGCCGACCTAGTCCGAAAAAAGAAATCCGCAGAGGAACAGACAAAAAAACAAAAAAAAAACAGAAATTGACATACTAAGCTGCTTAACTAAGGTTTGAGCCATATCCATAATTCAAAGAAACTTCAAATGAACAGGACACTTAGAAGACCCCAGGACTTTAGGAGAATGAAATTCCCTAGTCTTCTTCTTTTATATATATATATATATATATATATATATATATATATATATATATATTCTTCTAAGTCTTTCATTTTCATTTCGGGTATAAGCTAACAGAGAAATTTGTTGTGATACAAGTACAATTGTTACATTAGCGCATTTATTGTTGTGGGATCTTCCCTTTGTATATGATAATGGACTCGCGTGAGTAGACATATATTCCTGCCATAGAGAGAACGGCGGTTGAGGGTTGAGAGTAGCGAGTATTCATAGAGATCCGTTACAATTATCGGAGATTACCGGAACTGATACGTATGTCACCGAGAGATAACGAAGTTACTCAGAGACCACTATCAGGAGTCAAACTAGCTCTGAGCTCCACTCAGCTAGAATAATATACACGGATATAATATTTCCAACGACTTCACTTCCACAATTGTATGTATTTATTTCTTACTAATAGTATTACTTGATTAACGAACCTGAGTTCAAGTTTGTATATTACGTTCAATATAACTTACATTTCTATCTTCATATATATTTTGTTGTTCATTATTCGTGCGGTTCCTCACCCGGAATCCACAACATTTATCCAAAACGATTTTTTTCCCAGTTTCATCTCTGAAATATTTTTGTTTTCAGTAGAGCTTCCAATTTCTGTCATTCTTAACACCAAGTTTTGTCATATCTTTTACCAGAACTGTATAACCTCTTCCATTGTTGGGAGGTTGTCACTACGAATTTTGTTTGCCCATTTCTCTGTAAAATTTTCGCATCGATTTGAAATATTTTTTTCTGTTTGTAGAATCCTGATCTTTTTATCATAACTTCAGATCCATTAATCATAAAGTGGGTCTCAGTGTCGTATGCCTTGTTCCACGGTACTAAATGAATCATAAACTTTGAATTTTCATATTTCTATTTCGGTATTAATAACCCATAATGGTTCACATGTAGATAAATGAAAACAAACAACTCAAATATTTGTGGCTCCCGACAAAGATTTTTCTCTTAGTATTATTTTTAAGTAATGTCATGATATTTAACCTCTCTCCTGATGTGATTATTTCGCCATTTCCCGTTGCTTCACGTATCACTCATGTTTTCTCCATATTATTATTATAAGGAGGAAGATCCACTTTCATTTTTCCCCTAGAACTGTTACTTTTTGTAACAAAGGTTGGTTCACTATGTCGATCCAGGATGTTTTTTTTCCACCTGAATCCATCATGCATATATACAAGTCAACCATCCGTCCGTGCATGGAGTACTGCTGCAATTTATGGTCAGGTGCCCCTGCCGGTCTCCTCAGTGTTCTTGACAGGCTCCAAAGGAGAGTCTGTAATGTGATAGGTACTGATCTGTCGGCTCGACTGCAGCCACTTCCCCATCGTCGGAAGGTGGCCTCCCTTTGTCTGTTCTATAAATACTTTCATGGCTTCTGCTCAGAATAACTTAAGTCACTGATGCCTCTTCAACAGGTGTTTACTCGTGCAACCAGACTGGCAACTGGGTCCCACCCATTCACAGTCAGGTTAGCCAAATGCAGACGACAATTCTACTCTTGCATCTTCTTCTCTCGCACTTCCCGCCTGTGGAACTCGCTCCCGTATTTTTGCTTTCCTGACGGCTACAACCTCCAGAAATGTAAATGCAAAGTCAATACTCATCTACTAACCACTGGACTCTAGCTCTCTCCCCTCCCCTGTATAACCTTCCCTTTCTCTCCACCTATGTATCTGTCATCGCAACCTACTGCAGGATAATCTTTTGCCCAGTCAGTCATGTCACTTTTGAGACATGATCGCCCAAGCGTGTTTCACGTATGGCACTTAACTGAATGGCTAGATTGGCATCTATGTCCCATTCTTTTACTGTTGAAATAATTAAATCTAACTATCACTTTTAACCTAACTGTTCATTTCCTCATACGTCCGCCTGTTGAAACCTCAACACCATTTTCTTGCTTCTTTGTTAGCTACAATATCCAAAAAGTTCAATGCAGCCTCACTTGCTTTCTTCTATTTTCTTGAATCCCGTTTATCTTTTCTCCTTTCTTCAATAACACTTGTACGCGGTATTATCTCTTAGAGTAATCCCATGCCTGTGGTGAAATCATTAAAATGAATAATAAAAACATGAGTGGCTCTTGCGCCTTGTATTGGATGAAGTGTGACAAATTAAATTCTTCGCAGTTTAGAATGTTTTTCATTAACGTTGTTGTTATTTGCCCAGTGGTATATGTGCATAATCATTTCTGCCACTTAGATTTCAATGATAAAATGATTGCGTCATTTCTCTTGTTTTTCTCATCAGCATATTGCTTCCTTTAATCGATTTTATCGGAATTATCTTGGATCGGACAACAACAAAATCCAAAAATAATAAAATCACCACCACCACCACGTATTTTTTTTTTACTCCCACGCTCTCCTGTTCTCCACTTATTGAATTATTGTGTCTAAAAGAAATATACAGCTCATGTGAAATCGTATTTTTTTATAACAAGGCCGTGGGCAAATTAGACTCAGCTTTATCACAGGTAAAAAAAAAAATACAACAAATCGTAAATACTTTAAATATGTCGCAATAAAGTTTCAAAAATTACAAAAAAAAACTCCAAATGATAAAATTCCTTATTTGTAAATGACATGCAATTGTCTTGGCGAAAGTGATAGGCAGGTCTATAGCTAGATGTAGACATATAGATCAGTTAACTGTGGTAAGCGAGAAAATAATAATAATAATAATAATAATAATAATAATAATAATAGTAATAATAATAATAATAATGCCAACGTTTGAAGCCAATACAGAAGACATAACGAAGCAAAGCTGTTCGATGAGAAGGGGAAAGACTGCAAGATGCTATCTTTCGACACGCGAGTGTCAGTTCATTTTACGTCTCCACATTGGTAAACATATTTACTCGTGTTGAATAGTGGATAATTCATACCTGTTTACAACGTAGCGTCTCCGAAAGGTCGCGTAATAATAAATTTATCGGTCGACATGTCTGTTTGCTTACGACCTTCTTCTTCCTCCTCTTTCCTCCTTTCTAAGCGTTTTCTATTAAACTATCGCTGCAGTGAGCTCGCTAGAAAATTAAGTCTACTTATACTTATCTCAGGTTAATATTTTCAGTCATAACGTCTTCGTATCTCTCTATATCTATTCAAGTTTTATTTTTTTCATTTTTTATTTTTTTATCGTGATAGCAGGTCTTACAAACCGTTACTGCGATTGAAGAACTTGTATGTGTTTAAGCGGTTACGGCATTTGAGAAAACAGGGTCAAGCTAACTTTCTTCTTTTCTGAATGTTAGACTCTCTAAGCCCGCTTTCCTCGTTACATGTCTCAGAATTTTCAACTGTCTCATCCTGATAATTATAAAATTTCGTTTCGTTTCCACTTTCTCCAAAACGTCGTCGTTGCTCAGATATTCGTTTCATGATATCCTCAGTAGCCGTCTGTAGAATCATATTTCGTTTGCTTCAAGTTTTTACTTTATCTTTGATGTGGTTGTCCAGCATTCACTGTCATATAGGAGTACAAAAATCACATAACAGTCCCTTACTCTTGTCTTTATTTCCAACGAAATTGTCCTATCTCTTAATACTCTGCTCAGCTTTAACGGAGCCAAATAAACTGAAAGATCAGTTATCCCTTGGCTTAAATTGATTAGCAAAGCAATTTTAAACTTCCAACATTCTCCTATTATTTACAAGGATTTTAATTTATAATATTCATGCTTCTAGCCCGACACACACACACACACACACACACAACCCTGTCTCTTAATATTTACGCCGTAACTGAAGGGTAAGTTAGTGACTCCTCTAAGGAAATAAATGAAAGAGACTTGGTTTGAATTTAAATTTTGCATGCCTATTTTAATGTGATGTATATACGAGTCTAAGTAAAAAAAAAGCAAAAAAAAAAAAAATAACGAACATTTGTACTGTCCCTATAATATATCTTTAGCTTTATCATACTGTCTTCTACTCGTGCGTGCTTATAGCTAGGATTACTGTGGTTACGTCTTCGAAATTTGAGCTTGCACTTGCGAGATTTCCTGCTGTAGTGTAAACATAACTGCTCAGTTAGTAGTGTGAACCAAAGCGGAAAAACGAGATCCGAATATGCAGGGAACGAGCTACTACAACGATGATAACTTACCGGTTCGCCATTGACATCTAAGAAGCTTGCCGAACCTTCCCGTCAGTAGTGGACGTTGACGGGTGCCCTACTCCATCTAAGTGCGTCATGCTTGTCCGAACACTTTTAAACTGCTCGTTCCGCACGTACTTGAACGGGGTGGTGCACTGTCGTTGTACTGTTTTACATTTTAGCCCAAGATAGACATAACCTGCCAAATAAATCGGATCAAAATTAACATTTATGAGTAGAAACAGTGAGACAAACGTAAAGATTTGGCAAAATATTATTCTACATATATTGTCGACAGACAAAAACATAGTAATACCTAAAAACATACAGATAATTTACTTCCAACATATCCTGAATATTTGAAAAGAGATTGATCTTAAAATAATTGTGAAAATGTATGTATAATTATTGAAAAAATATAGCTTTAATTTCCATTGAAAAAATCCACAACAAAAATCGGAGGACCCCTCGCAAAAAGGGCAGTTTTGAGGAACCAAATTTCTAAAACTACCGTTTTTACGAAGGTTCATCAGCAACAATTATCCAGCGGGCATGACAACAACGCCAACGAGTACAGAAGGGAGGTTGCATAAGTATAGGAACTCTCAGAAAACAGCCTCGGTGTGTCTATGTGATCTGTGGTCTATATTACATAAGGACGAACTTCAGAAGTGTTTCTGTATTTCGCAGGTACCTTTCACGAGTAAGACCCCTAACACAGGAAGAAATGCCGAAGAACTGTGTATACGCCATTCCATGAAGCTGTTGAAATAAATATAAATGAGAAACATTCAGCTGCCTTAATGTAAGGCTAAAATAACATCGGAAGTAAGTGGAAATAATAGATACAGAACGTCGCTGGAAACTACGTAAACTTAAGTAATCAGCAAATATGATAGGCTACAAACATCTCCTAAACCGACCAATCATATAGATGAATACAATATGTCAACTAGTAATACGGAGTACCAGATAAAACCTTTAGTGTCAAAAACTGTTAAATGTACACTGGTAAAGAAAAAAAAATAGAGAAAATCATTAATATAAAAAATTTCAATATAAACTCTGGTAAGAAAATATACTAGAAAAAACATTAGTATAAAAATACTAGAGAAAACCATTAACATAAAAAATACTAGAGAAAACTATTAGGATAAAACATTGTAATTTGAACCGTGGCAAAAAATGGTTACTGAACATTTGATTTATATATCACTAAAATTCAGATGTTGTTGTTCTTAAGAACACATGGCCCAGAAGATATAATTTGTCCCAGCGACTCGAAGCAAAGATTTGTAAGTTCAATACCAGACTACTGTAGTGAACAGCTAACTCAAAGAGTTGGCGTAGAGGGGGATAATTCATGACAACGAAAATTGGCTTAGTACAAGGAATAAGAATGATATACCCCAATGATTGTAATAAAGAAATTCCTCGCACCAGAATGATACTGGAGCGTACAACGACGGAAACTAGTTTCTAAAATGAGAACAATAGTCCGAATAATTTAAATAGTCTACTTACTAATCCCATAACGTGATGTTGAAAGTTCTAATCTATTCTTTCCCCATTTTCCACTCTCTGTATAGTTGTGAGACATAAAATTTGGTGTCTGGGAGTTTGGTGCCGTTTGTCTTCAGTAGATTAGAAAAAAATACTGACCAATTCTTTCAGTTGGTCATAAATCACTAACTGTCTGTGTATATCTACATATCAAAATGGGGACATTATTTCAAATTAACGTCTTCCTTCAGATATGAAAAAATGACGATTAATTGTCTTTCCCTCCTTAACAACATGTCTTTTTCTCTCTATCAGGTTGTTTTATTTATTTTTTGTTTCTTTGTTTCAAATTGTTTTCTGTATTTGTCCTTAAAAGGCTAAATGAAAAAGAAAACGCAAAGAGAAAAGTTCAGAAGATCAAATCTTATCAAATTGAGAGACTAGCTATTTTCATCAATATTTGAAGCTTATTAAAGTGGGAGTACAAAAGAGGGGTAAGCTGTACTTCTTCGGTGTTCTTGGCCCCTTCTGCCTTTAGAATCAACACTGCCAATACCTCAATTAAAAATATGATTGATATACGTATAAAGAATATTCACAACAATCCCTTTCTGTTCTCACTAAAAGTAAAACTTAACATATTACTTAAATGACATTTGACTTTTTTCATGACCATCAAAATAATTTTTACCTATACAACGAGATAGTGTTTGCATGAGTACAGTTCTGGAACAAACATGTAGTAAAATCTATACGATTAATCTTGAACATAAGTTAATATAAAAACTCTTATCATCTACGTAAGATATGTACACGATATTCCCATATTAGTTAAAAACATAGGTGAAATATATTAACTACAAAAAATGTGTAAAAATGTTCGTAAATTCACAGTTGAACTTTAAAAGAACAATAAATTTTCTTTTCCTGTATTGATATTTTGTGTCTGTTAAGCTTGTCCATTTTCTGCACCAAGTTACGAATAATTCGTTCGGATATATATATATATATATATATATATATATATATATATATATATATATGTGTGTGTGTGTGTGTGTGTGTGTGTGCATATATATTACGTATCTACAAACATATATTTATATATATATATATATATATATATATATATATATGATTATAGCGAAATACTTACTTTAATTAAAATTATCTATACCAATAAACCCCAATGCAGAATCTTTAAAAGGAATACTATGGAAATTGGTTATTTTTCATACATAATATACATTAATTACTACACTAGACAGATTTTAATCATTTTACATAGAACTAATATTAAGATTGGTATAATACCCTTAATCAATTTTAACTAAATCAAACTTTGTCTCGTAGAAGAATAAATGTAAGTCTACCCAAATGATCTACTAAGCTCACATATCCCCCAAAATAACAAAAATAACTATCAAGTTTTTATTGGAATTTTGGCAGGTGAGTTCAAACAACCTTACTATTCCCATTAACACTTCTTTTCCAACTTCAATCTAAAATTTTAAATTTGCTTTTACCAAAAATTTTCATAAATGAAAAAGGATGACAATTAACTAAATATTGAGTTGGAGATTAATAGGTTCGGACTATACTTCTAATAGCCCTTACGATAAAGGCAAATGATGTTTAGTTAAAAAACTTAAAATATTTATATATCTTGAGCAATATTTGCTTTTAAACTTACAAGAATTTCTAAGCATTGCTGTCATTAATTTAAATTTATATAAAAAAATACCTAATAATTAAAATTTAATTACATTTCCTTTAAATAGTTGTTCCCTTTTTTATTACATGAATAATTAAATTATATTATAAAATAACCTTCACTATTCAATCTAGTTTTATCGTTAATTTCATGCCGTTATAGATTTAAATTTAATTTGCAAATAATACATGAAACATTTATTTTCCTTAAAATTCTTGTTTTATGTCTTCTTATTAAAAGAACTAACTACAATATGGTTATAATATAACTTCCCGTTGTTAAATCTGTTTTCATTCTAGTTCTATGTTATTATTTTTAAAATAAATGATTACGCATTTGTTTTGGTATTAATGCCGTCACAGATTTCAATTTAATTTAATTTTTTAATAACTAATCTAAATTCCTTTAGACAGTTCTTTTATTAATTCGTATTAGCAATATAATAAAATTATTTAAATATTATATAATTTCTCATTGTTTTCTTTCAATTTTTAGGTTTATCTTCCACTGAAATGATAATTAACCCGGTGCGTTTTGATATTAATGCAATCGTTGATTTATTTTTTAATTTAACTTTCTAAATAAAAGTACTTAAAATATATGTTTTTCTTCTCATTAGCACTATGATTTAATTATATAATATGATAAATTCCCTTTCATAAATATCTTTTGCTTCTCGGGAAAATTTTCTGCTTTAGTTTTTTAACAAATTTCTTTTCAAATAAATATTATTCGTGACCCTTTAATTTTAACCTTGAAAACTTAAAAATCCGTTATTTCGTCTTACCCATTCTTTCGTATAATTATTCATTCTTTTTAATATATTTTAATGTATCTTTTTTCGCGTCTAATACCAAGTGGCAACTTACATCTCCGACTGCAAATATCAGCTATGTTTTTCCTTTTTCTTTCTTTCCTTTTCTTTTATCTTACATTTATTTCGGTATTTACGCACACACACACATCCACACACACACACACACACACACACACACACACACACACACACACACACACACACACACACACACACACACACACACACACACACACACACACATACACACACACACACATCCACACACACACACACACACACACACACACACACACACACACACACACACACACACACACAAACAAACAAATGAATTCATCTTCCCATAACGTTCGTTATCGCAGATGAGACTCGTTGAAATGTCCATACATTTTGAAAAGTTTTAATTCATATATATATATATATATATATATATATACACATATATATATATGTATATATATATATATAGTCATCCGCCGACAGATCTGTTTTGCTGTACGACAGCTCATCAGTACGGTTAGACTCCGATTGCTTTTAACCCAGGATTGAAACTCGACTGAATTGGCGTCAGTTGGCGATTCTACCTCTGGCCTATGGGCGTTCGGTAAAAGAAGGCAGACATTTTAGCGTGTATATTATCATTATACCCTCCCAATAGCCAGAGTGCTCTAATTCATTACTGAATGAGCGATGCGTACATTCCAGTGTAGCTATTGTTTTTCAAAGTCTACCATTCTTCCAGAGTGCTCAATCAGGTTGTGAGAGCGTATATATATATATATATATATAAACCTTCCTTGACCGTCGTTTCACTAAATCCACCATATATATTACGAAGAAATAGTGAAGCTATATATTTCGTAATATGACATTATCATTTCAGAAAATTTTCTTGGAACTCGATTTTCGGAATATCCTTTCATATTACTTGTGTCAAAATTTCTTTTATGTTTCCATACACTTTTAGCAATCGAAACAGACGGAATTCACCGCTAATTAAACATGGTTAATAGGTTAAATTGCTGATTTTTAATGGATTTCTTAGCTTGGAGTACAAATTAATGGAGTTTGCTATTCTCAGATCAATGTTTGTCTCTTAAATTCAAACTGATTTTTGTTACACTTTCCGTATTTCCAAGTAATATTTTTCATTTGATATATGTGTGTTCTTTGTGTATGTGTCGTAAACTTCTTGCATTATAATGCAATTTTTGTCCTTCACTTCATAACATGTTCACTGATAATGAGTAATTGTAGCCGTTGTAATATTCGGCATTGTTTATTCAGAAAAAAATCAGTATTCATAGACCGAAATTTTAGCTTTACCGTCGTCGAAATTTATAGAATATTTCTCGTAAAATATTTTTATTAAAGAAATGTCAGTTTCTCATGGGCTGTCATCGATTTTTATAATATTGATAGAAGGAAGCTGACCTAACATTTTCGTCGAAGTAGTAAAGAAATCAAAATCATGGTTACATTACGTTTTTTTCACGTCGACGTAAGTGCTCAATTTTAGTTTTTATTCCTTGGAAGTTATATAAGCACCAAAGAAAAACTCCCCAGTATGGATCACGCTAGTCTCACAGAAAGAATTAAACTGCGCCTCGTCTGCCTTAATCTCTAAGCAGACCTCAAGTGAAACGACTACATCGAATCACTAACTACAGTTACTGTTAGAAATTAGGGTCACTTTGTCGGGCTAGGAAGTTTTTCTTGCACATCTGCAAATCAACCATTCGTTCCTGCATTAAATACTGTTGCCATAGGTGGTCGTCTTACGGCTATATCACGTTGAATACACCGGTTCTCGCGCGATCACCGAAGTTAAGCAACGTTGAGCCTGGTCAGTACTTAGATGGGTGACCGCTTGGGAATACAAGGTGCTAAAGCATTGAGTGACGGATGTGCGTTGTGGTGCAATGGGTATTGGCTCGGAAAGAGAAATCGGTGTGCCGAGTTCGAATTCCTGTTGAATACCCTGCATTCACTTAAGCACTGATACCCTTGGGAAAGGTATTAATCCGTCCCTTCCCTCCAGTTATGGATTAAATAACAGAGTGCGACTTGGGGACCCTGCCTTTAGAAACATAATCGTAATGAATATTGATACTCGAAAAGAAAAAAGTATTACTAGACACAAAACTTTTATAAAAAAAAAAGCAACAATAAAATTTTTGAAAGAAAAATGTATCACCAGCAATAAATAAAAAAAAATTAGTTGGCAATAAATGACCCGCCGAGGTTGAGATTTCATAAAAACAAAACAACCAACCATAGGTGGTCAGGCGCCCCTGCTATTCATTTCGGGGTTCTTGATAAAATTCAGAGGATAATCTGCAATGTAATCGATCCCGACCTGGCAGCTGTTCTTGTCCCATTCTTACCGACTAGATGAAGCGTCCCTCTGTCTTTTCTACAATTATTTTCACAGCTTCTGCTTAGCGAGCTTGTCTCCCTGGTGAACCGTCTACAAGTATTTACTCCAGCTACTAGATAGGCAACTAGGTTTGACGCTTTTACTGTCAAAACATCAAATGTAATCGATATTCCTACTCAAGCATTTTTTCTAGCATTTCTCGCCTGTGGAACTTACTAACGTATACTTGCTTCTCTGATAACTACAATCTCCAAAAGGTTAAGTGCGACGACAATTGACATTTTTATCTCCTTGTTTCACATTTTTCTCTCGCCCATTGTATCTTGTTATTTTTCCTTGTCGCTCTACTCTTACGTAATTCCTTACACTCAAGTATTCTCATCTTTCCCTTACCCTTTCTCCAACCACCCTGGTATCTTATTTCTTTTTTTTTTCGTTTTCCTTCCATGTAACATCTTGTGCATTAGTGGCAGGGCTGCCTTGCTTGTGGGGGAACGATTATAAAAAAATGTTTTCAATTAATATACATTCTGTTATTTTGCAAATCAATTTCTAATTCCATATCGCCCGCTCGTGGGATTCTTGAAAGGGGACATTCTTTAACACATACAGGATTTATTTCATGGAAACTATTTATTGTTAGACGTAATCCATTCGTAATAGAGTAAATATCTGACACAATTAACGTTAATCTGCTGTAAAAGTTAAATAAGATGTAAATCATGCCAATAAATAAATCATTAAAATGATATATTTTTGTACACTGCATATACATATAAACAAAAATCTATCTAAACTTATATAATATATGGAACTTTGTCTGTGTGTGTGTGTATCTGTGTGTGTGTGTGAGTCCGTTAACTATAGACTCCGAACCGGTTGAACTGATTTTCTTGAATATTTACACAGTTTTAACTATAAGCGTCTGCGAGAGTTCTTAGCTAGGTTTTGTGTCGAGGTACCGCCGATAAATATCGAAAATCGATAATCGAAAAAATTGAGTTATAGAAGGAATTGTTCGATTTTAATCAAATTTGATACACTCATAGACAAAGACATAAAATAACGATATTCAGATGTTTCAAGGTTGCACTTCTTACTTGCAGAAAATCGATAATATATATATATATATATATATATATATATATATATATAGAAACAGCAAGCTATTTGTGTGTGTGTGTCTGTTTATCTGCCTGTGTCTATTTTTTCAGCCCTCTTATTTTAGTTTTTACTTCGGGTTTGGCTCTAAGGAGGTATAACTGTAGTTCTTAGTCTCTGCCATGATACCATTTACTCAGAGGACTTATTTTGCCTTCAAAATTCAGAAAAAATCTTATTTGATATCGATACCAGGAAATAAAAATTTGACTTACATTCATTCATTTTTCTTTCAGTCTACGGTTTCGCTTTAACTGGAAACAACTATTGCTTGTTAGTCTTTCGTGCCAACGTACAAAGAGTCTGAGCTCCAGGACCATGGATAAATTTAAAAGCTTTCATTACACCCGAGCAACGCCGATCAATACTGCTAGTAAACAGTATTTTCAAAATATTACTGTGTTGATGTAATGTACTTTTATTGAAGTCATGTATAGATAATTTTATTTAAATCTATCGATTTTTGTAATAAGAATAAGTACTAAATTTATTCAGTGCATAACTGCAAATAACAAAGTTTAACGAACCAGCGTGCTGTGATAAAAGGTAACAGTAATAATATCTATTAAATGTAACAGCAAATAATAATGAGCTTGTATGATCCAGAGAGGTTTTTACAAGATATGCGACAACACCGCATGAAATATATCGATTCTCGTCTGATCATCGAAGATAAGAAGTGTCAAAACTAATCAGTACTCAGATTGTAGACTGCTTGGCACCGTAAGCTTAAATTGAGATGGAAATCGTTAGCTTTATAGTGTAGCCCATCAGCAAAAGATAACTTTGATTACATGCCTCGACTATATTTCAGAGAAATTATGGTGGCAATGGGAATTTTTATCCAGAGTATGGATAACCATTTCTATTAGAATAACATTATCTTACAACTTTTTCATTGCTCTACGCTGTTTATTAGAAAGGATTAGGAAAAAGAAAACATAATATAAAAAACATAAAAAACAAAATAATAACAATAATAATTCTATAAAAATAAAAAATACTCAATTTTCATTAAGTTTGTGGCCATTTACATTACGCTATAATGTTTGTTAGAGAAGATTTAAGAAATTAGTAAAAAAAAAACGAAGTAATAATCATAACAATTGAATAAGAAAAAATAAATAAACAAATAATTCGGTGTTTCATCTTAATAATGCAATCAACGATAGGACTTGGTTTTCATTAAGTTTGTGGCCATTTACATTACGCTATGCTGTTCCCCCCGCAAAGTAGTGGAGGTGCCTATAACACATTACATACTGGAATGAATACACACACACACACATACAAAATAAAATAGAATAAATTGCAAGAACTACACATAAATAAATACGCACACAGTCACGGACACGCACACACCACCAGATAAATCAGATGGATAAAAAACATTAATAAAATAGATCCTCTTCAACATGGTCAAAAGTCAAACTAACGGTCAGGTCACACTTAGATAAACAACACATTAAAACAGACTGATATCATCAGACCAGAAAAATGTCCCAACTGTAAAGCACACATATACCATAAACACACAGACACACACACGCATATATGCTTTAACACACTTACACACAATATATATATATATATATATATATATATATATATATATAGTTTTGACGATAGTTGACGAAACCGGTCGACTGGTGCCTTTATTGTTTTAAAATTTGTCATGGCCTGTAGTAAGAAAACGGTTCTCGTCCTTAACGCTATATTAGGCTTGGTACCGTCAAAAACACATTTAATTACATATATATATATATATATATATATATATATATATATATATATATATATAATAGAAATAAATACTGTCAAAAAATACATTTTAAACTTACAGCTTTTTAGTAGTTTTTTCTATATATATATATATATATATATATATATATATATATATATATATTTATAATAATAAAGATTTAGAACTTTTAAAATATATTCTTTAAAAATGTTTGTAAAATTTTAAATGTTTACAGTGACAGTATGTTATTGAGGTTTGATTTTTTTGTCCAAACGTGTTTTCTTATTGTTCAATTGTAGTTTTGCAGCCTTTTATACAATTATAGACGGTTTTAAAGTGGTTCTTGTATACTACCATTAAAAGGAAAGAAAAATTAACCGATGTTTTAATTTTGCCAATATAGTGTTTTCCAGGGCGTACGCAAATTGATTCGTTGGAATTTAGACACGTTTTGAAAATGCTCATGAATTAACCAGTTCAAATCTTTCGACATTTTTGTTTTAGGTAGTGGCACAACAAACCTTGGTCAGCGTCTTTAGCAGACGGAAGATTGACGTCATCTACCATTCCTCCTCCTTCAACGCAAGAAGATTTTTCCAGCAGCAGGAGATATCGTCGCCATGACAACGGAAGACATAGAACAAAGCGAAAGATATCTTCACGAAGAATGTCATTTATGAAACTAAATTTTACTACTTAACAATATTCAGTAAAGGAAGCCAAAATTTTAATAGGCTAAATTAAATTCAACGAACCATATCAAGACCCTTTGCTGTCTTATTGTTATGGAGAAAAATACCTATTCCTCAGATAATGGACTCTCCCTCCTATATTAATGTTATGGGGAAGCACACCTATTCCTCAGATAATGGACTCTCCCTCCTATATTAATGTTATGGGGAAGCACACCTATTCCTCAGATAATGGACTCTCCCTCCTATATTAATGTTATGGGGAAGCACACCTATTCCTCAGATAATGGACTCTCCCTCCTATATTAATGTTATGGGGAAGCACACCTATTCCTCAGATAATGGACTCTCCCTTCTATATTAATGTTATGGGAAAGCACACCTATTCCTCAGATAATGGACTCTCCCTCCTATATTAATGTTATGTGGAAGCACACCTATTCCTCAGATAATGGACTCTCTTTCCTATATTAATAAGAGTTAACGGGAGAAGTTCTTGAAGTTCTTGGGAATTTCATAAGCGTTCTTTAGAGTTTTAATAGTGTTAAGTAGAACTAATAGACAGTTGATATTAGTAGGTAGTTAGCCGAATACTAATGAGTAAGCTTTCAGTGGAAGATTACCAAGTTCATAACATTTTGGGTTCATTAATTCGATTATCAACCGAAATAGCCCGATTATAACCTTCAGTGCGAAAACTATTCCACAACACGTATGAAACTTCTCATGAAAAAACACACCAGTTCAAATAAAAATAACTAAGTACAAAAAATCATTTATTACATTTTGTTGTTGAATGACTGTGAAAAATCTTATAGCACTCAAACCTATGATGAGTGTAATTCAAGTAATAATCATCTTTGTCCACATACATTTGTTTACAAATATTCTAAATAAAGCCTATTTTCAGATTTCTATAAAACATTGAGCGTCTCTTGGAATGTTCTTACGCTGTCATGTTTACATTGTTAACCTTTATATCGGACTTGATATTGCTTGCTTCCAAATGTGTGTAATTTCACGACAATACACTAACAATCCTTCTTTTCTTTGCTTCTAGTAATATAGTCAGTAAACTTTCAAGATTGCAGATGTAAACTTCCAATTTATTTCACTGCTACATTTTTGCTAGCATCCTGGTAAAGGTGAGAAGCAAAGGTAGGTTTGCTTCAAATTTCATAGAATAATGTGTCTTTTGTGGATTAATTAAAACAGGAATTGTCATACCGTTCGAATAGTCATACACCAGAATAAGTCCCCATAAATTATTCGATATAGTGTGCCAGAGCTTGGGTCGCCGAGAATGGTTTCTTGGTGTGCTCATCATGTGGTGTGTCTTGGGTGTTTTAATCTGGCAGAGCCCATTCCTCTCCAGGTTAGATTAAACCCGATGCCTCCCCACACCTTGCTGGACGCTAACACGAGGCCACTGTAATTCATTTAAGGAACCCTTCTCCCATCGAAAAGATTGTTCACCTAGTCGTGCCGTGTTAACACCAATCCGACTCATGAGTTCAATCCGCCAAACTCTGTACTGAGGAGTAGCAGCTTGGAGACATCACGAGGGGATTTCGATGGTTAAGAACAAGTGTTGCCCGTCTACTTGAAGTTGCAGGTTGCCAAGCATCTATCTAGAGCCTTATTTGCCCACGGATGTATATATTACATTGGATAAATACATGAACATTGAAATGACATTCAAGAAGCAATTGCAAGTTAGTTATGAGTAAATCTAAATCTACACTTATTTATAAATGAAACTTTGTCTCTGTGTGTGTGTCCCTTACCTATAGACTCCGAAACGGCTGAACCGATTTTTTTGAAAATTTACACAGTTGTACTAAAAACGTCTGCGAGTGTTGTTAGATAAGTTATGTGTCGAGGTACCCCGCTATATATCGAAAATCGATTATCGAAAAAATCGGGTTATAGAAGGAGTCGTCCGTTTTTAATCAAATTTGATACACTCATAGACAAAGACACTGTTTATCTGCTTGTATGTCTGTATTTTTTTCAGCCCTTTTATTTTAGTTTTTTGCTTCGAGTTTGGCTCTTAGTAGGTATAAATGTAGTTCTTAGTCTCAGACATGATATCATTTATTTAGCCTTCAAAATTCAGTTTACGACTATACCAGGAAATCAAGATTTGCCTTACATCCGTTAATTTTTCTTTCAGTTTACGGTTCCTCTTTAACTAGAAACAATTATTGCCTTTTAGTGCCAACGTTCAAAGAGACTGAGCTCCAGGACCATAGATTAGTTTTTAAGCTTTCATTGCACCCGAGCAACGCCGGGCTATACTGCTTGTCTCTTCATAAACCAAACATTTAAATAGCTTAATTCCTAAGATAATCTTGAAGAAACCAAAATGGTATTCTCGAAAAAAAATCAAGAACAATATTTCCGTAATGAAAAACCTTTCTTGGAAAGAAGAATTATTTTCCAAAACATCTAGCCAATGATAAAGTAGTTCGAGAATTGTGGTAAACAATAAGACAGTTTTTATTAGGGCATCTTACTACACTTGTGTAACAAATTTACGAGGAACGTTAATAATTTCAAGTGAAAACTAACAGAAAAAAGCAACAAGCAGAAGTCAGAAAAATATGAAAAATAAGCCCCAATAAACATATCACAACTTGTTTTTCAGATTGAAATATTTGCTCTATATAAACTTATATTTGCATATTTCTAACCACGTTTATATCTGTCAATAATTTCCATGATAGAAGATGAGAACTGCGTTGAGATTCGATACTTCCACGATCCACGCTGCCTTCGAGTTTAGGGTAAGGGCTAAGAACAGACTATAGAGATGATCAATGTTACATAGTTTTCTAAGCTGGACAATTCAACGTCACCTCACACCAAAAATCTGTTCCAAATATTTTACAGTATCAGACAATCTGGTGCCACAGGAACATAAGTTGATCTACCTTAATGATACCAGGTTTATCTTAACCTATTTATATACGGAGTTAATACATTTGTTCTATTTTACAGTTTTAAAATAAAATTCATTAATTTACAATAAGTTCTAGTATTTTCCTTGCTGATACTAATTGACGTATTAGACTTTTTAAAAATAAGTGGTTCATTCGTTTTATATGTCTTGTCAATATTTTCAGTTTATTTAAATCCAGAAATACATTTATATTGTAAGCTTTATTTTTCGGGGGATAATGGTTCAGTGAAACAAATCTTATGAATTAATGTATACCTAAGGAGAAAAGAGGTGGCTCCTTAATTTTCCTATTGGTCTTTGCTTGTAAGTGAAACTTAACGGAATTGTAACTCTACGATTAATAATATCTAACCACTACCTACTGCAAAAAATACACCTAAAAGCTTACACCATTTGGTATTTCCATGCAGTGATACATCTCTGCTGATCTCACAGGAACTGGAGTTTCATCGCGATATGGCCGGAAGCATAAACATTGGGCGAGTTTGATAGTGAAATAAAAACGGAAAAATACTGCCAACTTTGTCCAGTTTATTTTCTCTTTTTGATTTTCATGTGACTTTCTTTCTTCATGTGACATTTTGTTTATCTCAATTCAAATACACGGGCTTACACGAATAAATTATTTTTTTAAATTCAATCCCCCTCCGCACGATCGACAGATTGCTTATTTATTAAAGCATATATTCCTTGTAAAATAATTTTCTTTACGGCTCAACTATTTTGCTCTTCGCTTTTAAAGTTTATATAAAATTTAAGACCAAACAATTATTAAATATGCTTAAATCTCCTCACCGGCATGAGCATTCAAAATGGCATTTATCTTTGGTACAAAATACTAATACTAGGATTGTTTCTGATGAACATTTACGTATCTTAATGAATCAGGGTACCACTTGTTTTATCTGTTGTTCTCTGGGCGACGTTTTTGATATATAATTTCGACGACGGGTGCATTGATTCCTCCATAAAATGTAGACAATTTTAAATGTATTCAAAAATAATAAATTTTCTTTGTTTGATGCTGATTTAGTTTTTTTTTTCGGCATCTTGGTGGTTGGGATACTAATGAATTTTTCATTAAACAGTGACAAGAAAAAGAAAGAAATGAAAATAAAATCATTTAAAATAGTTTCTATTTTTTAATTGTCAGCTACACATTATATTAGCGACGGTTGGACACCAACTGTGAGAAAATAAGCACTATGACGCAATTAACTCCGTGAAAAATTTAGAAAATCACATGTCGCGCTGATTTGCACACACGGCAGATTCTCTAATACGAGCATTGTACATAGTTTTGTCGTCAATCTGTAGGCATGCAGAGAATTCGTAATGAGTTGGATGAGTTTAATGTTGACTACAGTGGCTCGGAAATATCACTAAGATCATTCTGATAAAAAAAGTGCTCGCAAATTTGTTAGCGAGGACCTCATGTTCAACACAGATGCTTACATCAAACATTTTTGACGAGGTAGTGCTGACCTGATCACGATGCTGGAATACGTTCTCTGACAACAGGACACCATGTCAACCAAGATGGAGAACCCAGTCTTGGCAGTCAAAGAATTTTTTTACTACATAAATTCTTTCAATTGACCAACTTCTGAAACTCTAACGTTCTTAATTATAATGTATGAGTTGCAGTTGGGCGAGTGACAACCAAAACTACGTGTAACACCAAAGATGAACTTAAATAGAGGTTCTAGCTGTAATAAGCAACTTAAACAAGTAGACAAATCAGAAAAGATACAGGAGATTACATTTTTTTTAAATACCATAGTTGAAGACACTTTTGATTATATAAAATAAATTTACTCATTAATATATCAAAGTAATTTTTGTTATTTGGCAAATGTATCTGTTAAAATGAGATAATAGTGACATTTACCATTTTGAATGAATTAGACGACCATTCCTCCATCTCTCTTTTTCTGTCTGTCTGACTGTCTCTCTTTCTTAAGAACATTAAACAGGCATAATATATCTAAACTATTCAACCAGTCTTAAATGAAGATGATTGCCCAAAAGACAGTCACACGTGCGCACGAACGCATATACAAATGCACATACACAAATGCGCACACACAGATTTTATATATATATATATATATATATATATATATATATATATATATATATAGTCATCCGCCGACAGATCTGTTTCGCTGTATCACAGCTCATCAGTACGGTTAGACTCCGATTGCTTTTTATCCCAGGATTGAAACCCGATCGAATTAGCGTCAGTCGGCGATTCTACCTCTGGGCTATAGGCGTTCGGTAGAAAAAGGCAGACTTTTAGCGCGTATATTATCATTATACACGCCTAATTTGTAATTTGTAAATTTAATGTATGTGTGACTATTGTATTATCGACTAAGAGATATCTATTATTGCATACAGGGCAAGGGTTTTCAGTAAAATATTGCTTAATAGTAAAAAAAACAGAAAGGTGAAAGGAAAGCGTGGTACAAAAACATAATTAAATTTGTAAACAAAATAGACATTGATTCTCAGTTATATTTAACAATATATATATATATATATATGTATATATATATATATATATATATATATATATATATATATATATATTGTTAAATATAACTGACAATGAATGTCTATTTTGTTTACTCATGTGCCGTTCTAACCATCGTATTACAGATTTAATTTTTGTGAAATTAAACACTAAAATTATTCAACATTTGGATATATTTATTATGCATATTCTTGGTTAAAACTTTTGGGTCAACTGCTCCTTCTTCAGTGTGGTTGTATGGACATTAACACAAAGCTATCCACCATCAAAAATAATATTCCTTCATGCTGACATTGAAGATTCCCATGCGAGCGATAACGCTCAGGGAATAGCAAATGATTGCCGTAAATTGGTGATGCAACTCTATGACATACTAACACCTGAGAGCCAAAAGTATTAACAACAGAATAATGTCTAGATGCAATGTAGTGTGGTATAACTAGTTTGAAATGAAATTATATTGAGTCTGTGTTGCTTTGTTTTTAAGTGGATGCCCTCTAATTCCTAAAGGTTTCTTTTTACTGAGTGTATGTGTGTGTATTGTATTATCGACTAATATATACCTATTATTACATACAGGGTTAGGTTTTTCAGTAAAATATTGTTTAATAGAAATAAACTCAGAAAGGCGAAAGGAAGGTGTGGTAAAAAAAAACATATTAGTAGGTTTATAATTAATATCGGAGATATAATCTTAACCGGACATGTAAATTAATACACTACACTGGTTATATATATATATATATATATATATATATATATGCATTACAAATGACAACACCAACAAATCTTATTCCATCTCTCTCTCTCTCTCTCTCTCTCTATATATATATATATATATATATATATATATATATATATATAGTGAGTGTATAAATGACAAAGGAGTATTAAGTTCGATGCGTACTGGGTACAACATACTTTCAGCCTTCTGCTATATGTAAGTGGCACACAGAAAATCAAGGTTATATATATCATTACTCTTTAGACATGAATTGAGTTCTTCTGGTGACTGGCGTGTGTATACACCGCTTATATGTAAGACACTAATATTTCACTGTTCATTTCTATGCGCCTATGGCTTAGAGAATAGAGATTCTGACTGCCTCGAAATCGGTCGAGTTTCGATCCCAGTAAGAAGTAAGTAGATATCTAGCCACACACTGTGATACAGCAAAACAGATTTGCATGTGAATGACAAATATATATATATATATATGAATTAATAATGCAAGCAAGATTAAATCATGTTGTTCAATTTTACTACTTCAGTATCCTTGTATAGGTTGATACAATTAGGCTGTTATTTTTCGAATATTTTCGTTTGAAAACCTATATAAAAATTCATGGCAGAACTTTGATAAGAACTGTCACGTACATACTTATAATTTGACAGACATCCACCTGCATGACTATTTTATAGGCCAACTTTTTTTTCTTTTCACCTGTTAAGACATTTAGAGTCAGGCAATACCAACCTACTTACACTGGGTCGAATCCCGCTGATTTTCTCCATATTCTGCATATATGGAGAAAGTTCCATCAATAAATAGTTTACCTACAAAGATTATTTTGTGGAACGGAGACACGAGTGGATGATTACCTAAAATAAGAATTTATTCGAACCCAGTCTTATGGTCATTTTGTGTTGAAAAATTGGTTCCTGTAGTATCACTAAAGTTAAGAAAAATCGTCACACGTCCGTAGCTATTTGGTTGACCGTTTAGGAATAACAGGTACTGTATTGTTTGCATGGATACAATAATAATAACGGCTCACATTTGTAAATCGGAGAGCCGAGTTCCAATTTTAGTTGGATTTGTTATATTCCCTTAGGAAGAAAATAGCACTGGGAATGTTATGAATTCATCTCTTTGTCCCTCACAGCTATAGGTTAATTAGTAATTCTTCTATATCTAAAACAATTAGTATCTGCAAAAATAAATAAATATATAAAATCGTGTAGAAATTATTTGGATTTCTGAATTAATTAACCGACAGAGGTTAATATACCGCTAAACAATAACAAGCCTCCACAATCTTCAAGCCTTGTGTTAATCGTTATGGTTTTATTTGTTGTGTGTTTTTAACAATATATCAACCCCAATTGGTTATTTAATTCCGAAAAGAATTTTAGGATGATTTCGAATAGCTAGAATATGCATTTATAAAATATTATTTCGTAGATCAGATTTCAATGAAATATTTTTGTAAAGCGTGTCTATGCCGAATGTCATGTATTTCTGGATGTTTTTCTTTTTTTTTAAATAAATTGCTAGTATTTTTACTATAAAATATATTTTCATACTTTAATAATTTTTTGATCCCAATATGGAATTTCACTATTTGCTTATAGTTGAGATCCCATAATAGGAGCTATTACCCAGAGCATGGATGGACCAGAGAACAAAAGCAATTCACAAGTGGTTCTATGCTTCTTAAAACCTCTCGATAAAGAAGCCTTGCTGCCAGTAGTTTATCGTCATATCCAGTAATATTGAATTGCTATCTATCCGCTTTATCTTCTCTATTTTTACTTCCTAACATATGCTGTTTTATTCATAACACACACTCCATTCATGAAAACCATTTAAATGTAACCCTCTAACATGATCGGCTCACGTGTGATGTATTTTCTGAAATTTCATATAAAAAATAAGAGTATGAATGAAAGGATTCAGAGGAATATAGAACTATTTTAGTCACTACATCAGTGTTAACAGGCTTAAAGAGAAGTAGCATTGGATTTCCTCGTAATTCGTCGAAAATGTTATCTTCATTCACTTTACCATGTCGAAGAGGATTTAATGGCTAAACCAAAAAAAGAAAAAGAAAAGAAAAGAGGAAAAGAAAAAAGAAAGAACAACAAAACAAAACTTTAATTACTATATTTACGAGAGTTTTCCGAGCTGTAAGTGACGCCATTAGCATATGTCACTAAAGGTTTCGAATGTTAACCGATTTTTTTTTATCTATGTTAATTTCGGCTTAGCATTCAAGTAATAAAAAGGCGGGTAAATGAAGGCAGAAAATTGTTTTGCGCCTTTGTTAGGGAGCAGGAAAATATTATTTTTTCAATTCGTGAGAAAAATAAGAAACATTCTTGCTTTTAATGAAGTATGAACAATGCCAAATATCAATGTAATTTTTTTCGAAATGGACGAATATACAACTATGGCAGCACTATGCTTGTTGTTTTTCTTTCTTCATGTTGACGATACTTAGATGATTATAG
>JBBBDQ010000428.1:5525000-5567500 GCA_037127315.1 Ascarosepion bandense | reverse complement strand
AAATCGTGACCCATACTATATCCTCTAGCTAATTAGAAAAAGATTCAAGTTTTGATTTTGTATTAATATGTATTTTTAATGAAATGAATTATGAAACAATGCCAGTTTTAACGAGCCTATTTGCTTTGTGGTACAGTGGATATCGACTCGGAATGACAAATCGGCGTTACCGAGTTCAAATACCATTTAAATTCCTTGCATACATTTTCGCACAAATACCCTTAGAAAGGTATTAAACCGTCTCTTCCCTCCATTTATGTTTTAAATAATAGGGCAGATTGGGTTCTATAGCTTTGGTCGGCAACCAGTCTACCGCAGAAAGCAATGGCAACCTACTGCGGGATAATCTTCTGTCCAGTCTGTCATATCTCTTTCGAAACATGATCGCCCAAAGCGTGTATCACGTATGGCACTCAACTGACTGACTTGAAACCACTGACTAATACATTCAATCCTTTCATTTTTGTTAACGATTCAAATGTCCTGGTTTATAACTTCTGTTGTATTCTTATTTGTAGCTTCTTTACAAATATTTTAGAAACATGAACTCATTCATCTGCTCATAGAATAGCGGCATAAATTGGGTCATAAAGGCACAGTGCCTTGCAGTCGAACACTTGTCACATTGGACAACTTTATCCTCAATCCATGGTCTTATGTCATTAACCCATTCTTGCTAAAGAGCAAGTATGAGCGTTATACGAACTTTATAACATCTTCATGTTTTCTAGACGTGTGGTAATACCTGAAAATGTTTAAAACCTTTCTTCTGATGGTTCAGTATATTATATATAATTTTAGCCCTGTTTATATTCTGGCAGTGTTTGGTATATTTATTCATCGATTACTCGAATGCAATGTCACAAGAGTGAGTTCAATGTGCGAACCCAACGCATACATGAGATTATGGACGAAACTGCAAAACTAACCCTAACCCTAACCCTAACTCTAATCCTCAGTATTTCTTCTCTAGGAAAGCTTTAGACGACAGAAGTTAATCTTTGAGGTCCAATGCTTAGCGCATTACTCTTGCAAATCGCTATAGCTGAATAGTGTGATTGATACCTATTAGGTCTTACTATGAGTTATGCCTAAATGTTTATGTCATAGAGTGAATTCTAAGGACTCAACCCGAGCCTCGATCGAACTTTCTACCAACCGGTCAATGATTATCCCAAGTTGAATTTTGATTCTCGATTTCGTTGTCATGTATCGATAGGTGGGAATGAGTCTGATGCATTCTCACTAGATAACAAGATGAAAACCAAACTTCAAATTATTAAACAACACGGGGCATATTTCTCATGTTATAATATAGGTAGTTTTCTTTATTTAGAACTTTGGTTTTTCGTCTGAGTTGTTAGGTAGATGATATATAAGACAACTTCTAAGATGTTTGACTAATAGCTCAGGTCTTTTTCCATTCCAGCACACAACCCAACTTGTGACTGGCAATACAAATCTGTCTACCTGCAAGCGCAGACAAAAACTCTCTTCGATTTCAAGCATGGCTGTTAATTTAGATTAGCACACCATTTTCTGGTTTTGTTTTCATTTGATCTGCGAAAAAGCAGGCCTATTCCATTACTTACCTGTTATCTTTCTGTAAAAATAGATTAGGTTTAAAAGAGAAAAACCTCCGTTTTTTTTTCTCAAGCATAAATACGAGATCGCGATAAAATCATCCCTTCTCATTCTATGTGGGTGTCCGTAGTTTAATAGAATAATGTTTAGCAGACGAGTTTGGTCGTCCATTAGTTAGTTCAATCCTCACTGAGCATTGTAACAATCCTAGCAAAGATTGTTATTTAAACAAAGCCTGGAGTTTAGATAAGAATTAGCAGCGTCATTTGTTTATACATGAGCACAGTAAATTCAGATTAATTATGGTGATTATCTAAGTGCATCTTAGATTGGGCAGAGGGCGAAAAGTGTGGGAGGATCAAACTAACTACTCAATTCTAGCGAGACAATCTTACTAACCATACACCACCTCGAAGTGGCCAATTCAGATTGAGTTTTAGCTATGAAAAATTTCAGTTACTAATTTGAAGTGATTCCCCTCGTGATATAATGAACAGATATTTGAAATTCATTGTAAATCAGTATTAATGAGTTCGAATCGCTCCTACATTATTGACCTTGTGTCAAACTTCATCTGAATATATCAAATAATAAGAGTGTTATTTGAAGGATTTTACACGATGAATTTGAGTTATCCCTGTAGTGAAGATTTTCGGCAGGATTAAAATAGAAACAATGAAAATGGAAGGATACGTCAAATGAGGAAGGGTAAAAAAATGAAAATGTTTCACTGCAGTAATCGAATGCGTTAAGCAAACCAAGGCAGGCAAGTTAGAATTATTTCCATTGACATCTCTACGAATTTAATTTGTGTTGTTTATTTCTGCTTATTACTGAAATCCTATATATTTTCAGAAGTTTCACCAACATGTAGCAGTGAAAATTATCGGAGCACAACTAAATATGTACAGAAGGATAATTGTAAACTGTCAAACGAAATATTTATTTAATACTTCTGAAACAAGAGACGGAGGCCTATCCAAAACTACTGATTTTTTTTCAATGTTTCAAATGATTGTTTATTGGATATGTTTATGTGACAGTGTGCAACGGCCTGCTTGTTTTCATGAATTTGCATGTGTAAATGTGCGCATGCATTTGCCTTTACATAAGAAAAATAAGATAAAAATGCCTGTTGTTTTTTATTGGTGATTCTGATAAGAAAATGTGTAAAATTGGAAGTTTTCAAAACGAGATGGTGGAAAATTATATGAGAAACTGACGGGCGGTTTAAGATGAAGATATTAGAAATAAAGTAGAGAAAGTAAAGAAAATCACATTTTCAGTGAAAATGAAAGAGTTCGATGGAATGGAGGAATAGAAGGTTTGTAACAAATAAAGGTTATGAGACGCGGCTCACACAGAATCTCATGAAACTAAAGAGAAGTTTTAAAAACATACGATGAACGAAAGCACGATAAATGAGAAATTTTGGAATGATAAAAAATAAAGATAGATAGATAAGAATCTGCTTTAAGGGTGAAAAATACAGAAGGTTCCAAGGTAACAGGAAATAGTGACTACTGAAACGAATATAAATAGGTTGAAACTAAATATCTAAACTTATTTATAAATGGAACTTTGTCTGTGTGTGTGTGTGTGTGTGCGCGTGCGTCTGTCTGTTTGTATATGTGTCCGTTAACTATAGTCTCCGGAACAGCTGAACTGATTTTCTTGAAAATTTACAGAGTTGTAATATAAGCGTCTGCGAGTGTTCTTAGCTAGGTTTTGTGTCGAGGTACCCCCGATAAATTTCGAAAATAGATAATAGAAAAAATCGGGTTATAGAAGGAGTGGTACGATTTTAATCAAATTTGATACACTCATAGACAAAGACATAAGAAACGAGATTCAGAAGTTTCAAGGTTGCAGTTCTTACAATAGTGCAGAAAATTGATAATATATATATATATATATATATATATATATAAAAGGCAAGATATCGGGTCTGATCAAAATCAGTTTTCAGCCCTTTTATTTTAGTTTTTGCTTCCGGTTTGGCTCTAAGTAGGTATAATTATAGTTCTTAGTCTCAGCCATGAAACCATTTACTCAGAGGACTTATTTAGCCTTCAAAATTCAGTTTACCACGAAAAACATTTATTTGATATCGATACCAGGAAATCAAAATTTGACTTACATCCATTCATTTTCCTTTCAGTCTATCGGTTTCGCTTTAACTGGAAACAATTATTGCTTTTTAGTCATTCGTGCCAACGTCCAAAGAGTCTGAGCTCCAGGACCATGGATTAGTTTTAAAACTTTCATTACAACCGAGAAACGCCGGGCTATACTGCTAGTAATAAAATAGAAAGATTTAGAGACAAGAATAAAGTATCTATAACTTTTAAGTACTTACTGGAAGCCAGGAGTAATTTAGTAAGATTTTGATTGGCACATTCTCATAACTATTGAGCCTAAAATGAGTACAAAATCAACTACACAATAGTAATGTGAACTAGCCTAGATTACCGCGAATTAACTCCCGTTGAGACGCACGTATTTACCCATTTAATAATGGCACAAAGCAACAACTATTGGGGAATTCTCTTGAGCACCAAACTGACATATCAGTATAAATGGTCAAATAGTTTATTGAATATCAGGTCAATCCGAGTTGCACCAAATTTATCCTGCTTAGAATAGTTCAAAACAAGATCGAAGCGGTAAGTAGCCAAATCGTGACTCATTGCTTGTGGGCAACAGAACAAACTTGCGAACGATTCATCCGCACTGAGTTAACCATATATGTACACTCAGCTGATCTTAGTTTGTCTCAAGGCTATGTCAAGTAATGGAGTGAGTATTGAAATCACAATTCTCCATTAATAGTCATCTACGCGACAAACTATAACAAAATGGAAAGTCAATGTGTTCCTTACTATACTATCATTAATAAGGGCATAAATATTGGTACGAATGACTGTTTTCCTTTCAGATGTGCGTTGTGGTGTAATAGATATCGGCTCGGAATGGGTAATCGATAAAGCTGAATTCGTTGCACTCAGTTGCGCGCAAATACACTTGGGAAAGGTAGGAATTTATTTCTTCTCCCTCAGGCTATGGGTTAAAATGCAAACGGATTGGTTTAGTTGGTAACCAGTTTACCGCAAAAAGAAATGCAACATGCTAAAGAAAAATTTTCCGCCTAGTCAGTCATCGATCGTAAGAGACATGATCTCCCAAGCATGTATCAAATATGAAACTTAAATTTTTGAACCTAACAATGCAGCATGATAACTGTATCAAGTGCATATTGTGTGAAACTAAGTCCGTATGCATGTTTGTCTGGGATTGTTCGTGTGTATAAGAAAAAAGAAAGAGTGGGTAGAGTGTTTATGTTACGAATACGATAAATAATTGATAAAGTTTGAGTAGAGGGTGAGAGATTGAATGCAAGATCATAAATGTTGAACAAATGTGATTATCGAACTCACTCGTTATTTGTAATGGTTCATCACATTGCCGTGCAATTGGGGACCAACTTCAAGAAGCGAATGTATCAACTATACGTTATGTGAAATAAAATTTGTGTACGTCTACGAGAAAAAGAATGGAAGAGGGAGCCTGATTATTTAATTTGTTTTAGTACGGATAAACAATTTTTTGCAGGATAATCAAAATTAAATGTATTTTATAGTGTTAAATTTTTTAAAAGTTATTACAGAGTTTCAATGAAAATAATACTAATTAACAAATAACTGGTGGGAAACTGGGTTCCTATATTTCTTCAGGGTATAAACGCTTAAGTAAATATAACGAACACGACTGGAATAAAAATCCACGACCTCGAGTTCCAGTTCCGAGCTGTTATCTTATACTATCTGCATATTGTTTTACACCACCTGGCCTTCTCAAGTGGTCATCCATTAATTTACAAAACTGGTTTGATTTTGCTTAACCGGTGATTGCACACAGAGGAAGGAAAAGGAAAAAACGGCAGATTAATTAGCACTAAAAAGAAATTAGAGAGGCAGTGATTGATACGTCGGGTAACAGAATTATGTGAAATAATACAAAACAACGTAATAGTATAAAAGTAGGTGTATTGACAGGAAAGAGAAGTATTTACAAGAGGTGAGGATTAGTAGGATACAGAACAAGGTAATTAGTATACAGTATCGTCGTAGAGACGTTCTAGATTGACTAGTAGAACACTTCCGGTGCAATACCGGAAATACCCGACTGACTCGCTCACTCGACTTCCTTCCTCAAGGTATAATCACTACTATTTTATATAGTGATTTGAATTGTCCATTTCTGTGGAAAGGTGGAGAGCGCTCCAAGAGTTATACAAGAGAAATTGTCTGGTTGGTGGGGGGCTATCAGAAAGATTCTTGACTGCGTGGGAAAAATAGAGCGAAGGAAGATTCAGAAAGCAAGAAAATAAAATGAAGAATAATTTAAGAAAATCTATTATGGATGTGTGTTTATTCTGCAACATTTCATGACATAATAGCCGCCTAAATAATAATGGCTTTGCATCAAGAATAAAACTAGCTGATTTATTCCGCCAGCTAAGGACACAATAAAAAAAAACAAGGAGTAAAGGAAGCAATGAAGAGAGAATTCCGAATTAAGAACAAGACAATCCAAGAACAACAGAGAAATACTAACGTACAACATTTTCACGGATTTACAGTCAAAGATAAAAGAAACTGGTGTATATATTAAAAGATTGAAAAAAAAGACGAAACAAAAGTTTTGATCTCATCATGATCTGTATAATCTAAAAAAATTCCAATTTCAATTCATTCTATACAGACCCACCAATGAAACAGATTTGAGATAGAAATAAACGCATAATCTCCTTCTTATGTACATACTTCTATCTACGATTATCTATTACATGTTCAGCGTTTATTAATTACTAGCAGTATAGCCCAGCGTTGCCCGGTGTAATGAAAGCTTGAAAACTAATCCATGATTCTGGAGCTCAGACTCTTTGGACGTTGGCACGAAAGACTAAAAAGCAATAGCTGTTTCCAGTTAAAGCGAAACCGTAGACTGAAAGAAAAATGAATGGATGTAAGTCAAATTTTGATTTCCTGGTAGCGACATCAAATGAGCTTTTTACGTTGTAAACTGAATTTTGAAGGCTAAATAAGTCCTCTGAGTAAACGGTATTATGGCTGAGACTAAGAACTACAATTAGAGCCAAACCAAAAGCAAAAACTAAAATAAAAGGGCTAAAAAAAATACATACATATAGGCAGATAAACAAACACACACACACACAAACATCTTGCCTTTTATATATATATATATATTATCAATTTTCTGCACTATTGTAAGAATTGCAACCTTGAAACTTCTGAATATCTTTTCTTATGTCTTTGTCTATGAGTGTATCAAATTTGATTAAAATCGGACCACTCCTTCTATAGCCCGATTTTTTGGATTATCGATTTTTGATATTTATCGGGGGTACCTGGACACAAAACCTAGCGAGGAACACTCGCAGACGCTTATAGTACAACTGTTTAAATTTTCAAGAAAATCGGTTCAGCCGTTTCGTAGTCTACAGGTAACGGACACATACACACACACACAAAGTTCCATTTAAAAATAAGTTTAAATAACCAAACAATGTTAATAAAAATACTAGTAGCTGTTATTGCATAATTTTTGTATCGAGGTTAAACTTTTCTACCTGTCATCCTGTATTTTCGTTGTTCTTTCTTCTGAGCAACGGTTTCGCAGATACCTTCTTTCTCAGTAAAGCCTTACCTTTTTCTGGCTTCTGATTTACTTGTGATGCGCAGATAAGTAGTAGTTAATACATACGGATATGCACATTTCCCCTTCAGTAATCGATTAACAAAAACTCTCCCTTTCTTTTAATTTCATCACCTACTCAATTTCTCTCTTTTATTCTTCATATTTCTGATAACCCAGAATATTAACCGGACATAGCTTATTTTGTCAACTGACGTCATGCGAAAGTCAACCAATCACAAACATTCCCGGCAATATCAAATTGGAAACGGGTTAAGAAAATAAGAGAAAATAAGAGAATATACAAAGAAAGGTGAACACATGCATAACCTCCCAGTTCGCCTATAGGGCGTATGGAATTTCCTGTCAGACTTCGGTGATTCAATCAACGCACGAAAAGAATACTAAATGTGCGCACACCAGAGATGTACTTAAATAATCTTCACAACAAGAATATGTAAAAAACCAAGGAATAAGTTCACGCGTAGAACCTACACAGTCAAATACCGGGAGCATAATATAACATGCCACAGACCTGATAGTTCGTTCTAACGCAGACATGAAAGAACAAATATGCTATATTTACATGAATATACATATACAAAGAAGAAAATCGCTTTATAAACCGAACACAGCAATGCATATATTATAATGAATATTCACATGCATACCACAACGACTTATACAAGAAACATATCAAAGATATAATATACAAAAAGGGCAGAAATGATGATCATTCTCATATAACAAAATATGTAACCTTATGGAGTCAACAACAAAAATAAAATATTGGTATAGTTAAAAAAACCTGCCCTTTATTTTTTGGTTTACTTAACGTCATCGATACTATAAACTAATTAAACAAGAGCCAATATTAGAATAATTTAAATTTGTTTTCATCACGCTTGTATTTGGATATCACACACTGTATTAATAAAAGAATTGCATGGAATGGCCAAATACATTAAGAAACAGGCCACAAATATACTATAAAAAAAGAGAAAAGAATCTGAATTATATATATATATATATATATATATATAATTCAGATTCTTTTCTTTATATATATATATATATATATATATATATATTTTAATTCAGATACTTCAATCCCAGGGAAAAAAGCAGGAAGGTAAATTCAAAAAAACCCGATCCTAATTAATATTAAAAATTTTATTTTAATATTAAAAAATGATACAGAAAGAGAGCTCCATGTAATAAAATATTACAGAGCAAATATAAATTAAAAAAGAGTTAATTCATTGATGTTGAATGACCATTTCGATATGAAGATCCCCACGGGGGATAACACATCACCTCAGCAACAGATAAATCCTTTCAGAAACTGGAGAAAAATCAGTCTACTTTTCTTTTTTAAATAGATTTACAAAGAAATTCAAAAAGAAAATAAAAAAGAAAAAGAAAAAAGAAAAAGATAAAGCAAAATAAAATCAAATAAACAAGAAAACACTATATATATATATATATATATAGTGTTGAGTTGTGAGAGATTTTGATGCTAATATCTTTTACGTAATGTGCTGGATATCGGTATGGGGAGAGTGTGTTGATAGTTTTAGTGCAAATAATTTGTTCGCAGTGTCGAAAAAAAGAAAACATCGATAAATGAAGAGATCATAACTGTGTCCACACGATGCTTTGAAGTCGACATGAACCAGCTCAGTTAAAGTGATAAATTCTCTGCACTTAAACTATATATATATATATATATATATATATATATATTAGGCGTGTATAATGATAATATACACGCTAAAAATCTGCCTTCTTCTACCGAGCGCCCATAGCCCAGAGGTAGAATCCCCGACTGAGGCCAATTCGGTCGGATTTCAATCCTGGGTTAAAAGCAATCGGAATCTAATGATGAGCTGTGATACAGCGAAACCGAACTGTCTACAGATGACTATATATATATATATATATATATATATATATATATATATATATATATATATATATATAAAGAAATAGGATTGTTCCAACGAGAGTAATTAGTATAGAATAAAATGTGTTAGAAAGTTTTCTTTAAAGTATATGATTATTGATTTTGTAATTATTCATGTTAGTAAACATTAATTGTCCATGACGCTACACGTGTTTCGAGTCTAAAATTGACTCTCTTCAGGCGAATAAATTTGTGTTTTTTACGTTTGAGTTTATTCGAATATCTGATCGCGAGTTTGTTGTTTTTATAAAGTTATGTATATAGCCGAGTGAATACAGAACGAAGAATGTTTTTATTATCCAGTGACCAGACTATATCCTTTGGATACCGGTAGTGGGTAGAGCCGGAAATTTTTATTTTAGCAGAGTTTTTATTATTAATGTAAGTTTGTATATTTAACCTTAACTTTGGATTTAGGGAATATATTTTTCGATTAAATTTTTAAATTTTAATTATTAATTAAATCAGGATTTCGAAACCGTTTTTTCTATTAAATTTTAATTTTAAATTTCTATCCTTATATCTAGTCAATTGTGTATGTGGTGGGGGGGGGGGTCCACACACCAAAATTTTAAAGGTCAATCAGCAGTAATTTTTCCCTTATCAGTAAACCCCCACAACTAGATAATAAAAACTTACAAGGTTAAATCTGTCTAGAAATCAAAGAATCTCATTAATCAACCATTTTAAAAAACACCCTCTCCAAAAATTCCAACGGTCAGAGACTTATTCCCCTATCACTAAACCCCAATACCTCTAACAAAAGTAAACAAATATCAGGAAAGCGGCCTTCCATTACTTTACTCACCGCCTGATGAAACATTGAAGTTTCAATTTCGAAACAAACGTACCTTTGTCGTGGATATATATAGAAAAATTATGTACATGTTCTAAAATATAATATAATATAATATATTTAATATGCATTAAATTTAAAAAGCACACATTCCTCTCTCGTGCGGATGTTTACTCGTATACGGCATCACAAATTTAGTTCTTTAGGATGAAACGCGTCTCGTGAAAACATTTTTTTTCCATTTTGTAATACTTTTGCCACAATATATACAATTGGTATATCCGCAGCGAATTAAAGCAGCGTTATTACAATCATAGGTATTCCTTTTACAACCCAATCAGAAATATCAAACAACCCATTCCCGAAGATTTTAGAACATGAAGGAAGAAGTTTTAAACTCTAAAGTTCATTGGAAACTGATAGGCTCAGCCCGTACCCGCAGAAATTTTCACGATAGGTGTAATCTATGTTTAGCGTAAAAAGTAAAAATATTAAAGCACTCAAATCAGCAACTACTTTTAAATTTACGTAAAGAATTCATTAGCAAATGCTGCCACAAGTCGAAATTAGTGAATTTTAAAACTTAAGATTTAAGTTTTAAATTTAATCCTTCAATTTAGTAAAATAAAAAGATATATTTAAGCTAGTAAATTTAAACCCCACTACCAAATACTAATAGCAGTCTTATAGATACATTTCTTCTTCCTTTTCCTATTCAAATATCTACTATTTAAAATCTATGACCCTGTAGTTTAAATTTTTAGCCCTTTTGTCTGCAACTTTATAGTAATTTGTTTTGTTTTTTATACGATTCTTATTTCCATTTTGTTTTTCATGGCCCTATTTCTCATATAACTTTCCTGCGCTATGTTATAATTGTATATTTATATTTATTTTTAATACTAAATCGATATTACTTTTTACACAAAAAGATTAGTCTTGGTTAACTTTTAGCAGCGCCCTTACAATAAAAATATATATGATAATTCCGTTCTTTTCGTACTAAGCCGCCTTAAATTTAGTATCTTAATTTTTTTGAAAATAATTAAAATTAAATTTAACCAGTGAATTGCGAATATCATTTAGCTTTTTAAATAAATTATGTTCGGGAATATGTATGTGTATATATGTATATATATGTATATATATATATATATATATATATATATATATATATATATATATATATATATTTGTAATGAATTATTTTGAACATTATTTTTACCGATACTCGTATTTATGTAGATATTCTCTTTTTAATTAAACAGTATTTTATATTTATATATACCGGCCTGATTATTTCACGATAAATTTTTATGACGAAAATGTGTACCATCCGAATCGAACCTGCGACCCTTATTACATAGGGGAAGCATACCATTTGATCTGGTACCGTCTTGACCATCCATTTCGATGGCACCATCGAAAAGGATGGCACACTTTTTCGTCATAAAAATTTATCGTGAAATAATCAGGCCGGTAGATATAAATATAAAATACTGTTTAATTAAAAACAGAATATCTACTTAAATACGAGTATCGGTAAAAATAATGTTCAAAATAATTCATTACACATTGTCGGTTGCTTATAACCAAGTTTCGTTAAATTTCGTTAATTTCCGTAACATATATATATATATATATATATATGTGTGTGTGTGTGTGTGTGTGTGTGTGTGTGTGTGTGTGTGTGTGTGTGTGTGTAGTAATGGATTCTTTTGAAATCTACTCTTGAAGTTAATATTTTTAATATAAGATTTATATTTAATTTGTATGTCAAATTTTTTTCTAAAATTTTTCCAGTCATTTTTAAACTAAAATATATTTGGTAAATTTTTCAATGTTTTTTCAACACCGATGTCAGGAATTTTCTTTTGTTTCTATGGGAACATTTCTTCTTAGCTCACTTCCCAGTCAACCACCTCTTCCCCCTTTTTCCCGTTTTTCCTTTTCCTTTTGCTTTTTCTTTTTTTCTTTCGTTCCCCATACCACTTCTATTCTTCTGACATGGCTAGACTTCAACTTTTAAACTCTCAACTCAGATAAGAGGGAGGGAATGTCTTATAATATGAGACATAAGTAACTGTGTTTCCCTGTTTATTAAAAAAATAATTATTAATCCCACCCATTTCATTTTCCTGTGGATGGATGTTCTTTTTTTACTTCTACCTGTATGAACTCTTTTGTCATTTGAATTTGAATATATATATATATATATATATATATATATATATATATATATATATATATGCACCTGATTGGAAGAATATATTTTCCATAGCATCAATTGTAGCTGATGCGATTAAATTGTGAAAAAAATGTTGTAAATTCTATGTTGGATTAAGAACTTTTCACCCTAGTTTCGCATATATATATATATATATATATATATATATATATAAATATATGTGTGTGTATGTATGTGTGTAGCATGTGTAGTGTGTGTGCTTTGATGTTTTTAGTTTATCAACATGTTTTTTTCTGATTTAAACAGATTTAGGCGCATTTCAGAGAAGAAATATTTGAATTTGAATGTAATTGGCGGAAACCATTTTTTTCTTCTAAATGATATATGCTTAAACGTGTACATACATATGTCCCTATTAGTGAAATGATACATATATGTTCCACTGTGCTGACTAATATGTATAACTCTTTGTATTGAAGAATATTAACCTCACGTGTTGACGTGTGTGATTCAGTACTGTTGGAAGCTCTCTCGTAGTTCGTCGATTTCAAAACCAAAAATAAAAATAAAAGGGAAAAGTTCGAAAATTAAATTCCCAAGAAAAAAAACTATTAACAAAAAAGTACTTTGCGAAAAGGCACAAAACTTTAAATGCTTCAATAAAATTGGGGAAAAAAAATTCCTACTGATTTTAAAGAACAGAAAATTGAATATTCTTTGCTATTCTTTACTTTCTTTCTTGAGAAGTTGAATTTTATAAATGTGGGAGCGCCATTTTCGTTATTAGCTCTTCTGTTTAGGTACTTTTTGCTGAACTCGGAATTTTCATAAAAGCCAGCAATTTATAGCTTAGCAATTCTCCTTTTACCACACGATATTATTACCTTTCGATTTGTTGATTATTATTGATATATATTTTATTGATACCTTAGTTTCTTCTTCATTATTTTTTTCTTTATTAGTCATTGTCACGAGTGCCAATAACAAGATTACTTATTCATGATTATCATCCCGATTATTTTAATTATCTTTGATTTAATGAATGTTCGTACCTGATGTAAGCATAAGTAGAGAGAATATTAATATTCGATATCCTAAACTCTTCCACTTATTACTTCTGATTTCAATAATGTAGATATATGGGGAAATTCCAAAAAGTTACAACAATTATGAGAACAATCAGCACATTCATTATCTACAATTTTGCTAGGTATATAACCAGGGTGACCATTGAATTTGAAATGGTATTAGTAGCCGATTTCTTATGAAGAAAATATTTGGCATGCAATTTGCTAAGCAGCCTGAGCTGATATATATTAAAATATATAAAAGCGTTCACTTAAAATAATTTTTCAGAAAAATGAAATCGTTCTTTTAAACAATTTTTCCGAAATTTATTGTCCACTAATGTTTATCGCTCGTTCCATTGTCGATGGGGTTTTCTTCCTAAACTTTTTTCGATATAGTGTGGAACGTCTACATCTTGATTAAGTCCGTAATTGTTTTCGTTATAAATGCGCTATCTATTAAAGTCTTTGCTGTAGTTGAAAGTCATCAATTGAGGCGACTTTTTAATTATTTGGTGCAGCTTTTTCTCATTCTGAAAACCTTTTTCACAAGGTTTGAAGAAGAGTGATCCTCGCTATGACATTCGCCTGTAGCCCTTTTTAATCCTTGATCTGAGAAGGACTTTGAAGATAGCTGAGAATTTCTGAACAGGTTGGTTTTATGCAGGGAATTCACATGAAAGTCTGATTTTACGAGTATAGATGCAAAAAGCGAACATCTCCTTTTGGGGCAGGGAAATCACGTGGTTCGGATGACAGCGGATAAAATCACGTCACTCCACACAGTTACAAATTTCAGTTTCCTTACAACTGATAAACGGAAATTATATATGTGTATATAGTTTTGTGTATGTTTTAGTGGAGTAATAGTCTCTGTGAGAACAAAACATGTTTGTCATTCCTTTTACCATTTTCTGTTCAGCCATTCAGTTCTGTCCCAGAATTATGGTGTTCACGGATATATAAATGCACATAGCGAGGAAAAACATGAATTGCTCACTTGCGTTCCGTCAATCACTTAATTGCCACACGTGATACCCGTATCACGTATGGCAATCATGCCTCTTTCGACCCATCACTTTTAAGGCAAAAGATTTTCCAGCAGTAGTTTGTCATTTAATTTTGAGATAGACTGGTATCCAACCAATGCTATAGAACCCAATTTGCCCTGTTATTCAATCAGTATTGGACATGAGAATAATCGAATTCATACATTTTTCCAAGTGTATTTTCCAAAATTCAACAAAAATTCGAAATTGACTCCCCGATTTTTCATTCTGAGACAATATCCATTACATCACAATGTTAATCACTCTCATTATACAAGAATATTTAAGAAAGAGACACAAGATTTTAGATTTTAGTTATTATTTTGAAGGCTACTTGCAGTATTAAGCGATATTACTCCTAGCACTGTCTATTCTTTACCTCCTATACTAATTCTTTTTACATTGTTTAACTTGTTTGAACTATTGTCCTCATCTTTTTACTGTATTCAGGACGGAGGTTGGTGAAATTTGTACGATGCCCTTCTTCAAATGATTAGAATTTCGAGCTGAATCCTTTATATCGATGACCACGTCTTTAAACCTTTGGGTATGGAGAGAACGTCCCTCACTAATCATGCAGTCAACGTGGCCTACAGTAACTGTTCTACGATCGATCACGCAACTTTTCTTTCTCTATGCAACTAAAATGACTTCGTTACAAACAAAAATTAGTTGATTATATACCGTTTTTTTTAATATCGAAGAGATATATTAGAAACTTATATTGACTCTCTTTTGTGATATTCCGTTGCAAATACATGACATACTACATTACTTTCATCAAATATCAGTTTGGTTGAAAGTAATGTCAAACGCCTTGTGGGATTGTCTTTCAGCAGGACGAAGAAAACTTAATATTGAGTTAGCTGAAAAGATCTGTTGTATTGTTAAACAGTATTAGAAGAACTTTTTATCTATTTATCAATACCATACACACAACTGTGTGTGCACACTGACACACACACACACACACACACACACATATATATATATATATATATATATATATATATATATATATATATATATATATATATATATATATATATATTATTATATTTAAGCAGCAAAATTTCTCTCAAAACCATTCATTAAATACAGCCTATTTAATTAATGTTTTAATACGTCCTTCGGCATCTTTACAGGTAAGGTGTGAGAAGACAAAATTTTCCAAAATTTGTAAAATTCCAGACGCTTTCGGCCACTTCTATAGCCATTTTTAAGGGTGTTTTTATTATTTATTTATGTTGTTTATTTATTTATATTATGTTGACGTTTTCTTGTGGGATATTTTGTATTACTGGTGGCGTGCATTTTTTGTGAGATCAATTTTATTTGTTTATCAATGATCTAATTGGGTAAAAGGTTGTTGGCAATTGATTGATTTATGTGTTCACTTAAAAATATTGTTTGGTTAAAGAAATTTTGTATTTAAAAAGTTTATATTCAGTTCTATTTTAAGTTTATATTCAGCGCTATTTTAAGTTTATATTCAGTGCTATTTTAAGTTTATATTCAGTGCTATTTTATACTTTTTCGGGCATTGCCGATAATATTTTAGAATATAATGGTTCGTATTGCTAGTTTTTTTTCGACGGTTAAATGTTAAACATTTTGAATTTCAGTTCCATATCAACATCTACAAATGGGATCTCTGTTATTAACTATGTTTTCATATATAACTTTTAGCGTTTTTTTTAATCAAAAATTTATTTTAGATTTATAATTTCATTCATAATTTTTTATTTTAAGAAAAATTAAATTAATACAACAAAAATATATTTCAGGGATTTTCTTCAACTTTTGTTAATTTTATTGTCCAATCTAGGATAAATTGTATTTTTTGATTGTAAACATTTCGGTTGTGAACAATAATAATATCTCTTTGTCATATGAAACTGATGCAATGGAAAGATTTTAGTACCCAACAGTAAATGTCAATTCCGAAACTTATCGGATCAGGAACTCACCGACGACCAAATAGATTTCTAGAATATCGGCCCACATTGCCACCTGTAACCCAAATACGGATTCCTGCAAAGAAAACTGAAATATTTTGCTAAACAAACTAACAGCTGAAAACAGAACACCATAATTAAGTTGCACCCAATTGAAAGAGATATTCTAAAGTGGAAATTTGGAAACCGTCTTCTGCACTGTAAACGAAGTAGTTATCCTTAAAAAGATACTCAAATCAGTTGCAAAATATGTACGCAACAACTCGAATGTCATCCTCAGACGCGCTGACAAAGAGATATTATTGTTGTTCCCAACCGAAATGTTTACAATAAAAAAATACAATTTATCCTAGATTGGACAATAAAATTAACAAAAGTTGAAGAAAATCCCTGAAATATATTTTTGTTGCATTAATTTAATTTTTCTTTCGATGAAAAATATATTAACGAAATTATAAATCTAAAATAAATTTTTGATTAAAAAAAAAACGCTAAAGTTATATATGAAAACATAGTTAATAACAGAGATCCCATTTGTAGATGTTGATATGGAACTGAAATTCAAAATGTTTAACACTTATCCGTCGAAAAAAAAACTAACAATACGAACCATTATATTCTAAAATATTATCGGCAATGCCCGAAAAAGTATAAAATAGCACTGAATATAAACTTAAAATAACACTGAATATAAACTTTTTAAATACAAAATTTCTTTAACCAAACAATATATTTAAGTGATTCATGCAAAGAGAACTGAAATATTTTGCTAAACAACCTAACAGCTGAAAACAGAACACCATAATTAAGTTGCACCCAATTGAAAGAGATATTCTAAAGTGGAAATTTGGAAACCCTCTTCTGCACTTTAAAACGAAGTAGTTATCCTTACAAAGATACTCAAATCAGTTGCAAAATATTAATTTTATTCTTTTTTATTTCTAAAATGTGATAATTATATTTTACATTTTCATTTTCATATGTTTTTTATCACAAAGTGTTTGCATATTGAACTGTATGCATTAATCAAGTAATTTCACATTTCTTAGTAAATATGCGTTTGGAAAAATTGAATTTTTCTTCCCTTATTTTTATTGAATGGTGTTGCGTATTTGTTGGGACGCCTGTGCCTATTCGGCTATAATGGACTATTCCATTACTATGTAAAGTAATGGTGGCATCTACGTAGGAGAGTGTGCCGAGCAGCCGATCGACAAGTCAGTCGTTGACTTCCGGTGACGACCCGGAAGTACCCATTGCTCATACTACGTCTTACGACGGTTGAGACGATTAACCTTTATTCTTGTATTGGATACTAATAACCTTTGTAAATACTATTTTCACGGAATACAACAATTAACCTGTTCCTGTTGTTGAGTTATTTAATCTTACTCACGACATAGCAGTATTCATGAATATGTTACCTTAGAGATTTTTACTAAATGGAAGATTTTGTAAGAAAACTTTTCAATTCCATTTGACTGTTGTTAGCTATCGTTACACGAGGTTTTATCGGAATGTGTTGGTGTTATATTCCTAAATTAACGAAGAAGAATATAGTCTATCAGTTTCACTGTCCAGTGCAAAACCGTGTTTCTTGTCATGAATCAATTAACTATATCGGACATACTACCACATACTTGAATAGACACCTCACATGTCACTTATCAGAACAATAATTTAAAAAGCATTTATCAACTCATAGTTTGAAGAAGCTTCAGAAAAATTGTGTTTGAAAACATTAAAATTTTATATGAATGAAAATTTCAGAAAAATAAAATATAAATTACAACGTAACCGACAAATCATTAAAAAAAGAAAGCACCAGAGACAAGCATCCTCCAAAAACAATAAAAATTAATTGATGTTTTTTTTACTCCCTTTCACAAAAAAAAAAACATAGAAAAAATAAGGTGATAATATCAATCTGTCTATGTTTCTATCAAATGGATATGTAACATTAATGAAAATTTCTTTAAAAAGTATTTTTTCGAATAACATGAAGAAAAGAAACGAAGAAAGTAAAGAAAACCTCTAAGCAGAGCAGTCAGTCAGTTAAGTGCCATACATGATACACGCTTGGGCGATCATGTCTCGAAAGAGACATGACTGACTGGGCAGAAGATTATCCCGCAGTAGGTTGCCATTGCTTTCTGCGGTAGACTGGTTGCCGACCAAGGCTATAAAACCCAATCTGTCCTGCTATTTAACCCCTAACTGGAAGGAAGAGACGGATTAATACCTTTCACAAGGGTATTTGCGCGTAAGTGCAGATCATATAGCTGAAAAAAAATTGATGACAAGAGCTTTGCAATTCTTTGATTTATCTAAACCAACTCAATGGGGAAATAGCTGATGTAAAGCTTTGACATCGTCAGAAACAAGCTTGTATCGTCTCATCATCAACGTTTCAGCCCTGAGTTTTTTCCAATCAAAATATACGAGCGAACCCTGAATGAGGCTTCATAGTTTTTACAGTCTCGTAAGTTAAATATCACGTCAGATTTCAATTGAAATGTATATGTAATTCATTCAAAAAAGGTTGGATAAACTATCACCTCAATCGGTCGCTCCAGGAAGTACATGACTGTGATTTATATTTAGATTAGAGTCAGATTAGATTGCAAAAATATCTGGAATGTAGCGACTAAATCTTAACTTACCGAACTTGGCAAAGTTCATTTCTGTATCTGACTATGAAAGGAAACTATATTCCCATACTGAAAACACTTTCCCAAAGACGTAGTGTTGTGAGCTTATCGCAACTCTGTCGCTATTCTCATGACACGAGTTCAGACGGATTCCATTGTTTAGATCTAACAGTACAGATATCTCTCCTGAGACACCGGGACATTAGCACAGATTTGAGTAACTGTTTTTCACCAAGTCATCAAAATTGACGAAATTTGTATTCAGTTTTTTCCCAAGAGATGCGAATTTGGGTAATAGGCAGTCGCTTAGATGGTTACATGAACATTTTAATTTTCATTACTTTAAATCTGAAGTTTAGAATCTTAAGCGAACAATGACAAAATTTGAAGGAAAATGGATATGAAAACAGAGAAATACACGTAAGAGAGACAGAAATGGTTGAATATAGTATAGCACGTGTTGAAAAGTTTAACCCTCATAATAAATACTGAAGGCAAAAGAGAGAGACAGAGTGAGAGAGAGTGTGTGTGAGAGTGAGAGGGGAACCCAGTGAATAACCTATTGAACAAATCACTCAAGAATTTCCGTGCCTAACTAATAAAACAACAACATTTAGGCTAAATCTGACTATATTCATCAACATAGTCCCCTTCCAAGATGATACACTGATTTTAATGCTTCTCTGCCAATTCGATGCAGTTTTTGTCGAACGATTTGACTTTGGCCTCAAAATACGCCTCAATTTCCGATATCGCTTCTTAAGTAGGCAAAAGTCTTTCCCTGAAGCATTCTTTTGAGGTCTGCAAACAGCCACTACTCGATGGGGGTCAGATCTGAAGAACAGGGTGGATGCAGAAGCAATTCGAATTGCAGGTTCTATAGTCTTGCCAACGTTGCGACCGACTTGTGAGACTGTGCGTTGTTTTGGTGAGAGATCACTTTTTTCTTCTTCGTGTGGCCGCTTTTTAGGGAGTTTTTTCTTTTAAACGCACTAATATTGGTATATAATATTGATACTTGAACAAAATACCTTGCGCATCCCAAAATACGAAAGCCAACACATTGCCTGCAGATGTTTGCATCTTTGGTTACTTTGAACAGTTTCACCTGCGGCTGTCCACTCAACTGACTGCCGATTTGACTCCGGCATTAAGTGGTGGATCCATGTTTTGTCCATTTTCACATATTTACTCTTTCTTTTTACTTAGAGACACTTGAAAACAACTGTCTTAACCGTCGACACGTTGTTGTTTTTGAACGATTTGAGCAAATGCGGCTACCACTTCGAACACAGCTTTCTTATTGACAAAGGTTCTTGCAAAATAGTGAATACACTGCCTTCTTATATGTTCAGCTCCTCTTCTATCTCACGCAATTTCAATTTACGATCGGTTAAAATGAGGTTTCCGATTTTATTTTTATGTTTTCCGGGACAACTGCCAATTTTGGACCACATGAGCTTCTCGATATTATTTGTGTCTATACGACCACCTTTAATGACAGCATAGCACTAGTTAACCGTTTTTGACGGATTCAATTTCAGTTATTACTTATAAACCCATTGCATTGCTTAAACAGTAGTTTTACTCATCGGAAAGTATTGTTTTATCAAATTTTGCCATTATTTTGAAAAATTGCAAAAGTATCTTCACTTAAATAACTGTATTTTGTAAACTAATAATCCTATTGAACTCAAATTTTGTCACGTACCATTTGAAGGGTAGTACTTCATAAGAGTTTTATGTTTTTTTTTCAATTTCTGCGCCATATATATGTTAGGCCCGGAACTAATTGAGTGATGTTTTAACGAGCTTGTGTAAATATTTTTCAGGACAGGAATTAGGAGATATAACGAAAATGCAAAATATACTGAGAGCTGCAAGGAACATGATCACCTATGTCTTGAAGGGATACCGGATATACAAGAAAAAGATAATCATGGTGGTGGTAAAAGATTTCGTGTATTTCGTAAAGGAAATTCGTGCACAATGTGATTTTAACATATTTGTTGATACACGCCTAACACTTCCGTACAACACAGCTCCAAATTTCACAAGTAGAATATTTAAATGAGTGTATTTGTACTACACGATAAAATTAAATTTAAATGAAAAAGATATGTCATCTTGTTCATTCAAGAACTAAATATATTTAGAATATCATGAAATGCAAATGTGTTGTAATTTGATTTGGTAGAAATACAAAAATTGCTAAAACCTACACGAGATTGTAAGTTGTGGAGAACTATTGTCGGCTAATTTCTGAAAGGATACAACATGTAGAACAGAAGTGATATAATTATTGGATGATAAGTTCAAACTCTAAAACTGGGATAATATTAGAAAACTTTACTAGCACTACACTCTGACCTTTATTTGTGGCTACATGACATGAACTATTAAGCTCACCATCCATCAACGAGCGTTTTGGAAAGTCTATTTGAGTTAGCGCTCCAGAAAATGAAGAGAGCGTCATGTTAATTTAGACGCAAATTGATTCTCGGTTTATCGATAAGCGACAAAAACTGTTTTAATAATAATAATAATAATAATAATAATAATAATAATAATAACCAAGGAGTTCGAAAAACTGTCAAAATATAAAGACCTGGAAATTGAAATAGAAAAAATGTGGAAATCGAAAACAAGAAACGTGCCAGTGATAGCAGGTGCACCTTGAATGATAAAAAAAATGGAAAACAACAACACATTGAGCGAATCTCTGGAGGCCCTGGCTTGAGGGATATACAAAGAATTGTCTTTTTAAATACAGCCCACACACTAAGGAGAACTTTGTCTATGTAACTCTAGGGATGATAGGGAAGATATAAAAAACATGAAATGGAGCCATAACAACACTCCACGACCTGCCTTATGTCTTCCCGCAGATTTGGTTGTTAGTGCGACCATAGCAGAAATAAAAATATGATGAAAAACGACAACATAATAATAATAATAATAATAATAATAATAATAATAATAATAAATATAATAGAACACAACATACCCAAATAAAGGAGATTAAGAAACGTGTGCTACAGCTGTGTGCGTCTGGTTTTAAATACTTAGTTGAATTCACAAAACGGTGTATTAGCAATAAACACATGAGCTGTTCCTGTTTTGATATCATTAATTGCACCATAGTTGACATCAAGCGAATGGATGCTAAAACGAGAAAGCTTCTGATTTGCTACCGCATACATCATTTTTAAATGTGATGTTGTTCGTCTGTATGTGTCCAGATGTGAAAAAGGAAGCAGATTCGTTCGCGTAGAACTTTCTTATAAAACTACAATCGGTTTCAAAGATACCTGAATACTACAGAGAAACGCTTGAGGATCTCTGGTAAAGAACATGGAATAAATAAGAAACGTTTTTCTTTTATGAATGAGGAAAACAACAAATTTAAAAGAGAATTACAAGTAGATAAGAAATTAAAATAAAAAGTATCTTGTTGGGGCGCTCTCCACATTTCCACGGAAATGGACTATTCGAATCACTATATAAAAATAGTAGTGATTATACCTCGAGAAAGAAAGTCACTTAACGAAGTCGAGTGAGCGATTCCGTCGGGTATTTCCGGTATTGCACCAGAAGTGTTCTAATAGTCAATCTATCACGTCTCTACGACGATACTCTATACTAAATACCTTGTTCTGTATACTACTAATCCTCACCTCTTGTAAATACTTCTCTTTCCTGTCAATACACACACTTTTATACTATTACGTTGCTTTGTATTATTTCACATAATTCTGTTACCCGAAGTAACAGATATACATTGGGAAGCGGCAACAATCTAAAAGAGAAAGCAAAAGCAAATACAAGATACTAAATGCAAAAGTCAATGGCAAGAAAATCTTCTTCATGATCGATAATCTGTTCATAATTGTTATGGGAAACACACCTATCCCTCAGATAATAGAATCTGCGTTCTATATTAATAAGTGTTAACAGGAACTTCTTGAGAAGTTCTTAGTTCTTCAGACTTCTATTTGATTTCAGTAGAACTACTAGGCAGCTGATATTAGTCAGCAGTTAATTGAATACTAAGGAATCAGCTTTCAGTGGACGGTCACCAAGTTCCTAAAATTTTGGGTCGATTAGCAGCCGATATGGCAAGATTATAACCTTCAGTGCGCAAACTATTCCACAAAAATAACAAACAAATTCATCTAGCTAAACCTCGTACGCATAAATGGTTATGCCGTGCAGTGCTAAGAACTGAAACCGAAAGATTTTATCTTTACTGAATCAGACCAATGCTTGCTAACTAGAAATTATCACGCGCACATACGGAAATATTTTGTTCACCCTAAATGCAGATTCTGTGAAGAACATCATGAAAGACTTGACCATCTTGTATCAAGTAACACAGTGTTAGCCCAAACTGAATATAAAACTCAGTATGACAGAATGGGACGAAATCTATACTGCAAAATGTTCTACTTTAAAAAAAACGATAACAAGAAATTAGGGTGAAAATCAACCAGACCAGATTACATAAAATGTAACAATTATATGAACCTTTAAAATAATTCCAATTGTAGTTCGAGCCCTCGGATTGATTGGAAAAGGTTATGATAGATTTATTGAAGAGATTTATTGTAGTCCATATCTTAAAGAATTTAAAAAAATTATTGTACTCACAGATTCATCACAAACATTACTATGTTATTTAATTATGTAAAATATATGCAATGTTAGATTGTTTTGGTTTGTTTATTTTATTTTATTTGTTGTTGTTCTTTAACGAAAATGATCAGTGGAAAATATTATGAAGCCATTTCTGAACTCGGATCTCTAGTTGTGATCTGGAAAGGAGGGATGTATTCAGCTTAAATGAAAGGGAAAAATAACACTGGTCAACAACATAATTCTTGCGCATTTTACATAAATTGTCGGTGCTGAATGCAAATCTGGTACCATTTTTTGCCTATCATGTTACATATTTGATATATACTGATATCACACAAATGTAATGTGAAAGAGCTCATCTAAGAGCAGATTTAAATTCAGCATCCCAAAATAAGTTTAATCAGCTCTAAATATTTTTCCTTTAAGAACTTGTTATTTGTTGTCCGGTGTAATAATAATAATAATAATAATAATAATAATAATAATAATAATAATAATAAATAAGAAATAGAAGATGTAACCATTCTATGGGATTACACCATCTACACAGACAGAAAAATTGAAGCAAACAGGCCAGACATTATTGTTAAAAACCAGAAGGAGAAAACTTGTCTATTAATTGATATGGCTTGTCCAGCGGATTGTAACATAGCAATCAAGGAATTTCAAAAACTGTCAAAATATAAAGACCTGGAAATTGAAATAGAAAAAATGTGGAAATTGAAAACAAGAGTTGTGCCAGTGATAGTAGGTGCACTTGGAATGATAAAAAATGGAACAAAACAACACATTGAAAGAATCCCTGGAAACCCCAGCTTAAGAGATATACAAAAAATTGTCTTATTAAGTACAGCCCACACACTAAGGAAAACTTTATCTATGTAATGCTGGGGATGATAGGGAAGATAGAAAAACATGAAATGAAGCCATAACAAAACGCCACTACCTGCCTTAGGTCTCCCCGCAGACTTGGTTGGTAGTGAGACCAAAGCAGAAATCGAAATATGATGAAAAATGACATAATAATAATAATCACCATTCTATGGGATTATACCATCTACACAGATAGAAAAATTGAAGCAAATAGGCCAGACATTATTGTTAAAAAACAGAAAGAGAAAACTTGTCAATTATTTGATATGGCTTGTCCAGCGGATTGCAACATAGCTTCCAAGGAATTCGAAAAACTGTCAAAATAAAAAGACCTGGAAATTGAAATAGAAAAAATATTGAAATTGAAAACAGGAGTTGTGTCAGTGATAGTAGATGCACTTGAAATGATAAAAAAAATGGAACAGCGGAACACATTGAAAGAATCCCTGGAAACCCCAGCTTAAGAGATATACAAAAAATTTTCTTATTAAGTACAGCCCACACACTAAGTAAGACTTTGTCTATGTAACGCTACGGATGATAGAGGACATAGTAAAAACATGAAATGGAGCCATAACAAGACGCCACGACCTGCTTTAGGTCTTCCCGCAGACTTGGTTGGTAGTGCGACCATAGCAGAAATCGAAATATGATGAAAAATGATATAATAATAATAATAATAATAATAATAATAATAATAATAATAATAATAATTGTAAGTAATTATGCTTGCAACACACTTTTCTGATAGATGTCGCTGTACCACCAGACAAAATTACATTTTTGAAAACGTTTTTGAAACTAATTAAATACTTCGTGATAAAGCAAAAAAAAAAAAAAAAAAGAAAAAAGAAAAGTAAAACGTTTTTATTGAAATTCCGGAAATGATGTCAAAAGGGGTAAAAACATACATAGATCATTTTTCGGTAGTCCTTAAATGCGAGAATCAAATAGAATTTTTTTAGACTGACGAAGGTAAAAATGCGATGTAGACACAATATTTGGTAATCTAAAAGACATTCAAATGTACCAGAATCAGCTGTTGTATTCTTTAACACTTGCATTTAGCTAACAAGCTAATGTGTCTGTTTGCATTTATATCTTGGTCAAGATATGAATTGAATTTTCCATATTTATCACATCTTGCGTATATTTCATTGCATTTGTTCCTGTTTGTTTCGTCGGCACATTATCTATTTGGATGGCACATCATCTGTTTGGACTGAATATGATATGTTCGGACGGAATCCCTTTTTTCGACAGCACACCATGTGTTTAGACGAAATATGGCACATAATCTTAGATAGAAGAGCAAATGTTTGGACCATACACCATCTGCTTTGACGGAACATCATTAATTTAGACAGTACATCTTATTGTACGGCACATTACCTATTTGCAACTTTTGATACCATTCTTTTCCTTTTTTTTATTTTTTGGCAGTATGGTTCACGCTGTAAAAGAACCGGGGGCTACTTGTGGTAAAGGGACACATTAAGAGTCTGTTTATGTGGATAGGAGGTGCAGATTACCGTCAAGCATAAAATTGAACAGGATAAGATTGTAGGTATAGGGGAATAATCTTATTGGATGATGGATAAATAGAAGAAAGAAAGAAGAAGCTGTCTGAATGGAACTCATTTCTCACAGAATGAATACGGAGTGAATGACTGTGATTTGCTACAATTTATTTGTCCCTGCTTGAGAATTTGGCACAACTTGTTCTACACAAAGCAAAAGCAAAAGCAAGCAACAACAACAACAACAACAACAAAAACAACAATAGCAAATACTACTACTACTACTACTACTACTACTACTAATAATAATAATAATAATAAGACAGAAAAATTGAAGCAAACAGGCCAGACATTATTGTTAAAAACCAGAAGGAGAAAACTTGTCTATTAATTGATATGGCTTGTCCAGCGGATTGTAATATAGCAATCAAGGAATTTCAAAAACTGTCAAAATATAAAGACCTAGAAACTGAAATAGAAAAAATGTGGAAATTGAAAACAAGAGTTGTGCCAGTGATAGTAGGTGCACTTGGAATGATAAAAAATGGAACAAAACAACACATTGAAAGAATACCTGGAAACCCCAGCTTAAGAGATATACAAAAAAATGTCTTATTATGTACAGCCCACACACTAAGGAAAACTTTATCTATGTAATGCTAGGGATGATAGGGAAGATAGAAAAACATGAAATGGAGTCATAACAACACGCCACTACCTGCCATAGGTCTCCCCGCAGACTTGGTTAGTAGTGAGACCAAAGCAGAAATCGAAATATGATGAAAAATGACAAAATAATAATAATAATAATAATAATAATAATAATAATATAAATGGAACCTATAAGTCTGATGAAATAAACATCAAAAGAGGTATATTTCAAGGTGATTCTTTATCTCCCTTACTATTGTGCATATCATTAATAGCACTAACCAGTCAACTTAATAAGACAGAATGTGGTTATAAAATAGGCCAAAAGAAAATAAGCCATCTATTTTACATGGATGACTTAAAGTTATATGCTAAGAATGATAATGAGCTGGAAAATCTTCTGCAAACTGTAAAATGCTTCAGCGAAGACATTGGAATGAAATTTAATTTGAATAAATGTGCTAAAGCTACAGTTTTACGTGGATCAATACAAGAAACATCCTCAATTAACCTAGACCCTGCTGTAACAATAAAAGAATTGAAACCAGAAGAAGCTTATAAATACCTAGGTGTAAATGAGAGCGAAAACATTCACCATAAAAAAATGAAAGAAATAGTGCGTAAAGAGTACTATAGAAGGCTACGAATGATATTAAAAACTGAATTAAATTCACAGAACAGAGTTATGGCCATTAATAGCCTTGCAATCCAAGTTGTCCAATACAGCTTCAACATCTTAAACTGGACTCTAAACGACATCAGGCGAATGGATGCTAAAACAAGAAAGCTTCTTTCTAAGCATAAGATGCATCATCCAAAGGCTGATGTAGACCGTCTATACATACCCCGTAAAGAAGGTGGAAGAGGTCTTATTCAGCTGGAATTGTCATACAAGACAACAACTATTGGCTTACTAACATACATAGAAACAACAAAGGATTGGATGTTACAATTAGTAAGGCAACATGAAGAAAGAAAGAAAAAATATTCAATAATAAAAGAAGGCAGTAAATACAAACAAGATTTACAGTTAGTAGATTCTGTAGAAAAGCAAAACAGAAGCCAAGAACCAACTATTGCGGCAAAAAATATGAAAATGAAAGCCAAAGATAAAGCTCTTGAAAAGATGAAACAGAGCTGGCAAGACAAACCTCTGCATGGCCAATATCCAGTACGTGCCAATAAATCCAATGTTGACAAAGTTAATACTCATCGATGGTTACGTGCATCTGGATTAAAGTCTGAAACTGAAGGATTTATACTTGCAGCACAAGACAAAAGTCTTTTCACGAGAAACTTTCAGGCAAATATTATGCATAATAATATGGATCCAAAATGCAGGTTTTGTGATAAACACCAAGAAACAATAGACCACCTAATCTCAGGCTGTTCTGTGCTTGCCCCAAACGAATATAAAAATCGCCACGATAGAGTTGGGCAATATTTACATTGGACAATGTGCAAACATTATGGAAAAGCTGTAAACAAACACTGGTATGAACATCATCCAGCACCGGTTACAGAAATAGAAGATGTAACCATTCTATGGGATTACACCATCTACACAGACAGAAAAATTGAAGCAAACAGGCCAGACATTATTGTTAAAAACCAGAAGGAGAAAACTTGTCTATTAATTGATATGGCTTGTCCAGCGGATTGTAACATAGCAATCAAGAAATTTGAAAAACTGTCAAAATATAAAGACCTGGAAATTGAAATAGAAAAAATGTGGAAATTGAAAGCAATAGTTGTGCCAGTGATAGTAGGTGCACTTGGAATGATAAAAAATGGAACAAAACAACACATTGAAAGAATCCCTGGAAACCCCAGCTTAAGAGATATACAAAAAATTGTCTTATTAAGTACAGCCCACACACTAAGGAAAACTTTATCTATGTAATGCTGGGGATGATAGGGAAGATAGAAAAACATGAAATGGAGCCATAACAACACGCCACTACCTGCCTTAGGTCTCCCCGCAGACTTGGTTGGTAGTGAGACCAAAGCAGAAATCGAAATATGATGAAAAATGACATAATAATAATAATAATAATAATAATAATAATAATAATAATAAAATGCATTTATGCTACACCAGACATAGCTTTCCTTGCTTCACATCTTAATTTAGGAAAATGTTAAATTTTTCATGCTTTGCCTTAGTGATTTAATATAAGTTATGGCAATTATCCTGATAGGTACAAATGATATTCTAGTCAGTTGTCTGATATTAACAATTTTGACCAGTCCCCAAGGGCTAATGTATTATGAATCTCTGTTCATTATAGCGCCACACCCGTTCAGAAATATCTAATCTGACAGTAACATTTTCAACATTGTGGATTGACGCTGCCGAATCCCTATCAAAGAAATGTTGCGAATAACAAAAAAAAAATCACTTGTAACTTGAAGATAAATTGATGACATAATTGTTGACATTGAACTCTACTTCAAATAAATACCGGCAATACGGAAATGGCGATAATATATTCCCCTGGCAAATTTGTTTTAAGAGTTAAATTTAACGGGAAACCCCACCTGGATTATACGATTATTTTATGAAAAATGTGTAACAATATTGCACACAATTTACCATGATGGTTGTCCCAGTTTTATCCTTATCATACTTGGTCTCATGATTGATATGTCGAACGTTGCATATCTGTACCCCAGTGACACTTCTTTGATTTACAGTTCTCGCAATCAATACTTCGATACGGCTGTTGCTGCTACTATAACTACTACTACTACTTCTACGACTACTACTATAAATAATAATAATAATAACATATGATAAATATTAAATTGATTATGGCCCATTATGCAATTCGAACCTTTCTTATCATAATGGCAATAAATATATCTAAACTTATTTATAAATGGAACTTTGTCTCTGTGTGTGTGTGTGTGTGTGTGTGTGTGTGTGTGTGTGTATACGTTACCTATAGACTCCGAAACGGCTGTGCCGATTTTCTTGAAAATTTACACAGTTGTACTATAAGCGTCTGCGAGTGTTCTTAGCTAGGATTTGTGCCGAGGTACCCCCGATAAATATCGAAAATCGATAATCGAAAACAACGGGTTATAGAAGTAGTGGTCCGATTTTAATCAAATTTGATACACTCATAGACAAAGACATAAGAAACGATATTAAGAATTTTCAAGGTTGCAGTTTTTACAATAGTGCAGAAAATTGATAATATATATATAAATAAAAGGCAAGATGTTTGTGTGTGTGTCTGTTTATCTGTGTCCTTAATACAAATCCACAATTTTTATCCGATTCTCACCAAACTTCACATAAATATTCTTTAGGCTGAATTTGAGCTCCAGGACCATGGATTAGTTTTCAAGCTTTCATTACATCCGAGCAACGCCGGGCTATACTGCTAGTAATATATATATTTAAACAATAATAATTATTGGCGAAGACAAACCAGCTTTGCCGCTACATGATCGTCAAAAAATACTGTGTCATGAAATTCAAGAGCAGCAACAAATAATTAAATATCAAAGGTAACTCGAATAGAAAATAATGAACTAATCAAGATATTGACATTTGAAATGAAAGTTTATAAAGGATTTCTCCCCCACCGTCAAATACTGGGAAGATCGATAACAGCTACTGGATTAGAGCACCTATTTTTTCATGGGAACTTTTGAAGAGGCAGATTTTATAAATTTCAACCGTCAGTAGCACTGGCTGCTCGGATAATGAATGTCGAATGTTTCCTTTTAACGAAACAATTGCGATAGATATATTGTCGTCTAAATTGGGCAAAATAAAGAACACAGATATATGATTTTAACAGATATATGTGCCAAAATTACGCACAAATAACTTGAAAGAGTAAAGAGTAAATTGATTCCAGTCAATCGTCAGTGCCTTCAACTACGACTTCAAGATGACTTCATAGTCGTCTGAAACTCTTTTGGGCAGTGTCTTTTATTAAACTGGTGAATTGTGCATTAATCTTTAAGATGTAAGAAGTGATGTGGTCACAGAAACTGTCTGACATCCATGACTGGGTTCTTTTGCTTGCGTAGCAGGGTGCAGAGTTCTGTTGGTAGATAGAGGTTCTTCCAGAAGCCATTCTCTTGACCTAGGTCAGGAAAAACTCAGAAAACTCAGACCGATTGCAGTGAGTTTTCGGAGCTGCCTTACCTTCGTAATCACCATTAGACTCATCAACATTTTTTGAAACTTTTGCACTTTCTTCAGATTGACATTCAAAAACATCGAAATGTACGTATTTGAATGCAGTGCAGCATGCCATTTCCAAATTTCTGGCGAAATAAATTGCGTCATTGTGCTCTTTTCTCACAGTCGGTGTCCATCTTAACCTATTTCTCACAGTCGGTGTCCATCTTAACCTATTTCTCACAGTCGGTGTCCATCTTAACCTATTTCTCACAGTCGGTGTCCATTTTAACCTATTTCTCACAGTCGGTGTCCATCTTAACCTATTTCTCACAGTCGGTGTCCATTTTAACCTATTTCTCACAGTCGGTGTCCATCTTAACCTATTTCTCACAGTCGGTGTCCATCTTAACCTATTTCTCACAGTCGGTGTCCATCTTAACCTATTTCTCACAGTCGGTGTCCATTTTAACCTATTTCTCACAGTCGGTGTCCATCTTAACCTATTTCTCACAGTTGGTGTCCATCTTAACCTATTTCTCACAGTCGGTGTCCATTTTAACCTATTTCTCACAGTCGGTGTCCATCTTAACCTATTTCTCACAGTCGGTGTCCATTTTAACCTATTTCTCACAGTCGGTGTCCATCTTAACCTATTTCTCACAGTCGGTGTCCATCTTAACCTATTATACTGTGCAGTCTTCTGAATAAAGAGAAAAACAACGCATGCGCTAAATTAAAAGTATAACATGGCGACAATTTATTCTTGGCAAGTTTTATATCAGCTTTGATATACGTAATATTATAGGGTTTAACATATCACGAGCTGAATAAAACATCGTCATGACAAATCTCACCAGAACAATACTTATTGTTTAAGACCTAATTTTTTTATATTTTGAAAAAGTAGTAGTATCATTATTTATATTTATACGAGTGAGTCTGTGACCTCAAGAATTACGGAAAAATATTTTAACATATATATTGATGACCCTATTATTGAGTATATTATAGTCAGTCAGTTAAAGAGCCATACGTGATACACGCTTGGGTGATCATGTCTCGAAAGAGACATGACTGACTGGGCAGAAGATTATCCCGCAGTAGGTTGCCATTGCTTTCTGCGGTTGACTGGTTGTGGACCAAGGCTATAGAACCCAATCTGCCCTGCTATTTAACCCATAACTGGAAGGAAGAGACGGATTAATACCTTTCCCAAGGGTATTTGCGCGTAAGTGAATACAATGGATTCGACTGGAATTCGAACTCGGCTCCCCGGTTTCTCGTTCCGAGCCGATATCCACTGTACCACAACGCACATCCGCACATTATAAGTAATGCTTAATAAAAATATAAATACTATTAACCCCTGAATGGAACAGGAGAGAAATACATCATATATATATATATATATATATATGTATATATATATATATATATAATCATAACCAGAAAGTCTTGTTTCACTGCACAAGAGCTCATCAGTATGGCTAGATATTCAATTGCTTTCACCCATGATTGAAACCCGACCAATTTGACATCATTGCAGGGTGGAGTCATGCAGATTTTAGCGTGTTATATACACCATGTAAACACACTCCAGTAGTCAAGAGTGTATAATTAATTATTGAAGAAGGATGCGTAAATAGAGACGAGTAGATACTGTTTTTAACTCTACTATTTCTCCAGAGTGCTCAATCAACGGGCGAAACAGAGAATACTCATCCGTAAACAGTCCTGTTTCGCTGTATCAGAGCTCATCAATACAATTAGACATCTTGAAATAGTATAAATTACTGAGTTAGCACTCCTCTGCTTGTAGTGGTTTAATTCATGCGTTAACAGTCCACTGCTTGTAGCGATTTACTTTATTAAGAATGCTTGATACTTACCAGCGCATTGTATATGTATATTTTTTCTACATGTCTATAATAATAACATACTTTACTGCAGCACAAGTGCTGTTGTGTTTCAGTACTATTTGAGGGAGTAAATAATGTAATAATTTGAATTTTTAGGGTTTTTTTTTACAAGAAAAATGTTAATTTATTAAATTCCCAAAATTAAACCTGATGAATAAACGTAGCGAAATAACTTCCATCTCTCATCGTCTAAAATATATGCTAAAATATAGCGAATTTTTTCTAACATAATATATCTAGATAATCTATAATTTACCCCTGGCATAAATGTATTGATTCTCCCATCTTCTATTTATTAATTTTTTTCACTTAATGGATATATCACTCACAAAGTCAAGTACATAGGTTTGACGTGCATTTTATCATAAGAAACTTTCTCGTCAATGGCACATTTTCACTAATTTAAATGAAAAAGAGCGCTATGTATTAATATATATATATATATATATATATATATATATATATATATATATATGTATAATCACAAAAACAATAAATATACACTGTAGAGAAAACGTTCAGGGCTTCTCACACGTTTACAACACTATTTCTTTATCCAATATAAATATATTATCATAGACCTCCATAGCCATCTAGCCTTGTAATATTTAACATCTTATCTTTTCACATTTCTCCTCAAATATGCCACGCATTCTTTTCCCCCGTTTCTTTTTCCATCTATGAGTCCTATGAGTATTAGAGTCTCCAAGAACTCTTTCCTCATTACTAGTTTCAGAATCTTCAGCTGTCTTATCCTGATGTTATATTTAAGTGTTCTTTCCGTTTCGATCTTCTCCAAGACCGCATATTTGCTCACATATTCGGCCCATGGTATCCATGTTGAACCGAATCATCTAAAGATTTCATATTGATACATAAAATTAGGATAATAAAAATTATTGAATATATGGAATTTTTTATTGATCGAATATAGAATTGTTGTTTATGCTTACCGAATCTCCTTTTCATCGACGAAAAGATTGTCATACATTTACTGACATACAGGGGGCTTGATGTTAACCTCTTTGAAAATTTTTGTTCCCTCATTAAAAAATGTAATAGAAAAAACAATTACTCAAACAAACTCGGAATTGAATCTGCTAAACATCAAATTATTTAAGAAATAATTGGCTGAAACACGAATTAAATTTATAAAATATCTAAACATATATTGATCTATAAAATTAGGATAAACAAGTATATGGAATCTTTTATTGATCAAATATACAATTATTATATAAATATTTTGAGTTTTTAAGTTCAATTATATCTTGAATTTAATATCATGAAAGCTGACGCCATATAATTTATCATTAACTAGTTTTAACCTGAGAAAAATTCAGTCTTTTTATTTGAAATTTCAGATGAAAATGAATCATTGAATGAAGTCATTTTGAGTTCTTCGACAATAAAATATCCACCGACATGACACCATCGCATTATTAAATATTTGAACTTAACAACTTCATCAAATTATTGCAATTACAATAATAAATATGAATGCTAGACGTTACTTTATTTTGCCTTCCCAAACGAAATAGACTATTATTAAATAGGTAGTCTTCAGTCAATTAAGTGTCATACGTGACACACGCTTTTGAACGATCATGTCTCTTTCGAGACATGACTGACTGGACGGAAGATTATTCCGCAGTAGTTTGCCATTGCTTTCTGCGGTAGACTGGTTGTCGGCCAAGGCTATAGAACCCAATCTGTCCTGCTATTTAACCCATAACTGGAAGGAAGAGACGGATTAATACCTTTCCAAAGGTTATTTGCACGTAAGTGAATACAATGGATTCAACTGGAATTCGAACTCGGTTCCCCGGTTTCTCGTTCTGAGCCGATATCCACTGTAGTATTAGGAGACGTTAAATACTTCTTCATTTATTTTATCCCTGAATGCAAGTAGCTTTCTTCATTTCTTTATTTCTCCTCTTCAAACCAAGTATAATCTCTTATATGTATTTCAAATTTCCATGAGATCAAAACAAAATAGTAAGTTATTTATGATGTATTAGCATGAAACGGTAAACATTTCTATCTTTCATTTTTTTTTTAACTGAAACCAAGTGTCATATCTTATATGTCTTCTGTATTTCTACGCTATCAAAACGGAATATTCTATTATTTATTAGCTATTATACGTTAAAACACATCTATCGTTTAGGCTTTTAGTCATTTTTTCATGGAAAAAGAATAGTGTCTCTGATATGTATTTTGTCATTCCAAGCGATCAAAACTGAATAGTTCTTTATTTCTGAGTTATTAGCAGGAGACGTTTAAAAAAACATTTACCTATCGTTTTTATTTCACTGAAACGAAGTAGCGTCTCTGAGATATAGTGTTTCATTTTACACCGATCAAAATGGAATAGTCCATTATTCATGCGGTATTGGTAGGCTGTATTGATAGTGCAGATTAAGAAACGAAGAAAGAGACAAACATTTATTCTATGATAATTTTCATATGGATCGCTGTTAGAAACTGAAGTCTACAGAATATATTCAATCATTTAAGTGCCATGTTTAATACATATAATGATACGCTTGGGTGATCATGTCTCGAAAGAGACTTGACTGACTCGAGAGAGAATTTTCTCGCGGAATTTGCCAATACTTTCTGCGCTAAACGGTTTGACAATCTGTTCTAATATTTAACCCATAGTTGGAGAGAGAAACGAAAGATCAATAAATTTCCCAAGTGAATTCAACAAGAATTCGAAGTCGATTCTTCAATTTCTCATTCGGAGCCGATATCCAACGCTCCACAAGGCAGTTTCTATGAAACATTAATCGAGTGGGAGTGTTAAACTTTCAGGAGATAATCTTATTTATATGCGTAATATACATATTATATTACGCATATTTTGTCCTGAAAGTTTAAGACTACCGTTTGGTTCATACTAGTTTTATTCTGAAAAACCTGACCTAAATCTTAAAATCCAATGTAACGTACCAATTGATTAGCTAGCTCACACGAAAGGTTAATGTAATAAGACTGAATATTAACATAGGGACAAATTTACCGCAAGATCTAGAGGCAATTTATTGGGTAAACTGTAAGACTGTAAATCTCTCCGACTTTTTATAAGAATGGGCGTGGGGTTTGTTTGTTCGGTAATACAACTGCCCGTAGCTGAATATATTTTACATTAAATTAAAGACCAATACAAATTTGTGTCATTATGTGGATTTTATTTAGGCAGAATACTGAAATATTCCGATGTAATGTCATACTATACATTCTCAAAGATTGAATTTAATTTTTTGCACTAAATGTCTGTCTTGTCTTTATCTGATTTGCCAATTTTGAAACCGCATTTTTTTTCAGTTGTTGTATATAAAAGCCGTTCTATGCTTGCCGCTACTGTCATCTATACACACCCCGCTCATTTCATAATGTTCCTTTAAATTTTCATTCGTTTTAATGGCAAATTTGATAGCAAGACATCAACTGGTATCAACAGTGTTAGTTAGGCAGATTTCTTGGTTGATGGATGGCCTGTGCATTCTGGTAGCGTTTCCAAACATCTTTGTAAATAAAGACAAGACATACTGCAGGTCTCGAGCCAGTGACTAGTTTTCCTGTAGAGCATATCTTTAGTTGAACTTCGTTCTAAATATGGTGGAGGTGTTCATACTAGTGCAAACATCTTTATGTAAACACAGCGAACAGGCTTTACTTTTCGATCTGTTCCCTATTCTAGATCTGACCTAGTTGTCCTAAATATTCTCAGGTAGCAACGATGGGGTATGTTCTTGGTGGAATAATTGTTACCATATAGCAAAGGCTTCACACGCTAAATTGATACATAATCTACTTGGTGTTGTTTGAAAATATTAATAGGAAATATTGCCTTTGTAACGAAATTTTCTCTACGTTATGTAGACATTTTGACTTGAGAACAGTACTAGATTTGCTGAAAGTTCTCATCAACTTACTTTTACAATAGGTCGATGTAACTAAGTGTTTCTCCTATCTCACTTCTCAATTGCAGAACATTCTTCTGTTTTTTTTTTCTCCAGTCAAATTTTGATCTTCGAAAAAAATTAACTGCAATGTAAATCGTTACTTTTTAGTTTTCTACATTTCTGTTTTTGTTTGTTATTATTGACTTTGTTTGAACGATTTTCCTCACTTTTGTTGCTATATTCACGACGATCCGGCCGATGTAGGATCCCACTTTCTTCTGGACATTTCTGTTTAACCCTTTATCACGATTACCAATATAGAGTGAATAAGAAACGAAGAATATATTTAACAAAGTTGAAAACATTAATTTATAACAGTGCTCAATATAAAATAAATCTATGAATATTTATTACAAATAGGAAATCAGAGTTGGAAATTATAATTTGAACAAAAGGAGGAAAGAGATAGAGAAGAGAGGTCATTTATGGACATGTTGAAAATGTTATTGACAGGTTTATAACGCATTAAAGAACTAATCTTACAATCATGCTAAATTTACAAAAAGTAAAGTTAAGATCTCTAGAAAGGATAAACCTTTATAGTATTAACATTAGTATCACGATATTCACTTTTAACTGTATGATCTCACCTCTTTTTATATATATATATACAGACTTACCTTTAATTTTACTTTATTTCATATTACAAGTTGCGATTTTATTCAAGTTTTATATACAAAGAAAAAAGACAAAGATTTCCTGAATTTTAAATTAAGGTTAACTATAAAAAATATATTAAATATAAAACTAAATTTAAATGCAAAAATATTTGTAGCCGTATACTTCACTAACACATATGTTTACCAAACAGCAATTCCTATCCACTTTTTAGCTCATCCTCTCCTTCCTCACACTCCATATACATTTTCTTATTTATTTTCTCTTTGTTAAACCCAAAGGACTGGCCATAAAGGCCGGAAAAAACATAACTTATCCTCTACTGTTAAATCTGTTAATAAAGTTTTCAACAAATCAATTAATCTCCTCTCACCTCTACCACTTTTCATTTTTGTTCAAATTAAAAGTGCCAACTTCCAACTGCGATTGCGCATTTTCTACCCCATTATCTCTCACACATAGTTCGCCAAAGTAAGGTAAAGAATTTTCCATCTCCTTTCACACTACCTGACGAGACATTGTCCTTTAAATGTCGAAAAAATGTACACGTTGTAGTAGATGATAATTTCTACATGTTCTAAACTATAATTCATAAATAATACATATATACAGATATATATATATATATAGATATATATATATATATATATAGAGAGAGAGAGAGAGAGAGAGAGAGAGGGAGAAAATTGAAAATAACTCAGGGAAGTGCCAGTTATTTTCATTTAACTCTTGTCTCTTAGTTGTTTGTTCAACACTGACCTAGCCAAATACTGAATGCACAACTTTTTGGTTTAAGTCATTGGATCAAACTGGATCTATTCAACCAAATACTTGTTAGTTCGATACCCGATGACAGCAGTGATGAACCAAAAATTTAGAGAGTTCAGTTAAATAGAAATAACTAATTTATCAAGAAGTGTCATCACTCATGGAACAAGACAATCTACCTTAGCTATCGAAATAAAGGATTCCGTTAAAACTTTCAACCCTTTGGAGAAGATAGGAAACAAACGTGTGGACAAAAATTGTCAAAAATGTGCAAAACTATTATACCTCATCTCAGAAATATAGACACATTATGTACTTTTATTATTCTCGCACCTTAATAATTTCCCTCCCACACTCAGTAATCCCTTGCGACTTAATGCATGTATTGATTTCTTGGAATGAAATGATTAAAATGTTTGTGAAGAACATACGCTTTCTTGTTAGTAAATGCTGGTATTTGATTTAATCATTTCACCCTTACCAAGGCAGAACCGTCATTGATGCGTAGGGGTCTACAGAGAGTAAAAGGCAGGAGGAGAGTGAAGAAAAAAGACGAAACAGTGACAGGGAGTGACAGAGAAAGGGCAAGAGAAGAATGGAAACACAGATGTGAAGATAATTGCGAAGGGAAAGAGAAAGGAAAAACCAGATATACGGGTGATATAGAAAGGACTAGGGATGACTGGTATCAAGTGACATTCCATTTCAATTGTCGGGGGTTTTAGCCGTCAGGAAAGCAAGTATAAGGAAGGGAGTTCCATAGGCGGGAAGTGCTAGAAAAAGCTGCTGGAGAAGAATTGTCATCTGCATTTGGTAGGTTTAACTGTAAAAGAGTGGGGCCTTGTTGCAACTCAGGTTGCACGAGTAAATTCTTGTCGAAGGGCACCACCTAAGTTCGTCGGAGTAGAAATCATAAAAAATATTTGTAGAAGAGACAGGGGGAAGCCACATTCCGCCGGTGAGAAATAAGCTGGAGTCTGGCAACCAGGTCTGAACCAATCAAATTACAGATTTTTATTTTGGAGCCTGTCGAGACCACTAAAATGAACGGCTGAGGCGCTTGCCCAGATATGACAACAGTATTTTATGCACGGTCGGATGGTTGAATTTTATATGTGCAAGATGGATTCAAGTGAAAAAAAACTTTCTGGCCTAACAGTCACCCAATATTCTTAGTAATGTCTTTAGCTATTGATTCAATGTAATGTTTCCTCTTGAAGTCGGATGACAGGGTGAGACCGAGGGTGCGCAGTATATTTCTTTCAGAGAGACTAGCTTTGTCCATGCTTATGAGGGGGGCAAGAGAGACTGCTTGGTTTTAGATGCATTGCAATTTACAAGCCATTTTTACCCTAGTTTTCTACAGAGTGAAGATCTTTATCAAGATCAGAAGTGAGGTTATGTTTGTCCACCTCGCCAGATTTCTTACTGGTACTGGAATAAATGGTGGTGTCATATGCGTCAATGCCTGACGAAGTGATAAGTGCTAGTAAACTAGCATTTTTCCTCTCTGACTATAGTTTTTAGCATATTTGGATAGTGCATGTGCATTTGTTGGAGCAAAAATAGTGTTTGCAAACTTTCAAAAATCATATAAATGTACTTGAAAACTAAAATTGACTTGAAGTTTATAGCGGTTATATATTAATCAGATCTCTTTCATATTCTTATAGGTTTTTTTCTGGGATAGAAGCATTTATGAATTATGAGTGTACACGTGTATATGCATAAACATTCATAACAAATATTGATGCTTGTCAACGCCCATCTTTTTGTGCGTTTTTTCTTTCAATGTGAATATATATTTAACACCGATCAGAAAATGGTGAAACCATTTGCAATCGCAAGGGACTGTTTCATAGATTTCTAAGCTAAGAAAAATAAATTGTATTTCAGCTTAAAACTAGTTTCTGGTTGTGCAATATACATAAAAAGAAACCTTGTTTCCTCTCTCTCTCTCTCTCTCTCTCTCTCTTTCTCCCTCTCGTTTTTTTTTTTTGGTTTTTTTTGCACAGCAATACAAATATCATGTATCCAATGATACAAGAGAAAGAAAATCAAAGCTACTCATTCGTTCTTTCTGAAAGCGTCGAGACACAAAGAACTATTGGGTCCTTTAAATAACTTAGCATATTTCGAGGAAGTATACCGTATTCTTTTTAAATTTTGAGTTAAGTATTTATGCAGTTTTACGTTGTTTTCCAAGGTGTCTTTTCCTTTTTGCCGTTAGCAAATATTTATATATATATATATATATATATATATATATATATATATATATATATGAGTGAGTGTGTGTGTGTGTGTGTGTGTTTGTCAGTGTGTGTGTGCGTTATGAAACCGTGAATACATTCATTCGTTGCCTCTTTCAGCAAGCGTATATGCAATACCCAAGTGACATGTAAAAGAAAGGCATTGAAAGAAAAGGGACGCAATTCAGCATGGAAAATAAATTAAAATAGACACAGTCAAAGTCCCACATGAGAAACGGGGAAGAAATTTTAAAGAAAGCCGTGAATTGATACTGGATAAGAAGAGAAAGAAAGTGTCACGCGCCGTTAATAGTTATTTTACTATATTTATTTTAATACCTCTCTTTGGAAGCGATGAAATCCTCGCGGAAATAATGATAGAATAAAGAGTTTATAGAATAGTTTTGTTTTCCTATGGAAAGGTAAACAAAAAACGTCAAGTGTAATATATATATATATATATATATATATATATATATATATATATATATATATATATGTATATTTAAAAGAAGAATAAAGGCTGATTTTGAAAAGCGAGTGAAAATCCAAAAGAGCTGAAGTGAAAACGAAAAGGGAAAGAAAAAAGAATGAAATAAGCAATAAATGAAAGAAAGAAAGAGAGCTTGCTGGAATGCGAAAGACTTTGTGGAATCATTGAAGATTTCTGAAGAAAGATTTTTATAAAATAATGCATGAAAACAAAATAAAGATGGAAAAACGGAATAAAACCGGGGATACAAAGAGAAACCCGTTTATGTAGAAACGAAAAGAACAAAAAAGAACTGACAAATGAAGACTAGAAATAAGAATTGGGGATAGAGTAAGAAATGATTAGATGTGTTTAAAATGATCAAGAAAAAATTAAGGCAGCGGAATCAGTGACTGGGAGTGGAAAATCGGGCATCAAAGAAAAAAGATTATAAGCAAAGAAAGGAGGATGGAAACCTTAAATCTCGTATGATGAAGCTATAAAAGGAGAAGATAAAACGTTTATGTAAGAGTGAAATTAGAAACAAATGCCAGAAATAAGTAAGTAAAAAAATAGAAACACCATGCTTACACATATATTTCAAAACTTTCCATCATTTTAGCTGAATATATTTCCTTTTTCTTTGTCACTCACTCACTCACTCTCTCACTCACTCTCTCACTTTGTCTCTGCATATATATATATATATATATATATATATATATATGGGAGAAAAAGAGAGAGAAGTAATGTGGAGAAGTTTGTATCTTAATTGTGCAGAGTCATGCCGATTTCTTAGATTCTTGAAAGCACCAAATTTTAAATTTACTGTTTATTCAGTTACTTTCAGTTATATTCTTAGTTATATGAAGCTTAGTGTAACTTTTCTTTTTTATTCTTTTATTCTTTTATTCTTTTATTCTTAGTGTCATTTTTCTTTTTTATTCTTTTATTCTTTTATTCTTAGTGTCATTTTTCTTTTTTATTCTTTTATTCTTTTATTCTTAGTGTCATTTTTCTTTTTTATTCTTTCATTCTTTTATTCTTTTATTCTTAGTGTCATTTTTCTTTTTTATTCTTTTATTCTTTTATTCTTTTATTCTTAGTGTCATTTTTCTTTTTTATTCTTTTATTCTTTTATTCTTTTATTCTTAGTGTCATTTATCTTTTTTATTCTTTTATTCTTTTATTCTTTTATTCTTAGTGTCATTTTTCTTTTTTACCTGTTAACTCTCCATCTCGATTTTCTCAGTTTACAACAAAAGACCTGCTTACCAAAATAATTTTGGCACTAAACGCCATCACGAGTCAACACACACATATATATATATATATGAGATAAATTAAGACAGACATGTTATTTCATGGTGAATCGCAAGTAAAGGCTAGCTTCCGTCTTTATTTTACAAAAGATTTTACATTAATATTTTACATGATTCATTTAAGGTCTTTTGTAAAATAAAGATGGAAGCTGACGATGGTTCGCCTGAAATAGGCCCAAACTTCCGATTCACCATGAAATAACGTATCTGTCTTAATTTTTCTTATATTTGCTCTATATGTATTTATATGCTTATATGCCTAGAGCTCTCTTAGAGAGTTATCCTACTACTGTATCTACAGGATACTACTTTGGATTCTTCTATACCCACACTGCATGCTGATATATATATATATATATATATATATCT